>CM041016.1:25969627-27169627 GCA_022984855.1 Dimocarpus longan | reverse complement strand
TTTTGGTGGATTTGTATATTACTTAGTGGTTTTTTATAGGATTCATTCAGGAAAAGAAAAAGTTTCGCTGTGCAATTTGTTTGTGTTTGTTTTTCTCCCATCATAGTGGACTGCAAAAATATTTAAGTCAGCATGGTTTTCATATCGTTGCCTATGGCTACACAACATGTATTGGAAATTCTAGGGAATTGGATGAATCAATTGCTTCTGCTATTTTTGATAATGGTATCATTGAAACATTAATTATGAATATTCTATAAGGGATGTATATAACTTTAGCACATACACTTGTTCAAGTTGACACCTCTATTAACGTGATATTGTTTGTTAAATATACTCCGTAGTTTGTACACGTTGTATTTTTACATTACAAAATTATGAATATTTTAAAGAATTTGCAATTATCATATTTCAGCTCCGGAATTTTTTAATGATATATTTAATAAATTTTTTTATTTGAATAATTACGTAAAAGGATATGAATTTTAATAAAATTATTGATTTTAATTAAAAAAATAAAATTATTCATAGGTATTTCTTTGAACAAAGTGGTAATGAATTGCAGAAATTGTATCTAGATTGCGGATATTTGCAATATATATTAAAGAAGGTCTATATGTAGTACTGATGATGATGATGATGATGGTATTAAAATGAATATATAATCATATGGCCAAAAACCTATATATACATATTAATTTGATCCTACAATTATTTTTGATCTGTTCACAATTTAAATGATTGACTAAATAAACATCAGTTATATCAAGAGTCCGTTAAGATCTATTGAAATCAAATACAATATATATGTGACTTTAATATCTTTTTATATATATTAATAAGTATTAATGGCGACAGTTTAATCTTTTCTTATAAACATGAAAGTCTTGTATACATCACTAGAAAAAGAAAAAAAAAATTAATAAAAGGACAAAATTAGGCATGGGAGTGTCTATAATAATTAACCACCGCAAGCAATGTCACATTGATTTTAATTACTGGTTTTGCCATCCTTTTATAAGTTTTTCTTTTTCTATTTTATACAATTTAGTAATTTTTTTTAATAACAATTTAGTTATTTTAGTGGAGAAATAAAGTCTATTTTTTCAGGAAAATTGTGAAAAGTCATGAAAGAATCTTTCAGATCAATTGTTTTTCTACTTTTTACGTTATTAATTGTTTTTTCTATTAAATAGGTCAATTCTAAACCAAGTGTGCTCCTTCACTTTGAGAAACAAAGCGAGTTATTTCAAAACAAAAAATTTTAAACATCGAATAAAAAATTGTGGTGTGTGATAGCACATGATCCATCCGCTTTTGCCAAACAGTATTATGGACATGGCACATGTTTCGGTAGACATTTTATTATGGATATTATGAAAACCTCTAAAAGTAAAATCAGTGGCGGACCTAGAAAATTTATTCGGGGGCACATAAATAATGATAGACCCCGAACCTGATTTTCCATTATATTCTATGTACCTGAGTAGTATATGGAATATTGATCCAGAAATAAGGCCAAAGAATGATTTAAGACCCGATTAGGGTATATAAAATTTTTAGAGTTTGTTTTGGCGAAAAACGAAAACTTTCGATGAATAGTGTTTTCGGACGGAAAACATCTCGGATGAATAGTGATTTTTGAAAAAGAGCCCTAAGAACCGAAAATGTCCGAAATAGGTCATGGACATTAAGGGAGCTGAAACGAAATGAAACGGAATCCGTTTGATTGAGTTTCAGGATATCCGAAAGATTCCAGTCAAATTGCACTATTTTTCGAATATTGAGTTTTCATGACCTAAACTCTGTTCAAAAATTACGCGAAGCATAGGATTGAGAGGTAAGGGACCCAATTAGAGTATTTCATGGTCAATTTGAAGTTTAGATAACCGTGGAATATTTTCAGAATATTTTTCGGACTAAATAGTATATTAAATTGTGAAAATTGAATTAGAGTTTAGTTTAAGTTGAATTTTCACCCAAACTTTGGTATGAGCACTACATGTGAAGCAAGAAAGAAACACAATCCATGTGAGATGGATTAAACCAATCAAAGCATGACAAACCAAGTGAAAGAAATGATGATTAAATGACATGTGGTTTAATGTAATTGAAGGAAGTTATATGTTATTACATTTGGACCAATCATGGGAGTTTGTTTTTAATTCTTTTTAAAGGCATAATTAAGGGATAATTGGAGGACCAAATGGCAACAAAAAAAGTGACCATTTATGGACATAAAGTGCCGGCCATCATAAGAGAAAAAGGGAAAGAAAAATTGAATAAAGAAAAGAGAGAAAAAAGAGAAAGAAAAGGGGAGATTCGGTCAAGGCATGGAAGTCCAATTTTTTTTCTTTCTTCTTCTTGCTAAATCAAGTGTGTTGAATCTCAAGTCAAGGAACATTGAAGTGTGAAGAAACAAGAGAAAGCTTGGAAGATTTGGTGAGTTTTCTAAAATTAGAAAGTGAGATTTATTGGATTTGTGGTCTTTATGGTGGAATGATGTAATTGATGATTTTTATGACTTATTTGAATTGTATTTATGTTGGATTTGATATTGGTTTAAAAAGAAATTTCATGGATAAGAGAGTAGTATAAATTAGTAAGGGTTTTAGTTAGGGTTTGGTAGAGATTATTGTTGGAAAATTGGATTTGATTGATTTAGTGAATGGATTATGTTTAGGGATAGTTTGGAGGTAGAATTGGGTGAAGAAATTAAAAGAAAAATGATGGCATGGAAGACTTCCCATTTTGGCCAAGGGGTGTGATTTTGTTATGAGTTGTGTTTTAATTTATTTGACTTGAAATTATGACATTTAGAAGTTGATTAAATGTATGGAAAGTGAAGAAATTGAAATGGAATCAATTGGAAATAATTAGGTGTAATATAGTTAGTTGAAAGGCTTTTTAGATTAATTGTGAAATGAATGAACTTGTATGGTTATTGGCTAATTGAAAATTCATGGAAGTGTGTAGAGAAATATTGATTCAATTACCATCTAGACAAGTGGCGGAAAAATGCTAGATTTCAAGTTTAAGGTTTTGGACATTATGTATGAATATTTGTAAATTAGTGATTGTTATTAAATGGAGATGTTGTGGTATAAAAAAATTTATTGATTTAGAATTTGTGTTTGGGTGGCTTTGTAGTGACCTTGATTTTGTTTATAATCACTTACGGAATATTGAAAAATAGCATAAAGGAATTTGTGAACGCGTGACGGAAGGAGGAAAACGAGGAAGGAGTTATTAGTTTGGCGCAGAATTGTGAGTGGAATTATAAGTTTTTAACATTTATATTTTTTAAAGTTATTTATTAATTGAATTTATATTTTAATTCTAGCATAAAGATTTTAGTTTATTATTTCTGTATATGAGAATATACTAGAATTAAATATTTTAGGCTTATTGCCTTAAGATTTAGAATATATTAGTATATTGAGAACAAGAAATTTTAATAGCCTATGGTTTACCCTAGCCCCAGTTTAGTACCCGGCCGAATGCCCTATGCGTGATACGGTAGATGAGAGGAAGTCAGTGAAATTTGAGTCTAGTCGACTCATGTGTGAGCGAGGTATGAGTGATCCGTATGCACGTATAGGGTAGTGTAGTCGGTCCGCAGCGTGGGCCCGCTTTCGGCGACTACACATGGTAAATCCCCACTCCTAGTGGTTAGATTTTATATGCTACCACGCCAGGAGTAGATATTCCCTGGGTTACCATTTAGGCGAGAACTAGAAAACATTTCAGAAAATTTTTAGAAAGAAATTTAGAACGAGATTCAAAAGCAGTTTCAAATGAGTTTGAGAAAGTATTTTAGAAAAATACTTTAGTTTTATTAAACTGTTTTTGGGAGAAGTTTAAGTGTAGAAATAAGTTTTAATTTAAAAAGTTACTACCACTCACTGAGTATAAACTCACGTTTTTCTTTAAATGTTTTTCCTAAAAATTCTCCCACAGGTGCAGGAACTAGTCGTCCAGCCGACGAGGTTCAATCAGACGTGCAGGCGGACATATAGGACGACACCTACTACATGTATATATTTTATTATTTTGATCATGTATATATGTTGATGTACATAGTGGTAAATATTTTAAAGAAATAGTGGATGCATTAGATAAAATGTTTTATTACGTTTTATGAAATCCTGTTTTTAAAATTTATGATTTGTTTGTGGTTGTTTGTGAGAAAGGAGCTAGAGGCTCCAGAAGTTAAGAAATGGATTTCATAGAAGTGTTTTTATAAATTGTATTTGAAATTTACAGGGTGGCATAGTTTAGAAAACAGACGGCATGCTGCCGAAATTTTTATTACAAAAGCGAAAAATTTTTATCACTGTCACCTTGTAAAAGAAGTTAAAATATCTAGTAAATGATTTTCGGTGCCTTGAAGGGGTTCCTACGGGCTGAGTATAGGGTTCGTGGGAATTCTTTCGAGGTGCTACGGGGTCTTTCTCGGGTTCAGAGGAAGGATTTGGGAAGGGTCCCGTCAAATAAAATAATAAAAATATAAAAAATTAAGAATATACTAAATGTGTAATGTTTTTATGTAAAATAATATTCAATAACGCTACATAGTTTAAATAAAATAAAACATATATTATATTTAGGCAAAATAAATAGTCATATGCTTAAAAATCATAATGAAATCATTAAAATAAATAAAAAAGAAAAAAATGAATTACATAAAATTATAATCTTCCTTGACGAGGCTTCATATCTTGAAATCGTTTCATGATAATTTCTTTATCAATTTTGTCAAAAATATCTTTCTCCACATACGCAAGTAAGCTATCATTTAACCGTTGATCTCCCATTCGATTACGTAATTCAGTCTTCATAATATTCATAGCAGAAAATACTCTTTCAACGGTAGCAGTTGCAACAGGTAGTAATGATGCCAATGTCAAGAGCAAGTAAACTAATGAGAAAACTTTATCTTATTTTTTCTCAACCATCTTTTGTGCCAAATCTATAAGACCATTTAATTCTGAAAATTCAATATTAGAGCGCATGACTGCAATATAATTCTCAAGTTGATCTTCAAGTGCCAAAAGTTCAGTAGAGGAGAAGTCTTTTGGATAAAATTGAGCAAGTTGAATCAGTTTTTGTTTGTCAAATGCACGAAATTGATCTCTTTGACTAAGACATGCAACACAAAGAATCAACTTAGTATTTGTCTCCGGAAACCGATTATTTAGTTCTTGAAGTTGCAAATCTAACACAACATAAAACAAATCTACTCAATAATGATGTATATTGTTTATCTCCTGAGTTTTACGCCTTGATATTTCTCGAGACATAAACAAATCATCCATGTTAACAACTTGGATTTTATGTTTTTCACAAAAAGTGAAAACCTGCTTCAAGAAAAAATCTTATCCATTTTCTCTCATTGTCTGAAGTCGTTCTTTACATGCTTTTACTAAGGTCATAGCATTGACAATATCTTGATCTTTTTTCTGTAATATAAGTGACAACTCATGTGTAACTCCCAATATTGTTCTCATCAAATGAAGATTAAAAATAAAATCAAATGTTTCTATTGCATCCAATAAAAGCTTTGATTCATATTTTTGCTCCTGATTCGATCCATCATTTACTAACATATCAAGTATCTCTACAATAGAAGAGAACATGGAAATTATTCTAATTGTAGTATTGTAATGTGAGCCCCAATGTGTATCACTTGGTCTCTTAAGACTAGTTTCTTGATTTAAACCTCGTCCACTTGAAAGCTCATCATTCTTTAGTGCTTCAAAGACTTTAGCTGCTTGTTTTTCTCGAAGAATATCGCAACGTTTAGCAGATGCTCCAATAATATTTACCACATGAGTAATCTAATAAAAAATACCAGTAATATCTATATGACTTTTCGCCACAGCAACAAGAGTTAATTGAAGTTGATGGGCAAAACAATGCACATAAAAAGCACTCTCATTCTCTTTTAAAATAAGTGCTTTAAGTCCATTAAATTCACCTCGCATATTACTTGCTCCGTCATAACCTTGTCCTCGTAATCTAGAAATACTTAATCCATATCTAGAAAAAAAAGAATCAATAGCCGTTTTAAGTGAGAGTGCAGAAGTATCAGTAACATGCTCAATGCCAACAAAACGCTCAATTACATTACCATTTTTGTCCACATATCTCAATACAATAGCTATCTGCTCTTTCGAAGATATATCACGAGATTCATCCACAATAAGTGAAAACAATGAATTGTCAATATCTCTAATAATTGCATTAATAATTTCACTTGAAATAGCATTTACTATATCCTTTTGAATCTTAGGTGCCGTCATTTTTAAGTTTTCAGGAGCACTTTTGAGTGTCACAGCTTTTACGTTCTCATTTTGAGCACATAGCCAATGTAAAAGTTCAAGAAAATTGTCTTTATTGCTAGAATTTTCTGATTCATTGTGTTCTCGAAATAGAAGCCCTTGCCGTAAAAGAAAACAACTACAATCAATTGAAGTACATAAGCGAGTTCGATACTCAATTCGAGCTTGATCTGACTGTTTGTTTATAGTTGACTCAATATGTTGATTCTGATTTAATAAATCTTCACATTTGCTCTAAGCATCTTTATGGGCACTACTTTTAGCATGCTGCCTTAATGAATCTATCTTCTTCCAATTTGTAAACCCTTCACTAACAAAAGAGTCACCACCCGCTTGTTTTCCAATATCTGGTTTGAAAAGATAATAATTTAGACAATATACTGCATCTTTTGCTATACTGTACTCTAACCAAGTCGAATATTCAGTAAACTAAATAGTATTAAATCGCCTAAACTTTTGTCTAAAAGGTTTCATAGGAAAATTATGTTCTCGAGGTTGACAAGGACCTTTTAGCAGATATGCTCTTCGAACTTGCTCACGGACATTTGGATTATAATCCCATATTTTAGTTCGAAGCCCTGGATCAGCAGGGAGATCTGAAAAATTGACTTCAACATAATTTTTCTTTGAAAAAGATGATTCCAACTCAAGTGATGATTTTCTTTTCATATATTTCTCTATAACTATTTCATAACAAATAAAAACATAATAAAAAATTTTTAAAAAAATTTAATAATAATTTATTGATTCTAAATAAAATAAAGCTATAAAGTAAACAATATTACATATATATATAATTGAATCATGACAATACATTGTACATGGATAATTTTAATGCAATAATTTAAAGTTTAAGATTTTAGCGTTTATTGATAAGATATATATTAAATTTAAATTATTAAAAAATAAATTAATTAAAAAAGTAATTAATTTAAGAGACTAACCTGATACGTCACAAGATGTTAAAGTGAAAATAAAGAGATGCCAGATGAAGATGAGGAGAAAAAGAAAATAAAAAGTAATGCGTTAAAATTATAAATTGTCAATGTAAATAGTATTTATATAGAAGAGAATTAAAAGAATAAAATTGAAAAAAGAAAATATTAATTAATTAGGAGTAGGAAAAATATTAGAAGTAGGAAAACTAAGTTTAATAGGAGTAAGAAATAGGAAAGTAAGTTAATTCTATTAGAAATAGGAAAAATAAATAATTAAATAAAAAAGTAATAAATAATTAAAAAAAAAAAAATGGGCTGTTATGGTACGCTGACTCAACAGTGCGCATATACACTGTGTGCAACAGTGTAGCGCTACTAGCGCAAACCAGATTTCGTTTTTGTTTTTGTTTTTTGTTTTTTTTTGCTTTTTTTATTTATGCAATGAATTTATCAATTTTTTTTTTTTTAACTTTCAGGGGGGGCACGTGCCCCCCTTGGCCCCACAGTGGGTCCGCCGCTGAGTAAAATAATGATGGTTAGGTCCCAATTTTTTATTTTATTAAATAAATCGCTGCTACAGTTAATTTTTCATCCAAATAATTAATATTTTTCATTCAAAACCGTAAAATAACTAAAATGCCTTTATCAAATTCTATAAAATACCTATTATACCTTTCAAATATATGTAATAAATAAACTAATATTTAAATTATGAGTTAAATACATAAAACTCCTTTGAGGTTTGCCTTAATATAGATGAAAACAAACTTTAACTTCTATAACAAATTACCCCCAATTTAATGGTCAAAGGATGTTAAATTTAACGGTCAATTATAGTTTGAAGCACAAAAACGAAAATGTCCATATTTTTTGAATTTTCTTTTAAAGTTTAAAATAATAAAAATTAATTTAAATTTAAGTTGTTACGTTGATCATTGAATTGAGGGTAACTTGTTATAAAAATCAAACTTTATATCCATTTGTATTAAAGCAAACCTCAGAGGAGTTTTGTATATTTAACTCTTAAATTATTGATTAATAATATTAAAAAATTTGAAAAAAAAAATAACTAATTAAGAAAAATCTAATTAATTTTTTTTGGGTTTTCTGCCTAGATCTTCGTCTTCAAATAACCTAACTTCATAAACAAACAATCCATCTTCAACCAACCAAACCCATTTTACCCAACTTTATCAACAAATAACCTAGTTCATCAATAAAACAACCCATCTTCATCAACAAACTATACTTACAACAATAAATCTCTATTAAAACCACACAAAGATCATACAAAACAATCAATTCATCAACCTATCAAAATTAACCAATGTTAGAAATATTAACCCGCAATCTCATCTCCAATATCTCCAAAACAAAAAAACACACAATACCATCAAGATTTGTATGTTTAATCAAAATCCAAAAAATTAAAAATTAAAAAAAAAATTGATAAATTAAAAAACAAAAATTTACAAACCCAATTAAATTTGGGTTTGGCAACCAAATTCAATTGGATTTAACGAACCCAGATGATTTAACTTCGTCTTCTGGGTTTGTTAAACCCAGATTTAATTGGGTTCCATGAACCTAGATCTTCGAACCCTAAGAAGAAGAAGAAGAAAAATTGGGTTTAATAAACCTAGATTCATCTAGGTTTGAACCCAGACAATTTGGCTTCATCGTCTGGGTTCGTTGAACCTAGATTCAACTGGGTTCCATGAATGCAGATATTCAAATCCTAATAAGAAGAAGAAGAAGACAAACCCAAATATTCGAACTCGAAGAAGAAGAAGAAAAAGAAAAAGAGAATGAAATTTTTTTAAGTTATATTTAATTTATGAGCAAATTACAATTTAACTACCCAGATGAAACGCTTTTACAAACGAAGCAACAGTTTCGATAGAATTACAATTTACCCCCCTTCCGTTAGTAGTTTTCGTTACCGTGATCTAGTTCAGGGGTAAAGTTGTCATTTCGATTGAGGAATGGTCTGTCACGTGGGGAAGCCGGCAAAATGTGAGATATACCAAAATTGAATGGTTGTGAGAGCAGCAGATCATGCTCAGGTCAACTCTTCCTCTCATTCTTCTTCTCTTCTTCTGCTTCTTCCCTTTCCTTCTTCCACTTCATTCTTCTTCTTCCCTTCTTCCCATTTTCCTTATTCGCGTAGATCGGAGGACACGAACCCAGATCGGGGCTCTTAAGACGAACCCAGATCTGGGTTCGTCTGAGGAACCCCGATCTGGCTGGGTTCCTCAAACGAATCCAGATTTGGGTTCGTCTGAGGAACCCCGATCTGGGTTCATGTCAGGAACCCAGATCTGGGTTCCTGACGAACCCAGATTTCTGGGTTCATTAGAAGAACCCAGATCTGGGTTCGTCTGAGGAACCCCGATCTGGGTTCGTGTCAGGAACCCAGATTTGGGTTCCTAACGAACCCAAAAATCTGGGTTCGTGTCAGGAGCCCAGACACGAACCCAGATTTCTGGGTTCGTGATGAACCCAGATCGGGTCTGATCTGGGTTCGTCAAGAACCAAAAAATAGTTGGTATCTCCTCTTCGTGCTTCGTGAGTTTAAAGTAGAGACTGTAGAGTTTGATAACTAAGCTTGGCATTTCGTCCAGCAAGTGGTGGTAGTGGAGACGGAAGGTGAAAATCTTTTCTTCTATTTAGTGGTTTCATTGGCGACTACAAAAGACATGAAACAGGAGGGCACCCAGATCGGGTCTGATCTGGGTTCTACCATGGCTCTGGTAAGTTAGAAAAATGTTGCAAGTGGAGATCAGGTGGTGTAAAGAGGGAGGAAGCAGAAGAGAAAGAGTAGGCATTTGTGTGATTATTTGGACTTTGATATTTCGCAGCTACCAATCAGTCTTCAGCTGACATTCACACCTAACTGTCCATTTAATTCTTGTATATAAATGTGTTCAAGCGACGCACGTGAAACTTGTGTGAGGAAGAAGAAGAATGAAGCGGAAGAAGGAAAGAAAAAGAAGAATGAAAGGGAAGAAGCAGAAGAAGAGAAGAAGAATGAGAGGAAGAGTTGGTCTGATTTATCTTTTCTGGGTGAGCAGCATTTTCTGATGCAACTTTGAATGATGATTGTTTTGAGAAATTTTTCTTAACTTGACTTGAAATCATAGAACGAACACTATATTTATTCTTAACTTGACTTGAAATCAGTCGACCTCAGTTCCTGTGAACTGCTAATTTTGATTTTTCAATGGTTCGGTCAACGGGGTCAATTCAACTATCAAGGGTATTTTCATCTTTTTGTCCCTTTCACACTGTTCACAGTTAAATATAACGAAAACTGCTAACGAAAAGGGGGTAAATTTAATTATATTGAAACTGTTGCTCCGCCTGTAAAAGCGTTTTATCTGGGTAGCTAAATTGTAATTTGCTCTTAATTTATATATATATATTTTAAATTAGTCCCATTTGTCTATCCTAAAATTGACGATAAAGATCAGATAAATTAAATTTTTTATTTAACTTTTAATTCTTTTTAAATTAATCTCTATCGTCTATCTTAAGATGGACAGTAGAGGTTCGATAAATTAAGTTTTTATTAAATTATTTTTTGTATTTTATTTTATGAAAACAAATAGAATTATTTATCCAATTACCATTATAACCTTCAACTTTAACACCAATGTTTTTTCACCGATAGGGGGTGGTTCACCAAATTAAAATAAAAAGGGGTACTATTTATGATTATTTTACTTTCTAGTGGTTTTTCAAAATATCTCTTTTATTATTATTAGAATTGTGACAAAGAATTTTTAAAGCAAATTTTAATTTATTAAAAAAAAAATCCAAATAATGTCCATTTTAAGCGAATAAGCTATTATTAGAAGACTTAATTTAAGAGGAATCTAATGTTATAGATGGTGTAGAAAAACGAGGCTAAGTGCGTAGCACATGCCCTATTAAGCAAATAGGGTCAAGTTTGAGCAAAAATGGGTTTTTTATTGGGCTTTTATTCTAATGGATGCCTAATTGCTATAAAACAAGGAAAGATGATTTATAAAGAGTTTTGTATTACTTTGTGACTAAGTAAACCTATGTGATAAATAGGAGTCTTATTCTTTGTTTAACATGTATGCAAGATGTATTGAAACGCCAAAAGTGATAGAGTGGGGAGCTTGGTTGTAAGCTTAGGGCTTGATATGGTTGGTAATGAGTTTAGGATTTGTTTGTGTTTGGGGTTTGAGATTAGAGAGAGTTTACTGATAGGTTGTCTATCTATCCTGTTTGAGACAATTTGAAAAGTGGAAAAAAAAAAAAAAGAAAATAATATGTGAAAGTAACAAAGAGAATGAAAACCTCTGGCATAACTTGTTTGATAATGAGAAGTACGAGTTGGAAATAAAGTCGACTGTTTTCTTGATAGCAAAAGTGAAAAATTGTTGTTGTTGTTGTTGTTGTTGTAGATGAGATGTTTTGGGTTGTGTTGCAAAGGTCAAACTGAAGAGACCTCTACGTTTTCATCTTGTTTGTTTGTAACCCGCCACAAAATGATGAAACTAGTTGTTTAGATAAATAATACTTCAAGATGGATTTACTACCACTTATTATTATTAATTTTACTTTCTTTTCAAAATTATCAGTAGCTTTTCAAAATTAACAAATTTTTAGCGATAAAGCGCTAACTAATATATTGCCGGTCCAATAAAGGTGAGATCAGCGATTAAATTGGGTGGGCTAATGAATCGATAGATTCAGTTGAGTAATTGATCAGATTGGCCCAACTAAGACGAATCGACCTAATATGTGTTGAGCTCTTTTTTTTGTCCCAAATCTGTAACCCCAAAATTGTGCCATTTTAGGCACATCTAAACGGCACCATTTTGGGTGTAGAACATAAATAAGAAGTAGAAGTATTTTCGTGTTAGTCAACCATTTTCATCAAGGTTTTCTATCTTCTTGGAGAAGTAACTGGTCTACAGTCGACTTCTCTTATCAATCAGTTTGCTCGCGAGTCTGTTATCATCGTCTCTATCTTTATCGCTATCACTATGCCGTGAGTTATTTTTTTAGAGAGAAGTTTAAGAGATAATAAAAGCAAATGAGAAAGACAAGTAGAAAGCAAGTTGACTAGCAGTGAGAAAGAAAAAGAAAAAAGTGGAGTGGAAGAAAAAAAACATGGAATGAGAGAAAGAGAAGAAACAAATGACAAAGAGTAAAGGAAATAAGAAAGAGAATAATCTAGAGTAATTGGTGATGTGAGAGAGTTAATGTGCTTTTATTATTTATTTATATATTGATAAAAATATAATAATTTAGTGATGAGATATAGAGAGAGTTGAGTTTTATAACACATATATTGATTAAAAAATAATAAAAGTTAATGGGATTGAAGTTAATACGGTTTGATTGGCTTGAGGAATTTAATGGTGATTGATAAGAGTTAATAGTTGCCAGTCTATCAAATATATACAACCTAAGGGTGGGTGTTACTATATTCGGTTAAGTTCCTGAACCAAACCGAATAGAAAATTGTTCAGTTCTTAGCATGAAGAACTAAACATGGTCCAATAGAGTGGAGGGACTGAACTAACTAAACAACCTCAATTCGATTTGGGATGGGTCAATTCTTCGATTTTGGGCTTTATTATGCATTGTTATCAGTTTAGTGGGAGCAACAAAAAAATAAATATGGGTGCAAAGAAAAAAATATATATATCTTTCTCACTACACTAGACTTTATCAAAAGCTTCTTAAAACCAAATCACCAATAAAAATGCTAACAACACAATATAATATAAACATAGATAACAAAAATACAAAAAAAAAAAAAAAACAAATATAAAATTATGTTATTAACAAAATAACATAAAAAAAATTACAGAATATAAAAGTAGATAACACAAAAAATACCAAATAAAAATGTCCTTGAATCTTGAGGGTTTCACTAAAAAAATAAAAATGTTATTTACAAAAAAGAAAAGTAAGAAGAAGAGAGAAGAAGAAGAAGACATTCCGATTTGGTTAAATGGCAAAGGAGCCAAACAAATGGTGATCGATTTATTGATAAAAGGTGAAGAAAGTGGTATTGGTGAAATTAGAAGAAAGAAAATGAAGAAAACAAAGAAGAAAAAAGAAGAAAGAAAGAAGAGAGAAAATGAAGAAGAAGTGTAACGTCCCGATATTTATTTCCGTCCAAGTACTATTCATTGATTTCATAAATAATTTATTAAATGAGAATAAATTTGAATTTAGTGAAATTCGCGCGATTGTAAAATGTTTTGACTGTTAATTAGTAAGATTTAATATTTTTAAAAACGTTTTTGCCCCGTAAAGAGTTATTTTTTAGTTTAAATAAAATAAGTAGCAAAATGAGAAGGTTAGGCTAGTGTAATTAGATTGTATTGTAGGGAATAATTTTTGGGTTAAAATAAATGATTTATTATATAATTATTAGTATGATTATGATTATTATTATTATTATTTTTCATTAAAATAAATTAATTATTTTTGGATAAAATAAAGTCATGAATAAATTTGAATGAGTTAGTGGGATGATATAATGGCAAGAATGTCAAATGGGATATTAGAATGTGAGTAGGGGTGTAAATGCAGAAAATAAAAAGTTTTGGGGTCAAGTTATAAATAACAAAAATTTTGGGGCAATTTTGTAAATACGAAAAATTTGTGATCTTAAAAATCAATTTCTACCCAGATTTTTCAGTGTGCTGTTCTTCATCGCCGACAACAGCTTTTATTCTTCTGCTCGTGCTGATTTTCTTCTATTCTTCAATTTGTTTTTATTTGTTTAACTATTTAATCTCTCAAATTTCATCACCTACCAATTCAAGCTTCAAAAATCACTAAAACCCATTTATTTTCAAGTTGATTTTCGGATTTTCAAGGGGTCTACAAGGAGGTAATGCGATTTTATTTGATTATTTTGTATTGAGTTTTAGTTAGGGATGTTCTAATACATCAATGAGTATGATTTTGTAGTTATTTTAGCTTTTGATTTCGTAATTTTCGATTTATCTGTTGATTTTTGTGTATTTCTGAACCATAGGTGAGGGTTTGATTGTGTGAGGATTTAAGGGAGGCTAGGGAGACGTGAAAACCTCCCATTGGGTGAGTGGAAAGCTATTGGAAAGCCCAAATAGGTTGGTGTACACTTATCCTAAAACGTTTATTTTATTAGTTTACTAAATGCTTTGCGAATTAGTCATTTTGTGATTAGATTGTGATATAATTGTTTAGATGATCTTTATTGACTTATGTGGATGCTTATGACATGAATTTTTTTTAAAAAAATAAAGTGGAAATAAAAATTTGGAAATTAGCCTCTATGGGTGAAATTTGAACTCTAATGTAATCTAGGGACATTTTGGTCATTTGAATTTCAATTTCATGTTAATTTAATGTTGATGGAATAGTTTTTATGATGATAAAGTGGTTGAAATGAGGTTGAAATGAAAATTTATGTTTATTAGTTTGAACTTTATGTGTAAATCCTATTAAAAATTGTTTGTTTTGATTTTTCAGATATCAATTGGTTCTGGGTGTTAAAAATATGACAATTGCATGTCATTGAATGAGTTTGTTTGATGAAAAATGGTTTCAAAAATGATTTCGCAAAATAAATCCTTTTATGGCTTAATTCGACATATCTTGTTTTAGGGGTATTTTTGTCTTCTCGCCTTCGTTGTTGTGTTCATTATATCATATGTTGATGGTATGTATAATGGATTCGGAATTGAAAATGAAAAAGTTGAGATTTTCCTCTTTTGAGATTAAATTAGAACATGGGAAATATGATAAATATTGTGTTAAGATACGATATAAAAACTAGGGGTAAAATGGTCATTTGAAATGGCCATAAGTGATTCTCAGAAGAAAGTTGATGAATTGATGTAAATATGTGATAAAAAGTTTATGCGATTAAAATCTTCGTTTTACATTGAAAATTTTGAAATCTTGAAAAATATAAAGGGCCCGCGTAAAACTAGTCATCGGTAGGTGAGGATTGATAGTTGGCTAGTCAATAGGGTGATTATTAGCAGTACTGCACTGTTATGATTGATTTTAGACGTTGTATGACGGACTTTGAGAGGCACTGAGTGCCCGGTCCCGAAACGGAAACAGATTATATTATGCGACCCGGTGGATAGACACCGAGCGACCGTTGCCGGGGTTGCCATTTAGTCTGGCTGATGCCAGTAAACCCATTATCGATCCATGGTATCGTGATAGAATTTTACAAAGGGCTCTAATTAAATAAAAGGACAATGTTGTAATTAGATATAACAAATGATATTTGAAAATATTAATGTTGCGATTTTAAATTATTAATTGATATTATGTTATGAACTATTCGATTAGTTATAATTTTTAAATGATTAGTTTATTTCTTACGAAAATATTGTTGAAATTCGTATAATGTGTTGTGATTTTATTTGATAATAACATATTGCTTTCAAAAATATAATGATGGTTAAAATCTGAAATTTCATTAAAAAGATAATAGTGTAAAGGTGTTTAATGAATTCCGAAAAAGTTAGGTGATTGAATCATGTTAGATATATGTGTTTTTGAATCCTGTTTAATATATTTGTTTTTGAAAAGCTAATTAATTATGTATTTTGTTTGATCTTATTATTGAAAATTTGATATTGAGTTATTGTGTTAAAAAGTTTAAAATGAAAATTGTTAAACGAAATCGTGTTATATATATATATATATATATATATATATATATAGGAATAATAAGTATTACATGTTTGACAAGAATAATTATTAGTAAAATTCTTGCAAATCGAATTACTAAGTAGTATGTATGTTAAGTATATAATTTAGATAATTGAAACTATTAATAAAGTGTTTATGATCGGAATTGATTTTCACATGGTTTGTATGTGTAATTATTAATAAAGTAGTTTTTATATGTGACTTCTAATAAAAGTTTAAGAATCTGAAAACAATTTATATATATAAAAATACATATAGAAAATGATCGGTACGCGTTTGAGATGTGTGATTCTTGGTAATATGTTTGAATAGGAATTTGAAATAAAATTTTCTTTCAAATTGAACTCATGGGATAAATAATAAAATATATGTATTTTGAAGGTACAACTATGAGTAAACCGATTTGGTTGTGAATTTAGTAAACATTGAGAAATATGTGCATATGGTGAAAATCATGCCGAGATAAATGGAAAGAAATACTTTTATATAGTTGATATATGAAATCAATAGTAACTTGGGTAATCAGTAAATGTGAATATAAAAATTTACGAATAGATTATGAGTAAATGTATGGATAATGATTTTTAAGTATTTAATATGTGTAATCAATAATAAAGGGTTTTCATAGTTATATAATAGAGTTGTTATAAATGAAATCGATATGACTAATAACAAATTGTTTATATTTTGTATGTGTATTTATTAGTAAATTGATTTAATTGTGAAATTCTAGTAAAGAAAATGATTTGGTGAAAATCATTTCAGAATAACCGTCAAAAGAAATTTGATGCTTTTACATATATTTATTAGTTAAGACCTATTAGTGAATTATGAAATGATTATTGAAAACTGAAAAAAAAAATAAAATTTGAACTTTGTACAGACATACTCGAAATATGATTTTGATGCCCTTCATGACTTGTGTGTAATGAAAAAGGTAAAATATTGTGAAAGTTTTATTTTATTATTATTCTGAACTTTCAAATATTGTTGAAAAGTTTTATGAAATTATATTATAAGGAAATAAGGTTTTATGATTTTTAAATTAAGTGTACACCCGTTAAGTAGAAATGCTTAGCGCATTGGATTTACCACGCGTAGGTAATTATATTTGGGCTTGTTGCCGAGACGAAGACGAAGCTCCTGCAGATACTCTACGAGTCACATCCGACCTAAATTTTTGGGTAATAATAATTTTGTATCATGTATATATATATGCATGGGTACCATCATGTATGTGTATGAGTTTTTAAATTTACATGTCTGTAAAGCATAATTTGTATTAAAGTTTTAAAATAATTTGTAAGCTAGGTATATTATTTGATAAGTATGTAGTGTAAAGCTCATGATGATGGATTTTGAATTTTGATTAAATATTGATTTTAATTGGTTGCGTGTTGAAGTGATTTTTTTTAAATCGGATGGGAGGGTCCGAATTGAAGTCGAGAATTAAATTTTATAGAAGTGTTATTAAGTTCTTTACAGGTTAAATTTTGAATTTTCAGAAAAACAGAGGAGACTCTGCCGAATTTTCTAAAATTATAAAGGAAAAAAATAATATTAAAGTTTTTTTTATATCGTAAAACTTTTAGTGGTGATTCCATTTATTTAATAATAAAATTTTAAATAAATGAATAAATGAATTTTCAGTTCGGAACCATAACGCCTTTCACCTCGAATCTCGCGTCGATGGGAAATCGAGGTAAGGGGTGTTACAAGAAGGGAGGAAGAAAAAGGGAGAAAAAGAAAGTGAGTGTAAGGAGAAAATTAATCATGAAGAAGAAGAAAGAAGAAAGTGATCGGTTAATGAATGCATTAATTAATTTTGTCATTTTTATAAGTCAAAATTACACATGTACCCTTGAGGGTATTCAAAATTTGAATAACCTGAAGGGCATACGCGTAATTTTACTATATAATATATATACATATTTGCATGTTTCTCGAGTCAGTTTAGTTTTGGATACCTAGAACTGAACCGAATTGATGAGCATGGTATTTTCTAGTCATAGGAATAGTTACCCTTAATATGAACATGAGAACTAAATCAAATACTCATGGATTGGGTCAGTTTGGGTTGTTCAAATCGATTCTATATTTTAATGCCACCCCCTAATACAGTCACTTATAAAATTATAAAATTTAATGGCTAACTGTTTGTTATGAATGCACACTTATTGTCCACCGAATGGATAAATGCTTATTTCAACTTTTTTATTTTATTTTATTTTTATAAAGTGGTGCAATTTTTATTTTTATTTTTTTTAAAAAAGGATGTATTTAAAGCCCAAATTTATAAAACAATATCCTTATGTATTTTATTAAATTATGTTAAAATGTAACGTATATAGTATTTGGTAGTCATATAATTGATTTTAATTTTTTTTAATGGGTTTGACCCAATTTGGCCATCAATGAATAATACTCACTGATTAATCATCGAGTTACTAATAAATAGCTAATCACTGTCTAATCGATTAATGATTATCAAATTTTGGAACATTGGTTATTAGATGTATCTAATGAATGGAATGTATTTATTCGTTTATTATTTAGTCTCGACTTAGTAGTAATAATTGAGTTAGATGGGTCAATTTAGGTTTAGTTTGAAAAATTATAATGAATGAAAGTGTTAACGTCGGAAAATGGTTTTCCCTAGTCAACGAGGTTGTTTTTGGGCCCAAGCTGCAGTTTCGGACGGATAACAGAAAGCATATAAAGCAACAAGAATGAGGAAGAAGGATTAAAGGCGAGGAGGAGGAAACACAAAGAATTTTTAGAGTGGTTCGGCCCAAGAAGATGCCTACGTCCACTGTTCACTCTCTCACTATTTTGGCAGAGTAACGACACTCAGGAATTGGATCCTTTTTACAGTGAAAATCGTCCCCTTTTATAGAGGAAGGGAACATACTACAGTAAAACAGAATAAGACAAAAGCAAACAGTTAACTACAATTACACTGACAGGCAGCATTTAATGCTCCGTAATCTCAATTAATACGGCTGATAGTGCATTAAATGCGGCCGAAAATGCATTAAATATGGTCGAATCCGTCGCATCTAAGGTCTGCCCAAAGGAGATTTTTGATGACTGGGTCGGATATGCAATGATGGGTCGTTGAGGTCACGTCCACAGCTTCTGGCAGACATAGCGTGCATGGCAAGCCTCGGAACTGTACTTTGCATGGTGCTGTTGACTTCTGTTGACCCGAGACTATTAGTCTACGAGGTGGATTGTTTCTCCAGCAGACCGAGCGCCAAGCCAGTTGGGAGAATAAGAGAATCTCTGACACCCCCGGGTGCTTGGAGAGTCGATGAAGCGGGCGAAAAGTCGACGTATCCGCAGCTGGTCATGGCGATGAGGCGGACAATATCATAAGTGAAGGAGTCGGTAGGCGGCCTTGCTAAGAGATTAGCGATCAGCCCAATCAGATAATCTTGGACGAGAATGGCTTGCTGAACATTTCTGACGGATGGTTCCTCTTGGGGAATATCACTGTCTGGGTAGAATTGACGGAGAGGCAGGTGGCCGGTCATGGCGGATAATCTGGCGAGCTGGCTCAGCTGTCAAGGATGGCGGCCAGCGGCAAGTTTGAGGGATGGGAGCCACCGATCAGCGATCAGGACTAACGGTCAAACTGGGTAGGTAAAGCTGATGGGTAATTCGGGGATCTGAATGGCGGAGAAGATAGCGCACAGCCAGCTTTCAGGATGGAGCGTCTGCAGTTAGGATCAGCGGTCAGGCTAAACGATACCGATCAGCGGTCACGACGAGCGTCTACTAATGGGCCCCTTCTCCAGGAGAATGGACTGGATGGATGACGGATAATTGGGTTTCTGGGCGCCTGCACTATAGATTCTTCTGGGCCCGATTATTATGATCGCTAATTCCTCCATAACAGAAAGTTAATTCAAATATAATTCAAATATCCAAAATTCAATTTTTGGATATAGAAGAGGATTATATAGTTACTATGAACTTTATTCATCTATTGCATATCACTTGTCAATGTCTAATTTAAATATCTAAATGACATTGCAAGCATGATGGAAACCTAGGAAGTAGGCAAGTTATTCATCAAAGCATTCATTAAAGACGTCTTAATAATCATTTGTGCATTAATGGTGGAATAATGATGAGAAGCTTAAAGGCTTTAATTGAATTGGTTTCTTGAAGATTATCAATCATGAAAGCAATTAGGCTTTATTGGAGATCTATTGGAGAATTGGACTTTTATTGAAGATTTATTGACGCAATTGAGTTTTAATTAGTGGCAAAAATTAATTGTCAACATGGGTTGCGTTTTAATGACCTTTAATGAACTTTAATTTATTTAATTTTATGTTAGCTTTTAATCAATGTTATTTGGGTTGGACATTTAATTAAATTAGAGCCCAAAGTATGTTTGTTTAATGAGCCAGTTGTTAGGGGGGCTAGAGTTTCATGTTAGAGTTTTATTTCTTTATTTATAAAAAGACTTGTAATCCTAAGCAAATATAAGAACAATGAATATGCAACCAATTATGTTTAATTGAAAGAGTAAATTTTCTCTTTTGTTTTTTATGAATATATGATCTTATCAATTTATGCTTGTGATAATCGAAACTATCACTTATTTTCCGCTTTGTTGTCTATATCTTGGGAGTAACATCAATATCTTTTTTTTTTTTTTTTTTTTTGGTTATTGATTGTGTTCTAATCGTTGGGTCAATATTCTTTATAACTTTGATTCTTGATTGACAAATAATCAACGGGTCAAATTTTCTTTTCTTTAAATCTGATTTAATCTTTCTTAGGATTGCATTTTAATTTGATTGTAGGTGTCGTATCTTTATATATGAAGTGTCATATTAGCTGCCATGAATTTATTGGGTGAGATAGACATTTGAGTGTGTGTGTATGTATATGATATATATAAATATATAAAAATATATATATTAATTGATAGGCAAGACAAACCTATAATTTATTGAACAATATTATTAGAAACAAATGGCAGAACAAAATGGGGACAAGAATCAACCTAGACTTTATCAGTTTATAACAACCAAGAGAAGGATAAACTAGGGCTAAGCAATTCCATGTTCTACTTGGTTCCAATTAGAACTGAATCAAACTGATATATATATATATATATATATATATATTTGTTCTCAATTTGGAGAACCTAATATGAAAAACTTGAGAATTAAAACCGACCTGAACCAAATCCAGTTGGTTCGATTCAATTTGGTTCAGTCATCATTGGTTCTAGAAGCTTGGTTTGGCCACTAACAAGTAGAGTTATCAATGATAACTCAAATAACTTAAAAAAAAAAAACTCAAATAAACAAAAATAACTCACAAATAAACACAAAGTTATCACACCAATCACAAATCAACTAAAAAACCTCAAATAAACATAAATCAAATAACTCAAAAAACTAACACCAAACCCAAATTAGAAAAGCCAAAGAAATCAAAACACCAGAAGAAAAAATAAGAAAGTGAAAGATAAGGGTATCGACAAAGAAGAAAATGAAAAGAAGAAAATGGCAGTAGGCGATGATAGGGATTGATGACATGGTTAGACAGCAGGAATCAACGACAAGTTCCATGAAGGGGTTGGCGATGGGAACTCTTGAAAATTAAAATGAAACTAGAAAAACAAAACAAAAAAAAAAAAAAAAAGGAAGAAAGAAAGAGAGAGGGTTGTCGACATAAAAGAAAGATGAAAGATGAATATGGATTAATTTTTGAAACCCAAAACTGCACACCCTTCTTTTTATTGCCTGAACTGACTCAAAAACCTAAAATTTAGTTCAATTTGAGTCGGTTTGTGTTAAATTCCTAGCCCTAGGATAAACCACCTAAATTAGAAAAAGAAGAGACCTCTCAATAGCAAAGAAAAAGAAGCTCTTGATATTATTGGTAGCAACAAAAGTATCACTTTCCACAAAACCAATCTAAGAACCAAAAAATTGAACAGTAAAGAAAGCTTTAAGCAGTGCAAATAATTCTCCTATTGTAATCGAAAAAAGCCCCATACAAGGTAAAGAAAACAAAACCTTAACCTATCAGCTACCTCTTAACTCCAACAATATATTTTAGACCAAAAGCCACATCAACATTTAATTTCAATAGATGCAAAGGAGTTTCTTTCATTTCAGACACACCAAAAAACTACATGAGCTAAATTTAACTTTTATTATCAAACACGGTTCCTAACCCTCCTAAACTTGTTGAAACTGAGAGTGAGGAGCCTTACCAATTAAAGACCATCATCCCAAATACATCCAAACTCCCTCAGCATGTTCACAGGTAAAAGAGTATCCCATTATCATTAAGAACATCCCATAGCCTATATTCTTACAAGGAATTATCTCTTTACAGCATCTATAAATGAAAATTTTTATTTTTATAGCAATTGATAAATTTCAAATAAATTTTTACCATCCTAAAAAGTCATAAGAATAAGATCATTCTATACTGATAAAGGAGAAGCGACCACCACTTCTAAAACAATAGTCACCACTTTTGTAATAATGCCAAATAAGTTTATCAATCTACGATCATTTTGTTACCAAAATAGAAAGAATCATCTCAAAGTAACACTTAATAATTCTAAAATTATAGAACATGTCCAACCAAAAATGTTATTCTTAATTGTTTCTCTGATAGCATCAAAAGTCTTTCTTCATTCCTTCCAATAATAGTAGACAAACTAAGATAATGGTCATGAATACAAGTTTCTCTTTTCGGAAAAAAAAAAAGACAACGGTCATGAATTTTAGCATGAAGGATACCAAACTTTTGAGCTATTATTTTTTTCACCATATTGTTACAATTAGGACTAAAAATGATTGAAGAGTTTTCAAAATTGATCTGTTGATTCAAGCCTTTATAATATATTGAAGGAAAAACAACAATTGTTTTTATAAAAAATATGAATTTTGCGGAACACTGAGTTTTAAAAACTTTTTAGAAAATTCAATAAACCCTAGATCCATAAAACAATGAAATAAAATAATACAAGATAAAATAAAAATCAGATTTTTACCTTATGTATTGATCTCTGTGGATTGCTCACCACCTAGCCTTCCTCGATATGACTCTACACCAAGAAACTAGTGAGTGGGCACAGTTATATAGAATTGTGCTCACTTTCTTTTGATTTCTTTTCTAAAAAGAATCAACAATATATATAAGAGGTGAGTTTATAAATTTGGTTATGCTAAAAGAAAATTTTTTTCTCTTCTTTTCAAAGAACATAAAGCAAAACCAAAATATAACTTCTGTGTTGTGAAAAGAAAACTATTTCTTTTCTATTTATAGGCAACTAATTAGGGTTTTAATTAATCAAATTAACATTAAGCCCCAAATTTATTAAAATTAAACTTTTGCCTCATATAACATAACTAATTCAAAATTAATTCATGTTATATTTTACAATTAAACATGTGACCTATAATTAATTTATAATTAATTTATACCCCGTCACAACTGAGAATCAAATTCAAAACCTCTTATAAAATTAATTAAATAATTATTAATTCATAATTAATAATTAACTAATTAATTATCAAATAATTTGAATAATCAATATCATTCAAATATTAAGTGAACACAAATGTTGCTACTTGCGTAACAATTATAATTGGACAGTCCAATTACAATATTCTATATACAAGTTTCTTATAATGAAATGAGCTATCAAAGGGACCCGATGGACCTACAATTTTGAGCTCCAATAATATCGAAATTATTAATTAAACTCTTTAATTAATAATTTATTATTATTAATCTTAGAGTTACTCCACTAAAAACCTAAGATTGCACTCTCAAAATTGTAGATGTTTTTATACAATCTGAAATTTTCAGTGTCCATTGATTTAATCACTACATATGATTTGACCCCCCACAAATAGTTCATAATTAAAGCTAGGTCAAAATGTCCGTTTTACCCCTTTAATTATTTCTTAATCCTTAAGTACCATTGATTCTCTAATGAACAATATATTCATAACAACTTATGAATTTATCTTTCCATTTTCATATGAATGGAAAGTTGAGCACTCATATTGTTCAAGACCTGAATCAACCCTTAAGGGAACTACTTCTCTACTTCTCGCAAGAAGGAGTGGATTCCACTATCGTGTAAAACGTTCCCAGCTACTTACAAATCATATCCCCAAAGTACGAAGTTATTGACCGGACATCTACACCGATCTCACCCATGTAAATCAAAGGATATAACTTAACAAGCAGGAGTCCATAATACACTCAGGATTAAGATCAATTCATATATGATCATCTGGTTGATAAACATAAATCTTTGAGTTTAACGGATATTAATAAGATAATTATGTTTATCGTGGTCCAGTCCTATATAATCTTTATTATATAAGATGCCTCCATTTCCATGTCACTACATAAATAGTCTCGGATAAAACTATCGTACCGAATACAAAATGGACCGCAACTGTAGATTTACCACAAATAAAGTACCCAACTTTATTTGTTTTCTACGGACTTTTTAGATTACTTATTTCAAATTAAATCCGCCTGTATATAACACTTATATACTTAATTTGAAATTACATTAGTAATCAAGGATGTTTCTCATGATATATACAATTTTTGCAAAATATATAAATTGAATAAAATGAATACTTTATTATTTATAAAACCGTTTACATTATTACAAGCTCTTAGGGCATAAAACCCAACAATCTCCCACTTGCCCTAGAGCAGATGGGATATATCTCGTAATCCTAGACCTTCTAGATAACCTTCAAACACTTTAGCCGTTAAGGTCTTCGTAAACGGATCAGCAAGATTATCTTGTGATGCAATCTTCATCACGTTCGCATCTCCCCTTTGTACAATCTCCCTAATGAGATGATATTTCCTCTCTATATGCTTCCCTCGTTTGTGGCTTCTTGGTTCTTTGGAATTAGCCACTGCACCACTATTATCACAATAAAGGGTAAGTGGTTTATCCATATTTGGAACAACTTCCAGATCAGTCAAGAATTTACGTAGCCATACCGCTTCTTTAGCTGCTTCACAAGCTGCTACATATTCGGCTTCCATAGTGGAGTCAGCAATGCATGATTGCTTAACACTCCTCCATACAATGACTCCACCACCAAGAGTGAATACTGATCCGGACGTGTATTTTCTTGAATCCTTATCCGATTGAAAATCAGAATCTGTATATCCTAGTGGGATCAAATCCTCTCCAGAATATACGAGCATATAGTTTCTCGTTCTCCGAAGATACTTGAGAATATGCTTTACTGCCACCTAGTGATCTAATCCTGGATTGGATTGATAACGACTAACTATTCCTACCGAATAACATATATCCGGTCTCGTGCATAACATAGCATACATGAGACTACCTACTACAGAGGCATAGGGAATCCGTCTCATATCCTCAATTTCTTGAGGTGTCTTAGGACACTGTTCCTTAGACAAATGAACTCCATGACGAAAAGGTAAATTACCTTTCTTAGAGTTCTGCATCGAAAATCGCATAAGAATCTTATCGATATACGATGCTTGAGACAGTGCTAACAGTTTGTTCTTACGATCCCGTATTATTTGGATCCCAAGGACATAACTAGCCTCTCCCAAATCTTTCATTTGGAATTGGCTAGCGAGCCAGCTCTTTATGTCTGACAATACTCCAATATCATTCCCAATGAGTAGAATATCGTCAACGTAAAGTACAAGGAAAACCACTTTCTTATCGATTATCCGTTTGTATACACAAGGTTCATCGATATTTTGCTCAAAACCATAAGACTTGATCGAAGTATCAAACCTTATATTCCAAGATCGAGATGCTTGCTTAAGTCCATAAATGGACCTTTGCAACTTGCAAACTTTTTGCTCTTGACCTTGGGACACGAATCCCTCTGGTTGTACCATATAAATACTTTCATCAAGATTACCGTTCAAAAACGCAGTCTTGACATCCATCTGCCAAATCTCATAATCGAGACATGCAGCAATGGAAAGAAGAATCCGAATGGACTTAAGCATAGCTACTGGCGAGAAAGTTTCCTCATAGTCAACTCCCTATTTCTGGGTATAACCCTTTGCCACTAATCTAGCTTTAAAGGTTTCAACCTTTCCATCCACTCCTCTCTTCCGCTTGTAGATCCACTTGCAACCTATGGGTTTTATCCCATCTGGTTGATCCACAAGTTCCCAGACTGAGTTAGAATACATAGACTCTATCTCGAGATTCATAGCTTTAAGCCATTCCTCCTTATCAGAATCCTCCATTGCATCATGATATGTCAATGGATCATCTACACTCTCATCAGAGATAGCAATTTGTGCCTCTCCAATCTTTCTGTAGCGGACTGATGGTCTAATAACCCTCCCACTACGATGAGGTGGTAGATGATTCTGATGAGAATCTATCTGACGTTCAGACGTGGTTTGAATTATGTCATTGTTAACAACTTTTGCTGACAGGGTACTATTCGACCCAGGAAGTAACTCCTCGAGTACAACTTTACTTCGAGGTTTGTAATCTCTCATATAGTTCTCTTCAAGAAAAATAGCGTTTGTCGATACAAACACTTTGTTTTCTTCAGGACTATAAAAGAGTCCGCCCCTAGTCTCTCTGGGATAACCTACAAATAGGCAAACTTTTGAACGTGGTTCCAACTTCCCAGTCTTGTTCTTTAACACATGTGCTGGACACCCTCATATGCGAAAGTGACGTAAACTAGCTTTACGACCTTTTCACAACTCTAAAGGTGTCTTTGGAACTGACTTAGATGGCACAACATTCAAAATATACATTGCAGTTTGCAATGCATATCCCCAGAATGAACTAGGTAATGATGAATAACTAAACATAGATCTCATCATGTCCAAAAGGGTCCGATTTCTCCTTTCTGCAACACCGTTCTGCTGGGGTGTTCCAGGAGCAGTCAATTGGGATAAAATCCCATGCTCAAGCAAGTAATCCTCAAACTCTGTATCGAGATACTCGCCTCCACGATCTGATCGTAGAGTTTTCAATGTTTTACCTAATTGATTCTCAACTTCAGCTCGAAACTCTTTGAACTTTTCAAAAGTTTCTGACTTTCGTTGCATAAGGTAAACATATCCATATCTTGAATAATCATCAATAAATGTGACGAAGTATTCATAACCGCCTCTAGCTTTAACATTCATAGAACCGCAGACGTCCGAATGTATAAGCTCTAACGGTTCCTTAGCTCTAAGCCCTTTTCCAGTAAAAGGTCTTTTAGTCATTTTACCTTCTAAACATGATTCACAAACAGGTAAAGTATCGATCTTTAACTCGTTTAAATGTCCGCTCTTTACAAGTCTGTTTAATCTGTCAAGGTTAATATGACCAAGTCTTAGATGCCAAAGATATGTATCATCATTATGAGAAATCTTTTGTCGTTTTGTTTTTGGTTTTTCAACCTTAAACATTTCAGTATTAAGCAGTGGGTTATGCATTAACGGTCTTAATACATATAAATTGTTTTCTTGTATCCCTGAACAAATTTTCAAACCATTTCTAGAAATAATAACTGATTTATTATTAAAAGAAATAGAATAATTAAATTCCAAAAGTTTAGAAACAGAAATCAAATTTCTCTTAAAACCTGGAATAAAATAAACATTGTTCATTACAATAAAACAATTATTATTAAAATGAAGTCTAACTTCTCCCACTGCCTTTGCTGAAACGACTTCCCCTGTCCCGACTCTCATGTTAAACTCACCCTCATCAAGCTGCTTATATGAATCAATCAACTGCAAAGAAGAACAAAAATGATTAGTGGCTCCTGAATCAATTATCCAAGGGGATGAATCATCCTCCACTAAACAAGATTCAATGACTAGTAAATCACATTTACCTCTCATCTTCTTCTCTTGGAGCTCCTTGAGGTACTTGGGACAGTTCCTCTTGCAATGCCCATCAACACCACAATGAAAACATTTTCCTTTGGGCTTTGTGGCCTTGGAGCCCTTTTTGCTCTTCTTTTGAGTAGCTTGCTTCTTGGGTTTAACATTAGCCTTAGCCTTTCCAGTGTTTCTCTTCCTCTTATTTTTAACAGAAGAAGAAGTCTCAGCAACATTTGCTTCACCGGACTTATTTTTGTCCTTATTCATAGACTCATAAGTAGTGAGCTCATTTAGCAACTGTGTAAGTGAGTAAGTCAACTTGTTCATAACATAGTTGCTCTTGAATTGCATGAAACTCTTCGGAAGAGTTTCTAGTATCATGCTCACTTGGCTACGCTCATCTATAGCCCCACCATGGCTTTCAACTGTGTTAAAGTGGGTCATCATTTTCAAGACATGCTCTCAAACAGATGTACCCTCCTTCATCCTAGCAGTCATAACAGCACGAACAGCTTCGTGTCGTTGCTGCTCAGAAGGTTGCCCAAACCTGCCCTGCAATGACTCCAGTATTTGAGTTGCTGTTGTCATTGCCTCGTGCTTGGTAGCAAGCACCTCGGACATCCCTGCTAACAAATAGCAGCGGGCCTTCTCATCAGCTGTGACCCATTTTTGATAGGCCTCGCGCACAGTACGTCCAGCATTTTCTGCTGGCTGGGGAGGACAAGGCTGAGTCGTGACAAATTTAAGATCTTCACAGACCAGGACTGCGTTTATGTTACTTTTCCATTTGACATAATTTTCCCCGTTTAATTTATCATTAGCAAGTATAGAAATCAACGGAGATACCATTGCTGAAAATAAATAACAAACATTTAATATCAATTTGCAAAAATTAATATCATGTAATTTTGGCATAAAATTAAACGTGATGCATGATACACGAATAATGAATTAGAAAATACCCTAAAAAATAATTACTACGCCACGATAATCTAACATTCCACAAATAAGTGCCGCCGTAGGGTAGGTCAAGTATTTGTATGTTAGACTGAGACATTCTCAATTAAATAATATAACAAAATAACTCTTATTCATATATTTTTTAACTACCGTTTTTCGGTCAGGAAAATAATTAACAATTAATTATTTCCTTTATGAGTGTAACCCATCATTTTGGATTCCATGGACTTAACTCGAGAATTGCCGCCGTAGGGTAGGTCAATCCCAAGATACATCTAGAAATCCTATCCGTTAGGAAGTCAACCTTGATCAACTTAAATGGACACCACCCGTAAGGGGACGATAACAAAGCCGTCTCGAGGCACCTTTAAGTTTCACGGTGTTGAACTAATGATGGAGACCACGAGATATATTGTCATATATCTCTCTCCCACTCACTATTTTAGGATAAGGGTTTTCTATTTAAATATTCCTAGTCATCGTCTTAGATTATTAACGGCTAAAAAGATAATCTAAGTTACTAAGAATTTATGTGTTGTTAAAGTCTGAAACTTATTAACACTTAATGAATTACCAGATTTTTAACATTTAAAAATCTAATTCAATTTATAAATATAATATAAATAATCAAAATTATAAATATTAGATTTAATATGAAGTTACCTGATTTTAACTAATTAAAATCTAATCCACATTATGAATGCCAATTATTGAAATATAATTTCTAACTTGAAAACTATGATTTTCTACTAAAATCAATTCAAATTATTTAAAAGGCATTCTATGTATTATTCTTCTATTTATACTAATAAACAATTTAATAGTAAAATAAAATAATACATATGATGCATGTCATATTATAATGTAATGAGTAGGCACCTCATGATTCTATATGACATATGTTGATGCATGTACATGTTATATAATTATCAATTCATCTCATGAAAATAATTAAATAAACAACATGTGTATGACCGGGTTCTTTGATTTTGACTACCTAAATCTAATTTCAATATTACATAAATTAACCAAGGCATTCCTTGACCTTCACTTGTAGTCTTCAGGTCTTGAAAAGTCTTCATGGGCTCTAAAAGCTTTTATGGGCTTTCTTAGGCTCAAAATTAATTTACTTTAATTATCAAGAACTTTCATCATATGGATTGGGTTGTAAGCCCAATTCTTGATTTTCTAACCCAAGAAAAAAAAATATCCCATAAATTGTCAAAAGGGTACATGTGCAAATTGACTATCAATTGGTACACTTTTATCTCATACACCAGTGTGAATCAATATTCACACGAAAACACATTAAACAATTTCATGTATTTGTCTTTTGTGCACCAGTGATATTCACGCAAGAAATTGTGTAATACAAGCAAACAAATTTGCTTTTTCGTCTTTTGTGCATGACACACCAATTGCACTTTTAACAATTTCAATTTTTGACAGTGCAACCGTTTGACTTTTATGCATGACATATGGACAAGTGCAACAATTGCACTCACAGTGTATTGCAACAGTATGCCTGCAACACTGCCACGCCATACACCAAATCAGACGCGACAGCATACATCCAGCAAGCACACCTAACTTGTTCAAAACCAGTTCACAGCGTGAAGTCGCCCAAACGCAGCAACAAGCGTACCAGTTCACAAACCAGGCCCGCAGCCGCTCGCCCATCACAGCCCTTTTTTTTTTTTTTTTTTTTCGTTCGCGCAATTTGTGCGCTTGCTGTTTGATTGCGCATCTTATGCGAACACACTGGTTCATAACCAGTGCACACCCAAATTCAGACCCAGTTTCAGCCGATCTTCAGATCTGATATGCTGCGCTTTATTCTTAAAAATTAAAAACCTAATTCTATGAATTACAACAGAAAAATAATTGCCATAATCGGCTTACAATTTAATCAAATTAAATAATCAAAGAACCATATAATTAACGATCATACCATGCAATCTCCATTCATCAAACATGAATCAAATACATCATAATCAAATAAAAAAATAGTGCATACTCAATGACATACATATCAATACAAAACATATTATTTTAAAATCATTATTTTATTGGAACCAAGGCTCTGATAACAATTGAAGGAAAAACAACAATTGTTTTTATAAAAAATATGAATTTTGCGGAACACTGAGTTTTAAAAACTTTTTAGAAAATTCAATAAACCCTAGATCCATAAAACAATGAAATAAAATAATACAAGATAAAATAAAAATCAGATTTTTACCTTATGTATTGATCTCTGTGGATTGCTCACCACCTATCCTTCCTCGATATGACTCTACACCAAGAAACTAGTGAGTGGGCACAGTTATATAGAATTGTGCTCACTTTCTTTTGATTTCTTTTCTAAAAAGAATCAACAATATATATAAGAGGTGAGTTTATAAATTTGGTTATGCTAAAAGAAAATTTTTTTCTCTTCTTTTCAAAGAACATAAAGCAAAACTAAAATATAACTTCTGTGTTGTGAAAAGAAAACTATTTCTTTTCTATTTATAGGCAACTAATTAGGGTTTTAATTAATCAAATTAACATTAAGCCCCAAATTTATTAAAATTAAACTTTTGCCTCATATAACATAATTAATTCAAAATTAATTCATGTTATATTTTACAATTAAACATGTGACCTATAATTAATTCATAATTAATTTATACCCCGTCACAACTGAGAATCAAATTCAAAACCTCTTATAAAATTAATTAAATAACTATTAATTCATAATTAATAATTAACTAATTAATTATCAAATAATTTGAATAATCAATATCATTCAAATATTAAGTGAACACAAATGTTGCTACTTGCGTAACAATTATAATTGGACAGTCCAATTACAATATTCTATATACAAGTTTCTTATAGTGAAATGAGCTATCAAGGGGACCCGATGGACCTACAATTTTGAGCTCCAATAATATCGAAATTATTAATTAAACTCTTTAATTAATAATTTACTATTATTAATCTTAGAGTTACTCCACTAAAAACCTAAGATTGCACTCTCAAAATTGTAGATGTTTTTATACAATCTGAAATTTTCAGTGTCCATTGATTTAATCACTACATATGATTTGACCCTCCATAAATAGTTCATAATTAAAGCTAGGTCAAAATGTCCGTTTTACCCCTCTAATTATTTCTTAATCCTTAAGTACCATTGATTCTCTAATGAACAATATATTCATAACAACTTATGAATTTATCTTTCCATTTTCATATGAATGGAAAGTTGAGCGCTCATATTGTTCAAGACTTGAATCAACCTTTAAGGGAACTACTTCTCTACTTCTCGCAAGAAGGAGTGGATTCCACTATCGTGTAGAACGTTCCCAGCTACTTACAAATCATATCCCCAAAGTACGAAGTTATTGACCGGACATCTACACCGATCTCACCCATGTAAATCAAAGGATATAACTTAACAAGCAGGAGTCCATAATACACTCAGGATTAAGATCAATTCATATATGATCATCTGGTTGATAAACATAAATCTTTGAGTTTAACGGATATTAATAAGATAATTATGTTTATCGTGGTCCAGTCCTATATAATCTTTATTATATAAGATGCCTCCATTTCTATGTCACTACATGAATAGTCTCGGATAAAACTATCGTACCGAATACAAAATGGACCGCAACTGTAGATTTACCACAAATAAAGTACCCAGCTTTATTTGTTTTCTACGGACTTCTTAGATTACTTATTTCAAATTAAATCCGCCTGTATATAACACTTATATACTTAATTTGAAATTACATTAGTAATCAAGGATGTTTCTCATGATATATACAATTTTTGTAAAATATATAAATTGAATAAAATGAATACTTTATTATTTATAAAACCGTTTACATTATTACAAGCTCTTAGGGCATAAAACCCAACATATATAGCAAGAGTATTATATTTGAGTATGATTTAAGATTATCGACCATTAGATTGGTTGAATTTTTTGTACTTAATATCAGTCGTATATTCTAAGAATTGTGAAGCCTGAAAGAATTTGAATTCCTAAAAGAATTCGGATTCAAAATGGAGTCAAACTTTGTTTGACACGTAAGTAGGTTAAACGAAGTTTGTTTTACTCAAATAAAGTACCTTGGAAAGCTTATTTTGATATAAATCCAATTCCTTAAAAATCGCAACAAATGAAACTCTCACGTGCCCTTACGCATCTTAACAAGGTCCGGTGGTCAGTTTTATACGAATTTTTTGAATTAATTTTCTTTTAAAATTTTCAAGTTTGAACTAGTTATGGATTGTTGCTATACTATAAATACACATATTAAACATCTTATAAGAGAGATGTATGATATATTAAAGGGTCTTTAAGGGTTTTAGACTTAGATTGACAAATTTAGGAAGGTGAGAGAGATTTGTGATAGAGAGAGATTCTTGATTGAGAGTGAGAGAGATAGAGGCTTGAGTTTGTAATAATCAATTTGATAGTGGAAGCAGTACTGGTGTAATCCGTGGATGTAAGAAATTTTTTGAATGACATAAAACTCTCGTGTTTTTTATTTTATTTTATTTTATGTTTTTGTGATATGCGCTTGATTGTGCTTTGTGATTTTTTTTCTTATTTTGTTCTGAATTTATCACTTAATAACTAGTATCAGAGCCTGATTCGTTAGTGGTTGGTAGAAGATCATGGGTTTAGAGGAGGACCACTTTCGATGGATCGAATTTTAGTTTCTGGAAGATAGAGATGGAGGATTACCTATACCAAAAAGACTTGTACTTGTCGCTCAAAGAAAAGCCAGCAGACGTGAAAGATGAAGATTGAAAAATGTTAGGTCTCAAAGCTTTAGGCGCGATTCAATTGAGTCTATCGAGATCAGTAGTTTTTAATATGAAAAATCAAGATACAACGATATGAAAGTCTTATCAAATCTACATGAACAACCTTCTGCGATAAACAAGTTACATCTAATAAAGAAATGTTTTTCTCTATGAATGTCAGAAAACAGAAACTTAAAGAAGCACTGAAATGCATTTAATGAGATTACGGATCAGCTAACGTCTGTAAAGATTGAGTTTGATGATGAAGTACAAGCCTTGCTCATTCTCGGTCAAATACCTGAAAGCTGGAAGGGTACAGTCCAATCAATCAGTAGTGCATTTGGGAAAGAAAAATTGAAGTTTTCAAAAGTTAGGGATATGATCATGACTAAAGAGATTCATAGGTGTGAAGATAGGTTATTCAATTCAAATTCAGCCTTAAATGTGGAGAGTGAAAAAAGAAGCAACACTAGAGGTGGGTAACGTGGTAGATCCTAGTCGAAGCATGATGGTAGGTATAAATTTGGGAACCATCAAAACAATTCGCAAGGTGGTAAGAAAAACATTGAGTACTAGAATTACCACAAGATGAGACATTACTGGTCTGAATATAAAGCTCTAAAGAAAAAAAGTGATAGTCATACTAGTGCGAATTATGTTTCGAAAGGCTCAGATGATGCTTTACTTTGCTCTTTGAAGGATAATACTAAGTCATGAATTAGACATAGGAGCATAGTTTCATGCTACCTTTAAGAAGGAATTATTTAAAAAATATGTAGTAAGCAACTTGGGGTAAAGTTTATCTTGGTGATGACAAGGCATGCGATGTTATGGATAAATGAAAGGTGAAGATCAACTTGAATGGATCTATTTCAAAATTGAATAATGTAAGGCATGCACCTAATTTAAAGAAAAATCTAATTTCAATTGGGCAATTGGCTACAAATGGTAATGTGACAAATTTTTCAGGAGATGTCTAGAAGACTTTAAAGGGAGATATGACTATTACTGGAGGAAAGAAGAATGGAACTCTTTACATAATCATAGATGGACGTGGTTTATTTGCTGTAACTAAAAGTAGAGATGATCCTACCCTATGACATAAGAGGCTTGGGCATATAAGTGCCAATGGACCGTGAGTCATGCATTCGAATGACAAGTTGTCAAATTTAAAATTGATTGACTTAGATATGTGTGAAAGTTATGTTTTTGGAAAACCAAAAAAAGGTAGAATTTCAAGAAAACTGGGAGAACTCCGAAAGCAATGAAATTAGAGTTAGTTCACACATATGTTTGGAGATCTGTACTAATTTCCTCGATTAGCAAAAAATATTATTTTGTCACTTTTATATATGATTAATACACACTACAAGAAAACTACCTATTGACGACAGTAACTTTACGGCATAAGACAAAAAAATGCCGTTAAAACACAATTATGTGATAAAATAAAATTTTTTATTTTCATAAAGACATATTCACGGCATATATTTGTGATATCCCGTAAAAGTAATGGACAAAAATAATAAACCACGGGATAATATTATAAATTGTCGTCTAAATCAAGTGACACGTACAATGGCTTGTATGGGTAAGTAAACATTTTAGCTTCCCACCAATTGCTTTCCTTTCTCTCCTGGTTTTCCCGCCTCTATTGCTTGTACACATCCCACTAAAATTAATAAATTTTTTATTTGTTTTTAACATAGCTTAATATTGGGTTGACAGAATCCATCAAAAGAAAACTCAAAAGCTTTTCTTCACTCTCTGGAGACCGACTCGGGCCGATTCTAGTCACTCTGCCCAAATTCAATGGCCTCATACAGCTAAGACCTAAAACATATTTGTTGTTGTCTTCTTCTTCTTTGTCTGCTTCATCGACGGCTAGGGAGAAGATGGTGGTGGAACTTATCGAAGCTTTCAATGAGCTAATGGAGAGAATGAATGTGCTTTCGAGCAGCTCGTCATTGTTGCTCTTCAAGTCTCTTAAGCTCTCCATTCCTTTGTTGTAAAGCTTGCCTCTCTATCTCGACTCTCGCTACTAAGGTCCTCTTTATTGCTCTTTTTTTCCCTGATCTTCAAGTCCTTTTTTGAATTTTGTTTGATGGATTTTAGGAATTCTCCATAGGTAGTTACTGATATGATGTTTGGGTAACAAATTGATGATCATTGATGTGCTTAATGATAGAAGAAATGAGATGCATACCAGGTGTTTGATAATTTGAGTGACAGAAAAAGAAAAATGTAAAATAGAAAATCCTTAACCAAGTGAATATTGTAGCAAAACTGAGTTTCAACCACAAGACACCATCCTAATCGGTCAATGTAATTAGGCACAAAGGTCTTTCCTAATGCTTCCAATTCAATACCCACATTTTGCATGCACTTCCCTTCTTAACAATAAATTCCATTCAGCTCTTGATCTTCTTAACTTTCGACAACATGGTTTTGACTTAATTTAATGTCATCGTCTAGCTCATTTAGCAGACAAATCGAAATTTTAAATTAATACTTTCAACATATTAGCCTATTGTTGTACTAGTTTTATTAGATTAAATTCTCTATTTTTTGTTAGTTTAACTTCTACAGCTTTGTTTCATTCATGTGGTTGTATGCTTTGTTTTTATTAGTTTAATTAGCTTGTATTAAAATTGTCTTATAATTTAAAGTTCAACTTTCATATACCCTATTTGTTTTGTAAAATTTACTATTTCTTTTCATTTTGCAGGGAACTACAGTAAATGGAAATATTGCACCCAAAAATGGAAATGGTTTTTTATCTTTTTGTTTTGGACATTTTCTTAATATATATATATATATATATAAATATGGCAACTCATATTTGTGTTATCTATTCGCTGTTTGTTAATGTATATGTATATATATGTTAAACAAAGTTGTATGTAAATGCTCTGTGATAGTTATATATATATACATATATATATGTATGATTTTGGGAACTTTTATGACAATTTGTTTGACATGGAAACAAATTGGACTAGATGTTTTAAGATTGAAAGACAACTATTTGTATGTACCAACTTTATATAATATAATCAGATGTTTATTATAAATACTAATGTGCATGTGTTAATGCATTGAATTTATTCATTAAATTGATGTATACAATTAATAATTATAATGATTTAATATTAGTGAATTATTTGTATTTTGTGAAAAATAGTAACCTGGCATTGTTATCAATGATATTTCAATGATCAATAATAAATCCTTTTAAGTTGTCATAACAAAACTAAATTGGCCTATAAATTTTAATTGATGATTAATTATTTTTCAATACAATGGTAAATTTATTTTGCCGTTAAAGCAATATAACGGCATAACTGTATTGTCGTGATAAACTATTTAACGACTATAAGTTATTGCCGTAAAAATGATTAAGTTTCCACGACATCCTAAATTACGGCATGTTGGAACATTGCCGTTGAAACCATATGACGGCATTTTTGCTCTGCCTTCATAAGCTCATTTTGTTGTAGTGACATGATGAGTCAGAAGATCCAACAAATGCACTATGAAGGTCTAAGTGATGTTAAATACCAAACAAGAAGTATAATTTGAATTATCTGCTACTGACTGATGCTGGGGAGCTTGAATACTAAGTTGAGGCATGTTAGGTAGATGATTCTAGCAAGTGGGAGCTATCGATGAAGGATGAGATGAAGTATCTGAATTTGAACCATACATAAGAGCTGATAGAGTTACCAAAAGGTAAGAAAACACTTTAAAATAAATGAGTTTTCAGAATTAAGGAAGAACAAGATAGCTTCAAGAGGTATAATGCTAGATTGGTGGTCAAAGGTTTTCAATAGAAAGAAAACATTGACTATATAGAGATATGTTTCCTTGTTCTAAAATTGAGCACAATTCGGTTAGATTTGAGTATTGTGGCAGTAGAAGATTTATATCTAGAGCAGTTAGATGTAATGATTGTTTCTCTTAATGGTGATCTTAAGGAGGAGACATACATGATGTAACCAGAAGGTTTCGTGAAAAAAAGAAAAAAAAATTTGGTATATAGGTTGACCAAAAGCTTGTATGGCCTCAAGTAAACTTCTTGTCAATGGTACAAGAAATTTTGATGGCTTTATGTAACAGAAAATATACTTGAGATGCAATGCTGACCATTGTTATTACTTTAAGAAGGTTGGTGCCAATTACATTATTTTATTATTCTATGATGATGACACATTAGCAGCTAGAGCAGATTTGAAAGAAATAAAAAAGTTGAAGAAACAACTGTCTAATGAGTTTAAGATGATGGATTTAGGGGCAGCAAAGTAGAGTACATTTGTAATGTTCTTCAACGTTTTAGTATGAGTGATGTCAAACCAGTCAAAATTCCTATAGCTAGTCACTTTAGACTTTCCAATGATTAGTGTTTAAAGACAGTTGAAGAAAGGCATACATGGATAAAGTTTCATATACATCTGCAATTGGAAGCTTAATGTACGCTATAATTTGCACAAGGCCAGATATTGCTCATACAGTAGAAGTAGTTAGTGGATTTATGTCTAATCTAGGCAAACAGTATTAAAAGGCGGTTAAATAGATTTTAAAGTATCTGCGAGGTACAATAGAAAAATGTTTATACTTCAAAAAGGGTGATTTGAAGTTATAAAGATATGTTGATGCTAACTTTGCTGGAAAGGTAGATCACAAGAGGAGCACTACAGGGTACATTTTTACTTTGGGTGCGACAGCCATTAGTTAAGTTTCTCAATTACAAAAAATTATGACTTTGTCTACGACTGAAGCAAAGTATGTGGCTGTTACAAAAGCAAGCAAAGAACTGATTTGGTTATAAGGTTTGTTAGTAGAATTGAGGTCTAAACAAGTGTTGAATGTGTTGCACAGTGACAACCAAAGTGCTATACACTTAGCCAAGAATTCAATATTTCATTTGATCACCAAGCATATAGTCTGAGATGTCACTTCCTTCATACTTTGTAAGATGAAAGCGTGTTAACACTTGTGAAAATTCTTGGGAGTAAGAATCCAGCTGACATGTTGACTAAGCCAGTGACTATCGAGAAACTGGAGCTGTGTTCAGCTTCGGCTGGTCTTCAAGGTTAAAGCAAATGAAGTTAAGTGCTCATTTTTACTAGTCAGAAGAGTTGATGATTGCATATGTTTCAGTCTTCAATTAGGAGATTGTTAAAATTTGGATTCCTAAAAAAATTCAAATTCAAAATGGAGTCAAATTTTGTTTGACTTTACTCAAATAAGGTATTATTGAAAAGCATATTTCAATACAAATCCAATGCCTTTAAAAATAGCAGCAAACGGAGCTCTGACATGCCCCAACAAGGTCTTGTGATCAGTTTTAAATGAATTTTTTGAATCCTTTGTTTTTTTGTTTTTATACTTTTTAAGTTTTTCGAGTCTGAACTAGTTATGGATTATTCTTATACTATAAATACATATTTTAAATGTCTCATAAGAGGGATGTATGATTTATTAAAGAGTCTCTAAGGGTTTTAGACTTAGATTGATAAGTTTAGGAAGGTGAGAGAGATTTGTGATTGAGAGTAAAAGAGATAGAGGTTTGAGTTTGTAATCATCAATTGATAGTGGAAGGAGTCTCAGTGCACTCTGTGGATTTAGAGAATTTTCCAAACCACATAAAACTTTTGTGTCTCTTTTATTTTTTGTTTTTATAATATATGTTTGATTGTGCTTTGCGATTTTTATTCTTCTTTCTTTCTAGATTTATCACTTAACAGATATAATCAATATGGTTCACAATCTTGAAACTAACAATATTAATATCAATTTGAACTCTGAATATATATATATATATATATAAAACTTCTATGATTAGTATCTCATAATTTTAAATTATTAGGACCACTTAATCAAATTTATCAATTACATTGCTTTCTTAAAATTTTTTTTCTCTTTTATTTAATTCAAATTCAATGGTTGAATTTGATTGAGTGGTCCTAACAATTTAAAGTTAGGAAGAACTAATCACAAAAGTTAGATATATATATATATATATATATATATATGTATGCATGTATGTATATATCAAAGTTTCAAAACTCACAACTCGTTACTTGACTGACGAGGCGGTGAGTAATGAGTTCTTAGTTACTCAACAAGTACCAGGTTTCATTGATCAATAGTTAAAATTGATCAAATATATAAAAACATTAAAAAAAAAAAAACCTATAAACATTAGAAAACAAAAAGGACTAGATTGAAATAACAAAAAAGTTTAAATTGATATTTTAGAAATGGAAGAGTGAAAACAAAATTTACATTCTCCTCTATACCCTATTGTTTCACATCTAATACAAAAAGGTCTTATTAAAAATGACCTTCTAACATCTTCCTCACCAGAAATCACTCATCAACTCAAACCAAACCCTCCAAAATCTCTCTCATTCACTGATAACAAATAGCTTTCCTCTGCCATAACCACCGCATCTCCGTTGCTCCTATCCAAAACCTCGGTTTCCTGCCTAATCATAATAGGTAAGGGCGATTCTCTCAACGATAGAATCTTGAAGAAGATCCTTCTCCTACACATGTGGCCACTTGGATCTTCCTCTCCTTCACAATCATCGTTTACAACAAGGACATCCTCAATAAGAAGATGTACAATTAGAAATGATTCAAATCTTGTTCTTTTACATGCAGGTCGTGTTCTTCGTTGTGGCAGCGATCGACAACAATAGGTGAGTTTTAGTTGGTACATTTTTTGGATTGATGACGAGAGAAGATGAATAAGAGGGTGAAGTCAATGGTACTTTTTTCTATTTTTCGATTAGGCGAGTTAGCCGAGTTTGTCTAGCCCGAGCAAAACCCTTGATCTGAGGATTCTCAGATCGATAAGATGTTGATCTGGAAGTATTTACCGAGAGTTTAGCCTACTCGATTGAGTTTTGGAACACTGATTATATATATATATATATATATATGTTTAGGCCAAACATGTGGCAAGCGACATGGTATCACTTTACACTCACTTCACACGTCAGTTGGAATAAAAATATTGAAAAATTAACTTGAATACATGCAACACAAATAAATACTTAAATTAATCTACAATATCCAACTCAATAAATACAATGTTCAAATGTATTTTGTGTTTCAAAAACCTACCTGTGTATCAACCTCTTGGCTAGATGGTAACTACATGTAACTCTTAACTACTCAAACTTCAATTCTGATTGTTTTCTCTCCTTAGGCCCAAACAAACACCTCCCCAACCCTACCCTAGGAATGCTGTTCTTTCAGGGCTTTCAACACTTCCTTACAAGCTAATTTTTTAGCTGCTTTCTTGTCAGAAGCTGAGGCTGTATGGTTGAACACAACACCATTAGCTTCAACCTCTATTGTCACAGAACGCAAACCATTGGTCTGCGAAACAACGCGTTTCTTCATCTCAAAATGCTTCCTTTGACAGTATTCATTCAATTCTTTTGCAGGGTGGAACTTTATTGTCTCAGGAGTAATCAGCGGCTCCAAAAGCGGCCTTATACTCTGAAAGACTGCGTCCTTGTTATATTCGGAATCAACAAATATAGCCCCAGCTAGGGACTCTATAACATCTCCAAGAACCTATCACGTGTCACATAAAAGTTTAATAAGTGCCTTAAGTAGGACTGCGAACATAGAAATAAAGTTATAAGCAGACCAAATTAATTATTATTCAATCGGAAACATGCATTAAACAAAAGGGGAAAACATTATCGATCATATTAACGACTAACCTTGGGGAAAGAAGTCTCAGATTCCCATCCAAAAGTAGAGCCTGAAGATGAATTATTAAAGCCGATAACAGTGGCAGTTATCTGCTTGTGAAGTTCATGTGAAGCATGGAGAATATGTTTATGCAATCCGTGCTTCACCAAAGCTTGTGCATAGCAATCGTTATTTACAGAGGCAGATCTCAAGTCAGTTAATAATTCTGGTGATAGTCCAGGATACTTGTTGAATAAGTGCATGGTGATGAGATAATCTAACACTGCATCTCCAAGAAATTCTAGCCGCTGCATTATCAGATTGGATTAAGCTGATAAACATCAGATAAACATAATGTTCATGCAGTAGCACTAACATCATTTAATTATAGTACGGCGAGAAGAAATGTTTGTAAATTATAATTACACTGAAAACGATATTAGCATAATGCTTTTAAGAAATTTCACTAGAAATACCTGATAACTTCTTGGAATTTCAGGAAGCATGTACGAACCATGAGTCAGAGCTTCAACTAATAGAGATCGATCATGGAATTTATAGTTGAGCAATGACTCTAAATCGTGGACATTGACATGTTTCTCTGCATGAACTTGAAAGGGCCTCTCATTTGGTATATAATTAAAATCCACTTCTACACCAATCCAGTTCAGAAACAGTACGCTTGCATATTCTCCACCTGTGCTTAAGAAGGCACCTATTAGTGCTTCCACTACGTCAGCCACTGTCTTACCTTGGACCTGCTTTCTTTCCATAAAATAGATCTTTCCCCCATTGGAAAGCAACTCCTCGTTCAATTCGTAGCTTTGACAATTATTACAAGGTATTATCCACCGTTTAGGATCAAAAGGTTCAGTCCGGATAAATCCCTGCAGATTAAAAAGAAACATAAGCAAGTCACCAAAAGAAGGTGGCAGTATAATTCAAACTGAATTTGGATCTTCTCCTAATTTTTGTTATTTTTTTAACTTAATTTAATCTCATAAGACCTATTTCGAGATCCAACAACAAGCGTAACACATCCTAACCTTCATCTCAAAATATGATAAATAATGAACCAATCCTCTCACAAAATAGATAAATTGGCTCTCTAGAATTATATCATGTAATGATCTAATCCTAAACAAATGGTATATAATGAATAAATCAGTCCACATAATCGTTAAATTGGTTCTTTAGAGTTAGAAAACAAAATAATCTAATCCTAGTCCAAGGCTAGATAACGAATCAATCTACTCACAGAATGAACAAATTAATTCTCCAGATTAAAGTCAACAAAATTGCCTTGAGTTTTAGCCCAAACTCTCTCAAACAAAACTGCCTGAAATAGTCGAAAAAGACAAGACAAATGTCTCATAAAGAAGCAAGATTTTATTAATAATCCTCCACTAAAAACATGCCTCTTGAACTTTGAAGTTACATGACTATTTATAGTTTTACAACTCCTAATTTATTTAAAAAAAATAAACTTGATAAACTACTCATAATTTATGTAAAACTAATTAAAGATAATAATTATCTAGAAACTAATTATAATCCTAATCCTAAATTATCACAATACTTAATAAAAAATTATTACAATGAAAGATAATTCTAAACATGATAAATCTAAATTAATAAAATTCTTAGATTAAATGGAACTCTGATGCCAAAGCTATCAACACAATCAATGAATGGTTAAGATGTGATTGTTTTTTTATATTTATTTTATTTAAAAAGAGTTAGAAAAAAGTTCAGATCAACAAATATGCTTCAAAAAGGTCAGAAAAAAGCTTAGATGAGGAAAAGACCTAAATCACTTCTAATTATCACCCATTGCTATACATGATCTCTCACATGCTAACAGCTGACCTTAAGAGATTGGTATAATTAAGAATTCATTAATTTTAGAATCTGCAATTTCCCCTTGGGGAGAACGTAAACACCAAGAAAATCTGAAGAGAAATCTGATGGGCATATGTGAAACTTAAGATACATAGGAGTTGACCTTTTCTTCAAATTGAATCCTTTTTCTTCCTCTGTCAATTGCTTAAACTTTCCAAAAACAATCTAACAAAGAGAAAGGTGTGGACAATATTTCCAGATTAAATCAAATAAAAGCAATCAACATTATTTAGTGAACACAATATTTCCAGATTAAATCAAATAAAAAGCACAAGTAATAGTGGCCAAAGCAACAAATTAAATGTGCAACAAACAACTTATACAAAGATAGCACTCTTAAGGCAATTGCACAAAGAAGCAATTCCCCATTGAGTACATACGAGCTGCACATAGAAAACACACAATTGATCGTTTCCTTCAGTTTAACTAGTCTTACGATCACCACAATGCAAGACATCATAAAAGTTTATGTGAAGAGATATTATTAAAAGAACATAAAGAATCTAATTAAATAAAAGAAATGAGTCAGAAATAAGAATCAGATTACATCCTTGCAGACAAAATTACCGGAAATCCTGAGATAGATTATCAGAAAAAAGAGAGAAAGATTACCGGAATTTTGTGATTACATCCTAGCTTGCATAGCGCTGCATTGGATATTATTTTCTCTTTCTTAACGCTGAGAAGGCCCTCATGATTATTTTGATATGTCTTAAAAAGTTGTTGACTAGTAACATATTTGAGAAAAGAGTCACCAAGTGTCTCTAGTGATTCTAGATGGAAGCTCTCTTGGCAGTTTTTTGTTGTGATAGCTTCCAATACCTACAATGACAAAACAAATTGAGTTAGCATACAATTTTTATCATATAATATCGTAGGTGCATGCTTATGAAAGATGTTTTGGCCTATGTTAAACATTCCTTTTTACTGTGACCTTCTCTAGCTATTCTCCAATCTCTAATCAAATATGTTGGCCGCGTATTGGCATAATTACGTCATGATATTTTGCATGTGCCACATAAATAGGGTTTCAACTAACTCCGAAGCTAACTTTTAGTCGTAAGTAACTTTCAAATCATCTTCCATATATGAGTAATTAATCCTATTTTCTATGTTTTCATGCATGTGAACATTTGGCATAAGTATAAATTAATCATTTCAGATAAGTCATTCCTTTAATAAGTATAATCATCGTTACACAATTTGTATTTAGTTTAAAATCAAATACCTTAGTGGTCGGTATAACAACGTTTGGCATAAGCATCTTCTTCAAGTTCACAGCTAGGAGCAAAGATAGAAGTCGATGCATAATCGATGGAACAAATGTAAAAGTATATATTGTACTGAGTGATATAGGAGTCATGATGACATGACATAGTTCAGGAGGCAATTCAACTGATACATTACTTGGTTCTGCAAAGACACAAAAGATTAAGTTATCTACATGCAAAACATACAATTTAGACAACTCGAGGCAAAGCTGCAAAATGCATCTGATAAACCATTTCAATCTTGCTTCACTTTTCTCTAAGAGGCAAAAGAAAGCGAACAAACCATACCTTTTGTCTTCTGCTGTCTGCATCTGTTAAGGTAATTCTTTACGTGGAAAAGACGTCTCCCATTCAATAATGAGTCCTGATCAGAACACAATTCTATGCCATGCCTATAAAATAGCATGAGATTAAGGTAAACGTCAATATGTCATCTCTATGTTAATGTGGTATGAAAGACAGTTACATATATGCTACATATAATTGGTACATACCGTGTTTTGTAGTACTGCTTGTATGTTATAACACCTCCATCCTTTAGATTAAGATGTGAATTCGCATTTAAATGTTTTAAAATACCATTGACACAATAGATGTAGCCATTGTGAGGCGTATACACCAAAGAATTCTGAATCATGCAACTACCTAACACACCACTTCTGGACTTAACAACACAAGTATTAGTGTTCAAAGGGCAGTTCACATGTTCCAAAACCTTGTTATTAGAAGGCATCACAGAAACAATAGTTTCCCAGTCTATCCATTGTTTGTGTGAGCCAGTTGATGGGAGCCATTTCCATGAGGTAATTAATGGGAGTAGAAGATAATCGATCTCATGATTATTCTCCCGTTGAATGCCATCCAAAACCTCGGTCAAATTATTGATACTATGCTTCATAAGTGCTCTTAAAAGTGTAATTTGAAACCTCCTACAAGCTAGTACCTGAAACATAAAAACAAAACAAACCATAAGAGAAATTAGGACCTATCTAAAGTAATATAATTGGGGCATTTGGATAAATTAAACCAGTAGACAAATTTATAGATTTTTTGTCATGAAGCTTGCCTTCAAATTGATCACCTTATTTATAATAAAGATCATTGAATCCTCTATGCCAAAATAACAATGTACAATATCTTACAATTGGTTTCCAATGCCACCAGTACACAATTACGACGAACAAGATCACATTACTTCAAATATTACATACTACTTGTACTATCTCTACTTTCAAGATAAAAGTTAACCCATTAATAATCAAACTAGCAAGTTATCTGCTTCACATATGTAGTCTAACTCATGGCCATGTACTATTACTCTTTGTGTACGTTTGGTAGAGATTGTCTACCGACTAAAAGAACTTTGTTAATCTCCAGCTGCTTCATTTTTTTTTTTTTTTCATTTTATTGTTTTATTTGTTGTTTGGTTTCTATTCCGGTAGAATTATTAGACAATTAAAGAAGCTGAAGTACATCGAGTAAAAGATGTTCAAATTTTGAGTTTTTTCAAGTGATAAAGTACTTTTAAGAAACATTAATATATCAAAAGTATCTCACCATATATTATTAATTACACTCAACTTTTTTCAATAAAAAACTTTAATAAACTTATCAACCTTAATTTTTATATATCCTTTTTAATAAATTCACTCTTTAAAAACTCTTTTAAAATTAAATAACTAGGCGGATTACATGATCAAAAAACCTTTTTTTTTTTTTCAAAATAGGTTAAAAGAAAAAAAAAAAAATCTAGATTGGCAATCAAATGATTCACAAAATTCTAAAATATCTCTACCATACCTAGCCTTCATACAAGTTACTATAGTTACAAATATTAGTTTAGAATGGTTTTAATTGCAACAAACCTGTGAAGGATTAAGTTGAATATCTCCAACATTCTTCAGACTAATCGACAATCTCCCTCGATCAACTTCCATATCAAAATTTAAAATTTTGATATCAGATTCAAGTTCAGTCCTCACGGCAAGCACAATATCTTGTACTGGAATATCGTGCCCAAAGTTCTGTTTCATTTCAATTAGGTAACAGTAGTACAATGTATTGGTTTGTTGTAGACACTGATTGACTACTTCATTAGGGATGTACACAGGATGGTCATCATTACGAAGTTCATTCCCTACAAATCAAATATTCACATAAAGAAAGTTAAAGATAAAAACTTTGACGTATTTATTGGAGGAATTAGAATTAACGAAGTGATATAACCTTCAAACCGATTACATAATACTCTTAATGTAGGCAGAGGAAGGTTGTGTAACAAATTACCAAATTTTTGTTCAGCCTCTTCAGCTTCAATATCAGGTTGGAGATTATCTGTTAAAGCACCAATTGCATGAAGTTTCTTGCACGCTTCAAGACATGCTATCCGTTTTATATTTTTAATGTTTCCCTCTACACAAATACTTTCTAAAGGGCAGCTCTTGGGAAGATAAAGCGTGCAAGTTTGCATTTCCTTGTTGACAACAAACCTTGGAGCCGGTTTGAAGTAGCTAAAAGAAAACATAGGAATATGAGACACTGCATTAAGTTGCAGTACAAACATAAAATAGGATAAACAATTTATATAATTTAAAAACATACATAATGAACTTTGTAACATTTTCAGTACGAATGACTAACCCATCAGAAGGAAGTCGTGAGCAATACTTGTATATCAAATTGACACTTGAATTAAGAGTCACAATTGCTCCAGTGCTTTCAACTTGATAAAAACCTTCCTCATCTATATTACTTTCCACAGGCAAGCAATCAAGTGAAGCAAGGCGTAGTGATTCCTTTCTCATTATATTTCCACTGTCAAGATAGCCATTAAGACGAGAAAGTGTAGCAACATCCCCACTGCAATTCATCAATCAAAAAGAGATTAGAAAAAGGGTAAATCAATCTTCTTAAGACAGTGAAATAAATTTTAAGTAGGTAATATTTAGCAACTTTTCAGAAATTTGTTATATACTTATACATGTCAATTATTGGGTTTTTATATTTTTGGGTCAAGTTAATATCCATTGAATCATTATATAAACTAAAAAAGCCAGTCTACTAGGGCTGTGTCCAATTAAGCATACAAACCCATCTTTTTGCCTCTAACTAATCAAATAGGGGAATTGTTCTCTTTAATATAGTTCACAATGTCAATTATGACTAAAATGATCCAAGAAAGCATTATTATATTATAAGAATGATATAAGAAAATTCTTACCTTTTCACTATCAATAGATAGTCTGCATTTTGCATTCTAGCACGTCCTCGGGACTGTATGAAACTACAAACCGTAGCTGCAGGATCAAATCTAACAACCAGACTGCAATTTTGAACATCTAAACCCTCTTCAAGTATTGATGTTGCAACAATTATGTTCACCTGCAACCGTATCAATCTTACACTAAAACCTGGCGAAGAGCGATAAACCAAAAAATAAAGGGTATGAGTTAGCATGCAGACGCACCTGGCCTTGACGAAATTCTTCCACAATTTCATTTTGTTTTTGTCTTGATTGATTTTGTAATCCAGCCATGTATTTAGTCTTCCAACCAGTGTGCCTTGGAAGTAGCTCACTCAATAGATCTTTAAGCACAATGGTTATAATTACTCTTTCCACAAAAATTATACATCTTATGTCCGCCAAACTCCTATATTTAAACAACATACAGGGATCTTAGCAACATCTAATCATCAACAGCTTGAACAAAGAAACAAGGTGTATTTTGACTTATCCAAAACAAGTCCCAAGTAGCGCAAATTGTTTGATAACAGTTATACAATAATAAATTTAAGGTTAAACCTTCATGTTTTACACACCCTATTGATAAGGATAACACCTTATATTGAAACATATTATGCAACAATATGCTTGTGCACAGATGAGGCCAAATGCAAGCATTTAAAATTGTTATTAGTAATTACTATTATTATTTTGAAATTAATTCCTTTCGCTGAATAAATTTGTTTAGCTTTTAACTTGCAAAATTTTCTTCTAAAGCGATAATCGAATCTTATATATTCATTGTGCTTGACCAGAACTCTATATCACTTCTTAGTTTTGCACTTTCTGTGTTATTTTCTTTTTCTCTCTTCCTGAAAATATTATTGTAAAAATATTTCTAGTTGATCATTTATATTGGTCACACTAACATTTAATATCCATATTATGATATACTTCACGGTCTTGTATTAGAAATTTGAAATTTTAATAAATATAAATCTAAATAGCATCTCTAAAATCTTAAACCAAACAATATTAGATTAATCATATTAGATTTAAAATGTTTTAAGATCAAAGATAACCACCTGTACTCAAGAAGAGAATCGATGAGGCAGCGAACTTTTGCTGTTAGAAGCCCCGCATCCACGTCGGAATTAACATTATGACCAATGAACCATTCCGGATCTAAATTAAGGATGAACAAAGGTGAAACAAGAATATGAGAATAATGCATTCAAATCTCACCACTATTTCTATAAAGTTAGATACGTACCAGATGGTATGTAAGTTGAAAACAACTTGGCAGCATCCAAACTGAAATTTTTAAGGATTTTCTCACCAGACACATCCAATTGATCCCAGATGAAAAAGTTACTTTCATTGCTTGATAAAGACTCTGCAGCCTATTACAGAAATGTAAATGTGATTATATCTACTAAAACTATTTGATTACCAATGACTAGTAAAACAAAACTATAACAAAAGTTAAAAAGGTTATAATATAATGGATTCACCTTGAAAGCCAACCACACACCAAGCTCCTCTAGACAATGCAAGAAGGTTGAATGTGTCTGCGAAACTTTCTTGCTTATAGACTCTGTTTTATCAACACTTAGATCCAACTTTTTCAATTCGTATTCATGCTGAAAAGAAGTAGAATTATTGTCAATACCCCTTACAGAAGCAACCGCTACTTGTTATATTTATTAATTTAACATTTTGCAAAACAAAAACCTATGAAAAGTAAATTGCTCTATAATATATTAAAAACTAATTAGCATCACATTTAATTAGAAGTGCATACGTTTAATTTTCTTTGTGTATGTGTATATCTTAAAAAATACACAACGTAAATGTGTTATTTACTACTTCAATCGTTTCCTTTTTAGCCTTTTGCTTCTTCCAGTGAAGTCTATATATGTAGAGTTTTATACTCCGCCAACTGTATCTAAAACTCAATTAAGTCCTCTATGAACCTATAAAATCAGAGGAACAATATTTCTACAACATGCTAGAAACAATTAATTAGACATTGCAATCTGAGTTTTAAGAGATACAGACCTTCGCTTTTAAGCTCTTCAATTCTTCTTTTAAATCTGTACGTGGAATTTCAATGTGTTGGTAAAATTTGAACTTTGGAGTCGAAGATGGAATAAGCTGAGCTAAATCAGATTCACTGACACATGTATACACCTTCAATGTATAAAAAGTTGGTCACATAAATAATGTTTCAAGAAATATCAACACCAATTTGAAATTACATTACAAAGAAACAATATAAACATTATGTGAAAGAAACTTAATGATCAAATATGTTCATGTATATCACATTAGGAATAACATAATAACTGTCCAGGCATTTCACATGAATGTGCAAGGTAAAAATGTAGACATATCAAATCAAGATGAATACAAGGTAGACAAACAGATAGACACATGTACATTTTAACATAGAAGAAGACTAAGAAACCTTTGAGTTCATTAGATCCTCTAGTTCAGCAATCTGCCTTCGGTATTCAGCCTCTGATCCATCTCCTAAACCAAAAGAGATGACAACGTGAAAGATTTGATCCAATATATTATGAATGGATGCTACATGCATTAGTAAGTAATATTATATATATGATATTGTTTATCATCAAATCTTAAATACCCTTAGACTTTATGAGCGACGCAGTCATTCCGAAAATCCTAGGAAGATTGGATATACCAGAATTTTTCTGACGATGATAGAACTCCTGTTAAAAAACACGAAATTCCTCATAATATACAGTAAAAGAATACGATATACAAAAGATACGTATGAAAAAGTTGCAAAATGATAAAAGAAATACTAAGTTTCAGCTATGAATTTGTATGACTGCAATATTGATGTGGTGCTGTGTCATAGCTTATTAGCTTATTGTCAATGAATAATGCTGGGAGACCTAAATAATTTCTCCAAAATTACAACCAGAGGTGGCATATAAGTTGTGCACCATGCACGAGTAATAATATTGTACTATCTAAAATTTTATCCTATTTCATTGTCCGGATTTTATTAACGTAATTGTTATAAATATCTTGTCACATTATTCGGCAAAAAAAAAAAAAAAATTGAATAAAATTTCGAAAAATCTAATATTATTCTTAAATCATTAGATGATGTGGTTGATGATGTGTTGATCATATTTTATTTGTCACATTATTTGGATAAATTATTTGAACAGTCTAACATTACTCATTGTTAATATAGATCTTATAAACAATTCGTATATCTTAAACTATAATGCAGTGCCAGTAGTGCTTATCATTCCTTGACGTTAGCCAAAATATTATACAAAATGAGCACACATTTAATTGGTAGTAAAAAAGAACGAGATGCACAATACGTCCTTAACGTATGTCTAAGAAAAACATTTATCTTTTTATTACACTAAACTCTCATACTATCAATTGACTTTTGTCAACTTTAACAATTGACTAGGATTTTTGGTTAAATGACTATTTTACTCATGAATAAGACAAAAAAATAATTTAAAAAAAAAAAGAAAATGTGGTGGATTCTAGATTGAACCTCCATCATCATATGAGATCCATCCATCAATGGAGATTCAATCTAGATTTTAACCAACAATTAAAAAAATGAAAAATGAAAAGAATTTAAAAAATAAGATCTCCATTGTCCATCTCTTGTCCATCTCATAAATGGACGATGGAGATCAAAATTAAGTAAAAATATTTCCTAAAAAAAGCCAAAATAATAATAATAATAATAATAATTTCATCTTCTCTCTCATCCCCCTCCATTTCTCTCTGCATTCCTCATCTCTGATATGATCTTCTACTCTCTCTTTTCTTTTCTCTTTGTTTATTTTTGTATTTTGTATTTTTTATTTTTTTTAATAATGGTGGTGGGTGCTAGATGATGTTATTCTAGGTTCCGATTAAACTTAAATAAAGTTTACCCATATGAACATCATCTGGGTTCGTCCTAAATGATGTTCATCTGGGTTCTAATTGAACCCGTATACATCATTTGGATTCCAATCAAACTCGGATGAAGAATGGTGAGGGTTGATGATGATATGGGTTGTTGGATTGATGATGGCGGGGTTGAGGTCAATGATGGTGGATTGGCGATAGATTGGTAGGTTCCTAGGTTAAGGTCGATGTTGATGATGGTGAGGTGAGGTCAATGATAATGATGGGTTACTGGTTTAATGATGGTGACTGAGGGTTGATAATGATGATGGGTCATTGTGTTAAGGTTGATGATGATAGATTGGTGGTGAACTAATCTTAGATTGGATCTCCATGATATATATATATATATATATTTTTAACTTTCTTTTTTTTTTTTAGACTTTTTTTTAAATCTTTAATTTCCATCGTCCATATTAAAGATTCATTATTTTTATTTTTAAGAAAATTTTAAAAATTATACTTTTAAAAAAATTGAAATATTCATTTTTATTTTTGATGGATGGTGGAGATTTTTTTTTTTTTTTAAAAAAAAGTTATTTATTTTTTTAATTCTTATTTATTTTTGTAAATTTTGATTCTAAAAGAAAATAAAGAAGGTAAAAGCCCTTAAGTCAAATTAGTTTAACTAATTTTATCAGAATTTGACTAACCAACGAGGAGTGTTGTGTGATAAAAAGGTAAATGTATTTTCATCCAATTTTAGACATACTCATGGGTTTCGTGCAATTTAATTTCTTCACAAAAAAATTGGAAGACAGTGCCATGTTATCTCTTCTATTCCTTCTTTTCTACAGTTACCAAGAAAGTTGATAGTATCGCACATGTTTGATATCTACCCCACGAAAGAAACTATCAATTAACCAATTTTGACCTTCCTGTGTGTATAGTTTTACTGTGCATCAATAGCTTTGGTAATTTGAAAAAAAAATGTGAAAACTTTTTCTTATGGTAAATCAAGCAGCAATAAGACCAATATCATTGACAATTTAATCATTAGTAAGTCTATCGACGCAAACACAGTAACTATATATGAAACTATAACTATACCAAAATAAATAAATAAAATATTGATAAAAATATCAAGCCCAACTCACCGTCAGAATTGAAGCATATGGGAAATTACCACGGGCATGATGGCATTCATCAAATATTAAAAGCTTTATCATGTTTAGTTTCAAAAAGCTCTGTCTCAAGCCATTAAGCAAAATTTGAGGAGTCATCACGAGCACCTGTAAGTGTTAAGAAGAAAATTACTACTCAATGCAAATATAATAATGTTATACAAAAATTAGAAAACTACACAATGACACATGTTACTAAAAGTCATACTACTAGTGTAATGTCATGCGTAGAGTAATATCTTATGTACAACAAAATGTAGTGATTTGATGCATGAATATGAAAGAAATACCTTAGCAAGAATCATCCCGAAAGAAATAGAAATCTCGAAAAAAAAGCTACAGACATAATGACTAATGTATTGTATTTCATAAAACAGGTATTGAAAGTTGACTACAAAATGATGACATTATCAAATATTGTGAAACAGAGCAAATGAGTCATATAAGTTGGATTAAAATTCCTTGGCGAAATTAAAAGCACAAAACTGGAATACAATTCAAATAATGGTGTTGAGAAATCAGTTTTTAGAATCAAATATGTATACTTAATCAATCATCTCAATTGATCAATATATATAAAAAGAAATAATAAAAATAAATAAATAACCTCATGGTTGTTCATCTTTTCGCTCCAAGTGGCAGCATCCCAGGAGTCAACTCCCATGTCTCCCCAATACATACCCACATTGAAGTCGGTGTGCATTTTTATGGCTTCGGCTTGCTTATATTACAAACAAAAACAGAGAGAAAACAAGCAAAAATAAATTTTCAAATTTGATCCTCAACATAGAAGTGTCTTGATTTTTAAATGCAATACTAACAGGTTTAAAGATAGGTATGCAAAAGTTTTTCTCCGTACACACGACGATTCAAATAAAATACTTTCTATAATTTAGACATAACACTTTGTATAATTTCAATTTAGTATTACAACATTTAAACCAGCCACATAGATTTTGAACTTTAGTCTTTTACACTCACATTTAAATAATATTCAAAACTTAATGCTGAAGTAATATTTGAATTGGATATGTACTATTTACAACTAATATTTTCAATGGTATCTTTATATTATTAACTACAAACTGCACCAAATATTTCAAAAACATCAACTGAGGTACCACCTTAAATGACATATTGGACAATTTATAATTGAATTTGAATTAACCTGCATGTCAAGCTAAGAGAGAAGGGTGAAATTGGTCATACCTGAGTTACCAGAACAACTTGAGGAACCAAAAAGACAGCGACGAAAGGTGATGGCTTTCGGAGAAGAGATGCGTAACTTCGCAGAAGCATGATTGCAATGAGAGTCTTGCCAGATCCAGTTTCAAGAAACACAATAGTATTCTGTTTAATGGCCATATCTAATGCTTCCAGCTGATAACTGCAAAAGCCACCCACAGATACAATGAAACCAATAATCAAACAAACAGCAACTAAATTGATTAACAGAAAAACACAAGCACAAATACATATATATATATATATATATATATAATAAAAAACCTTCTGGCAAATGTAAGAGGATCAGCAGACACTAGTTGAGTCCTGTCTATATCCATGCTGGCTGGTTCCATGACTGTTATGTTATTGATCAAAAAACAAAACATCACCACAAATTCAGTACCCACATACGAAGAACTTTATTAACACAAACAAACATCAATGCACCAAACTCAACCCTCAAAAAGCATCTGCTTTGTTCTCTCAACAACAAAGATATCCCAAACCACAAGCAAAAATGACACAAACACAGAAAAATAATCAAACCCCAAATCAAAACTTACCTGCAAGTACGAACCGTGGGAACTTGAAGAAGCTGAAAAGAAAACGAGAAAGAGCAAGCCAAACAGACAATGTGGCTGTCTACAAAAGCAAATAATGAAAGCAAAACAAAGAGTTCAATCACTAGCTGGTCCTTGTATTGTATATTTATACACAGAGAGAGAGACGGTGACTAGAGTAAAACCTTGCGAAGGAAGGAACTTGCAAAGGAAGTAGAGAATAGACGGTGACTAGAGCAAAACCTTGCAAAGGAAGGAACTTGCAAAGTAAGGTGGTGTTGATGTTGATGGTTTTAAAGTTGCGAAAAGTTTGTATATGTAAGAGAAAAGAAGGTTTTCAAACAAACATATTCTCGCCCTCTCAACATTTCTTATTTCATTTGGACTCATGATAATAATTCAACTTTTTCATATCATTGCTATTGGTGATTGAAAATAAAGAAATTTATAATTATTTTACTGTGGGAATATATCTTAAACTACAAAAAAAAAATGCATGCCAATAAATTGAAATGTAAAGTTGACGAAAAACGAAAAAGTAAAAGAAGAGAAAAAAGAAAAAGAAAAAAAAGAAAAAGAAAGATGCTACCGTGTTAATTACTTTCTCAACATTTATTATGTCATTTAGAGTTCATGATAATAATTTGATTATCTCATAGCATTTTGCACTTCTACTTTTTCTTTTGAGTTATTATCAATTACCCTTTATAATTAAAAATAATATCAAACCACCACAGATTTTGAAAATATTAACTAAAAGAGTTCAACCGTCAATTGAAATAGTAAATAAGTTATTAAAGTAACGGTTCTGTGAAGTCTGGGGATAAAAAGGTCAATTAAGGTTGAATCTAGAAGTGGGTTTTAGCTAGACTATTCATAATGTAACACATGTGACATAAAAAAATTAAAAAAAGTAATAAAAAATGTTAAAAAACTAAATAAAACAAAATCCTCGAATCTGGAAATGGCCATTGTCTCTCTTTCTCTCTCTCATTCTCTTCTTCTTCTTCTTCTTCTTCTTCTTCTTCTTCAAAATCTTCAGATTTGGAAAACCACTCAAGGCTCCTCTGTTTCTCCACTTGAAATCAAAATGGCCACTGTTTCTCCACTCAAGTCTCCTTTGTTGACCTGAGTACAGCGACAACGACGACGATGTTGTTGAGAGAACCAAAGTTGTTAGCGATAACAGTAGTGGCGTGGGTACAACGACAATGGATGGTGGTCACGATGGTTTGTGTGATGGAGTGCTTAAAGTTGTTGAAGATCGGTGTGCGGTCTGGTGACAACATAAGTTCAATGGCAACAGATGGTGGTCACGACGGTTCCTGTGATGGAGTGCTTGAAGTTATTGAAGATCGGTGTGCGGTCTAGTGGTGGCGTGAGTACAATGACAAAGCTGTTAATTATGAGTTTGATTCTAGGGGGCTATTTGGTGGTGGTCAAGCAAATGTATTTGTTTTTGCATTTTAAATTAGTTATTAATTGATTTTTATTTAATTACTATTTGGGTTTATGATGAATTGTGATTTTTTTTTTTCGTTGTGTTGTGGAATTGATTGTGGTTTTGTATTGATTGTTATTTGATGTCGTTGTTGGAGCTTACAAGGGTTCATTTATGATATGGGAAGTTCATGTGTTTGGGGTTCAACTGGGTTGATTTGGGAGATTGGTTGATGATGAAAGATGATGATTGAGGATATGTTTAAGGTTTCCAGGTGGACTGCGATAAAAATTTTTCTTTCCCATTTTCTTTGTTTTCTTCGAATTCTTCTAGGTGGATGAAGATCCAATATCCAGATTGGATCTCCATCGTCGATCTCATCAGATCGGCAGTGGAGATCCAATTTAAATATTGGATCCCCATTCTTTTTAAAAAATAAAAAATAAAAAACTCTGCTTTTATTTTTTTTTTTAATTTATTCACCAATTTTTTTGAATTTTTATTTTTATTTTTTAAAATAGAGATCGGATCTCCACCATTCATCTACCTTGATGGATGGTGGAGATCACTACTCAGATCTATACCTCAAATTTTTTTTTTCAAAATTTAATTGTTTTTAATGATTAATTAATTTTCAAATTTAAATTTATTATATTTATTTGGTATAGTTATTATTAATTTGTATTTTTATTTTTTTTAAATTTTTGTATGTTTTATCATTTTTAATTATTTTTTAAATTATTTTTTACTGTTTTTAATTTTTCATTTTCTTTAAAATATAAAAAGGTGAGGACATTTTGGTCTTTTAATATCTATGTCCCAAAACCACTTAAATTTGGGATGGAAACCACTTTTGGCTGATGGTAGAGGGTTTTTTAGCTAATATTTTTAAAAGTTGAGGTAAACTGACGTTATTTTCGTTTTTAAAGGGGTTTTTAGAATCGATTACCCCCTTTCTTTTTATATAACAAATGTATATTGTAAGGATACATGCATATGGGCCACACAGATGGTTCAATCTAGCCTTCTTAAATGTTTACAAATTTGATGTGATGTTCAACAAATGAGAACTTACTGTTGGGATTTTTATACTTTTTATTATGGATTTACATATTAAATAACAATTATGTTATAAGTTATCTATTTTAATAGAGCCAAATAAGTAATCTATTAATTGGACTATAAAGATATCTATTGGATATGAGTTTTAGTGTGTAGAAACTCAATACTAATTAATTAGAATTAATGAGAATCTAATTACATTAGTGTATAAAGAACATTATTAGGGTTATGGTCTCAAAGTTAAATAAACTAATATTTTACTCTCTTTCTCCTTCTTCATTTACAAAAAAAAAAAAAACTATATAACAATATTAGGTGATTTGACTGTAGAAAACTCAATTCTACTCAAGTTTATTAACATGAATTTTAGTATGTCATTTCTACAATAATTCTTAATGATTTAATATGAATATTTGGATTTTGGTATAGGTTTTTATCTATTAAAGTTTTATTCAATAAGTGATATCAAAACCAACTCATATTGAATCATTGAGAAAATTTAATTATGGTCTCTTTCTTGTTTTTATGAGTGTTGTTTTTTTTTTCTTTCTAGAATACAACTAAAGAATAAATACTTAATTGTAGACTATATGTATGTTAATGTCACCAAATATATAGGACTACCAGACTATATTTTTATGTTAACTATCAGATCATATTTTAAGGAAAAAAAATTTGTCAAATATATATAGTTTTGTGCTTTTTAATATTATGGGTTATATAGTCTATAAAGTTTTGCGCCAATGTCACATCCAACATCTATCAAGTTTTGCACTTGATTATTTGGTCTTCTGTTATTTTTGCATTTTTTTTTTTAAAAGGTTATTGAGAAGTAAAAGGGCATAATAATAATATGGTTGGCGACAATTGCAAAGAATGACAATTCATTAGAAATCAAGAATTGAAATTCATGGAACCATATGGCAGTAGTGGCATTTATAATTATAGAATATTAAGCTTATTATTTCTTGTTTTTCAAAGATAAAAGGATATTATGGTCTTTAAAGTCAACTAATATTGACAATATGCACAATATCAATTCATAGTGTCCTTATGTCAGATATCGAGTTATGGTATCAGATATTGAATTTGTTACATATTCTTAAGTATAATAATATAATATATTATTTTCATATATTATATATTCTTTTGTGGGTATATTTGGTGCTATTTGTTTTTTTTTTTTTAATGTTTTTCTTTCGTATTCGAAAGATAGTCTAATATTTTAAAATAAATTGAATTGAAATTATATGAAATCAAAGTAGTCTCTTTAATGTAAATTGGTTTGTTTTGGAATATTAAGATACGTATGTTTATTGTTTATATCAATAATGTAGGCCCAAAGGAAGATTGTTGTTTGGCCAAATAATAAGCATACATAGATAATAAATATGTGACGATTATTAAATTTTCTATATAAGTAATAAATCAGTTAAAAAAAAGACTTACTACTTGACGAAATTAATTGTCAATATTTGATTACTACAAAGAAAGTATCACTCACGAATGATATTTTTATCCAAAGACTAAATGTCAATGTTGTGTTAGATATCTTGTTTTAGGGTCTACATTTATAGGAATTGTTTAATTATGTCATGTTTGAATTTCTTAATTGAGTATTTTTTGTGTTATGACATGATTATTGATTGTAACTTTGTATTTGGTTTTGTTTTTTATTCAGTTACTATTCTTACTTCAACAATATCTACCAATATCAATTTCATTCCTGTGCTTAATGACACGAATTTTAAGAATTGGAAAGAGAACGTTATGATTATTCTTGGTTGCATGGATCTTGACCTTGTACTTCGGGAAGAATGGTTTGTATCTCTCAATGAGAATAGTTCTGCTGATGAAAAGACGAGTATAGAAAAGCAGGACAGTATTAATCCCATGAATCTTATGATCATGAAACGTTCAATTCCCAAAACCTTTAGGGGCTCTATGTTCGATTTCTAAGAAGTTCATTGAGAAAATAAAACAACGTTTTGCGAAAAAACAAAAAGGTTGAAACAATTACCCTTTTGGCTAACCTTGTTTCGATGAAGTATAAAGGAAAAAGTGAACATAAGAGAATACATCATGGAGATGTCTCATATCGCTTCCAAACTAAAGGCATTAAAGTTACAGCTATCTAAGAATTTACTGGTGCACTTAGTTTTGATTTTTCTTCCTGTACAATATAGTCAGTTTAAAGTAAGTTACAACACTCAAAAGGACAAATAGACTATTAATTAGCTCATATCTCATTATGTGCAAGAAAAGGAAAGATTGAAGCAAGAATGTTTTGAAAGTGCTAACTTAACAACCATCTTTAAGGACAAGAAAAGGAAAAAAAAGGAAAAGAAGTTATAGTTGAGACATCATATCATAAGGTGCAAAACAAATAGGATAGAGAGTTTATCTGTTACTTTTATAAGAAAATTGGACATATGAAGAAAGCATGTCCTAGATACACCAATTGGTGCGTCAAGAAAGGTATGTTTTTCAATTTGATTTGTTCTGAAGTTAATTTAACTTCTGTACCTAAACATACTTGGTAGATAGATTTTAATACCACTACTCATATAAGTGTGTCTATGCAGGGTTGCCTATGGAGCCGAAAGCCAAGTGATGCTGAAAGATACATTTATATGGGATATGCCAAAACAGTTGCAATAGAGGTTATAGGAACTTTCAGGTTATAGTTAAAGACTAGTCAATTTTTGAATTTGAAAGAGACTTATGTAGTAGTAGCGTCTTTTAGATGAAATTTGGTTTCAATTTCTATTTTAAACAAATTTGGTTATTCTTGTTCATTTGAAAATTATAAATTTAGTCTTTTTCAAGATTATAATCTTATTGGTACCGATTCTTTATCTTTGCATGATAACTTATATTTATTGAATACAATTACCTCAATTAATGAAACCTTAATATAAATTCATGAGGTACAAAACGAAAATTAATTGATAAGGATTCGGCCACATTATGGTACAAGCATTTAGGTTATATATCTAAACAGTGAATTTAAAGGCTTATGTCTGACGGGATTCTTGATCCCCTTAATTTAGCAGATTTTGAAATCTGTATTGAGTGTATAAAAGGAAAACAGATAAACAGTAAGAGATTAGGTGCCAATAGGAGTTTTGATGTGTTAGAACTAATTCATATTGTTATTTGCGGACCATTTTCTACATCCTATTGGAATTGTCAACAATATTTTATTATGTTTATGGACGACTATTCAATGTATGAGTACCTATATTTAATACATGAGAAGTCTCAATCCTTGGATGTATTTAAGGCCTTCAAAGTTGAAGTTGAAAATCAACTTGACAAGAAAATTTAAATTGTCAAATCTAACCGTGATAGTGAATACTATAGCAGATATGATGAATTTGGTGAATAATGTCTAGGCCCTTGTGTAAAATTCCTAGAGGAATGCGGTATCGTCCCGAAATACAAAATGTTAGAAAAACTTAGCATGAATGGTGTTGCTAAAAGACGAAACAGAACGCTTAAGGATATGGTAAGAAGTATGATAAATCATTCTTCTTTACTAGAATTCCTTTAGGGAGAAGTACTAAAAATTGTAGTATGTATCCTCAACAGGGTTCCAAGTAAAGTGGTAGCTAAAATCCTTTATGAATTATAGACAGATAAGAAGCCTAGTATTAGACATTTACATATTTGAGGTTGTCCAGTTAAGGCAAGATCTTACAGGCCAAATGAAAAGAAACTAGACTCAAAAACTGTAAGCTGCTATTTTGTTAGGTACTTTAAATTGAATTCAAGTTTTATGATCCTGTTACTAAATCATTTTTTGAGATGGAAAATGCAAGATTTTTTTGAGAAAATTGAGTTTGTAAGTGGAGATAAAGTTAAAAACATTGTCTTTGAAGAGGAATTTGTTTCTCTTCCTGCTATTACTATTAATAATGATCAAGTTTCTATTTCTGATATTGTTCAAAATACAAATCCAGATTGTCAAAACAATGTAAAAAAGCTCCCTATACAAAACGAAGAAATTATACCTGAAGTACGAACTTAACAACTTCAAGAGAATTTGTCATTGAGATGATCCACTAAAGAAAGGAGAAGTACGATTTCGGATGACTATGTCGTTTTTCTTCAAAAACATGAAGTTGATACATGAGTGGTGGAAGATGATCCAATCAACTTCCATTGAGCCTAACAAAGTTCTAATTCTCAAAAGTGGATTGATGTCATTAATGATAAGATGAATTCTATATAGAACAATGACGTTTGGGATATCGTCGAATTGCCTCAAGGTGCAAAACCCATTGGTTATAAATAGATATTTAAGATCAAAATGGATTCAAAAGGCAATGTTAAGAGATATAAAGCTCATTTAGTTGTTAAAGGTTTTATTTAAAAGGAAGACATCGATTATAAAGAGACTTTTTCTCTGGTTTCAACGAAAAACTTTTTTAGGATTATAATGACACTTATGGCTCATTTTAATTTGAAGCTACATCAAATGGTTGTAAAGACTGCAATACTATTGATGGGAAGCCTATTTGAGACCACTAGTAGACCATTTTCTTTGGGTCATCGGATACAAAGAAAATGTCAATGACATACTGCTTGTTTTCAGCGATATAGGCTTATTGCACGAAACCAAGAGATTTTTGACAAAGAATATTGAGATGAAAGATCTTAGAGATGCTTCTTTTGTATTAGACATACAGATACAACGAGATCACCCTTGAGGTATCATTGAGTTATCACAAAAGAGCTATATCGAAAAAGTTTTTGATAGACTCGGCATAAAAAGTTATGCACCAGAAGACACCCCTGTAACTAAAAGAGACAAGTTCAGTCTTAGTCAATACCCCAATAATGAGTTGAAATGAAAAGAAATGCAAAAAATTCCTTATGTATCAGCTATAGAAAGTCTAATGTATAGTTATTGCACACGTCCGAACATTGCGTTCATGGTGGGAATATTGGGCAGATATTTAAGTAACATAGGAATAGATCATTCTAAAGCAGCCAAACGGGTTATGCATTATTTATATAGAACAAAAAATCTCATGTTTACATATCGGAGATCAGATCATTAAGTATTTTGATTTCGATTTTGTTGGATGCCAAGATAGTAAGAGATCCACGTCGGGTTATATTTACCTATTAGTTGGTGAAGCTATTTCCTGGAAGAGTGTTAACAGATACTAATAGCTTATTCTACTATGGCAGGTGAGTTCATAGAATGTTTTGAGACATCTAATCATGAGATATGACTGCGAAATTTTGTCACGGGGCTACGGGTTGTGGATGGTATTGAAATATCATTAAAGATATATTATGATAATAATTCGACTGTGCTTTATTTTAATAACAATATAAGCTTTATGAAGTTTAAGCATATAGACATCAAGTTTATTTTTGTTAAAGAAAGAGTTCTGAGTAATCAACTAGCTATAGAACATATTGGAATAAACTCTATGATTACAAATCTGCTTACTAAAGGATTACCACATTAGGTCTTTTATGAGCATACTGCTCATTTGGGTGTTTTTTTGGCTGATGATGTGCATGTTTAGTGGGAGTTCGTATTTTGATGTTCTTTATAACAGACATGTTTTATAAATATTTTCTACAAAATAAGTATATGGTTTAATTATAAACTCTTAATGTTATTTGTGTTTAATCTCATTAAATATTAAAGTAAGACTAGTTGTATATATGTATGTTTGATATCGCATTGCATGTAATCTCCATGCTACTCATCTATACTCGATCTATGTCATTGAAATATATTGGTATGGTTACCATTGATGGGTCTAATTATGAATATATGTAATAAATGTCTCTTTGATCTCATATTAATATTGTAGATAGACCATATTGTAATTAAAAGGATATGCCAGGATGGATAGCTTTTTAGTGTGTACACAAAATTATAGATAATATAATTGTTTCAGAAAACATATGTAGTCCAAATGAGAGATTGTTAGGATTTTTATATTTTTTATTATGAGTTTACATATTAAATAATAATTATATTATTGACTATCTTTTTTAATAAGATCAAATAAGTGAACTATTGAGTTTTAGATATATTTATTGGCTACGAGTTTTAGTGTGTAAAAATCTAATATTAATTATTAAGGTTAATGAGAACCTAATTAAATTAGTATATAATGAACATTATTAGGGTCATGGTTCCCAAGTTAAATCAATTTAATATTTTGCTCTCTTTCTCCTTCCCTATTTAAAAAGAAAAACTATAGAGCAATCTAAGGAGATTTGACTGTGGAAGAATCAATCCTACTCAAGTTTATCAACATGGATTTAGGTATGTCTTTTCTACAATAATTCTTAATAATTTAATATGAGTATTCAGATTTTGATATATGTTTTCACCTATTAAAGTTTTATCTAACACTGAAAACATAATACTCATTTATATTTAATAAAGATTATGAATATCATATAGTTACAAAATATTAAATTATTTTTCTCATGCTTAAAAGAATCAATTTTTATTGAAGGCCTCGTATTATCATATAAGTCTATTAGCTGTACTATATTAATATCTAATAGATTAAAATATAATGATTTTGAAAAAAATAAAAAATAAAACATTTTAAAATAAATGTACTAAAAATTGACAAACTTTGTACTTTAACTACAAAATTGTTGTACATATAATATGAGAATCAAAGCTTACCTACAACTCCAAACAGTGAGAACTCGAAGAAGCTGAAAAGAAAACGAGAAAAGCAAGTCAAATAGACAGTGCAGTGGTCCACAACAGCAAACAATGAAAGCAAAACTGAGAGTTCAAAGCTCGCAACAAATTAAGGAAGGAACTTGCAAATTAATTAAGTAAGACGACACGATATATATTAATATCTTGTAGATTAAAATAGAGTCTATGTATCTTTGCGAGGTCACTCTTTCTCTCTCTAGATATATATTCTCTTGGAGAAAGTTTCAAGAAAAATGTGAACGAAATATACACAAAGAGAGAGAGAGAAGCTGTGTAGAGTTTAGTGAGAGTGGCACGTTAAATGTAGTGTGTACAAATTTTGGAAATGGAAGAGTCAAAGCATTAGCTAATATTTTTCTAAATAATCCTATATTGTCTATTTAATAGTTGTTACCTTTTTACAAAAAATTATTTGATAAAAACTATCAACTTGGGGAATAATTTTTGCTTATATATTTGTAGGTAATCCGAACTCTATCAAACATTATACATGTAGTTCAGAAATCAATAATCAGAAATTTATTAAATTGTATATTTGTAGTTTGGAAATATACTTTATTAACGTCAAAAGTGTTGAGATTCTAAAAGATTTGTAATATAGAATTGTTTCCTTTCTTGATATGGTTGCCTTGATTAGCTTGAGATCGAGCTTAATTATGAGCATAACTGGGCGTTGACTGTATGGCTGTAAATGAAAGCAATTGCATAGCTTAATTGTAGGAAATTCTTCTCTATATATTGGTTGTCCATTAACAGACAAAAGATATGAATGAAAAATACCATTCATCATTTTGAAGTTGGTATCATAGCCTCACCAAAAAGGAAAAAATAAAAAAAATCCTTTCATCATCAAATATTTTTTCCCTAAAATCCTGAAGATTTGTTGTAACCCGCCAAAAAATCCATGTATATATATTTGAATCAAAATCCACAATACTCACATTTGTCTCTATGGGTGGCTTATGCATTTCCCGTTCAACAATATGTTGTTTGGAAATCTATTCTATTAATGTCAAGGGTCTTTTAATGTTTTGAGATAATGCATTACGTACCTGGCTTGAAAATTTGTTAGAGAAATAAATTAAGATTTAAGAGTAATGCTAGATTTTCTGATTTTTATTTTCTTTTCTGCTCAAATTCATGTTCAAATAACATAATATGTAAGTTGTTAATATCATATTAATTATCATATAATCTCATAATTTATAATATATTGATAACTCACATACCACATCATTTGGACATAGATTTGAATAAAACATTTAAAAAAACTAGCATTATTTATTTATTAAACACTACATATATGACTCAAAAGTACGTTATGGCACTGCATACATAGTTAAGAAATCTACCACTAGAAATATGTTAAATGCTAAATTTAAGGCCTAGAATTCTATTACCGGTTTTTATATGTATGCTGAGTGAGGCTGTGAGGAGTTGCTTTGACTCATAGAAAGACAACGTAAAAGACAAAAGGCAAGTTTTCTCGTTTTGGTCAGTTCCTCTCCTAGCTTTCTTTGGTCAACCAAAGTGACTATACTCAGGGGCGGATCTAGTATACGTGCCCCCCCTGAAATTTTAGAAAAATTTATTAAGTATATTAGATATTTAAATATATTAGTAAATTGCTATATATAATTTTAAAGCCATCTTAATCATAAGAGGTGGAATGGTCGGGCGGTAAGAGGTGCGTTTTTCGGGCGGTAAGAGGTGCGTTTTTTAACCTCTATAGCCATCCTGGTTTCTGGTTCAATCTTGACTCGTACAAGTAATATTTCTCAATTTTTCTTATCAAAGATAACACACACAACACTCCTCACACATACATTTGCTTTTTTTTTTTTTTTTTTTTCAAAGGTAATAAATAATACACTCCTAACCTATGTATAGCATTATACATGTACTTATACATAGCATTATATATGTGCTATTTCTTTTTTTTTTTTTTTTCCAAAGGTAATAAACATTATACGTTCCTCATTTATACTTGTGTTTTTTTTTTTTTTTTTTTTTTTAAAGGTAATGAACAATATATGTGGATTATTGGTGTTCATACTTGGGTTGTAAAAACAAATAACATAAAAAATTTACCAACCAAATAAATTTTCACACTTTAAGTGTTTTGACTTTGAAAAACTTTATAACCTACCATGAACTATGAAATTTTTTCTCTTATATATATTTATGAATATCATCATTAATTATCATAATTTATATATATAAACTATATCACATTTATATAAATTATTGACTAATTTCCTTTCAATTTTTCAATCTTTTGGGTTTTTTTCACATCGCGTTCATAATTTAGTGGATATTGTGAATATGTTTCCATTCTTTAGTGTTAGTGTATAAACTCACTAGTGTTTTAGTGCTATTTTATAGTGTTTACTCGTTAAAATAATAGAGGTTATCATAATTAAATTTTTAAAATAAAAATATATTTAATTATGAATGAATTGCACCTCCATTTATAATTTAAATAATCAGTACACTTTCCTTTCATATTCGTGATAAGAGTTTAAGTTCCATATTGTATATTTAATAATATACATAAAGAGTTTTCTCTCTCTTTATTTAATAAATAAATTTCACAATTAAAAAAAACAAACTCATGAATTATAAGTGTTTTTATCTTAATTTATTTTACTTTGTTAAAGTGCCCCTCCCTAATATAAATGTTTGGGTCCGTCGCTGACTATACTGCTCCTAGCCGAAGGTATTTCCCTTAAGGAAACCCTATGAAAATAAAACATTGTACGAGGGATTTAATCCAGTATCTTCTTGGGTAACTATATACAAATTTCATTATTAAACTAGTTTGATGTTTGTACATTGCCCTCAACCCAAGTAGTGTATACATTTCCTTCCAGGCATGTATCATACTTATAAGTATCTGATAATAGTTTTTCAATGATGTTGATGGTTGATTCCGGACCCCGAGAGGCCTTTAGCCGTACCAGGCGGACCCGGAGGCGTGTGCTGGATGTCTGGGAACCGCATCAACACCCAAAATGATTTGTATGAGGTGGGGGGGGGGGGGGGGGGGGGGCCTTAGGCTATGTAAAGTAGGTGTGAGGTCAGTCCGTAGATCGATATTAAGTCCTTTGCCTCTATATGGTCGCGTCCGGAATTGAACCACAAACCTCAACCTTATAGGTGTTTTGATTGCACAACTCCTACCACCAAGCTACCACAAACCTCCGGGTTCTCCTGGTACTGTTAAAGGCCTTTTGGGATTCGGAATCGACTATCAACAAATGATATAATGAAAATAGATATATTTCAATTGTAGAGATAAATTCCAAACCACTCACGTGATATATAATTTTGATAGTTTCTAACAGATTTTTTATTTGTTTGTATCAAACTTTCTTTCTTTCTTTTTTTCTTTTTTCTTTTTAAAAATAAAAATAAAAAAAATTGTTTGATATCTATAATTTTGCATGCATATTTTTGTAATTAATTGTAATTATCATAAATTATAGTGATTTACTTGTTATGCTCAATAAAGAAAATTTAGGGAAAACAAAAACAATTTTTGGGAAGCTTGAGGAGTTCCAAAAGCAAGTTGGAAACGAAATAAAATTTGCAAGCAAAGGTGATGGATTTCTCTTAAATGAATGGCATAAGAAGAGCCTTCTTTTATCAAGCATTACACTCCAAATATTTTCTTGTGTGCACACAAGGTTGGAGAATCATTACTTTATTTATTTCAACAGCACGTGCTCCGCACGTGATAACAATTGAATGGCAAAAGAGAAATTAATTATGTCAATGGAGGTTTAAAACAGGGAAAATGGTTACTTGAACTTCATGTCACAAAAATTGGAAGGCAGTTGTTAAACACAATATCTGTACAGATGCAAGATCTCGTTATTACTAAAAATTTTTATAGATCTCACCTGTAATTTGTCCAATTATTAGTCAAATCTTTTAGGTCATGCTTCTATTTGTTTTACAGAACGGTTTCACGATCGAAAACCAAGTCCTGTGATGGTAATATTAGAAGAGCAGTGCATTTTATTTGACATGAACAGCTAAAGAACTCAACAAACACACAACCAGTCCATATATGATACAAAACCATGCTAGTCTGTTTTAAAGAAAACATGGGTGCAACTTGGAAGCAAAGTGAGAGTCGAAAAACAGATAGTGACAGAAGAAGTCATGAATCATAAGGCGGGAAAGATGCACCAATCATGTAACCAATGAATGCTAGTCATGATCCTAAAACTAGGCAATTTACATCAGAACATTTGCATTACAGATATGGTTTTTAAGATTTTTGTGTTTTTCTATCGAGAATAGTAGACTAATTCATTTCTCGAAAGTAAATGCAACATCTAAGAGTACGGCATCATGCTGCAATTGGAATGAATAAGAACATACATGGAGATACTATCTACACTTTTACACCTTTTTGGTCATATTCTTTTTCCTTTTGACATGCAAAAGCTAGTTGTATCCTAAACATGATAGATCAGATAGGTTGAAGTTGTACATTAGTAATGACCTACTATGAGTTTCGCTTAAAGAGTGAGCAAATATCATGTGGCAGTAACAAAATGAGTTATTTTATTTTGGCATCTGGAAGGCGGATAATAACCTGATCCAGGAAACAAACCGACTTAGGAGGTCTAGTGTTTTTTGCAGAACAGTTGTACTTCCATGTGCCCAGCCTCTGTCTGCAACGCATTGAGCCTTTCAGCAGCTGCGGCTCTGACTTTAAGAACCTTGTTCTCACCCTTAAGCTACCAAAAGTAAAAAAAATACCACATTTGTATTTGTTAAAACTAAAAATAAGTAAGATGGTTTACGTTCTCTTTCCATGAAAATTCATTTCAATGGCGTAACATGATGTGTTTTTCAGAATGTTGACTAATTTCAAAGCCTGAAAATGTTCTTTTGGATATATTTTATTCTCACTTTCATTGTAAAATTATACTAGCAACTAGTAATAAATAGCAATTGGAGGTCAATCAATTCCAAGAAATTGACACAACTGCTTCTGTACCTCCTCAGCGGTACAAGATCATTCGCAGCTTGATGCAGCAAGGAAATTGTTTGAGTGCTAACATCTTCACAAGCCTGCTCCACCTCTTCAATTGAATTGGCATCCAAGAATATTCCCTCAAGAATGAATAGTTCCTTAAGTGACTTGGCATCTTCATCATCCAGTCTCTCCCTCATCTAAATAAATGCAGACTGTCTCAGAAATTAAAACCAAATGTGGACAAAGAAATATTAAGCATGATGCTAACCTTGTTTAAGATTCTCTCCCTTGACTCATCTTTATTTGCAAGAGATGTTCCATGATTTCTAGCATAATGTTCTTTGTTGCAATGGGGACGTGGTGATGCTTTTATGTGTTTTGCCCTGCCAAAAGAATTGAAACAATAAACATCACTGGGTGGCTACAAATCATAATTCCTAAATCCCATATTATGATAGAATTGCGATAACTAGGAAATACATATCTTTGATTTGATTTGAAAAATGTGTTGTTTCGTGCTATCAATTGAGTGATAGATAAAAAATCTAATGCTCAGTGTTTCTAGTTAACCAGTTCAATGCTATCACTTTGTGTCCAAGACCAGAAAAATAATCCTGAGTGTGCATACACCAAACTGTTTCTTTCCTTATAATTTTAACATCATGGCAAACTAGCTTTCTGTGCAAGAGGTCTGGATTTCCATACCTAGTGCCAAAGCAAAGGGTAGACAGGCTTTCTGATGCATTCAAAGAGCTCAGTGAGCAACAACTCAGTAATGCAGTTCCGAAGTTCCCTCCCTGTAATAAGTGGGTATATAATTCGTATGTAATAATAGCATGGCAATGAAGTGATAGAAGAAAACTAACAAGTGCATCTTGTAGAATTCGAGTAAGCTTGGAATCATGGCATGGGATGTGATTTGCTTTTCCTGGTGAACCACAAGTCAGAGCATTGATTACATTCCCAAGTGCTGAAAGGGATTTGTTGATGGTCTTAGCTTCTTCAAGAACTCTCCCTTCAGCTCCAGTTTTCTCCACTTTCTCAGACCCCGCCAAGTCCACAGGAACTAATTTGCCAGATTTCACTCTGTCAGCAGTTTGAGGTAATCAGGACTTATTCATTTAGAATCTTAGGCATATCAAGAAGAAGCAAAACCTTTTCTCTTTAGCCAATTCTTGTTGAACTGTGAATATGTAGATACAATGACTTCTGCTGCTGGCCATGTTCATTTCTATCAAATCTCAGGGATTAAAAACAATTTAATTAACAAATAATAAATGACATATCCCAGGAAGACAAGTTCAAGTAGTACAATATATGATGTGGCCTGTGGGACTATTTTCTTTTACTATTGTATAGTTAACGAGTTCTTAGAATGAATATTGGAGGACAAGAAAGGATACAGGTCTCTGCAACTGCTCTATTAGCTATTCCACTCTGCATGTTTGAAGTTGATATTAGGGTCCTAAAAAATTAAGATAAGTTGAACATGCAATTCTTATCTTACTGGTAGACTTTGCAATGCTTCTTCAGGGTCAGATATAGTGACCTGCAACAAAGAAAAATAGAAAATTTATGGGATTTAACAATACTAATGAAAGGAAAAATGAAACTTCTAAGTTGAAAATCCTTTGCTTTCAAGTCGATGCAGCCATATCAGTTTAATTAACTTGAGACAAAGGTTTGTGTTTCCACGAAACAAGCTTACAAGGCCTACATTGCGAAAAGAGACAGAAAAAGGTACATTGTTCACGTTGACCAGCACATGCTTCACCATTTTAGGATTTGAAGTATATAGCTTCAAGATGTGGGAACCATTAGAGGTAAAAACTAAATAAGAAGTAATCAAACATGATCTATGGAGCATCATAGCACAATTGACTCATAATTTATCAGTTTGTACACAAGAATGAGGACAAGAAGTTCTTTCAAAAACAGTTACCTCTGTTACTCCAGATAACAATATTCCCTGCACTTTGCTCTCCTTAATCTGTGTGTTATTCTTTGATAAATCAAGAAGGTCCCTGCAATAAAAAATAGTGAAATTACAACTGAAACTTAGGTGCAAGAGTAAAAGTAATGCTATAAAATCATCAACCATTAATTTAAGATACACACCTGACTTTCTCCATGTAGATCTCCACCTAGAGGATTCACAAAAGATGTAGATATTAAGGTCATCCGTTATAGATATATTGCAGTCAATGTTTGCAAATAACTCAGGATTAAAGAAACATTAAGTGTGTGGCAATACCATTGACAACTTAATTGTGTGCTTGACAGATCCCTCACTAAACTTAATACAGTCAAAGAGTCCTTTAGCTGCTCTCTGGAGTAACCCTTGCTTCTGCTCATCACATTCTAGTACACTAGGACCCTGCTTTAATTGTCAATGCAGGAGCTTAGTTTACACAATCACTATATCTGCATACATAAACAAAATCATTGCACCACCTCCATGCGATATGTCTTCCCGGCTCCTGTCTGTTGAGCGGTACCAAACAAACAAAAAGTTAGTTGATGAAACAGAATTTGTGCAATTTAGATAGATTAATTGACAACTTTATTGAAGATAAATAGGAAAATGAGTTCAAGTACTGTGTACCCAGAAATTAATCATAGGTATGAAATGAACAAATCTGTTCAATTAATAGTTTGAATGATGCATTTGTTCGAACCAACAATATAGATATTTTAATCAAGGTTCTCCCATCTAACTAATACCTTTGAAGAGATATTCCCTACTTTCAACTAGCAGCATAAATAAACTTCTTCATCATCACAATCATCTACAAATCAATTTATCCCTCTTGATTCTAAGATTAAGTCTTGTTTTCTACGATCAAAACCACAAATATGTATGCGGACGTCAAAAACTAGTCAACCAGGTTCTTCAAAGCCCAACACTGCAAAGGAAATCAAAACAATACAAGAAGTAAATAGAAAGCAAAAAAAAAAAAAAAAAAAAAAGGCAAAGGAAAAATAAAGGACAACAAGTTTTTAAGTGGTTCGACCAGTAGATGCCTACATCCACTGTTTTTCTCTCACTATTCTAGCATATTAACAACACACTTTTCACTCAGTGTTCTTTCTCCTGATTTACAATGAAAATGACCCCTTATTTATAGAGGGGAATGATACAATTAAATACAATTAATCTAACAGGTTATAATTAATTGATAATTTCTTAAACATGTAACAAAGTCAACTCCAGCAGAACTGAGCTCTGACATAACCTATACTTATTAGTTGAGATTTTCTCAAATAATGCTATAATTAGTCTGAAGCAATTTCCTTAACGTGTACGCCACACGATAAGCTAAATTTGACCTCACTCTGGACTAGCTGAAGCTGCTGAGGATGTCTGACGACTTTAGCTTGGTAGTAGTATACGATCCCGATTAGCAAGCTCGACGTCACTATATTGTAACATGCGCGTGCTGAGAGCTAGGCGATCAAGGGGCTCGCTTCTACGAGCTGGCAAATTGGTCTTCTATTGGGCCAGATTATTGGACTTTTACCAGTCCATTTGGGTAATCCAGAAAATACTCATAATACAAGCCCCTCAACTCTTAGGGTGTCCTGCGGATTGAGAGCTCAGAGCTCACTGGTAAAAGTTGATTTGGTGGGATTTGCTACTTAGCTTTTTCAAATTATCTTATCTTTAGACACGCGATAGCTTCCTAGGCGACGATTTCAGCATATGTCTCACGCAGTGTGCATTTAATGCACACATCTTTCAACTGACGACGCATGATAACCAAATCCTGAACATCGCACTATGTCATCAAATCTTAGGTAGTTGCTGAGCTCTTAGATTCAACGACTGGGGCTTGGTACCTATAAAAAGGTGAAGCCCCTTCGTATACCTTTTCACTTGTCATTTTCACACTCCGGCTACCATCAAACCTCTTCGTTCTCTTCAGTTAAGCCCATCGTCGTCATTCTTCATCGAGGATCTGCCTTAGCTTTTGAGGAATCAGTTTCTGCTTCATCTTCAGTAAGTTTTCGTAACTTCTTTCACTATTTTTTTTGTTTGGTTCTCACTGTCTACATTATTTGCATGTTTTCTGGATTTGGCTTTTAGGTTTGTGCTTCATGTTCTTGTTATTTGAGTGTTTGCTTGAGACTGAAACTTCATTTTTTGTTGATTTGATATGGTGAACCTGTTTTTTGTAATCTACTTGTTGTTTGTGACATGCATGCGAACTCGTAGATAGAGATACTAATAGGTTAGCAGCTCGTAGGTCGTTAGGTTGTAGACTAAGACATAACCTGTAGTAATTTCTCATGGCGTTTGTGACCTGTTGACCTTAAAAGAATTTGTAGTTTAGAGAATCAGAGCCTTAGATTGTTTAGGCATGGTCTGCATATAACGACCTAACTGCTCCTTTTCATGTGTAGATGTCTTCAGGTCGTAGACGCCAACCATATGTAATAAGAGAAAGAAAAACTTCAGGCTCTAATGAGCATATAGAACAAGTGCGAGCTCCACAAGAGGTGACCTCGCAAGGCGAGGAGGTCGCTGAAGGACTCTTTGTTCGCATGGACAGCGATCCGACCCAAAAATCAACTGCGACTAAGTAGGCCACTGCCGTGAGAGGAAGGAAGAGAGGATAGCTTGCGAAATGTTTAAACATCATCCCACAAAAATGTCATCTATGGAACTTGTGGGAGTGGCGCTAGAGTACAATATTCCAAGAGGTTGTCACAGCATGATAGCCTCTCTTAGCTATCACGCAGCTTATCCTCCTGTGGGCTACGTTGCCATTAGCCCGCATCATTTAGAAGTTGGGTTTAGGCTTCCAATCCCTCTTTTTCTTGTGGATCTTCTCATCGACCTAGACCTCGCCCCTTTCTAGCTTACCCCAAATACTTACACCTAGATTACCTCAGTGGCTATTCTTTTTGGAAAGAATAATCTTCCTTTTCCTTCCCCCAAAATTCTTAAGTACCTGTTTGCTTTCAAGGGCACTAATACTAGCTAGTCACATGACGGGATATATTACATCTCAGGTTGTCCCTCCAAGCATAAGGGCATTGCCCCAAGGTGAGGCCAAAGGAAAATTCAATGTAGGTGATTACAAAACACATTGGTTCTAGACATCTTGCCTTTCCTTGGTCTATTTTAAAAACTTCAACTTCCGAGTTGAGCCAAGTAAAGGTTCTCAGATCGTGCCATTGAACATTTTAACTCTTGACTGCTTTCTTACTAATGATTTTTTTTTTTTTTTTAGACTTAAAGACTCGGAAGATCGGGCTATTCCAAGAAGAGGATAGAGACCTCGAGGTCCTCATAGTGTAAAAGTCAGAGTGGGACGACGTCAGGCTATCAGACGGACTTATTCGCACTTACGAGTTCGCTCCTCTTCTTGAAGATAAACTCATTAGGAGCAAGTACATAGGCTCCCACGGGGTCAAAGACATTGAATCGGCCTTTGAAGCGGGAGACGTAAGTGAAAGCTCCGGCTCGTTGGGTTTGTCTTCTTCCAATGACTTTGAAGTCAAGATTATTTCGAGAGAGGCTGTAAAGATGGCTAATTATAGCCTTATGGTGCCTCCAAAAAGGAGACCTCATCAACCTGCAAGTTCAACTACTACTACCTCCGTTGCTCCCAATTCATTTGCAGCGGCAGCAATAGAGGGGCCTCAGGACATTAGCACTGTTGAATCTCCTGCCCCTATTCCTTCAAAAAATCCTTCAGTAGCTGTCCCTTTTAGGACCTCGCAGGCCATCATTCTTGTTCCTTAGCCACCAGCTCCTACAGATCCAAACGTAGAGATAGCTACTATGGCTAAAGCCAAAAAGGTCGTCGCCAACTCAAGGGTTAAGAGAAAAGGCTTCGAAGCTTCGAGTAAGCCCCCTCATGCTAAGCGGACCCAAAAAGAAAAGGGGATGCAGGTAGCGGCTCCTTCCTAAAAGGCCCCGTCCAAAGTTATCATCGAGCTGTGACCTGCAACTATCTAAAGAGGAGTTTATTTCAATCTCATATCCGAGTAGCTCTCCTCCCTTGTAGGTTCTATAGCCATAAACCTTGAAGATGACAATTTTATTGGTGTAGACTTACTTTCCTGGTCAGTTCACTAGTCCATCAAGGTAAGACTCTCTTTCTTCCTTTTCTGCTTGTTAATTTTTACTTGATTCTGACTTTCATCTTTTGGATTCTACAATCTTCCATGAGACTTATGAAGGCCTTAGAATAAGGACTCGCCCTGGAGGAGTAGTATGATAAACTCATGGCTATCAATAAGAAGCTTAAAGAGGTAGCAAAGAAGCATGACAACGAGCTGTTCTCATTGACGAGCGAGGTCAACAAAGCTAAAGAAGCAGTTGGGCTTCTTCAAGCCAAATTGGATGTTGCTAAGGTGGCTAAGAAAGAGGTTGAGATCACCTTATCAAAAAAAGGACAACTTCCACGAGACAGTCACCTTGAAACTGTACTGCTAGCTGAACAATACAAAAGTTTTGCTAGAATAAAGGGAGAAGGACTTGGAAATGAACTTTAAAGAAAAGAAGTTGGTAGGGCAGCAGGCTAAAGCCACTGCTCAGCGAGCTGAGGCTATGGAGAAGCGAGTTGAAGCCATGGAGTAGGAGGCCACAAAGCTAAAGGAGGAGGTCATCTCAGCAAAAAACGAGGTGGAAGCTCGCGTTTAGGAGGCGAGATCAAAAACTGAGGCAGGGTTTTTGTACAACCTGTGGAAATCATATCCCAACCTAGACTTCTCCATCTTTGACGAGGAATGAGTCAAAGATGTCTAGTTCTTTACCGAGGAAGCGCAAGGTGAGACACAGGATCAAGTCCAGTAGACCTTGCCTAAAGGAAGTGCAAAGCACCTGCTCGCTGGAGGTACAGATGATCAAGCGCTCTCCAAATTAGCCCCTCAGGACCCTGTCCCCTAAGCCCCTGCTCTCCTTTTTGAGTGACCTCACGAGCACAGCCTGAGCCTCTTCCTCTTTTGTTTCAAAAATCTTGCTTCTGTACTTTGACAATTGTTAATTTCTTTGTTTGCCTCGTCTGTAAGGTTGTTTCTTTATTTGTATGAATATTGACTTCGTTCGAGGTCTTTTTAATATTTGCTTTGATATAATATTGTTGATTTTACTTATCTGTGTATTCTTGCGAGCTGATGAAATAAATATTACGAGCTAATGGTAATAGTACCTGGTAGGCTTGAGAGATCATTAACTCTGATACTTTTCTAGCTCACAAATTACGATATAGATCTGAGTTGGGTCGTAATATGTTTAATAGATTGTAGCTCGAAGACTTAACAAAATATTGCATACCTTTTAATAATATAAAGCTCACAATATAGATCAGATTAAATAATAACTTAGATAAAATCAGCATGTCGAATAATTAGATCAAATGCTTAAAATAGGTTGCATAGAATAAGCTATATAAATTACCTCTAACTCATAATTTGGAGAAGGCCTTTATCTGCCAATATGTATGTTTGAGTGGGTCATACAAGCTAGGTCGACGATGTGAGCTTAATCGGCCTATCAACGAAGGTTGACGATATAAGCTCGTGTAGCCTATCAATGAAGGCTGAAGATATAAGCTTACACGACCTATCAATGAAGGTTGACGATATGAACTCGCGTAGCCTATTAACGAAGGTTGAAGCTTTGTAGGTGCTGATTCCCTTTATGCCACAGGGTAGGTATGGAATCGACTAGAAGACCGATATTAAGCTCCTTACCCCTGTGAAATCTCATTCGGGGCGAAACTCCCAACTTCATAGCTTCCATTATTAAGTTAAAAATCACCACGAGCTAGCTTGCTTTCTGTTATATGCGACCTTGAATAAATAAATGGCATTAGTGAAGTTCATAGAGAACATGGAGCTTTTATTAATTGCAAATAATCAAGGTTTACAAAATAAAATGAGTGAGTTGTAAATCATTAGAAATAAGGCCGCAAGTGTTCTGTATTCCATGCTCGTGGCATTGTTGCTTTACTCATGCTTGTCAGGTGATATGCTCTATTCTCTAAGTCTTCTTTTATGATATAAGGTCTTTCTCAGTTCGGACCTAATGTCCCGTCACTAGCCTTGCGAGCTCCAGATAGAATGAGGTGCAGTACGAGATCGCCAGGTTTATAGTTTCAAACTCGAATCTTCTTATTATAGTATCTAGCCACCTTTTGTTGATAAATTATAATCTTCATGCAGGCTGCTTCCCTTACCTCGTCGAGCAGGTCCAAGTTTGTGGCGAGAAGCTGATCATTCTCTGCTGGATTGAAGCTTGCTCTTCATTAACTCACCTCCAATTCAGCTAGGATCATAGCCTTGGACTCGTAGACCATTGAGAAAGAAATTTTTCTAGTGGTGCTACAAATTGTTGTTCTGTAAGTCCACGATACCTTCTATAGCTTATCCCCTATGCTCCTTTCTTAACTTCCAGTCTTGTCTTCAAAATCTGTTTTATGATTTTGTTGACTGCATCGACTTGGCCATTTGCCTAGGGATGGTCCACTGCTAAGAAGCTCTTCACAATGTCGAGGCCATTGCAAAATCTAATAAATTGCTCGTTGTTGAATTGAGTGCCATTGTTGATCACGAGCTACTGGGGGGACTCCAAACTTGCAAATGATGTTATTCTAAACAAACTTTTTCTACCTTTACAGTGAAGATCTCGGTAAGCTCCTTAACCTCTGCCCACTTAGTGAAGTAATTTATTGCGACAATGACTTGTTTACACCTTCCACAGCCTGTTAGGAGAGGCTCTATCAGGTTTATGCCTCAAATTGCGAATGACCATGGACTGATAATCTAGCACAGGTAGGTAGGAGGAGCTCGTGAGACCCTTGAAAACCTTTGGCAACTATCACATTTCTTGACCAAGTCGATAGCATCCCATTTCATGGTTGGCCAATAAAACCTCTGCCTTAGTGTTTTCTAGGCTAAAAAAAGCCTCTTGGCGTGGTTCCTACAATGACTTGCATGAATCTCCATCAGAACTTTGTGCAATCAGGCTTATCTATGCACCTTAACAGCGGAGCTAAAAAACCTCTTTTGTAAAGCACGTCGTCACAAATGTAGTATCTTGTAGCTCGAGATTGTAGACGACGTGCTTCTAATTTATCATCTGGCAATTTCTCATCTTGCAAATTATTGATTAAGAGGTTCATCCATGATTCATTTGCCACAGTCATGATCATCACCTCATCTTTTAGCTCTATACTAGGTGTTGGTAAGAACTCAACTGGTATAGCCCTAGAGAACTCCGCGTCTTGAGTTGTTGCCAAGCGAGCTAAAGCATCAGCATGAGAATTCTAACCTCGTGAGATTCGGTTTACCACATATTTTTCAAATGTTCCCAATAACTCTTGAACTTTCTGTAGGTATATCGTTATCTTTAACCCCCGAGTCTGGTATTCACCTTGCACTTGATAAACTACAAGCTGGGAGTCACTAAAAATTCTAAGTCATTCAGCTTGCATTTCTCTGACTAAATAAAGTCCTATTAGTAAGCCCTCATACTTAGCCTCATTGTTGGTAGCCCGAAATCCAAACCTAAGAGCACAGAGAATTTTATGCCCTTTTGGGCTAATCAACAACACTCCAACTCATGCCCTCTGTTCGCTGGAAGACCCATCAATATATAGTTCCTAATATGGACCTTCTGAAGTCTCAGTTTCTTCTTCTTCAACAAGTCCAGTGAACTCGATTATGAAATCAGCCAATGTCTACCCCTTAATTGCTAACTTTGGCTTGAACTCTACATCAAATTGGGCCAACTCGATAGCCCATTTAAAGAGGCGGCCTGAAGTATTCGGCTTCTGGAGGATCTGTCTAAGTGGATATTTGGTCAGAACTTCAATTTTGTGCGCTTGAAAGTAAGGACGCAACTTCCTTGATACTACTACTAGGCAGTAGGCGAGCTTCTTCATTAGGGTGTACCTCGTCTCAGTATCAACTAGCTTTTTATTGATGTAATAGACGAAAAATTACGTCCTGTCATCTTCCTGGACTAAAGTTGCACTCGGCGTATGCTGAGATACCCCTAAGTAACTCATCAAGTCTTCTCGTTCTTTTGGTTTTGAGAGGAGCAAAGTTTGCCCCATATATTCCTTCAATTGCTGGAATGCCATTTCGCACTCATCTGTCCATTCAAAGTCTTTCGCCTTTTTCAGCACATCGAGGAAAGGAATGCATTTGTCAGTAACCTTTGAAATGAATCTACTGAGGGTCGCGACCTGACCATTAAGACTTTGCACTTCTTTTACCTTTGTTGGTGACCTCATGTCTAATAGAGCCCCAATCGTCTTAGGGTTGGCCTCAATCCCCTTGTTATTCACTATGAAACCCAGAAATTTACCCGAAGCCACTCCAAAGATGCATTTAAGAGGGTGAGCTTCATCTGATACTTCTTCAACACCTGAAATGTCCTTTCGAGGTTGCACACATGATCAATGGCCTACTTGGACTTGACCAGCATATCATCAACATAGACTTCCATGGTTCTCCCAATCGATTCCTATAACAGTATATTTACCAACCTTTGGTATGTTGTCCCTACATTTTTTTAGTCTAAAGGGCATTACCTTATAGTAATATAAGTCACGGTCTGTGATGAACGAGGTATGCTTCTTATCCTTATAGTGTATTGGGATCTGATTGTAGCCTAAGTATACGTCCATGAAACAGAGGAGCTCATGACCAACAATTGCGTCTATGAGTTGGTCAATTTTAAGTAGAGGGAAGCTGTCTTTTGAGCAAACTTTATTAAGGTTTTCAGTCTATATATGTTCTCCACTTTCCATTCTTCTTCTTTATAAGCTCTGGGTTGGCGACTCAAGTTGGATAGTGGGCTACACTGATGAAGTTGCTAGCCAGCAGCTTACCAACTTTTTCCTTCAGGGCTGTGTACCATTCATTTGTCATTGGTCTTCTCTTTTGACGAATTGGCTTATGGTGGGGGTCAATGTTTAATTTGTGTGATATAACCTCTAAATCTATCCCTACCATGTCTTCATGATTCTAGGCAAAGACATCTAAGTTCGCTTTGAGGAAGTTAGCCAGCCGAGTCTTTATTTTAGGGGTTAACCCCTTTCCTAACTTCAGGCATCTTTTAGCATCTACCTCACTAACTTGGATATCCTCAAATTCTTCCACGGGCCTAGTTGCCCTATCTGCATCCATCTCGTGAGGGTTGAGATCATGACTCATACCCTTCTCGATCATAGCACGTGGTTCTTCTCCTAAGACCACGTTCACCTTTTTCCCTCTGGTTCCCATTTTTACTACGTCCTCATAACAGCTGCGAGCCAGATGCTGCTCACCTCACACACACCTTATTCCCTTGGGGGTTGGGAACTTCACCGTAAAGGTCCTAGTTAAAGTAACCATATCCAGGTCGTTCATCATGAGACTTCCTAATACCATGTTATAGGTAGAAGGGGAATTTATAATCAGGAAGTCCGCAATCACAGTTGACTGACGCTCTGTATCCCTAAGGGTTAGGGGTAATTTGATCTGCCTAATAGAAGTGACTGCATCTTCTGTAAAACCATACAAGGGCTCAGGGGAAGGCTTCAGCTGCTCGTCTTTCATCCCTATCTGGTCATAACACCCTTTATACATCACATTGATTGAGCTATCAATGTTAATCATTATTCTCCTCACTTCCACATTCCCAACATGAGCTTGGATCACTAGGGTATCATTATGAGGTCAATGAATGCATCTGGCATCATCTTATGTAAAAACAATCTCTTTTGAGGCCATCTTCGCCTTTTTGACATGTTCTTATAATTCTATTTAATCGGTAAATTATATGTGATTAGCTTCATGCACGTAGTGCTCATGTGATTTGTTTGATGTACCTGCTATATAAGGACCCCCATGGATGATGAAGATTGTCCTCACAGCGGGTGCTTGTTCTAAGTCAGAAGCCTGCTGGGCTGGTTACGGTGTTGATCGATGTTGAAGATACTAGTATTGAGGTCGTTGACCTATACATCACACCACATAATCCCTCATGCAGCCATTCCTGATTAATTCTTCAATGGCATCTTTCAATGTCTAGCATTATAAGGTTTTATGTCTAGTTTCATTATGATAAGCACAATACCTGTTTTTGTCTCTGAACCGATTGGGCACATTTGTTGGAACAAGCTTGCCAAAATTCTCACTGTTCTTTTCTGTGGCGAAGATCTTATCCCAAGAGTATAATAGGACAGCACAGCTTTCATAGAAACCTAGACGAGGAGGTCATTCACGCCTTTGATTGGTTCTTAGCTCAGGTCCGCTCCTGGCTTTCTTTGCCACTTAGTGATTACTTATCTACCCCTTATTACTATTCCCCTCATTGCTTCTCTTCTTACTTTGATTGGAGCTACCAGCCTTGTTTTTTTAATCGCTTGACTTTTTCGACCCAAAGGCCTCCTCCCACCTTATCTCTTTCACAACTCGTTCATATAACTCCCCTAGGTCCTTTACTGGGAACTTGTAGATGTTCTCATACAGCTTCCCATCTCTTCTTAGTCCTGCCAAGATAGCTATTAAGATCCCTTCATCAGTAGGGTTTTCCATGTTATTTACCTCGTGTCTGAACCTGTTAATGTAGTCCTTTAATGGTTCACCATGACGTTGAAAAATTGTGACGAGGTGACAAAGTGGCGCGAGCTGCCTCTTCAGCGCCTTATATTGGTTTACGAACTTCTGTTGACATTCTTCCCAACTACCAATACTACAAGGAGAGAGGTTCTTGAGCCATATCTGCGGAACATTACTAAGCGTCGCTGGGAAGACACGGTATTTGACTAGCGAACTGGTAGTCTGCTAGTCCATCTGAATATTAAAAGTGTCTAAATGGTCATAAGGGTCGGTGTCCCCGTTGTATTGTGTGATTTTGGGGACCTTGAACCTGGGATGAAGTGGTTCCAATTCAACCTCAAAAGTAAATTGAGTCCTCTCTCCACCTTGACTCCCTTGCTCTTGAGCCCCAAGCCGTGCTTCTAGTTGTTGGACCTTTTAGAGGAGTTGCTCAATGACTGAATCTTGTGTTTCAAACTGTCTGACTGGGGATCATCTACTTCGTCCGCTATCCTTATTCGTGAAGTATTGGTTTTTCACCTCGTGCCTTCTCCCATATTCGATCTTAAAGGAATAGCGATCTGGTTCATGCCTCCGGTCTTACCTGTTCAACCTATCTTCTCTATGAAGCCTTCATGTCGATGTCGATGCTCATTTTCACTTCTCCGAGCTGACACCTGTACATGTCCATGGCTCATCTCAACTTGTTGATGCCCATCGTGACTCACCCTCACTCTCAATCTTGAGGGCTGAGCCACATTCTCGTCCTCATGGGCTCGTTGAGCCCCAACTCAAGATCGCACGTTTAAGGAATGGGTTGATCCCTCTAATATTGGCACTTCCCTGGTAAGTCTCCCTTCCGCAGCTGGGATCTCAATCAATCTCTGAGTAACCTGAACTTGAGCCTATGTCAGCACCCTCACAGCATCCGCTATCTGTATCATTGTATTTTCTAACACCTCTTGGCGTTGCTTTAAAACTTACATGGCATTTCCTCCTACAGCATTAGATGCAGATTGATAAGAGGGGAGTAGGGGCATACCTTAGGCAGTCCTATCCATAGGTGAATTTGAGGTGCCCGCACTTATGTCAGCTAGCAAAGCACCTCGCTGGTGGTCTACATATTCCATTCTATCAGTCATCGCACTAGAACTCCTAGTTGTTGTACCCTTTGCCATGGTAATGGCTGATAGAAAACTGCAGTTTGGCCCTTCTTTTAGTGCTAAAATGTTGACATCAAAAACCAGTCAACCAAGTTCTTCAAAGCCCAACATTGCAAAGGAAATTAAAACTAGGCGTGGGCATCTCTAACCCAACTCGATAAATCGAACCAAACCCAACCACTTTTTAACGGGTTGGATTGGGTTAAATCTTTTAAAAAAAAAAAATTGAGATGGGTTAGGTTGGGTTGGATAGAAAATTAAATTAGGTTGGGTTGGGTTGAAAATTTTTTAACTCAACCCAACCCAAACTGATAAATGTCCATCTCTAGTTCTAAATCCAAATTTTTATTCTTTTTCTATAAGAATATTTGCTAAAGATGAAGATCAATAATAGTCTCTGTGGTAAATTAAATCTTTTATTTTGAATAATTGAATATTTATTTGTATTTGTTTTATTTATAATCAAATTGCTAAGATTAAAAAAATTACTAACTAAACTTGTTATGCTTTCGTGGTGGATCAAATCTAACTCGATCAACTCAATCCAAACCAATTCGATTATTATTGGGTTGGGTTGGGTTGAAGAATTTATTAGGTTGGGTTGAAAAATTTTTAATCCAATCCATGTTGGGTTGGGAGATTTTCAACTCAACCCAATCCGAACTCGAAAATGCCCACCCCTAATCAAAACAGTACAAGAAGCAAAAAAGAAGGCAAAGGAAGAACAAATGACAATAAGTTTTTAAGTAGTTCGGTCAATAGATACCTATGTCTACTGTTCTTCTCTCACTATTCTAATAGAGTAACAGCACACTTTTCACTCAGTGATTTTTCTCCTGATTTGCAATGAAAATGACCCTTTATTTATAGAAGGTGATGATATAATTAAATACAATTAATTTGATAGGTCATAATTAATTGACAATTTCCAAGACAGACATGTAACAAAGTCAACTCCAACAGAACTGAGCTCTGATATAATCCATACTTAGTAGTTGAGATTTCCTCAAATCACGCTACAATTAGTCTAAAGTAATTTCCTTAACATGGACGACACGCCATAAGCTGAATCTGACCTAGCTCTAGGCGAGCTGAAGCTGTTGAGGATATCTAACGACTTTAGCTTGGCAGTAGTATATGATCCCGGTTTAGTGAGCTCGACATCGTTGTATTGTAACATACGTGAGCTGGGAGCTAGGCGATCAAGGGGCTCGTTTCTACGAGCTGGCAGATTGGTCTTCTATTGGGCCAAATTATTGGGCTTTTACCAGCATATTTAAATGATCCAGAAAATACCCATAACAATGTATATCCTACCTTGTCAACACCATTGAAAAATAAAAACTAGCCATCTACATACAATAGGTTATAATATATAGTCTCATCCACCAAAAAATGAAATATGTTTCACCTGACCATAAGTGATGATGGTCCCATTTATTGCGTTTACAGCATCTGTTTCAATAATAAGAACGCATGCATATATCTCAAAATCACACTACAACTTTACAACACTAATTAAATAACATCAGCCTTTTGAACAATCTTCAAATTATAAGGCCAAAACCGTAAACAAATTACACAATATAATTCTCTCCTAAACAACAGCTATCATTTACGTGAAAAAAAAACAAGTACCTTGAACAATAGGCTTAGCTAGAAACTCGAAGACCTCAACTTGTTTTGATTCCTCATAAAACACTCTATCGAAACTAAAACTAAAATCCTCTTCCTTCTCATCCCAAAACAATATTTTCATAAAAAATTCTCTAATCAAACGCTACATACACATAAACATCAAAAAATACATGTAGACAAATACGTATATGCATACACATACATTTATACGCACAGAGAAGCACATGAAGACGTAAAAGAAGACACATCGGCATAAGCAGATACACCTTGAAGAGGAAGGTATAGGTGTCGATTTTGTGAAGGCAGACAGTGTCTCCGTGATTTGTTCTCTCATCGGAGCTTAGAGGTCGGAATCGAGCACAAACTTTTATATTCGACATCGCCTCTCACAGATCTGTCACGATTACCACAACTGGAAATCAAAAATAGAAAGTGAAATTGAAGAAAACATGAACGAAATTGCGTGCAGTTGGTAGAAACGAGAAGCTCGTGCAGTTTTTGAGACGTATAATCGCATTGTTGAGGCAGTTGAATTCGATAAAGAAAGTGATTAGGACTTTCTCGGAGACCGAACAACAATTTTTGAATTTGATTTTTTATTTGATTTTACTTTTTTGTTGGCGGGAAGCTAGTGGTGGTTTTATGAGGCGTCGTCGTTTTGTCGATTATTTGTTTTAGAGTGATGATCTTGGGCTCCGATTCCGATTTGGATCGGGCATGAATAATTGGGCCTGAGCTTGGGCTTTGGCTTGGACAAAGCAGCAGTGGAGATAAATATAACAAAAAATGGAGATGAGTCCATTTTTCAATTAGTAAATCAAACCGACCCAATAGGCTCTGAATAACCGATAAAAACCAATAATGTCGGGTCAATTTGGTTGGATCAGGCCAGTTTACCTTTTATTGCCCATCCCTGTATTCTTTATTGAATACATTTTAGAATAGTAACAAAATTCATCCACTTTACATATTTGAACCTATATCTAACAACGGATATGTTATAAGAGTCAATTTAATTATCAACATCAATGGATGATGAAGATTTCATCTGATTTTGGTTTTTCTTTTTTTGTAATTATGTGTTATAATTTTTTTTTTAAAAAAATGGAACATGGTTGGGGATTCAATCTGTGAAGGCAGGCTTGGAGTGTCTGAATAAAGGTGGTCTGGTTGAGGTTGAAAACTCCACTCTTATCAATTTAATTCTTAAGACTCAAAGGGCTGAAGTGATGATTGATTTCAGGCCAATAAGCCTGCGTATTGTCTTTTACGAAATTATTTTAAAGACAATGGCTAATAGACTGACAGTTGTTTTAAGAGATGTGACTACGGATCCTCAAAGTGCTTTTATCATTAGCGGTCTGATTTCTTATAGTCTTGGTGGGTTTTGAGTGTATTAATGCATTGTAAAGAAAGGGTGGGGGAAGAGATGATGCTTCGGCTCTTAAGTTGGATATGTAACAAGACTTATGATCATGTGAAGTGGATCTTTCTAGAGAGAATGATGGGAAATTGGATCTCCCGGCATCTTGGATTAATAGAGTGATGAATTGTATCTCTACTTTTTCTTACAAATTTATTGTTATTGGAGAGGTTTGTGGGATAGTTTTCCCTTCTCGTGGCCTAAGACAAATGGATTCGTTGTCTCCATATCTTTTTCTCCTATGTGTCGAAGGACTTTCTTGTTTATTTAATAATGCAGAAAAGAGGGGCAAGTTATCAGGTTTTAGATGCAGGAGAGCTAGTCTTGTTATTACGCATTTCTTTTCTACAGATGATGGTTTGCTATTCACAAAAAGCCAAGGCCTCTAAGTGTTGTTTTCTGAAAAATCTCCTTGATTCGTATTCTCGAGCTTCAGGTCAAAGCATCAATCCAAAAAATCTCCTTTGTCCCTCTACATTCAAAATTTTCTCTCAATTTTGGAACGACTCCCTGATGAGAATAAAGAAGCATAACCAAAGGATCCATTGCATATTCCAGTTGGGCCAATAACAAGAGCAAGAGCTAAGAGGTTCAAAGAAGCACTTAATGGATTGGTTCAAGAGATTTGGGCCGATGTTAAAGTGGCGAATTCCAAGATGGGTCCAAAAGAAGATCAATGCTTAATTAATTTAATTAAAGCAATTGATGGGCCTGATTCTAGCTAATTTCTTGCCTATAAAGCAAGCTTAATTTATGTAGGGAGAGAAAAAGAGATTGTTGATTATAATTCATAATGCGTGTGAAATTTCTTTTGTGTAGACTATATAATATTCCATGTCAATTAATCATGGAGCGGCCTAATCTACTTTATAGTTATTCTTTTATCAGAAAAGTATTAAGATGCAATTATGTTATATTATTATTATTATTATTAGGTGTGCATTATCATAAAGAGATCTATCTACTCACCAACCACGATTAAATTGTAATATTTTTCTTTTTTTAAAAAAAAAAAAAAAATTGTTAACAATCTGTAAAAGAAAAACAAAATGATAAAGAAATGACATAAAGATTTGGTATTCCGAATATAGTAAAACTGTATAGACTTCACCAATTCAATGATTTTAAGTTCGATGGACAAAATCATTGTATGTAAAATCAAATTTTAGCAAGACTTTCAAAGGGAATTTGAAGTTTATGGTTCAAATTTATAATATTATATAAGAGATTTTCTACTTTCAATCCATTTTTTTTTTTTTTTTGCGCACTCCTTTTCTAAAAACACTACGTCCTAAAAATTTAAAACGAAAAGAATTCTAAGAACACTTAAATTCTGTTCCAAAATTATCTGCTTTTAACTTTTAACACTTCTATTTTAAAGACACTTCAATTCAAAAAATTAAATTTTAATTAAACCAAATTTATAAATATTTGCATGTAATCATAAAGATTTAGAATACAAAAACAAAAATAACAAACACATATAAGTCCCAAACTTGAAGGAGCTTACCATATTCCAACAACAACTATTAAACAACTCATCTTTATATTTTCAACTTAAAATAAAAAATTAAATCAGTTTTATAAAAACTGAAAATGGAAAATTCAATTGTATTATAATATAATTTATTTTTAAATTTTAATGTGATTATTTTTGTTGGATATAATTTTGATGAAATCCTTGATTTTGATATTTTAATGAAATCCATATATATATATATATATATATATATATATATGTATGTGTATATATTTTTTCAGTTGTAAGTTTGATTACAAATCATTTTTTGGAATCACTGAAATCTTTAGAGTATGAGAAAAAAAAAACAAAAAAACAAAAAAGACAGAAAAGGAGATCTTTTAGGAGTTATGAATGTAAAAAAGAAAAAGAAATAAAGTTGGATCCTAAAAAATTAATCTGAAGTCCCATACAGAGTAGGAAATGCGACGGCTATACCTTGTATAGATGATTAAAAACTAAGAGAGAAAAATATTTAAACTGGATTAATTCATTCATATGTGTTACAATATATTTTATACAGAAGGATACAAACTACACATGGTAAGTGATTAATGACAATTGTAATGAGGAATGTACAAGGCAATCCATTATGTGTTGACTTAAGAAATTAATGGTGAATGATTGTTGACTTGAGTGATTGATGATGATTGAGTTGATTGATGGTTGACTTGAGTAATTGGTGGTGATTGAGTTGATTGAGTGTTGACTTGAGTGATTGGTGTTGATTGATTGTTGTCTTGAGTGATTGATGATGATTGATCCCTAATACCTTGGAATTACATGCTACTCTAATTTTCAAGGCTATACCGTGAAAAGTACACTGTAGGACATTGATGGACCGTGAAAAGACATCGATGGACCTATACTACACCAAATATTGACTTTTAATATTCATCAAACTTCTCAAACTACACAACAAAGTGTTCTAATTTTCTTTGCAAAGTAGGAAACGTCAAAGCTTTGCATTGGAAATTACACTCTGCTCTAATTTTCAAGGTGTATACCTTAAAAATATATACCTTGAAAATTGCACTTCAGCAAAGACATAAGTGGACCGACACTACCAAACATCGACTTTTAATATTCATCGAACTCTTCAAATCAAACAACAGACGGTTCTAATTTTCAAGGCTATACCGTGAACATTACTCTCTGGCAAACTACACGCTCTTCAAAATTGTAAATATATATATATACACACACACCCCCACTACGGTGAGACTTGTTGGAAATGGTTGGCATGAATTAATGGTTTCTAAGAAACTTGACAATTATTCTTAATTTTAATTCTAAGATTATAATATTTTTTATTTTAAAAATTTTTAAAAAATAAATATCACATCAAAATTTTTGAAAACTTAATACAATTTGGTATGAAATATGGATGAATGCATAATCTTACTAGACTAGTTTAGTCTAACACAATCAAATTTAATTTTATCAATCTTTCAAAAAAAAAAATAATAATAATTATATCAAATTAAATAGTACAATACAATCCAATGTGCCAAATGTAGCCTAATTTCTCATGGTCTTAATGGATAGGCAACTGATGGTGATGTAGAGCACCATTGTATTAATTATTTAAATATTTTTAATATAATTGGTTGATATTTGAGGTCAAATAATAATAATAATAATAATAATTGGTTAATATTTTTTATAATTAAGTGATGTAACAAAGGTGAGGTTGTGCAACAGTAAGCTCCTCAAACACATCATTCAAATTGCTTCACTTCCCATCCTCCCTCTAACTTTTGAATTTTAATTCAAAAAATAAAAGAAAACAAACTGTGGTCCACTTGCCATCAATTTCATTTGAAATTTCTTTAGGCATTAAGTAGTTTTGAATTTTTTTTTTTTTTTTTAAATCTTTGAATTTTTATTCAATTACTTACACTCATACTTCTTTAAATAGCGTAGAGTAATGAAGCTATAGATTGACAGCATTTTTATTGCAATATGGAGAGGTTCTTCACTAAATTCTCCATGTTAATTGTAATAGCTTTAGCACTTCAAATGGAAGGAATCAAAGGTTGCTTGGAAGAAGAAAGATTTGCTCTGTTGGAAATCAAGTCGTTCTTCATAAACTCATCAGTCAAAGATACATATGCAAATCAAGAACTTCAGCCATGGGCTGATGATAGAGTTTCTGATTGTTGCAGTTGGGATAGAGTTGAGTGCAACACCACCACAGGCCGAGTGATGAAGCTCTCACTCTCTGATCTCTTCTCTGATAGTACTACTACAATTCTCAACTTTTCATTGTTTCAAACTTTTGAAGAACTTCAAATCCTCGACTTGTCTCGCAATTCTTTTAAAGGTTGGGTTGACAGTAGAGGTATATATATACATCTTTTACTTATTTACTAAATATTTCATAAATTTGTTTTCCAAAGTACCAATAGTTTGAGCAACATGTTTCGGTCTTTTGCAGCTCATTATAGCTCTAGGAGTTTCAAGCAACTGAAGATCTTAGATCTTGGCGATAACAACTTCAATAGTAGTATTTTATCATATCTTACTACAATCACTTTGTTGATGACTTTGATCTTGAGATGGAATAATTTTGAATTCAACCCTAATATTAAGATTCCTGAATCTACGTGGTAACAGGATAAGTGGCTCCCTACAAGAGATAGGTAATATTAAGATTTTACAAGTAGTTGTTTACTACTTTATTGGTAATTAAAATTGAAAGTACTCATTTCTACTCAAAGGTAAGACCATTATTTTTTTAGCTACAAGATAAATCCTGGTTCTCTTTTGGAAACACAACTACCTTGACTTGATCAATCTTGGTTCTCATACATTTTGAGTTATTTAGAGGAGAGGGTGCAAATTTGTCTGGAAAATAACACTTTCTTTTCACCCTCCTCTCGAGCAATGTTTCATTTACAAATAATGATAATAAATAGTTAGTGTCGACAACAGTTTTCAAATTGTTCTTGGTGTCTACAACAGTTTTTAAATTGTTCTTAAAAATCTAATTCATTATGTTTTTCAATCTATAAGCATATCTCATTATATTTCACCAAGATTAATACCAAGGATAACCTCTCACACACCAAAAAAATATTGTCTTTATTAATAATTTCTCATCCAGGCTTCAATTTCTTTTTCTCTTATATTGGTGCAGGATTAACGAACATGAGAAACTTGAAATTCTTAGATGTAGGTTACAATAGCATAAGTGGCTCTCTTCAAGAGTCAGGTAATATTAAGATTTTACTAGCAATTGTTTATTTATTTATTTGTTGAGTTGGAACTGAATCTTACTCAAAGATACTACGATAGTACCCTTGTTTCTTATATTACTGTCATAATTTGTTAACTAAATCATAGATATGATTTTGAATTAGTAGATTGGATTTAGGTGATTACTTTTAATTGTAAATTTGTTTGGAAGTTAACTGTATGCTTTTGGCCCCTCTAAAACATATTTTCAGTGTCTGAAAGTTTAATGGACGTCCAAATTTTGGCAAATACTTCAGAATTAACCAATGGACTTCCAACTTTAAGTACCGTGCATGCTTGTATTGATCTATTTTAAGCAAGCCTAAGAGGACAAAGAAACCTCTCCAGAAGAAGTTTTATTAAAAAGAGAGAAAAATATGTTGAAACTAGTTAACATAATTACTTAAAAGTATAACAGGGGTGAGAATCTCTCCAAAAAAATCCAAAAAGTTAAGAGCCTTAAGTCATCAGCTAAAATGTCAACCACTTAATTGTCTCCACGAAGGTATAATTGGTCAATAATTGTATCCTACTAATTGTTATATCTAGAGGTTAACTAATTGACCATTTTTTCTACTTTAAGAATTCAAAATAAACTTCCCTTAATCTTAGCATTAGTCGCATAGAGTACGTACCTAGTAACTTTTCAAATCATACTTTCACTGTAGTTACAAACTAGACGATTTAGTATTCCTAATTTATGAGGAAGGCCAAGGTTTGAAAGAGTGAAAAAACATTTGAAATATATATATATATATATATATATTTTAAAATTTTCTTTTATCAATTTCTCCATTCTTTTTGCCGTTTATCCTTGTTACGTAGATACTTCTCCAACTATTTTTTTTTTTTTTCCAAATTTTCCTATGTTCTCCCCTTTCAACTTAATGATTCATATTTTCTTTTTCAAAAAAAAAAAAAAAAAAAGTTGTACACAAAATTTTCAAATCTTTTTTATATGCTTTTTTTTTTATCATCCATGAAAAATACCTCATATTTTAATTTAGTAAATTTACTAGATTTCATCAAGGTAGTTATGGTGAGAGATCCTTCACCATTCTGCATTTATATGTAGATACACATCAAGCATTTTTTTTGGTTTCCCTAGCACAAAAAGTACAAAAACCAAAATTAACTATGCTGTCAAATCCATTTTAATGGATAAAGTATAACAATCACCAACAAGACCCATTTCAACTTCTTTCTTAAACCCAAATAAATATGTCGACCAACTTTAATATCATAGGATAGTTTTAATGAACATTTGATAGCATCCTCTGTTTTTTTTTCAATTCTACCCTATAAAAATATAAAAGAACAATTATAAATGGCAGAACAACTCAACAAGCATTATGGGATCTCAGTCCCTTTTGCTTGAATAAAAAACAGACTTAATATGAAGGAAAACAGAGCTACGTACAAATAGTTCCAAAGTCATATTTATTTATAACAGAGCATGGCAGCTCTATATCTTATACTCAGGCATGGATTGTAAACATCAAATCTCCATATCACACACAGAAGCATGTCAACATGTCTCCATATGTTCTTTTGCTATTTTACAAGCAGTAGTTTACTACTTATTCGTTAATAAAATTGGAACCCATTTCTTTTGTTTTGATGAACAAAATTGAAACTCATTTCTACTTCAAGATTGTACCTTTATTATTTTGACTAAAAGATAAACCTTGGCTTTCTTTTGGAAACACAACTAGCTTGACTTGATAAATCCATTAAAGTCGACAACGGAACACAGGTTGCGAATTTAGCTTCTTATTTATCATTGCCATATTTCATTAATAAAGTCACATATTTTGAGTTATTTGAGGATTGGGTGCGAATTTGCCTGAAAAATAACACTCTGTTTTCACTCTCCTCTTAAGCAATGCTTCATTTTCAAATAACGATAATAAAGAGTTAGCGTGTAACAAACCATTTTTAAATTGTTCTTAAAAATCTAATTTATTGTGTTTATCAATCTATGAGCACATCTCATTATATTTCACCAAGATTAATACCCAAGGATAATCTCTCACACACCAAAAAAAAAAATATTGTCTTTATTAATAATTTCTTATTGAAGTTTCAATTTCTTTTTCTTTTATAATGATGCAGGATTAACGAGTATGAGAAACTTGAAATTCTTGGATCTAAAATCTAACAACTTAAGTGGTTCTCTGCAAGAGTCAGGTAATATTAAAATTTTACTAGTAACTGTGTTTCATTATTTGTTGATTTGGAACTGAATCTTACTCAAAAATACTACCATAGTACCATTGTTTCTTATATTACTGTCATAATTTGTTAACTACTAGATTGGATTTTTAGGTGATTACGTTTAATTGTCAATTTGTTTGGAAGTTAACTATATGCTTTCGGTCCCTCTTAAAAATATTTTTAGTGTTTAAAGTTTAGTGGACGTCCAAATTTTGGCAAATACTTTAGAATTAACCAATGGACTTCCAACTTTAAGTACCATGTATGCATATATTAATCTACTTTAAGCAAGCCTAAGAGAGCAAAGAAGACTCTCAAGGAGAAGTTTCATTAAAAAGAGAGAAAAATATATAGAAACTAGCTAAAACGGAAGGCTTGAACTCCTTTTTTATTGAAAAATAATTATTAAAAGTACAACACCGAGGAGAATCCCACAAAAAAATTAAAGCCCTCAAATCATCAGCTAAAATGTCCACCACTTAATTGTTTTAAAAAAGATATGAATTGCGTCCTACTAATTACTAGATCTGGAAGTTAACCAATTGACCCTTTTTTCTACTTTAAAAATTCGAAATAAACTTGCCTTTATTTTAGTATTGGTCACGTAGAGTACATAGTAATTTTTCAAATTGTAACATTCACTATAAGTATAAACTAGGCGATTCAGTATTCCCAATTTATTAGGAAGGCAACGGGTTAAAAGAATGAAAAACAATTGATTTTTTCAATTTTCTTTTATCACTCTCTCCCTTGTTTTTCCAATTATCCTTGTTATGTAGATACTTCTCCAACTACTTTTTTTTTTTCCAATCTTTCCTATGATCTCTATTTTTAACTTAATGTTCCATATTTTCATAAAAGAAAGTTGTATACAAAGTTTTCAAATCTTTTTTATCAGTATATTTATTTTATTATCATCCATTAAAAACACCTCATATTATCATCCATGAAAAACACCTCGTATTCTCATTATGTACTGTTATATGTAAAATGATTAGAATGATTCTCCTACACTCCGTAATCAAGTGGTCCACTTTAAAATCTGAAGATTAGCTAAATACTACTTAATTAATACACTTCATATGATAATATGGTACATAATTATCTTTGAAAACAAACAAAATAAAACCAATAATCTGAATTTCCATATTATATATAGTATAGATCTTCTCTAATTTCCATACAAAAATCAATTCTTCTTGCTCGTTTCATTTGCTGCTAGGCTCTTACATCAGCTATTTTTGGTTTCTCTCTTTCTATCTCTATACATACTTACATATATATATATATATATATATATAATTAATCTCATAATCTCTCATTATCACTTTTAATTTTTGATCTATCTTCTTTTCATTTTTAGGAATATGCGAGCTGAAGAATCTTTTTGAGTTGGATGTCAGTGGTAATTATATTGCAGGTCCTCTTCCTGCATGTCTCAGAAACTTGACAAATATCCGACTCTTAAAACTCTCGTCAAATCAATTAAGTGGGAGGTTACTTTCCGTTATCGCCAATCTCACAACCCTGGAGTATTTGGCTCTTGGGGATAACAACTTTGAAGGTCTGTTCTCATTTAGCTTATTAGCCAACCTCTCAAAGCTTGAGATATTCAAACTTTCTACAAGAAACGGTACTTTACTATTCAATTGTACATATTCCACAGGAATTGTGTAGATTAAAAAATATAAGCATTTTGGATCTCTCGCGCAACAAACTTAATGGCACAATACCTTCATGCTTTATTGATTTGCATTATTGGGTAGTAGAAGATGAAAATTCGCAGATTTCTACCACAGGATTTATATTTTCAGTACCTGAAGAAGATTTTTCTGCTGCTTCGTACAACTTCACTATTCAATTGTACAAGAAATCCTTGCCTACTACAACCTCAAATCAAAAATTAACAGTAGAATTTGTAACAAAGAATAGAGAAGAATCCTATGAGGGCAGCATTCTTCGGTATATGGTTGCGCTAGATTTGTCAAGCAACGAGTTAACAGGTGACATCCCATCAGAGATTGGGTATCTCCCAAAAATTCGTGCTTTGAATTTGTCACACAATTTCTTATCAGGATCCATACCCGAGAGCTTCCAAAATCTCAAGAACATAGAGAGTCTAGATCTTTCCAGCAACAAGCTAAGTGGCCAAATTCCTTCTCAGTTGACTGAGCTTCACAGCTTAGCCATATTTAATGTGTCATTCAACAACTTGTTTGGTCTAGTCCCTGACAAAGAGCAATTTGCAACTTTGATGAGAGCAATTATGGAGGAAATCCTGGTCTTTGTGGTTCAGAAATCAAGAGAAGTTGCAGTAGTGAGCCAGTGACACCACCAACAACACTGTCCAGTGCTGCAGAAGAAGATGACGACCATGTCGTTGATATGTTGTCATTCTATTGGAGCCTTTATGCATCCTATGTCACAACGATTTTGGGGATAGTATTGACTCTTTGCTTGAACTCATATTGGCGTCGACAATGGTTTGGTTTTATTGATGAATGTATCATTTCATGTTATTGTTGGATTCTGAAAAATCTATTTCGTAGGTAACGGTGATATATATGGCCATAACAAAGCAGGATTTTGTAGCTCTTCAAAATAAATTATGTGTGAACTGTTGGTCATGCCTCTAAACTTGATGCTCTCTAAGTTAGTGTCCCTTTGTATATCATGTAAAATCCAAAATTTTCATTTTTTTTTTTTTTTTATAAAAACTAGTTTATTTTATTTTTTGATAAATAATATTTTTGGATAAATAGTGTTCGTATGAATAGTGATTTCTGAAAAGCAGACCTCGTAAATCAAAAGTTCTAGAATAAGTATTAGAGTTAAAAGAAACTGAAACGAATCGGAAATAAGTTCATTCAAATATGTTTTAAGTCATCCGAAGTTCACAAAATGCCCTTTTTAGAGAATAATAAGTATTGATGATTTTACACTCATTTGAATTTTTTTTAAAAACATGATATTGAGAGATAACATACCTAATTAGATTATTAAATGGTCAATTGGATGATTGAATGACCGTGGAATATTTTTGAAAATTATTTAGGCATGAATGATAATTAAATTTATTAAAGGGTAAAGTAGACATTTTCAAATTCAAGCACACATGAATTATGTGTGAGCATTGCATGGAATAAAAACTAGAAGCATAATCCATGTGAAATAAAATGGACCAATGAGAACATGACACATGGAAGTCATTAAAGTAACTAATTAGTTAGCATGGAACTAAAATTACAGGATTTAGTTAGTTTAATGACTAGTTAATGAATGGACCAATCAAATACCATTATTTGTAACTAAGAACTTGTTGGACATTATGCAAACAGTTCAAGGACATTTTGGTTAATTAATGGGAGGATTATATAAAGTTGAATTTTGATATTGAAATGTGAAGTAAAAGATTGGTATAACAAGCTATCATGATAGGTTTAGAATGATGGATAATTATTTTTGAATGTTTTGAATGATCTTATGAGTTGTTTTGATCATGGATTTAACATGGAAATTGAAAGAAATTCATTAGGTGACAAAGGGTGTTAGGTTCAGCCAAGTTTGTGTTTATTGTATAAATGTGGTGTTTTGATGAATTTTACTTGATATGAAACCATTTTACATGTGTTCAAGTGTGAATATGGTGAAAAAAATTTAATAAGAGTAATGGTATAAAGATGTAGTTAAGGTTTGACTAACATAGAGTAAGAATGATTCAAACATGTCGTTCAATGCGTTAGAGAGAATTTAGGCTTCATTTGATGGCTTTTATATACTTTGATAATTAGAAATTCGAATGGAATGCATAAGTGAATAATTAGGGTCATTACGACTTGAAAGAGGGGTATTTCAAAATCCATGTGTAGTTAAGCATTTGTGTGTACTGATACGTGTTGATGAAAGTGTATGATATTAGAAGCATGTGAACGAATCATTTTAGTTGTGACATTGTCTAAAATAGAATACAAAAATACATAGGTAGCGTGGAGGCGAGATAACCCGGAATCGTAAGTTAACGTGACCTAGGAAACGATGAGTGTCATTTCAAAGTTGTTTTGATGCTATTATTTTCTATTCAATGAATTTATGCGATATTCGAATTCATGCTTTGAAATGTTGAAATCTTATTTTTAAAGTGAATAGGGTTTTGATGAAATATAACCTATTTTGGATGACCCTATCGGGAAATTACCTTTTTATTTTAAGGCAGTGCACATTACCTTTTTGTGGACGAAATTGCCCTTGAGGACCCTATTTTTGTTTGCCGGTTCAGTTGCTCTCCATTCCCAACGTAGTGCTCACATTTTTCTACAACATCGAAAACAAACCGACAGACTGGATAAACGCAACCATCTTCTGTCACCGATTACCGACCTTAACCCTGACCGACTAGATAAACGTGACGTACCCACTGTAGTTCACCGTCTCTGTAAGCATTGTATGTTCATTTTTGTGAAAAAAACCCTAACCTTCCGACCTGACCTCTGCTCCGCCGAGCGACCCACTGACCGTCGAATGTCCTGTCAGTGACGACTCTCAGGTCGCTTACACCTAGTGAAAGTTCGAACTAGAAGAAGAAGAAGACGGTAGAATAGGCAAAAAAGTGAAAGCAGAAGAGGCAACAAGTTAAAATTCAGTGAAAGCCGCTACTATTAGAAGAAAAACTCCACAGTAAGAACACATTGCTTGTGGGGTGTTTTTAGTGTAGTAGGTTTAGTGGTTGTATGTTTTTTGGAACATAAAAAGTTTGATGTTGTTAAGATTATATTGAGTATTTCTTTTGAGTTTGTAAACATTTTCGATTCATGTAGTCTATTATGGGTATTGTAAACAGGTGAAGGTTGGGATTCCCAGCGAAAGTGGAAACCAATCTCGAAGGTGGAATTTCAAACTTGAAGGTTGGGATTGGCATTTTGGAATACCCAACCTTCAAGATAATTTCTAACTTCATTGGGAATTGATGTTGGGAATCCCAACTCCACTTTTGCTGTTATAGCATTGCCGTTCCTAAACTTTCCACTATACACATTGAGACCCATTCTGTAGGTTGGGATATGTAACATTTGGTTGAACATATATATTTTGTGAATTGCATTGGGGTTGGAATTCATCACCTCTTAGTTGGGAATCCCATTCTGCTTTGGGTCATCATTCACAACCCTAGTTGGGATCCATTAACCTTCCCAACCTTTAGGTTGGGATACGTTAATATTCCCAACCTAAAAAAATTTATGAATCCATTGCAAGACATCAAAGAATGACTGGAAATCGAGACAAAAATAATTATGATTTGCTTGTTCCTGAAAATATACGTTAATATTCCCAACCTAAAGGTTGGGATTCGTTAACTTTCCCAATCTTTAGGTTGGTATCCCAATGACAATATAGTTACTCCCAACCTTGGGTTGGGATCTCAACCGGAAGTTTGGGAATGACAATTTGAGGTTGGGATCGTAGCTCCAAATTGCGATTCACAACCACTGTGTTGTGATTTGATTGGCATTCCTAACCTTAAGGTAGGGAAATCCCAACTATTTCCAAGCCGGAGGCTGGGATTCGCAACATCGGGTTAGGATTCCCAATCCATTCTCAACATCGATGTTGAGATTCTTTATCTCTAGGTTGGGAGCATTTGTGACATTGTGTGTGAGGTTTCGGAGGCCTAACCTCTTTGGATGCCCAACCTCATCCCAACCTGGAGGTCCAGGTTGGGATCAATTCCAGGTTGGGATTCCCTACTTACCAGTTGGGAATTTTTTACGTAACTGTTGAGAGGAAATGTTAAGGTAGGTTTGTCAACCCTAGGTTCAAAAGTTTGGGGTTGGTAAACCAAATACATTTATAGGCCTTTTTGATTGGTGTTTATGTTTGTTAGCATTTGGTTACGAATATGGCTTTGTGCATGTTTATTTTATGTAAGCATTGGTGTGGTGAATTTTGGCTATGTTTATGAATGTGTGTTTTCAGGTTTTAAGTCGATGTTACTTTATCAAAAGTGTCTGATTTTTATTGATTGTGCAGTATACATGGAAAATGTATTGGTATAATATATGTTATATTACAGTTGAATCGTTACATGGAATAAACCTTATTTAATGGGCTCTTTCATAATTGCAGGTCCCAATGGATGCTCCAGTAATTTTTAGACTCATAGACAAGCAACATTTTAGTTCAAAGGTTATATGTTTCTCAAAGTTGCACGCCATAAAAGTTATAGCTGACAAGTTAAGTCAGCAACAACTGGAGATGTTCAAGAGTTCATGTTTTGGTAAACTATTTCAAATGAATGAGCTTAGGTTCGCCGGACAGTTAATGCATAACTTGTTGCTCTGACAGGTGGAAAGTGATGATTCCCATGAGCTATGGTTTGCACTTTCGAATGGCAGTGTCATTCGCTTCTCCATGCAAGAGTTTGCCATCGTGACAGGGTTGGATTGTCGACCGTACCCAAAAGAGTAGTCTGCAGATCAAAATACATGCGCTAAGACGTTCAGCCAGAGAGTGTTTTCAGGTACTGGCAAAGTTTCGAACAAACAGTTGGACGTCATGTTTAGGGACGCTATTTCGGACAATGATGAGGACATGACGAAACTTGCGTTGTTGTACTTTTTAGAGACGGTGTTGCTTGGGAAAGATCCCAAGAATTAGATTCAAATGGAGAATGTTCGATTGCTGGATGATATGGATGCATTCAACATTTACCCATGGGGTCGTCGCTGCTACGATATGACAAAAAATGAGCCCAAAAAAAAAGCAACCTCAACATTAAGATCGCCACAATAGCTACAATGTCCTGTCAGACACACAGATTAGAATCCTTATAACGGATAGGAATATGGAGGATTTCGAGAAGCCTAATCCCATGAGGATTCCTATTAATCTCAGAAATAAGAACAATTTTGTGTCTATCATAATGAGGTTGAACACAACACTTCCAAATGTAAGGAATTAAGGGACGTCATCGAAGATCTAATAAATAGAGGTCGTTTGAGAAAATATGTGGTGTGACCAGCGAACCCGTGACCTCACCAACAACCACCACAGCCAGCACAACAACAGCCCTAGTAAGCTCCTAAACATGAACCTACTTGGAGCTCGCAAGGCTAGTGATAGGTCGTTTGGACCAAACTAGGAAGGTCCTCATATTATCAAGGAAAACCTAGGGAATGGAACACATCACCTAACTAATATGGATGGAGATAAAGGTTCTGCGAGCTTGGGATGCTAGCACCTTTACCAATACTTTCAGTAATTTCTTGTACACATACTTCTAACTTGAAATTCAATCTTCATACATCAATAAAAGCTTCAAATTTCCCATATTGCTTTGCTCTAAATAATGTTTCTATTAATTAAATGCTAAGTGAAAAGTGACCTTACCAGCAAGGTTCTCTATGACAAAAAAAATTCTTTTAAGTTGAGCTGTTAACTGAGGTTCTGACCTATTGGATAGCTTTCCGAAATATTAAGTTGTTAGCTGAGGTTCTAACTTACTGGATAGCTCACTAAAAAGTTATGTTGTTAGCTGAGGTTCCGACCTACTGGACAGCTCGTTAAAATATTATGCTATTAGCTGAGGTTCCGATCTACTAGACAGCTCGTTATAATATTATACTATGTTAGTTGGGGTTCCGACCTATTGGACTTAACTCAAAAAATTTATTACACTATGTTATTTGGGTTCTGACCTACTGTACATGGCTCGAAAAACTTATTATGCTATGTTATCCAAGTTTCGACCTACTAGACATAGCTCAAAAAACTTATTACGTTATGTTATCCGGGTTCCGACCTACTAGACAGAGCCCGAAAAACTTATTACGTTATTTTATCTAGGTTCTGACTTACTGAACATAACTTGAAAAACTTATTACGCTTTGTTATTTAGGTTCCGACCTACTAGACATAACTCGAAAACTTATTACACTATGTTATCGGGGTTCCGATCTACTGGACATAGCTTGAAAAATTTGTTACACTATGTTATTCGGGTTTCGATCTACTAGACATAGCTAAAAAAACTTATTACGATATGTTATCTAGGTTCCGACCTACTAGACATCGCTCAAAAAATTTTATTACGCTATATTAGCGGAGGTTCCAACCTACTATATATGGCTTAACCTAAATTTTTCAAATTAAACTATAATTTGTGAGCTTTGGCGCATCAAGATTAGCAACCCCCTGAGCTCGTATTAGGTGTTATTACTATTGTATGCTGATTATTTTATTTCTCAGTTTGAAAGAAACTCAAACACTTAGAAAAGAAAGCAGAACAAAAGCACAACATTGAAGAAAATGTATTTAAAATAAACCTCACAATGATGTAAATTCGTTCAACAATATTAATCTCAAAACAAGGTTTAAATATTCATTACAAATAACTTTGCACAGCGAAGTGAATCAAATTCAAGGTTGTGAAAAACTACAAAAAGAAAAAGATTCGACTCAACAAACAATCTACTTGAAGCCCTAGACTTGGGGGGTTAACTCTTTGGAAGCTGCATCATCGAAGGATGCTTTTAGAGGCATTAGGACCTGAACTGTGTCATCCTGGGAGGTCGTGCTTGGGAGCTCAGCATTCAGAGGAGACGTGTCTAGAATAATTGAGGATTAGGTGGCCTGCTCCTTGTATTTTTCCACCTTTGCGGTTGCTTTTTCACCAAAGAATGAAAAGTTTAGCTTAAAATGAATTGCCCATAAAGTATAGAGGAAATTACTGGAGGTCTTTGATTCTGCCTCCTTCCTAGCTTTGGTGACCCGTACCTCGACTTCCTTTTTAGTTTTTAGTAACCTCATTTTCAGCAGCCTCAGCTCGCTGTACTGCCTTTTCTAGCTCGCTCTTTGCTTTGCTCAATTCCTCTTCATGTTGGAGGAGCTTGACGACAAATTTTGCCCTCACAACTTCATGAGTACTCTCCTCGCGAGCCAGAGCATCCTCAACTTCCTTTCTAGCTTCTTTAGCATTCTTTAACTTTGTCAGAAGGAGTTGTTTTGAGTTCTTTGCCTTATCAACCTCCATAGTCATGAACGAGAGCTCGTCCTGCAACTTCTTATTCTCGCTTTCGAGCATCTTCTTCTCCTCTTTAATAGTGTGAGCTTCCTCCATCTGCTTCATTACCCCTAGATATGACCACGGTTTGGTTTAGTTTCGATTCCGGTTCCGAACCAACGGTTCCGGTTCTAAAAAAGCTAAAACCGGAACCTTAACCGAAATAAAACGGTTCCGGTTCGGTTCTGGAACCGTCGGTTCTGTAACAGTTCTGATTTCGATTCCTGTTCCGGTTCTATAACGGTTTCAGTTCCGATTCTGGAACCTTTTTTTAAAACGACAATTTGAAATTTAAAAATTAATATTAAACTATATTTTAAAATTAAAAAAATAAATCTATACACAAACAAAAACTACTTTTATACAAAAAAATAAAAAAAATAAATAAATCGAAAACTACTTTTATATTTTATAATAATGACCTCCCTTTTGATCATGTTGGACCGTTTAATTGGCCCTTACGGTTGATTCTTGTTTTTTTCTGTTTTTTTTTTTTATATTTATTTAAGAACCGGAACCGTCGATTCAAGGCGGTTTCGATTCCACGGTTCTTTGAACCGACGGTTCCGGTTCCTTTAGGGTCAGAACCAGAACCGAAACTGCTACAGTGACGGTTCTGGTTTGGTTCCGAATCGGAACCAGAACTTTATGTTCTAGTTCCGGTTCTACAATGACAGTTCGGTTCGAACCGCACGGTTCGAACCGAACCGTGGTCATGTCTAATTGCCCCATAGCGACCTGGAATGTATCAAATTAATATTTAAAGCAAAAAGGCAAGAAAAGCAAGAAAAGTAGAGACGTTGGAGATTACTAGCAGCCTGTGGCAAGCTAGGTAACGGGCTGCTGGTAATCAGACAAAAAATCATCCCTTAAGCTTTCTTTCTCCAGATTCCTAGCGGAGTTCCCAAGGATTTTGGGTAAGTTGTCAAAGACGGCATCAAAGTATATCCCCCTTAGCCTGACTTTGGGCTGTGCCTTGGCCTGTGGTTCAACTCTTCTCTCTACAACTTCAGACTGCTTACCCTTATTTGCCCATGATTGCTTGACCGGAGGATGCGTGGACACTAATTTTCTTTTCATCCCACAGCTTGGAGCAGCTCGAACCTCGCGAGCAGGAGCTTTTACCTGCTCATGTTCTATCTTAACCACCTCCGACTGCTAGGTGGAGACCTGGGCTTCTAAAAGTCCCGAAACCAACTCAGATATAGTCATCTCGGCAGAGGTAAAAACTATAGAAGCTATAGACTGGGCAGATTGAGCCAAAGGGCACTGGTAAAAAATGAGCTTTACCATCTCCGAAGTTACTTAAGGGACAAGAACTGCCTCTACTTCATTAGTAGCTTCAAAAGCAGAAGTGAGCTCGAGTTCCACTAGAATTTCAAGCAACTTGTTGCTTAAAGGAGGAGCTAGTTAGTGGGCGCTGAGGAGCTCATCGTTGAACGCATGATTCGTTCTCCTTTCCCCCGAAGCTATAAACACCCTAAGAGATTCGATCTTCTCTCCAATAAGGCATGCCCCATCTTTTGTCAAGTCTACAAGGTGAAATAAAACGAATAAATATATATATAAAATAAAATAAAATAAAAAATCTGTTGTAGCTGGTAGAAAATCAGTCTCATTTATTTACCTAGATTAAGGATGAAACTGAAATTATGGAGTTGTCTAAGTGAAGGGCAAGAAATGTAAAATCAGCTCGATTTATGGTCATCTACATTGGACTTGCTCTTCGCCTCGCCCTGAGGATGGAGGTTCTTAAAGTCTGTCTTCTGAACTGTGAGATAATAAATCTCATCTCGCATTCCTCCCTTCAAGCTATTGACACTTTTAATGCTAAAATGTTGGCAGCAGATTCTTGGGTTTAGAGGTGGAAGGTCATTTCTTATGAAGACTAAAGCCAAGGACGTGAGCTGGGAGTACGAGTTGGGTGTTAATTGGAATGGGTTGAGTTCTAGCCTATTCAGGAAGGTTGATGATATAGGCAGAGATTAGAAATCTGAGCCGATGCCTAAGATGGTAGGTGCTAATGGCAACGAACCCCCGGGGAAGATAGGTTGCATTGTCATTAGGTGATGGTTGATGGTTGCATGATGCGACAACCTTTGGAAAGATGGTATTTTAAAGCTATTCCTCCCAACTCTTCATATTTTATTTTCGAGGTGTAGTGGTTAAACACCTCGCAAGCTCTCTTTTCCTTAGTAGTTTCACGAGCTTATTGCTCTTCAGCAATCTACCGGATTACTATAGGGTCAGCTCGAGCTACGAACTCCCCAATGACCTCGCTATTTAGAGAGATAGCCTCTTCAATAGTGCAAACTTCTTTCGTGTCGAGCCCTTTCGAACTAAAAGAGTCGTTGTCTCCTATTCTGTGTAACCGACGTCTACGACTTAAAGACATCTAGATATAAAAGAGAGCAGTTAGATCGTTATAAGTAGATCATGCTTAAAAATAAGTTTCCTATTTTCTAAGGTGGGACTTCCTAATCTATAGGTCACAAATTTCATACAGATCACTAAGGCCATGAGGGGCTCGACCTATAAAGAACTCATCCTACAACTCACACGTACAGAGTTACAAATAACAAACATTTCGCAAAGTGCCAACCAACAAGATCAAAATGAAAGAAAATGAAAAGTCGTAACTACTAAGAAGCACGCAACATCAAAAGCATGTAACATCTAACTCAATATCAAATCCAGAAAAGAAAGAACACAATGTATACAAAAGATAGAAACCAAAGAGTCAAGAGATGGTCATGGAGACTTACCGTAAATATAGTAGACCTCGAGCACTTGAGAATGATGACACTGATCTTTGAAGAAAATAAGAGAAAAAGGAGGCTTAGTGGTGTCTCAAGTCTGAAAATGGCAAAAGTAAAAGAAAATGATGAAAATGAAGGTCCTCCACATATATATAGGCATGAGACCGAGACCTCAACCATTAAATTTGGAGACTAGTCAACCGTCTTAGATCTAATGATGCAGCGCCAATTAAGGGATTTGTTATTATGGGCTGACAACGGATCAGTTGTCATAGACCGACAATTGAGAAACGTGTGCATTAAATGCATATACAATGAGATGTGCAGATGGTGTGGTTACCTAAAGAGTTGCCATAGATCACGCGATGGGGCAGAATTTGAAAAGGTAGCACCACAGGTCGAGGTATGTCAGCTTTTACTAGCGAGCTTGCGCTCTCAGTTCAAAGATTGTACTAAAAGCTGGGAAGGCTGATGTTGTGGGCATATTTGGGGCTGCATAAATGAGTTGGTAAAAGCCTAGTGAACTGATCTAATGAATTGATCCAATTGACGAAAGACTCAGTCCGCCAACATCCAGCTCGTAGAAATGAGCTCTCAATTCGCTATTGTAGCTCTCAGGTTGCTAGTCAACTATGGTCAATGATACTTTATGCTCAGCTTTAAGTCGCTCAGAGTAAGGTATAGCTCGAAGCTCGAAGTGCTCGTTAAGAGAAAATCTTCTAGAAATGAAGCAGCCTAATTTGGGGGAGAATCTACTACTAGAATTGAAAATAAAATCAAACTCCTATTTCGGTCAATCCCTAAATTGATGAACATAATTTTGGAAGTATAATTAATGTAAAATTCTTTCATATTCATATTGTACTCAAATTGTAACACACCCTACGTTATAAGTAGAAGTAGAAAATTCATTGTAAAGACATAAGCAAGCAATCAATAATATATTGCGACTCTACCAAAATAACCAGAAAAGCATTCATAGACATAGATATTTTTTTTTTTAACCAAACCATATAAAAATCCCCTTTACATCCCTATCCTTCCTCTTCCCTATTATCTTTGTCTTTGTTTAATGTTATTTGCAGATATTAGGTCAAGAACTTGGGTTGATTGATTTTATACGTCAACAAATAATAATTAATTTGGTTTGCTTATAACTTTATTTCTATGTTTTTAGTTACTTATTAAACTTTTTCTTGGAGATGTTATGAAGTCCCTAACCGGGGCCATATTTGTTGATTCAGGATTCAACAAGGAGGTAGTCTTCTAGAGTATAAGGCCACTTTTGGAGCCACTGATGACTCTTGAAACAATGAAGTTCCACCCATTAAAAGAATTGAATGAGTATTGTCAAAAAGAACAAACATTTTGAGATGAAGAGACCCGTTGTTTCACTGATCAATGGTCTGCCTTCTGTGATAATAGAGGTTGAAGGTAATGGTGCTGTGTTCAACCATACAACCTTAGCTTCTGATAAGAAAACAACTAAAAAGGTAGCTTGCAAGGAAGTGTTGAAAGCCCTAAAAGAACTAACAGCATTTTTAGGATGGGGTTGGGGAGGAAGTATGAGTACATTTAGGAGTTGTGTGTAGTTACCATCTAGCCAAGATGTTGGTACATAGGTATGTCAGACACAAAATGCATTTGAACATTGTATTTATTGAGTTGAATATTGTTGATTAAATGTAAGTATTTATTTGTCCCTGGAGATGTCTGTTTTCCACTATTTTTCCAATGTTTTTACTCCAATTGATGTGTCAACTAAGTTGGGGTCACCATGATCACGTCAATATCTTATTAATATAGCAAGTGACGTGGAGGTGTCATATTAGTTGCAATGAAAATGATGAAATAGAGTTTTGAGTATAATTTAATACCGTCGAACAAAAAGCAAACAATATTATATATTGATTAAATATGATTGGTTTAATGGTATACTCCTCATAATAACACTTATAAGGTTATGAATTCATGTTGTTTTTCTATCTCTAAATTTTGAATTAATTACATTTGGAAAATATGTATATACTAAGAAAACTTCTATCTTTAGCTTTTGAATTATTATTTAATATTGATTAAAAAAAAAAAAACAGTGTTAACTGCTAAATTAATGGTAATTTAAACCGAATAATTCATTTTCCAAAATAACCAAGGTAAGAATTCTGGCCAAAAGTAATCACCAAGCACAACTCAGTTTTAGCCTTGAACCCAACTCGAACAAATTAACACATAATCACACTGCCCCCCCTAAGAGTACATAATGTTTGTATTTTCGCTTTTTTTTTTTTTTTTTTTTTTTTAACTTCATTTCAAAATTATTTGAATAATTAAATCTTAATTTGTCTTTTTAAGGAAAAAGAAAATACTGTTCTTGTTGAGGATTTTTCTACCTGGATTTGAGGCTTATTTTTTATTTTTATTTTTTTGTTTTGTTTTTGTAAATGACTTTAGATATGAGTTTATAGTAGGATATAATTGACAAGTTATATATTAAATTATTTGAGATAAGAATTATGCCTAAAATCTACCAGTCTATAGTGAAAAATTACGACTAGGGTTGTCAATAAACATATTTTGAGGCGTAACATGAGCTTATGTTTCGACAAAATCTATTGTTGGGCCCAATCTAACCTGGGAAATTAGCATGAACGGATTTAAATCTAAGATATCATAAATAATGATATAAGATCTTAGTAATTCTACAAGTTGATTACCTAAATTATATAACATAAAACAAAACAAATGAACAAGCAAATTCCTTGCAGTAAAGGCATCCGACCATTGAAAGAACAAGTTCAAGTGGTGATTGCTCCTTTTTGTCCTTGTGTGAGCAAAACATAATATGATTTTTAATTTTTTATAATTAATTTTTAATTTTTTATCATTAATTTAATTTATTTTTAACAGTAAAAATTTAATTTTGTTGTTTTAATTAAAAATCGAAGTTTTTCCTAACTTTTTAGTGGCTGATTGTCAAAATTTTGGTGAAAGTGACACCGTTTGGCGATTTAAATCCAATGATCAATAACCATCGCATTAATTGTACAGTGATAACAAAATGGATCGTGTCTGTACCCGTACAATGCAGTTCGGGTAATTTGTGACATCCTAAAAGAATCGGTTTCCTAAACCCGCACAAATAGCGGATAGGATACGGGTCCAGGGTCCATCCGCTGTTCTGAGACCCGGTGTTTAAAAGGCTACACCCGTTTTCCTTTCTGGAAAAACCGTAAGCTTCATCCAATCTGCTCTCTCCCTCCATCGCCGCCGTCACTATCGGCTCTGCTCGACTGCGCCTCTCTCTCCATCGCCGCCGTGTCAGCTGCTATGCCACCACCAGAACATCTCCGTGTCACTCTCTCTCTCCATCGCTGTCGCGTCGAAAGCTTGGAGACCGAGGTCTGTTTCTCTGTTTTACCTATTACTTTTGGGTCATTAGTCTCTTTTTTTTTTTTTTTTTTTTTGTGTTTTTATATCTGGGTTTTGTGTGTCTACTCTTGTAGTGAAATAACAACAGAGAGACGCTACCACCGTTTCCGGGTCTCTATCCTCATCTGGGTTTTCTGTTTCCACTCTGAATTTTGCTCTCATATAAGGTAACTCACCTTCCACTTCTCTCTGTTTTTGACGTGATAATGATTTAACACGTGTATATCTCGGTTTTTTTATTTTCTGTTCTGGGTGTTTGTTGTTTTGACTTTTGATTGATTATTTTGTTTGCTGTTACTGTCGACTTTTTTAATGCATGGGCTGTTTGTTTGGTTGTAGTGGATGTGGATTCATTCTCAGTTTTGTTGATTGCTGTTTGTGTTGTTGGATTGATCGATCTTGCATTGCTTTTTGTATTTGATTTATAACAGGAGAAACCCTAAATCAAATTTAGGAAAAAAGGTAATTACTAATTAATCATAATTTATTGAGAGCAGGAATCCTCGTAAAGATTACAACATCTTCTAATTATAAAACACTTGTTAGTCAGAGCAAATACTCACCAAACCAATGATCACAACAGGAATGATTAAAACAGAGGTCTTAGACATTGCAGAAGGAAGCAAACTCAACGTCGACCAGTGCCATCTGTTCAAGAAGACTGAGTGGGATGATGTTCCAAAGGATGTATTGCGACTTTCATTGGAAAAATTACCTTGGTCAGAAAGAATGAGGCTGCGTTCGGTCTGTAAGAGTTGGCGTGAAATCATTTATGAAATCAAGAACACACATGAGTTTCTTCCATGGATTTTTTGCTATAGGGGTCAAGCAAGTGATGGTGGTACTGGTGTCTGCAAACTCTGTGACCCATTTGCACAGAGAAGCTATATTCTGAAGGATGCACCAATCCTGAAAAACAGCAATTTTTCTGGTGCAGTAGCTTGTGATTCAAGATACAGTTGGATGCTTTTCTCAAAAGACATTCATGGTACCGAGAATTTTTTTTTCTTTTACAATCCCTTCACTAATGAAATTATTGAATTGCCTATATTGGAGCAAGGTTATACAAAAGCTACCTTTTCGTTCAGCCCCACTTCTCCAAGTTGTATGGTATTTGCTTTGACTATGTTAAAGGGTGGAAAACTTAAAATCCAAATATGTCAACCTGGTGATAAATCCTGGAAGATGTTTGAAGCCTTGAGTGGCTATTGTAGTATGTTGGACCTGGCCTATGCAGGTGAATCTTTCTATTGTACTTTTGTAGACGGAAAGATGGGTTCTTTTAACGTAAAGCAGCAGGAATGGAAATTACTTTTAGAACGATTACCGGTAAGTCTTCCATGTTACCTTGATCTGCTGGTTACATTCAATGGGGATCTCTTACTTTGGGGTGCTAAGTCCATTGATGAAAGATATAAATATGCTAAGTATAAATCTGCACCGCGTACTTGTTTCTGGAGGTTTGATTTTACAGAAAAGAAATGGAATTTTGTTGAGGATAATGAACGTAAGCAGCAAGTGTTCTTTAGAAAATGCACATCATTCTCAGTTCCAGCAATAGGCAATGCTAAAGAGATCTCAGGGACGTATTTTAACATGATTGGTTCTGTGGCATGTCAACGGTGGATGCTGGGGGATGATGGTGACAAGTCTATGGTAAAGATTTGGATTCAGCCTCCTTTCCAATGCAATTCAGAACTGGTTCTACAAGACAACTAGGTTATCATTAGTTTTCTTCTGGTTTGTTAGTAACCATGATAGCTTGTATAATTTATCTTCTGTAATGTTTCTTATTTTAATTAATTAATAATTTTTATGGAATGTAACTAATTGTGATTGCTTAAATTATTTCTCTTTTCATTTATTAGAAAATTAATATTTTTACTTATATGGGGCCATGCTTTCTTTCTCCTGCTTATATTAAACTACTATATTGTTTACAATTGTATACAATTAAAAAAAGCTAATCCTATAAAGATTAGAAATATGAGATTTAAAATCTTCCTAACAGTCGGATTCTGTTTCCTTACAGAAATCAAACTGTTTCTCTTTTATATATTAAAAAAGAAAAAACCTTATATGCCCCAGCAAACACAATCATTATTCAAGATTTGACTAGAGAAAATCAACAAAAGAGAAGGAAGCAAAGCAAGTATTACAATGATGAAGAACCAGAGAGAATCAAAGTCTTATCTTCCAAAGGGTATTGTTAGACTTACGATGGAAAAAATTCCTTGGAAAGAAAGATTGAGGTTGAGCTTGGTCTACAAGAGTTGGAAGGAACTGTTTGACGAGATTCAGGATATGGAAGAATTTCTTCCATGGGTGATGTCTTTTGATTGGGATGACAAATCTGATGGTGGTACCTGCAAGCTTCGTGATCCATCTTCCAAGACAAGTTTGATTGTGAAGGAGCCAACTACAAGATCAGAAAGAGAGATTTTTGTTCAAGCAAAAATTTGTGATTCAAACTCTGGTTGGGTGCTTTTCTGTAGACAGATATTTGAAGAATTTGCTTCTCCTCATGGTTCCAATACCTTTTTCTTGTACAATCCCTTCATAAACGAAATTAAGAGAGTTTACAAATCAGGTTCCAGGGTTGCTATAAATCTCTGCAGAAACCTATAGCAAATTGTGCTCAAACCCCCCTTAGAACCATGATCAATCTCTCCCTAACCTCCCTCTTTCAGTTGTGTTTTTGCTCTCCCCTCGAAGCTGCATTTATCTCCTCTAAATCATGTATATATATAGGGTCCAAGTAGGGCTTCAAAGCAATCCAGGTGCAGCCCAAAATCATCTCCAAAAATTTCTCCATGTCTGCTCATGACAGCTCGCTCGCATATCTTTCTTCTTTACACGTTGATTGCATGTGTTTGTACATGGGCTACTCCATATTTTATGACATGGGCTTGACGTGGCTTCAAAGGCTGATAGTTTGCTTGGCTTCACTTTGTCTTCAATTCATAAGCAATTTGTTTACTACAACAATCAAGCAATTGATTAAATTAATTTTAAAGCAAATCAACATGCCATTACATGGAGGATTAAAGAACACATGCACATGCCATGCATAGAATTTTATTAATCAAGTGCACATGTAATTACATGATTTCTTGTAATGGATTCAGCTGATGGTTATCCCTTCAATTAATTCAATGTTAAATTCATTTGATTTTTTTCATTCATGACTCACCATTTACTCAAAATCAAATAAAAATATTACATATATTGTGTGTATTTTTGGGTTATATCAAATGGGTTGGTAAAAGCTCAAAGACCCAATGAAATAACTCAGTGGACTGGTCCAGTAGATAAGGGCTCAGCCTACCAAGTCTTAGTTCGCAGAAGCAACCCAGCAGAACACTGAACAAGCAACTCGCATACAGGTGCATGTAGAAGTATCCTGCGTGCAAAATCAAGCTCGCCTATGACCAACAGCTTATTGCTGTAAGCCTTCGAAGGCTTAAACCGCACAGCCATGACCTCAACTTGCATGCAGGAGTTCTCTCCCTCAGGTCCCTACTCGACCAGAGCTACTTAGCGAACTCTAGCTTGCCAAGAGCAGATTCAACTAGCGGATCAGTATGGCGTGCACAATAAGACTTCCTAAAATGGTAGCAGCGCAGATTAAGGAACACACAACTACCTAATCAAGACCCGGATTTCACGGGATTTAATCCTATAATTAATGGGTGTTAGTTTTGGAAAAACGTAATCAATTATTTTTTATTGTATTCAACTATAGCACATCTCCCTCTCTATAAATAGGGAGTAAATCTCATTGTAAGGGGGTAGGTTCGCTCTCTCTGTCTCTCTTACCAGAAAACTTATAATAACAGTGATAGTCTCTCCAAAATGGAGGAGGCATTGTGGACGTAGGCCCATTCTTGGCCGAACCATGTACTGAACTTGTTTTTCTTCTTCCTCTTCGCCTCTATTCTCCTTTACTCGCTTTGCTTTGGATTGTTTACGACTTGGACCATCAGAACTTGGTTGACTGATTTGAATGTCAACATTTTGGCGTTAGAATGAGGGGCTCAATTGCAACTTTTTCTAGTTTTTCAACAGCCATGGCGAGAGGAAGAAGAACCAAAAACTTTGATACCAATCAACAGCAACAATATGCCCAAGCGCTAGGAGGTATCATTACCCCCGCAGGCAACGTCGTTGGAGACGAGCTCCCTCCAGTCCCTCGCCACTCAACTCCGGAAGTCCTAACAGTTGGGGAGCTTTAGGAATAGCACCAGCGGCAAGAGATGATAGAAAACTCAATGCATTAGCTCGTAGATACGATCAAGGTGTTGACCTAAGCCTAAGCTCAGAATGTGTCCAAATCAGAAGCTGTTGCTTCCTAGCAGCAACGAGAACAAATATCTACTCGCCCCTCTAATTCTCACTCAAGAGCTGATGATCATCGAGCTCGAGAAAAGGAAGTAGAATATCAGTAACGGGCAGAGTCGCATCGATCAATCTACTCGTAAAATAGGGGAAATATTCCAAATTATAGTTCTCCAGATCACGAGCTCAGCAAAGAATACAGGCCATAAGACCCTAGGGTCGAAGAGCTCTTTCAAAAGATCTGTCAACTCGAAGCATGACCTGAAGCTCAAGAACAAAATGGTCAGTACTATGAAAAGACCCCTCTCATCAGAGAATTTGAGATGCGACCTCTTCCAAGAAGGTTTAAGGTCCCTAAGATTCCTCAATACAATGGGGATAGCGATCCTTATGATCACCTAGATGCCCTTAACATCCAGATGGACCTTCAAACGATCGATCCACTGGTCAAGTATCGCGTCTTCCTAACGACCATGGGAGATATCTCGTGGACTTGGTTCAAAAATTTACCAGCTTGCAGCATATACAGCTAAGAAGAATATCAAAAAAGATTCACAAGCCAGTATAAGGCTCTGAAGAAGCAGCTCGCGCTGCCTTGCCATCTCTCTACTATCTTCTAGCGACGAGATGAATCGCTGAAAGACTATTTTACCAGATTCAAATGTGAGGTTAACACGATAGAAGACCCCTCAGATGAAACCATCCTAACCGCGATCTCAGCCAAATTTCGTAAGGATAGGAAGCTATATGAAAATATATACAAGTCTCTAGTAAGGGACCTAAGTGAGTTTTATGAGCGAGCTGCCAAGGATCAGGTGGGAAGAGGCTTTCAAACCCACACGATCTGACTAAAAAGATTAAGCGAACAACTCCAATGATGAAAGTAATCAGGTCGCTAAGAAGGCTAGAAAAGAGCCCAGAAATTAATAAGCTCGGCATTGAGGCTATAGCACCTTGTTAAATACTCAAGACAAAATCTATGCAGTGGAGAAAGATAGGGAAAACTTTGGGAGGCCCAATCCCATGAGATCCTCCATCCACTATAGAGACAAGAACAAGTTTTGCGCTTACCATGAGGAGGTTGGGCACACCAACTCGGATTGCAGAGACTTGAGGGATGCAATTGAAGAGCTTATAAAGCAAGGTTGCCTGAATGACTACGTTGCAACACTTGCGAGCTCGGAACCTCAATAAGCTCAACAATCAGCTTAGCAGCGAGCTCCTAAACAACAAGCATGAACATACCATAGAATAACCATTAACACAAGGGCACATCTCTATGTTCAGTAACTTTCCGAAGCTTAAGCTCTTAATATTAAATTCTATTTTTGAATATTAGTGAATAACGTTACTGAGCTATGATTATATACTCTATAATTGCTAAGCCTCCTTAGCCAAAGAATGTGCAGCCTCGTAGAAGCTCGAGCTATGTCAACGAGTGACGACCTTCTGGGCATAGCTCGCCAAAATACGGCTGTTGTCGGGTGACGACCTCCTGAACAACCCTAACCACTTATGTTGTTGTCGGGTACGACCTCTTGGATAACTCGCGGGTTATTACGCTATATAAACTCGGGTTTCAACCTTGTGAGCGCAGCTCAAGGTCCCACGACCTCAACAACTCTCGCTATAGAGCTCGGATTCTGATCCTTTGAGCGTAGCTCAAGAGGTTATTTATGATTGTATATTAAGATGTGCAAGCATATTATTGCAGAGTAATACCACCATCCGAATTAGACAAATCATAAATATAAGGCCAGACAATCTACAACATAATGAATTAGAGAAATCATGAGTTTACTAAGACTAGGCAATCTACCACATCTATCATCAAGGGTTTAATATGGACACTATACTCGATATACCCTCGATGTTTTCCATTCGCTATAATATCTAATATATTTGCTCCTAAATATCTTCTATATTATGGTTATATTAGTAATAGTTATTAAAACTTATATTTACAACCTTGTATGTAGTGCATCATTAATCTATTATATGAAATATTGATTCACATGCTACTTATTTTCTCCTATAAATAAAAATTAATTCATGAAGAAGAAATTGAATCCACCCTTGACATGATGAAATGAATGACATCTTACCATTTGATGTAATTTTTTTTTTGTCAAGAAAGAAAATGCTACAGATAATCACTTAAAACACAAATAACCAACAACTTAATAACTTTATTTTTTGAGAAAATACATAAAATGACCTATTTTAGCAGCACCACTCCAAAACTAACCCTATTGTTTCTATTCGTACAAAAATGACCATGAATTGATAAAATGCCTTTAATGAACAATGACTGAAAATGACAAGTTGAAAGTGTTTTGGTGAACAAACCTATCTTTTCACCCGGTCATCCCCTCTCCTATCGAGCAGACGCTCCAGCCAACCAGCTTTGCAGCAGTCTCCTCTCGCCGACCAACCTTCCATTCTATCGCAGTTATGAAGGCCAACATGTTTTCGCATTTTCGATAGCCAAACTTTCTGGTCAATTCCCGACCTCGTCTCTTCGCAGCTATGCAATAGTCTCCACCAACTAGCCTTATGTCTCTTCTCAGTTTCGATGGCTAACATCTCTTCTCACCTCCCATGAGCAACCTCTCTTCTCATTTCCCACGACCACCTTTTCTTCTGCCTTCCCTTACTTAAGAAATGAAGGAGCGTGAATTTTTGGGCTGTCGAAGAACTACCCACAGCTGCCACTTTACTTCACTACGGGTGGGTAATGTATTTGACTAGTTATGGTTGCTTTAGGTAAGTGAATATGGTGATATGAACCACGGATAAGCTTTGAAAATGGGTTCCGATTGTTTTATGTACTATTGTGTGTAGTTTTGTAGGTATGATGAGAATATAAAAGTTAGATTGTATTGGTAATTGTAATGTGAATCTGTACTTTAATAGTGGGATTTGTAAGGGAGGTTGAGATGAGTTTAGCGATGAAGTGTTCATGTTAAAGGTGGGAATCCAAACTTTTAGTTTAGAAATCTCAACTTTCAGGTTGGAATCTTAATCTTTACGTTGAAAATCCGAACCTCTAGGCTAGGAATCTTAGACCTATAATTTGAGAATCTTTATTAGAAGGTTGAGATTCTCATTCTTTAGGTTGGGTATCTGAACATAACCAGTTGAAAATTCAACTTGCAGGTTAAGAATCCCAATATCCAGGTTAGGAATATCAACCTTTATTTGACATCCAGATTAGAAATTTCAACCGTGACATTGGGATTCCAAACTTGGATGTTAAATTAAGGTTGGGAATCTTAACCTGAATGTTAGGAATCCTAACTTTAAGGTTGTGATTGGTTCAACATCCAAGTTTGCAGTCTCAACCTCAAGGTTGGGATTCCTAACCTTGAGATTGAGATTTCAAGTGTGGATGTTTAATCCCAACGTGGAGGTTTCCCAACCTCCACATTGGAATTCTCAACTTGGAGTTGAGATTTTCAATCTTGATCCAACATTCACGTTGAGAATCATAACCTAAAACCTGACTGGAGGTTAGGATTCCCAACATGGATATTAGACCCTAGTTGGGAATTCTAACCTAAAGGTTGGGATTCTCACCATAGAAGTTGGACCCAAATTGCATCCCAACCTAATAGGTTATGAATCTCAACAATCCCAACTTAGACGTTGAGATTCCTAACCTGAAGGTTGAGAGTGTTGGGACTCCACTTCTGAATGGTTGGGAAGGTGAGATTCTCAACCTAACCTACAGGTTGGGAACGTTGGAACCTAACATTGGGTTAGAAAATACAACTCCCATATCGAAAATTCCAACCTATAAATTGTTAATCCCAATGTAGCGGTTGGGAATCCCACTCTTATGGTTGGATATCTCAATTTGGAAGTTGTGATCCCAACTTAAAGGTTGGGAATCCCAACGTACAGGTTTGGAATCCCACTTTGAAGGTTGGTTTCAACTTTCACTATGTTAGAATTCTAACCTAATGGTTGAGAATCTCAACATAGATGTTGGAACCCCAACCTCCATCTTGGGAATCCCACCCTGAAGGTTAGCAATCCCCACCTGTAGGTTATAATTCCAAACCTCCAAGTTGGAGTCCCAATGGTGAGATTGTTTACAACTGACTAATATCCCTATTTGCAAATCAACACAACCACACAATTATCCAATATAAACTAAACTCATAGTTTCAAATTCAATCAACTGTTTACAATACCCATAAACGACAACACAAATCAAATCTTTTACAAAATTCAAAACATAAACTCATTAATTTTAACAATATCTAACTTTTTACCCTACAAATAACATATAACCACTAAACCTACTAAAAATAAAAATAAAACACCCCACAAGCAATGTGTTCTTACTGTGTAGTTTTTTCCTACTTATCGTGGTTCTCACGCAACTTTAACTTGTTGCCTCTTCGTCCTTCACCTTTTTGCATTTTCTTACCTCAACTTCTTCCTTCTTCTTTCGTCTTCTTCCAGTACTTTCAATAGGTTAGGGTTTCTTTGATAGAAAATACACAAAAAGCTTATAGGGAGAGAGAATGATGGTAGGTGGGTCGGGCTTGCCGACTTAGTCGTGGGTGAAGGTCGACAATCGATGACATGTGATGGTTATAAGGTCAGACTGTGGATTGAACTTCCTACACAGTTTCTTTGTCAGAAAATAACACAAAAACCTTACCGAGAGAGAGAATGACAATGGGTGAGTCAGGTTTGCCTCGTCGATCGTGGGTGGAGGTCGGCAATCAATAAGATGCGATGGTGATGAGGTCAGAGAATGTAAGCAAAAGGTTAGGAATAGAGAGCGAGTGAACTGATTGGTAAAGAGAGAGTGACCGACACATAAAATGATAAACGGTAGGGTTAAAGGTATTTTCATTCGAAAAAAGACAATATGCAATGCTTTAAAAAAAAAAAAATCATTTTTTAAATGGATCATCCAAAATGGGTTAGTTTTAAAAAAAAATCCATCTTTTATTTAATAAAGGCCCACCTAATTTGGGCTCTCTTAAAATTTTGACTAGGCTTTCATAATTCTTATGGATCCATTAGAATTCGGACATTACACAATTCTTACCTACAACAATACCAAACTGGTCCTAATGCCCTCCAATTTCTTAGAATTGCTACCAAATATATTCAAATGATCATATAATCGCTTTTGAAAACTTTATCAAACACTTTTCTTATACCATTATTAAATAATCAAATTTTAACTTCTCAAAAGTACCAAAAGTGGTTATAGTCGATTTTCAGCTTTGATTTTTGTTACTTTTTGTTTATGTTGGGCCAATTCTTTAAATTATTTGTGAGTTTGCCTAGACTACTCCCTGAACAAATTTTTGTATTGAGGGACGATATTTGCATCCCATTAAAATTGTATGTACATCCCTTTTGTAAATATACTAACATTAAAGATTGATTAATAAAATTATAATTTATAATTATACCCACTTAATATAAACAATATTATTTTTAAATTTTGTTGTAGTATATATTTGTAAATAAATATCATCAAATTATTATTCTATGTAAATTAGATCATATTTATTTTAATATTTGATGAGGTATGCTTACTAAAGCAGTGTACATATAGTATAAAAAAAGTGTTAAAATTGACATTCTTTTGCATTTTTTTCTTAAATTTTTGCTAAAGAGTTGCCAAACTATACAGTAAGGAGACAAATTTTTATTTAGTGCAAGTGTGATTTCGATTGCCAAATATAGGAATCCCTATGGGGTTGCTCCTTATCGAGGAAGTAATTATCAACCTTGCAGAAAATATTGAAATATGAAATATAGAAGTATCAGTATAAATATATACTAATAATATTCTCAAAATATTGAGAATTAAGAATATTTAGAGATATATTTAAGTAAAAAAGTTATGGAGAATATATCAAGTACTGATATTTACTTTGTTCTTCTTGATTTGCGCTTCTTAGCTTGGCCCAATTCAAGAATGTACGGGGAACAATCATCTTGGCTCTAAAATTGCTATCATAGTTAATTAATAATCATCTTCATCTCATTTGGATGACCATATTAGATTTTAGATTGGATGAGATTGAATAAATTAAATTGAATATAATATTATCACGTGTTTGGTGCACCATCATATTTAATTAAAACTATTATAACAAAATATGATTAAATTAGTTATTAAATTTAATACAGATATTATAAATCATTTTTTAAATGAAACAAAATATAAATTTTAAAAAATATTATAATTATTTCTAATAAAAGTATTAATAATCTTTTTTTTGTAAAAAATTATAAGTATAAATAAAATAAAACAAAATATTATAACTTAACTGACTTGTCTATCGGCACCTCGCCGATGTTACCCTGACCGCTTTCTCTTTTGTTGGTCACCCCGAGCTCTCTTGTGTCCACCGGGCCTGTTTCTTACCAGGAGGCTCTTTATCCACCATCCAGCTTTAATTAACCCATCAAATCCAATCCATCAAATCAACCCCTTGCCATTGTTTATTTGATTAGTTTCTTACCCATTGAACCTTTAGTTCCATACATTCTAGAAGGGTTTCCTTGCTCTCCTGACTATTGTTATCGGGTGAAAATCCGGTGGTAACAAGTACAGTCATGTTGGCTGCGAAATTACTATAATAATAATCACGGTGGTCTAGGCTTGGTATCATATTGATTGTCTTGGCTCCACTGTGTGGACCCTTAAAACCTTTTCCATCCACACATGTTTCAGTCAGCGGTGGAAATGTAAGATATATGACTATATTACAATCTCGAAGAAAAAAATGTCTCTAGTTTATTGTTGGAAGATCATATGTGAAGTGGAAAAGCAAGAAGTCTAGCATCTAAAGGAAATACAAAATTTCCTCATGACAAAGGTGACAATTTACGTTGAATGAGTCAAGTGACCTTTTTATAAAATTATTTCTATACCTTGTCATCGTGTGAAAAGAAGGTAGATTGCACCATAAATGATAAATGATCGTTGACTGGACGTCAACGATTGACAAGAATACGGGATGGTGATAACTATACATAATAAATTTTATTATATTATAGTATAAATATATTTTTTTTGAAATATTTATAGTATAAATATTTTAACTTTTTAACTTGACAAAAGAGTCATATTATTTAGCCCCATAATATATGAAAACAACAACTTTTTTAGGCATGGTTTTGGTGCTTAGCTTAGCAGCTGCTCTGTACACTGCCCCTCCCGTATTCAGTAATCAAACGAATCAAATCGCTCTATTTGCTTTCAAAGATCAACGGCTCAATGCACCAAGGGGATCTTCAATGATAGACTCGATCTTTGAAAGCAAATAAAGCGCTTTGATCCGTTTAATTGCTGAATAGGGGATGGGCAGTGCACAGAGCAGCTGCTAATTAATCTAAGCATCAAAATCATGCCTAAAGAAGTTGTTTCCATAGCTAATGAAGCTATATCATATGATTATTTGCCAAGTTAAAAAGAGAACTTAAACTATAAGTGCTATCTGTTTGTGGTTGACATCAAGTCAACCATCATTTATCATGTCCCATAGTGCAATCTAACTTCTTAGACACGATATAGAAATAATTGTCCATGAGGAAATTTTATATTTTCTTTTAGATGCAAGGCATCTTGCTTTTCACCTACCATATGACTTTCCAACATGAATTAAAAGTCTTTTTTTTTTTTTTTTTCTTTTATTTCCTTTTTCAGATTCTAATACAATCATGTATCGTACATTTCCACTCTTAGATGGTGGATGAAAGAGGTTTTAAGGGCACAAAAATAATGGAGCCAAGATGATCACCATGATACTAGATAAGGTTCCAAATCTTGCTACTTTCTAATCGATTAGTAAGACAGCAGTTAATAATTTATCAATTACTTATGATTAATCGGTGAGTACTATTCATCGATGCTTAAACTGAGTCAAACCTGTAAAAAAGAAAAGAAAAGAAATTTATGGTTTTTACTCAAATGAAAAGAAAATTTTTGTTTTTATGCAAATTTTCAATAAAATTTGTTTTTGATCTCTCAAACAAATTATTTTCATTGTATACCCAAGATTACTAAAATACCCTTAAGTTTATATGACCCAAATGCCCAAATTTGAAATTAACAAAATAGCCTTCTTCTTCCTAACAACATCCTCCATATTTCCTCTTCTCCATTATTCTCCATTCATGATTTTGGTTGATTAGATTCACCATTGCAGTTGAAAAACAATCTAATAAGTGATTATTCATTCAAACTTCTTCATCCTTTGAAAGTTTTTTATCCATTCAAGTTTCATCCATTGAAGATATTGAAGTTTCTTCTCTCATTTGAGTGTTAAAGGTAATGTGTGTTTTTACGGTTGGTTTTTGGATTGTTTTATTCATATTGCAAGCTAAAATACTGTAAGAATGTTTTGATTGTGATGTATATGATATTCGTAAAAATGTAAAATCTGCGACGAAATCAATTTTTCATGACTGATTATCGGTTTTTTGTACAATGAAAAATCGATTGAAGGGGCATACTGGATTTTCAAACCAAAAAACCAATAACGGTTCGATTTTTTAGTGACTGAAAAATCGAAAACGATTTTTCAGTGTTTGAAAAATCGAGATTAGCAATTTTTTCATGCTTTTGATATTTTTGTGTTTTGAATACTGTATGTTGAATATTAGAGTTATATGTAGTTAGATATAATTGTATTTTATTTTAGTTGATTATATTTTGATGGAGAGTATTGTGAGTGCACAATCAATGCGTTTAACTCGGTTTTTAGTGGAGTAAAAAACTAGTTCCAGTTTTTTGGTTCACTTAAAAACCAAGTTAGACAGTGTTAATGTAATTTTGATATTTCTTGTGTTGTTGATGCTGGGTATTGATTTATAGTGTTAAATTTGATTAGATATGATTGTATTTTATAATGTTGCCAAATTGAAATGAAAAATTTATTGATAATATTATTTGATTTGAATATTATATGAATGACTTAAGAGACGATCGTAATCAACTTTGATGGAGAGTGAAATGGATATAATTACATTAGAGGGGAGTCGATTATGTGTGGGATCAAAAAAGGTTGTAGTTTTTCATCATTGGTGGACATTGTGTACAGAGTGGCTGATATTAATAGAAGAGAATGAGATATCCGTATATATTATTTACTACAAAGTACGGCAAATGGTCAAGTTAAAAAAATACGCATCATGTCCGATCTTGGTATTGTTGGTTTGATAACGATAAAAAATATTGATGTTAAAGAAATTTATGTCAATAAGATTGCAAAACATTTTAGAGCTAAGATTAGTAGGCGTACCATTTATCCAATTGTCACCGACTCAATACCAGACTGAAGACATGACAAGGCAGATATGAATAGACTTGTAATTCCGCATATGATTGAAAGTCATTTTTATCTTACTTCAGGTATTGGGAGCAATCAGATTGATGCTTTTGTAACCCCATTTACTTCTACAGAAAGTCCCATTTGCGATGTTAATGATGACTATATGAATTATGGTACTGATAATGAAGATTGGGACATAAATGATAATGTTGATGAGATACGGGATAATGACGAAAAGCAAACTGGAGATAATCATGACGAGGAAACTCGATTTGATAATGTCTCTAAAGAAGAAGGGTTTTCAGAAATAAGATTTTCAGGTTTACAATTTCAGAACAATCCTTCACAATCATACTGGATTATTCTTAGTGTAGAATTGGGCGACATTGAAGCTACTTTAAGCACTACGTCGACCGTCTACCAACGTGGTATATTGTACAAGGGAGCATTCTTTAATAGTAAATAATAAATGATTATAGCTATTAGAGAATATGCTCTAAAAGTGAAGTTTAAATATCGGGTTAGACGGTCAGACACGGAGTGATTTGAAGCCGATTGCAAGGACAAAACTTATAGCTTTATAGTTCGTGTAAGATGCATAAAAGATTTTTCAATGTGGTTTGTGTTGAAGTATGAGGCGGAACACACGTGTCATTAGACAGCTATGGAATCACATATGAAGAGTGTAAAGGCAGTTGTCGTCAAAAAATTATATATGGGAAAGGTGGGGAGAGATATTTATACACCTAATCGTTTGATTGGAGAAATGTTAGAGCAGTATGGTGTTTAGATCTTGTACAGTAAAGCTTGGAAGGCTTTACAATATGCAAAGAAACTAGTATATAGACAAGCGGATGAGTCATATCAATAGCTTATGTCCTACTTTGAGATGTTCAAACTATCAAGCCCCGGCACAATAATAATAATTGAGAGAGACAAAAACAATAGGTTATTGTATTCCTTCGTTGTACTTGGAGTTTCCATTGAAGGTTTTTGGTCTTACATGAGACCGGTTGTTGCTGTTGATGTCACTGATTTGAAAGATGAATATAAAGGGGTGAATTTTTTTGCTGCATACAAAGATGAGTCTGAGATGATTTATCTCATCTCTTTTAGATTTGTTGATAGAGAGTTAGACTGTTTATGGACTTGATTTTTTAAAAAGTTACGAGAGGCGATCGGCGTGTTAAATGATTTGCTTATTGTATTTGATCATCATAAAAGTATATCGAATGAGATAAAAGCAGCTTTTCCTGAAATCTCACACATGTTATGTTTTTTTCCACTTGTGGCAAACCTTTAAGTAATATTATAAAAAGCGTTCGGATATGGAAAATGCATTTCATAATGCAGCATACTGTTGTGTGTTTGAGGAATGCAACAGAATATTGGAAGAAATATGGGCGTTACATCCGAGGACATATGGAACTTTGGTTAAGGCTGGGGTGAGCAAGTGGTCATGAGCACATTATCCAAAAAGAAGATATGAAATAATGATCACCAATATTGCAGACTCGCTCAACAAATGCATGATGCAAGCATGTCGTTTGCCAATAACAACTGCATATTAATATATAAGAAATATGTTGCAGAGATGGTTTAATAATAGATATGTTGTTGCTAAGAAGCTCACAACTTATGTTACCACCGCTGCGTACGATCGTATCATATTGGCAAAAGATTTATCAATGAAAGGTATTGTACATCTCATTACAGAACCGTTCATGTACAATGTCATGCATCCTAGCAAAGGAGATGCGATGGTTAATATTAAAGGCACACATGTACGTATAAGCAGTGGAACTTAGATCAGTTGTCATGTGCTCATGCATGTGTTGTAGCCAGGTATGATAATTATACGTTGCTGCTCTCAATTTTTCATGTCATATCATGACACTTAAAATTCTTATAAATGTCAAGTTCAAGGGCATTAGTTATGATACACTTTGCAGTCAGTATTATAGCACGAAGTGGTTGAAAGCTGCATATGTAAGTCTAATCAATCTCGTCCCTAAATTAGTCAATTAGAATGTTTCGACGGAAGTTAGGAGTATGGTTGTACTACCACCTATAGGGAAAAGACAACCAAGTTGATAAACCTCAAACCTGATTTTTTATTATATTCCATGTACTTAAGTAGGATAGGGAATATTGATCTAGAAATAGGGCCAAAGAATGATTTAAGACCCGATTAGGGGATAAAAAATTTTGAAGTTTGTTTCGGTGAAAACGAAAACTTTTAGTGAATAGTATTTTCGGATGGAAACATTTTTGGATGAATAGTGATTTTCGAAAAAGAGCCCTAAGAACCAAAAATATCCGAAATAGGTCATGGATCTTGAGGGAACTGAAACAAAATGAAACGGAATCCGTTTGATTGAGTTTCAAAAGATCCAAAATATTCCACTTAAATTGCACTATTTTCCGAATATTGAGTTTTCGTGACCTAAAATCTATTTAAAAATTTCGTAAAGCATGGGATTGAGAGATAAGGGACCCAATTAGAGTATTTCATGGTCAATTTGAAGTTTAGATAACCATGAAATATTTTCAGAATATTTTTCGGATTGAATAGTATATTAAATTATGGAAATTGAATTATAATTGCATTTAGGCTGAATTTTCACCCAAACTTTGGTATGAGCACTACATGTGAAGCAAGAAAAAAGCACAATCCATGTGAGATGGATTAAACTAATCAAAGCATGACAAATCAAGTGAAAGAAATGATGATTAAATGACATGTGGTTTAATGTAATTGGAGGATGTTATATGTTATTAATTTTGGACCAATTATGGGAGTTTGTTTTTAATTCTTTTTAAAGGCATAATTAAGGGATAATTGGAGGACCAAATGCAACCAAAAAGTGAGAAAATATATACATAAAGTGGCCGGCCATCATAAGAGAAAAGAGAAAGAAAAATTGACTAAAGAAAAGAGAGAAAAAGAAAAAGGGAGATTCAGTCAAGGCATGGAAGAGTGGTGTGATTCCATTTTTTTTTCTTGTTAAATCAACCGTGTTGAATCTAACTCAAGTCAAGGAAGATTTAAGTGTGAAGAAACAAGAGAAAGTGTAAAACCCAAAACCTTATTCATCGAAAAACGAATCATTTTTCGATGGATCGCGTTTTCGATCGGAAAAATATTTTTCGATTCTGGATCATTCAGAATTTTTTTTTAGAAAATAAATAATAAAATAATTTTGAGTACGTGGAGACGAATTCAAAATTTAAAAATAATTTTGAAGATGAAATCAAGTCATTAGCTGATTTCCCGAACGAACAAAAATGAATTAGATTTCAAAAGCGGAATGGAAAGAGCATGGAAAAGCAAGTGGCAAGCGGAAATCTATGCATGAAGGACACGTGTCACTCATGCAAGGTAGGAAGTGAGACAAGTGACACTCCAATCTCATGCATGGGTGCCACATGTCAAGAAATTATAACTCATTTATATCAAAAGAAGAAATTGAAGCCAAAAACATCTAATTCACGGTCATCCAATTCATAGCCGTGAGAGAGAGAGATCTTTCAACCTTTCCTTCTTTTTCATTCCCGAGAGCGAGAGATAGAGAAAGAGAGAGCTTGAGTGAGAGTGAAAGACATGCAAGAAGAAAGAGAAGCATCTCAGTCAAGGAGTAAAGCCGAGAGAAAGAGAAGCTCGTTCAAGATCCAAGCCCAACCCGAGAGCTGCTATTATTGAGTGTGAGGAAGTGCAATCGTGAAGAAAAGCATCCAGTCCCCATTTCAGATCTGAGAGAACTGTCCGTGAGTCACCAGTCAGTACATGCAAGGGATGAAAAAGATGGAGAGCTAATCCAAGAATTTATTTCAATCTTGAGTGCAGCAAGGAGGAGATTAACTCGTGTAGCTACCTAGAGAGTGAAACCAAGCTGTGTTTGGCATGAAAAATGCAAATGCAGTAACCATTTGAAGCTGTTAGCTCATGCATACAAGTAAGGAAGCTGGATTATCTGCCGTGAGCTCAAATGCAGACCCCAGCCCGTGTAGCAGCTGATAAGCTAGTGAGCAATCAAGAGGAAGGAGTTGGTTCGGTTTGGAGAAAGTGACAGCCTGCTACTCGTGAGTTTGAGGAGTGTTTTGAAGGTACTTTTAGCATGCAAGAGTGAATTTTAAAGTGTAGTAGCTTGGTAAGTCACTTGATCTATTTTAGGCATGAAAAACTGATAGTTTGTGAGATATTTAAGTGCTGTATTGAAGGATTTTTTAGCTTGGAAACAATTAGGTGTAGTTAGGATGATAACAGCTTGAGCATGTGGTTGTAGGAGGTGTTGCAAGCTGCTTGAATTGCCATTAGGAGGACAGCTTGTTGTTCGAATGCATAAGGGTTGTTTCGAAGTTAAAAACAGCTCGCGCAAAAGAAGCTCTAGGAAAAATTAAAAAGTTGGGTAGCCCCTTCGCGAACATTTTCGAAGAGTTCGACGATTTTTCGAGAGGTACGTTTGAGTTTATGGATTTCATCTCCGATGGAAATATTTAGGATGAGTTGTGGATGATAATTGATAATTGATATGATTGGATTTTAGGATTTAGAACATTGTTAGTGTGGAGGTTCATTCGATCGACATTGTTCGGTTGTGATTTCGAATGAAATTGTCAATGATTGTTTTCGTTGCGAAATTGATTATGGGCTGTTATAGTGAGATTTAGGGGCTGTTATGTTATGTTTTTAATTTCAAGTTCGTCGTCGTGAAAAATGATACATATTTGTGTGTTTTAATATGTCGAAATGCTGTTCGGACATTGAAAAATCGTTTCCGAGTAATTCGGATAAGTTTTCCGCGAATGCAAATGTGATTTAGTTTGCGATTTTCGTGTCAAATGTCAAATTGTATATGATGTTAACAAGCTGCCATGTTGTGTGATTATGTTCATTAAAGTGTTAAATGTTGACGTTAGGATGGATTGAAATATATTAAAGTTAATTGGATAGTTTTCGTTTCGCGCGAATTCGTTAAATTGTTGATTTTCAGAGTTGAATCCTCGTTTAGCTTGATGCCATAACTTTCATTTTTGTGTGTCAAAGTGTTTGAATTCTTGTTTTCCACGATTGGAATGTGATAAAGAGTAGTATTGACGCTAAGTTGATTAGAAATGAAATAATCGCGCGAAACGCTAAAAGCGATAATTCGCGATAAATAGTTGAAATCGCGTAATTTTATGTTATTCATTTAGACTCGAAATGATTTCCATGTTGTTATTGTGTGAGGATAATTGCTTGAAATATCGTGATTCGCAATCCCCATGTAATTTAAGTTTAGTATTTATGCGAGCCTCATTGGTAATGAAAACTCGATCGAAACCAATTGTAGGTGAATCAACGAGCGGACGAGAGCTATAATAGGAGTGGTTGATAAGTTATTGGAAGCAAGTAGTGAGTATGAATTTTCATAAAGCTTTCGTGAAGTCTATTATATGAATATTTATTAATGCGATACCATTTTAGTTATGATTATTATGTTATTCAAGCAAAATTTTAGAATATTATCGCTTCCTTATAATGCATATATAGTTGTAAATATATATTATTATTATTATGAATGTATTTAGTCTTGAAGTAAAGAAAATAGAAAATGTAAATGAAATACATGCATAGAGATACATGAGAAAGTTATTTCGAATGATTTAAGTTTTTACTCTAAAAAGAAAGTTTTTCAGTTTTAAACCGTAAACTAGAAAACAAAATATTTATGAGATATTTCTAAAAGTGATTAATATGCTTGACTGCCAAGTAAATAAAAGTTAAGCGTAAGTTTTAAGTGTATTAAAAGATTTTTAGATGTCTTTAGTTTATCTTAACCTCTAGCATAACCCGGTCGAGGTACCCTATGTGTGTATGGCAAGAGACGGGGGGGGGGGAATCGTAATCCCAAGTTCCTATACGCCTAATAGACAGGGAGAATCGTAATCCCGAGTTCCCGTACGGCTTAATATTCGGGGAGAATCATAATCCCAAGTTCCCACATTTTCTGATGTTGGGGGGAAACGTAATCCCAAGTTCCCGTATTTCCTGATGTTGGGGGGAATCATAATCCCAAGTTCCCGCATCTGAGCACACGCAAATAGAAAATTCCTAATATTTCATGTCAAGTAGATATTTAGCTTAAGAGAATAAATTTTCCCTGAGTTACCTTTTAAGGTAGTTAAAGAAATGAAATACATTAATAGACGTAAGTTTAGAAAAATAAGAAAATTCATTTACGAAAAGTTTACTAAAATAATCTTTCACTTAAATGAGCTTTATTGTTTTCAAAATAATAATGAAAGCATAATTTAGTATAAATAGCACACTTACTGAGTTATTCTCACAACCATTTTCTATGTTTTATAAAAGTCTTCCCTAGGTACAGGTACAAGCAAGGTAGCGGAAGCATCTTCCTCGGACATACAGGCGAGCTAGAGACGCGACACTACTGTACTAGTTTCAATCGCGTTATCATGTATTACATTTATTATCATTTTTAGACTTATCAAGTATTGTAAATATTATTTTGGATAATGGATTCTATGGTGAATTTCATGTACGATGTTTTAAGATTTTAATTAAGTCAATCTTCATGTCATTGAAGTTTTAAGCATGTTGTGACTGGTTGTGTATTTGAAAAAGGGCCTGAGGCCCATTAGTTTAAGAAAATATATTAAATGAAATTATACAGGTTTTGTGAAATTTTTACAGGGTGAAAATCTTAGAAAAACAGCCGTCGTGCTGCCGGATTTTCGAAAAAATCTATTTTCATAAAGTTATTTTCAACAAACAAAACTCTTATTCATTTTCAGAACTAAAAGAGTTTCAAGCATTTTCAAAAAAAAAAAAAAAAGAGACTTAGCTCCACGGAAACTTTTCAGCTAAAGCAGATCTCGACTGGAAGGCCACCGTGGCATACCAGGCAGGTCGCCTAACTAGTATAGTTAGAGAGGGGCCTGTCAGAAAGCTTGGAAGATTTGGTGAGTTTTCTAAATTAGTAAGTGAGATTTTGTTAGATTTGTGGTTTTGATGGTGGAATGATGTAATTGATAATTTTTATGACTTATTTTAAGTGTGTGTTTATGTTGGATTTGATGTTGATTTAAAAAGGAATTGCATGGATGAGGAAGTGGTATAAATTAGTAAGGGTTTGGTAGAGATTGTTGTTGGAAAATTGGATTTGATTGACTTAGTGAATTGATTATGTTTATGGATGGTTTTGAGTAGAATTGTGTGAAGAAATTAAAATAAAAATGATGGCATGGAAGACTTCCTATTTTCGGTCAAGAGGTTTGATTTTGTTATGAGTTGTTTTTTAATTTATTTGACTTGAAATCATGACATTTAGAAGTTGATTAAATGTATGGAAAGTGAAGAAATTGAAATGGAATCAATTGGAAATAATTGGGTGTAATATAGTTGGTTGAAAGGCATTTTATATTAATTGTGAAATGAATGAAATTGTGTGGTTATTGACTAATTTGAAATTCATGGAAGTGTGTAGAGAAATATTGATGCAATTAACATCTAGACAAGTGGTGGAAAAATGCTAGATTTCAAGTTTAAGGTTTTGGACCTTATGTATGAATAGTTGTAATTGAGTTTTATTAAATGAAGATGTTGTGGTATTAAAAAAAAAAAATTTATTGATTTTAGAATTGATGTTTGGGTGGCGTTGTAGTGAACTTGATTTTGTGTATAATCACTTACCGAATATTTAAAAATGGCGTAGAGGAATTTGCGAACGCATGACGGAAGGAAAACGAGGAAGGAGTTATTAGTTTGGTGCAGAATTGTGAGTGGAACTACGAGTTTTTAACATTTATATTTTCTTAAAGTTTATTGTAAAATTAAAAGAATTTATTATAAATAGTTATTCCTTTATTAATTGAATTTATATTATAATTCTATCATAAATATTTTAGTTTATTATTTATTTATATGAGAATGTGCTAGAATTAAAGATTTTAGGCTTATTGTCTTGAGATTTAGAATAGTTTAGTGTATTAAGAAAAAGAAATTTTAATAGTCTATGGTTTATCTTAACCCCAGTTTAGTACTCGACCGAATACCCTATGAGTGATACGGTAGATGAGAGGAAGTCAGTCAATGAAATTTGAGTCTAGTCGACTCTTATGTGAGCGAGGCATAAGTGATCCGTATGCACGTATAGGATAGTGTAGTCGATACGTAGTGTGGGCCAGCTTTCGGTGACTACACGTGGTAAATTCCCTCTCCTAGTGGTTAGCTAGATTTTACATGCTACCACGCCAAGAGTAGATATACCCTGGGTTACCATTCAGACGAGAATTAGAAAATATTTTAAGAAAAGATTTCAGAAAAGATTTTAGAAAAAAAGATTTTTTAATGAGTTACCAAAACAAAAATTTTCATATTATGAGTTATAAAATATTTCAGTATAATACTTTTAGTTTTATAAAATATCTTTGAGAAAATTTAGAAATTTTAGAATTAGAAACTTAGTTTATAAAGATTATACCACTCATTGAGTTATACTCATATTTTTCTTTAAATGTTTTTCTTAAAAATTCTCCCACAGGTGTAGGAACTAGTCGTCTAGTCGACGAGGTTCAGTCAGACGTGCAGGTGGTCGTATAGGACAACACCTACTACATGTATATATATTATTATTTTGATCATGTATACATGTTGATGTATATAGTTGTAAATATTTCGAAGAAATAGTTTATGCATTAATTAAAAATGTTTTATTAAACTTTTATGAAATTCAGTTTTCAGATTTATTTATCTGTTTGTGATTGAGTTGTGAGAAATGAGCCGGAGGCTCCAGAAGTTGAGAAATGGATTTCATAGAAGTGTTTTTATAAACTGTATTTGAAACGTGCAGGGTGGCATAGTTTAGAAAACAGATGACATGCTGCCGAAATTTTTATTAAAAAACGAAAAATTTTTATCACCTTCATCTTGTAAAGAAGTTCAAATATATAGTTAAATGATTTTCGGTGCCCCAACGGGGTTCCTTCGGACTGAGTATAGGGTTCGTGGGAATTCTTTTGAGGTGTTACAGGGTCTTTTTTTGGGTTCAGAAGAAGGATTCGGGAAGGGTCCCATCACAAGTAGGCCGAATGAGGTTCGAATTCTTTCAGCTGGGAAAAATCATCGTAGAAAAAAGTGTGGAAGATGTGGTCAAAGGGGACACAACCGACTTCATTGCCCTAACCCTCTCTATTTCCACTAGCAGAGGGACGAGCGCAAGCGTGGATGCAGAAGCTGGTATTAGCACAAATGTTAGTGAAAATGCCCCACCGTCCCGAAGATACCGCTTGTGTCATGAGACTGAACTTTTGTTTCATAATGAATTAAACAATTATTAGATATTGACATTAAACTTCTATTTCATAATGCATTAAACAATGATGTGGATTGACATTGACAATGAACGAAAATTTATTCATAATGCATTGTCATTAAAAACAGGAAACAAGTATAGATCGGTTGACATAAAATTTAATGAATGAAATTTAGTACTTAAACATAAAATTACGTTTTCAACCACTAATTGGTAACTGAGAACCTTCAATGTGTTGGACAGTGAGGTGAAAATGGAAGGAGAATAGCATCGAATTTTCAACGAAGCTAAGAAACCAATATCAGTTTTTCATCAACAGCAAAAAACCAATCCTAGATTTTCCATGTTTCCACTAATATCGATTTTAAGGTGTTGCTGAAAAACTGAAATTGGTTTTTTAGGCACTTTAAAAAACTGATCCTCACTTTTCTTAAATATTTTCTTTTCAAATGGCTTTATATGACCAATAAATGACCTCAAAATTGCTTTAAGTTAACCAGTTAACATAAAATTACACAAATAACTAAATTAATAACTCTACATGGTGACATTGAAGTAATATAGGACAATCACATGATAATATTTCAACACAAATATATTCATGTTGATCCATCCAAGTATGTTTTTAGGTAATAATAATCTTTTATGAGATAAAACATAATTTACATTGTTTTTGCATCTTTTTAGTAGCTCCGAACCATAAAAGAGGGTGAAAAGAGGGGTAAAATTGGAAGAGAACTGAGGATCGATTTTTTACGAAGCCTAAAAAATTGATTTCAGTTTTTTAGGCACTTTAAAAAACTGATCCTCACTTTTCTTAAATATTTTTTTTCCAGTTAATTTCCAATGACCAACAAATGACCCAAAAATCACTTCAATTTAATCAATTAACATAAAATTACACAAATAACTAAATTAATAACTCTAAATGATGACATTGAAGTAACATAGGATAATCACATAACAATATTTCTACACAAATATATTTATGTTAATCCATGCAACTATTTTTGTGTGTACTTATGATCTTTTATGATATAAAACATAATTTCTATTGTTTTTGCATTTTTTTAGTAGCTCAAACCATAAAAGATGAAAAGAAGGATCGAACTGGAAGAGAACTGAGGATCGATTTTTTACAAAGCCTGAAAAACCGATTTTGGTTTTTTAAGCACTTAAAAAAATTGATCCTCACTTTTCTTAAGTATTTTCTTTCTAGTTGGCTTTCTATGACTAACAAATGACCTCAAAATTGTTTCAAGTTAACAAATTAACATAAAATTGCACAAATAACTAAATTAATAACTCCACATGATGACATTGAAGTAACATAGGATAATCACATGATAATATTTCAACACAAATGTATTTATGTTGATCCATCAACTATGTTTATGGGTAATAATGATCTTTTATGAGATAAAATAATTTCTATTGTTTTTGCATATTTTTAGTAGCTCAGAATCATAAAAAAGGGTGAAAATAGGGCTAAAATTAGAAGAGAACTGAGGAACAGTTTTTTACGATGCCTAAAAAATCGATTTCGATTTTTCAGGCATTGTGAAAAATTGATCCTCATTTTCCTTCAATTTTTTCTTCTTATCGATTTTCCACTGTAATGAAAACCTGATTTCGATTTTTAAGCTTCATAAAAAAACCGATCCATTGAATTTGAACCGCATTTTATTACCTTTTATACGTAAAAACATTGAAGTAATAAAATTACTTAAATAATGAAGATATAAGTCTATAATTTTACTTATCTACAACATCCCTATTAGAGTTTACTGTCAATTTCCTAAATTCATTTACTTTATATATTAGCGTCGAAAGCATAAATATATCTCGTGCAATCTTTGCCCTCAGTACAATGGCGTCTATTGCTTTATCGGGTTTTCTTAATTTCCATATACTCTTTTTGGACTGCAAAAGATTGTGTATGTATATGGCCACATCTACTCCACAACTCGTCTTATATTATTAATAAATCAATTACATATCATAACATATAGAATATAAATATATATGTACATTAATTTAGTTATAAAATTACTCACCAATTAGGTTGTTAAGGCACAACTAATCTATCAAGACGTTTAACTTTCCATCGCTCATCAATGGTTGGCATATCTATCTGGATCTTCTCATAAAATCCTATAAACTGTAATAGGATGGGCATGAAATAAACCAGCGGTTTATATGGCTTCTTACCTCAAGAAAGGTGGTTAAGTCGATGATATCCGGTAACACTCCATTAAACAATCGCCATAGGAGACTATTCTGGTTATTTTGTAATGTATTGAAGATTTCGCGGTCGATGCCCCTAAAAGGAAGTCCTGTAACCAATAGAAACTCCTGCTTTCCAAACCTATGTGTTTCCCCCGATTTTAAACCATATTTCATCACGGCGTCCACCTATCTCCACTTCTCTAGTAAGAACCCATAATATCACAGAGGCAGCAGTCGTATTGTTAGTAATATTCAAAATATGTCCAAACCGGCACTCTTCTATAAATCGGTCATATAAACTTCTTTTAGTAAAAATAACAATTATTTTACTAAACAACCTCTGACCAATGTGTGTATTCCTGCTCGCTTTCTTGTCAAAATTTTGTAAACTATATTTATATCTAAAATCCATCTGTAGAAAAAAAAAGATAGCAAAAACGATCAATACTAAGATATTGAAAACCGAATCGGTTTTCTACTATATCTAAAAAACTGATTTTCACTTCGGTTTTTCAGTTCGGTTTTTTCATTTGGTTTTTCAATTCGGTTTCTCAGTTCGATTTTTCACTTTGATTTTTTATTTCGATTTTTCACTTCGGTTTTTTATTTCCATTTTTCACTTCGGTTATTCACTTCTAAGGAAAACAATTCTAAAAAACTGAACTGAGAAACCGAACTGAAAAACTTATGTAAAAAACCAAACTAAAACCGATGTGAAAAATCGAATCAATGCTGATGACGCTTGTGAGGTCCCCTCTCGAGCCTAAGCTCATCTCGGGCTGCCTCACTCATTAGGTATTGTCCCCCCCTCAAAGGGATTTCTTTCGCCTCCCCAGAGTCTCGAACCTGGTGCCTGAGGGCTTAACACCAAATTCCTTGCTATTCTGGTACCAATTGAGCTAGTATAAAAAGGCACCTTTTTATTGTGAGGTCCCCTCTCGAGCCTAAGCTCATCTCGGGCTGCCTCACTCACTAGGTACTGTCCCCCCCTCAAAGGGATTTCTTTCACCTCCCTAGAGTCTCGAACCTGGTGCCTGAGGGCTTAACACCAAATTCCTAGCTACTCTGGTACCAATTGAGCTACTAGCTCAATTGGTACCAGAGTAGCTAGGAATTTGGTGTTAAGCCCTCAGGCACCAGGTTCGAGACTCTGGGGAGGCGAAAGAAAACCCTTTAAGGGAGGGTTAGATCCTAGTGAGTCCAGCCCAAGCCCAGAAGATCGCTACGGCGTAGAAGGGACGGGCTGTGACAACGCTGCTATCATCGAAATAAGCTATTTTCAAACCAAATCCTACTATATACAATTAAATCCAACATATTCTAAACCTAATCATAACTCAACATCTAATAACATAATAAACATCTCAAAATCGCAAATCAAAATAAAAAAATATAACATTTCAAATGAAAAACGTACCTTCGCAAGATATGGAAGATCACCGGTTATCGGAGACCATCTAGGATGGTCGGAAAAAGTGGGTATACCTTGTCGAGTTGCGATCGCGTTCGAGTCTCAGAAAACATGTCGGTGTTTGCTTTTGCTCGGTGATGCAAAATGCTTTCCATCGATTTCTTCTCAATTTATAGATAGGGGCTATTTCATAATTTAACGTATCAATTTTTTTTATAAAATTATAGCAGTTGAGGGGTTTGTGGGTAAAAATATGCGGGGGTATTATGAGTAATTTGGGTATATGATGAAATTAATTTGTTTGAAAGACTAAAAATAATTTTTTTAAAATTATGGGTAAAAGCAAAATTGACCCTTTTTGAATGGTATTTGTGATAATTTTCACAAAAAAAAAAAAATAAATAAATAAATAAAAATAACTTAAAAGATTTAGCTTATTAATTACTCAAACCAAGAATATTTTGATTACTCTTTTAATTAATTTTGTATGACAAGGAATAATTTGATTTTTATTTTCATATTTTAAATAACAAAGGAAGGTGCTTGTGCACCCTACTAAATGTCATCAACTTTTTTTTTTTAATTTGATTTTATTTTCATATTTTAAATAATAAAGGAAGGTGCTCTTGCACCCTATTAAATGTCAATAAACTTTTTTTTTTTAATTTGATTTTTATTTTCATATTTTAAATAATAAAGGAATGTGATCTTGCACCCTATTAAATTTCATTAACTTTTTTTTTTCTTTCGAACGTTTAAATATTGATTCATAAATATTTTAAATATTAATTTATGAATATTGAGTGTTATTACTTGCTATTGAGGTTGGACAGAATAAATTAAAGAGCGAATTACAATTTAGCTGCCAAAAAATAAAATATTTGTAGATGGAGTCAAATTTTTTGTTTTATTATAATTTAGGTACCCTTCGTTAGGGAATCTCCATAAAAATTGACAGTGAATAGTATAAATGTGATTAAAAGACCAAAATATCTTTACCATTTTATTTTAAAAAATTAAAAATTAAAAAAAATTAAAAACTAAAAAATTAGATAAAAATTTTTCATTTGATCTTCACTATCCATGAGAGATGGTAGAAATCTGATTAATTTTTTCTTATTTAATTTATTTTAAAGCTTTCAAAATTTATTTGAACAAATAGAAAAGTTCTTCATCTGGAAAGAAACATCAACCATCCATTAATAAAATCAGGACCTATCCGAAAGTGTATTAATTGTTGATCCAATATGAACCTAAAGGGGGGTAAATAGGTTCATACCAAAATTTTTTATTATTAACAAATTTACCAAACCAATTTTATAACAATGTAAACAAGTGCGAAAGCAATAAAAACAATGACATAAGAATTTTTATGTGGAAAACCTCTTCAACATGGGTAAAAACCATGAGACCACTTTTGGCCACTTAACAGATAATTCACTAGTGATAAATGTAGTACACCTTCAAGTTGATACAAAAGACACGCACTCCTCTTAGACTATCCCAACTAGTTTACCTGCAGACCTTTTTCGAGTGATCACGCATGATCCTCTAGGTGACTAGATGTATATCCCCAAGCCGCTCTTGAGATCACACTTCTTTTGGCATAAGCCTACACTTATTGTCTCTCAAGAACTAACTAGGAATTGCTTAAACCAAATGCACCTTTCACTAAAGATATAAAACTTAAGCTTGGTCCCCAGACTTCACACAAGTCACAACAAGCTTTCCAACACTCAAAAGGCTATTATCTAAGTGTTCAATGATGCATGAATAGTTCAATAGGATGCATGACCACTACAACCTATGATACCGAATGCACAATTAACTCAATCAACACATATAATCACTTGGCACATAAACAATCATGACTAAATATATATTCATCTCAACCACAATACAAATAGTCATGTAATAAACTCACTTGACGCATATACAACCTATAAACAAATGAACATTTCAAAGTATATGTGTAATGTGCACAAGAGCAATAAACATGAACTAAAAACACAAATCCCCATTTTGAAACCTTAGAAGATGATTTTACAACGTAACGTGGATGACCTAGAAATTGAATGCTTATAACACATAAATATACTCCTAAATCAACCTAAATTTCAATCTAAGGATCAATTATCAAACCATATGAACCACAAACCACAAAATTACTATGCATAAAGTGATTAATTAAAGACCCAACTCAAGAACACAACCAATCTATAACAAATACATCACACTAGATTAAATTGAATATAATATTGTCTCATGTTTGGTGCATCATCATATTGGATTAAAAATAAATTTAATAAAATTTGATTAAATTAGTTATTCAATTTGGGTCAAATTCACCTTTATCCAAAAACCAATCAAAAAATTTGTTTTTAACCAATTCTTTATGTAAGTTTGTTTTTGATCCCTCAAACTAACTTTTTTCATTTTATACCAAAATTTACTAAACTATCATCAATTCAGATGTAAAACGTGCTATTTAAACCAGATACTGAGATTTAATAGATAACTGAGTTTTATTAATCAGGTTTTAATTGGCAATGAAACTTAATACAGGATTTTAGTGGCAATAAAACCCGATTATTGCCTATTAAAACATGGTACTAGGTTTTTATTGTCTATTAAAATCCAGTTGTCATCTTCAACACTGCATCTTATTGGAAACCTCTATTTTCGAGCCCAATCCAAAAAATTCAACCAAATTTAACCCTAAGTATTAATACCCAACATCCAAAACATAAAAAACAAAACTCAAAAAATCATGAAAAAACTCAAACAATCCCAACAAAATTTAAACAACCAACAAAATCAAGCCAAACAAAAGCAATGGGGGAGGTGAACGATAGTCCGTGAAGGTCGGCGCTAGTTTGTGAAGGTCGACGATGATCAAACTATCTCTCGAGTCACAAATGGTTCAATTCGGGTCGCCCATTATTCAACCAGGCTTTTTCTTTTTTCTTATTTCTTTTTGGAATTCTACATGATAAGGGCAATTTGGTCAAATTGAGTATATGATGATATTAATTTGTTTAAGGGGTTGAAAACATATTATTTTTTTTTAATTTGGGTAAAAAAGAAATTTACCGTTTTAGAGTGGGCATTTTAATTTTGTAATTCCCACTTAAATAAATTTAACACAAATATTAGAAATCAATTTTTTTTTTTTATGGAACAAAATTATATTTTAAAAATATATATAATTATTTCTGATAAAAGTATTTATAATCATTTTAAAAAAAATTATAATTATAAATAAAATAAGACAAATATTATAGTTTAAAATATTTTTAATTTCTTAAAAATAAATAGTATTAAAAAAAATAATAACATAACTCAAATGGTATTGGTTGTGAATTCAATGTTTGTGACCAATTCCAATTCAACCAAATATTGTATTTTAAGTGTGAATTCAATGTTTGTGTCCAATCCAGACATCAATATGTGCTCCAAACCCACGATGTGGGTCGTGGTTTGATATCATAATGATCATCTTGGCTTCACCATCTTTGTCCCCTTAAAACCTCTTTCATCCACACATGTTATACCAAACGGTGGAAATGTAAGATATACACTGTTATATTAGAATGTGGGAGAAAAAAAAAAGTCTTTAATTTCACGTTGGAAAATCATATGGTAGATGGAAAGCAAGATGTCTTCCATCTAAAAGAAAATATAAAAAATCTCCACATCACAGTGATAGTGTTGACAATAAATTATGTTGAAACCTAAAGTCATTTTCTTTGACAATTATTTCTATGTCGTATCTACGAAAGTAGATTGCACTGGAGGATGTGATAAGTGATGGTTGACTTGATGTCAACGATAAACAGGAATATGGGATGGTGATAACAGTGTATAATAAAGTATATTATATTATGAGAAAATATCACCCCAAGTCACTTTAAACTAGTGAAGAAACATTTTTATCCAATTTGAATAAACTTAACATTTGTGTCCCAACCTCTTATTTTTTGGACACAAATACCCTCAAAAACTCATTTAACTCATTTCAAAATTTTGCTCTCTTTCTTAGTCTGGTTCTTCTTCATTTTCTCATTTTTACCGCCCCCTCCTCATCCATTTCTCTGACAGCCCCTGCTTCTTCTTCACTCTCTCCTCTCTGACAGCTCCTGTTTCTTCTTCACTTTCTTTTCCTCCTTCATTTGTCTGGCAGTCGCTGCTTATTCTTCATATTCATTTTCTCTTCCTCCTTCATTTATCTGGTAGTTGCTGCTTATTCTTCATCTTCACTATCGCCTCTTCCTTCATTTCTCTGACAGCTTCTGCTTCTTCGTCACTTTCTCCTCCCGCTTCATTTCTTTATTCTACCGGTTTACTTATATCTGTTTTCTCTTTTGGTCTCTCTTCGCATTTTCGACTACACAAACACCATCCACCACCCACCATCCATCTTTATTCGCTTATACAGTAGCGACCATCCATCTTCATCTTCTATGCTACGGGTAATGTATCTTAAATTTTGAACACTTGTTTTTCAGTTATTATTTATTATTGTGGTTAGCTATGGTGATATTGAGCTGTAGGAAATGGCTTTAGGGTTTATAATGTTAATAATGTTATTAGTCACACCAAAAGTGAGGAGTATGAATCATACTCGTCAGACTTGGTGTGACTAGTGGTGCCATGTCTCGGTGGAACAAAACCAGAAGCCAATATACTAATCACACCAAAAGTGACGAGTGTGAATCATACTCGTCACACTTGGTGTGACTAGTGGTGTCATGTCTCGGTGGAACAAAACCAGAAGCCAATACACTAATCACATCAATAGTGACGAGTGTGAATCATACTCGTCACACTTGGTGTGACTAGTGGTGCCATGTCTCGATGGAACAAAACCAGAAGCCAATACACTAGTCATACCAATAGTGACAAGTGTGAATCATACTCGTCACACTTGATGTGACTAGTGGTACCATGTCTCGGTGGAACAAAATCAAAAGCCAATACACTAGTCACACCAATAGTAACGAGTGTGAATCATACTCATCACACTTGGTGTGACTAGTGGTGTCATGTCTCGGTGGAACAAAACCAGAAGACAATACACTAATCACATTAAGTATGATGAGTATGATTCACACTTGTCACTTTTGGTGTGACTAGTGTATTGGTTTCTGGTTTTGTTCCACCGAGACATGGCACCACTAGTCACACCAAGTGTGACGAGTATGATTCACACTTGTCACTTTTGGTGTGATTAGTGTATTGGCTTCTGGTTTTGTTCCACCGAGACATAGCACCACTAGTCATACCAAGTGTGACGAACGTTAATAATACTAGTTACCTTGGTGTGACTAGTGGTGCGATAAGAGATGGAAAGAGAAACCAGTAGCCAAAACACTAGTTACACCAATATAATCGAGTATTATTAATACTAGTTACCTCGGTGTGAGTAGTGGTGCCATGACTTGAAAAAAAAAATAGTAGCCAAAACACTAGTCACACCAATAGTGATGAGCGTACATGTACTTGTATGGCATTTCAGATGGATCTTTTACCATGTTTGCATGCTCTTATGGTGTTAAGGTAGGCCATATATGTTGATGGGATTTGATCTAACTGTAGAATAAAAGTTTAACTATTATTTTTTTCTGTGCTACAAGTATTGTAATAGGTCATTCATTCCTTATATTGATGAGTATTATAAAACATCTAATTTATTGGCTGTATATGATGGCGTTATCTTCCCAGTTCTTAACCCAGATGAATAGACAATTCCAAAACACATACAAAACATGATTGTTCTACCACCACCATGGCGTCCGCAAGTTGGCAGGCCTAGAAAGAAAAGGATTCCATCTACTGGTGAGAATACCGGAAGGGTTTTGAAATGCTCTCACTGTAGGTAAAAAGGTCACTATCGACAAAACTGTCGTAATCCATCAAAATGTCAACGCCCCTCTACGAACACTAGTGAAGGCTCCGTTACCCAAGTAAGAAGACAACGAAAGTGTCGAACCTGCCACCAACCAAGACGCAATAGCAAGACTTGTAACAATACTCCCCGACCCACTGTACCTGAACAATCTGAAACATAACCTTGTATTTTGTTTGTTTAAGTACTGTTGCTTTTGTTTGTAAGAAATTGCAAAACCAGTAGGATACTTACTGTAACATTATACTTGGTTGTGTCTTTGTGCTTGGTGATATTTCTATTAAAGAAAGACTATATAAATGCTTTGTTAGAAAACAGTGACCCACAATGTCGAGACTAGTGGTGCGATGTCTAGGTGGAATAAAAACAGAAGCGAATACACTAGTCACACCAAGTGTGATGAGTGTGGATCATACTAGTCACACTTGGTGTGAGTAGTGGTACCATGTCGAGATGGAACAAAAGCAAAAGCGAATATACTAGTCACCAAGTGTAACGAGTGTGAATCATACTGATCACACTTGGTGTGACTAGTGGTGCCCTATCGAGATGGAACAAAAACAAAAGCGAATACACTAGTTACACCAAGTGTGACCAGTATGAATCATACTGGTCACACTTGGTGTGACTAGTGGTACCCTATCGAGATGGAACAAAAATAGAAGCGATTACACTAGTCACACAAAGTGTGACGAGTGTGAATCATACTGGTCACACTTGGTGTGACTAGTGGTGCCCTGTCGAGATGAAGCAAAAACAGAAGCGAATACACTAGTCACACCAAGTGTGACCAGTATGTTCACACTCGTCACACTTGGTGTGACTAGTGGTGCCCTGTCGAGATGAAACAAAAACAGAAGCAAATACACTAGTCACACTAAGTGTGACGAGTGTGAATCATACTGGTCACACTTGGTGTGACTAGTGGTGCCCTATCGAGATGGAACAAAAACAGAAGCTATTACATTAGTCATACCAAGTGTGACGAGTGTGAATCATACTGGTCACACTTGGTGTGACTAGTGGTGCCCTATCGAGATGGAACAAAAATAAAAGCGAATACACTAGTCACACCAAGTGTGACCAGTATGATTCACACTCGTTACACTTGGTGTGACTAGTGTATTCGCTTCTGTTTTTGATCTATCTCGACACTAGTCATACCAAGTGTGACCAGTATGATTCACACTCGTCACACTTGGTATGACTAGTGTATTCGCTTCTGTTTTTGCTCCATCTCGACATGGCACTACTAGTCACACTTGATTCACACTCGTCACACTTAGTGTGACTAGTGTATTCGCTTCTGTTTTTGCTCCATATCGACATGGCACCACTAGTCATCTAAGTATGACCAGTATGATTCACACTCGTCACACTTGGTGTGACTAGTGTATTCGGTTATTTTTTTATTCCATATTGTCATGGAACCACTAGTCACACCAAGTGTGACCAGTATGATTCACACTCGTCACATTTTGTGTGATTAGTGTTTTGGCTTCTGGTTTTGTTCTATCAATACATGACACCACTAGTCACACCAAGTGTGACAAGTGTGATTCACACTCGTCACACTTGGTGTGACTAATGTTTTGGCTTCTAGTTTTGTTCCACTAAGGCATGACACGACTAGTCACACCAAGTGTGACGAGTGTGATTGCGTGATTCACACTCGTCACACTCGGTGTGAATAGTATTTTACCTACTGGTTTTGTTCCATTAAGACATTGTACCACTAGTTACACCCAGTGTGACGAGTATGATTCACACTCGTCACACTTGGTGTGACTAGTATTTTGGCTTCTGATTTTTTTCCACTAAGGCATGACACCACTAGTCACACCAAGTGTGACGAGTGTGATTCACATTCGTCACTATTGGTGTGACTAGTATTTTACCTACTGATTTTTCTCAATGAAGACATGGTACCACTAGTCACACCGAGGGAACTAGCGTGATTAACGCTATTTACCTTGGTGTGACTAGTGTTTTGGGTATTGGTTTTTGCTAACTAAATATACCCTTACACATGAAAATCATAACACCTCAATATAATGCCAATATATTCGTAAAAACCACAAATGTTACATAGCCTCGATCAAAGAAACTTTATATACATTCATATAAAAAATGTTCTACATCATTATGGACAATTACTCTACATATCCATCAACAGTATTATAAAATATGGCGAAGGCATATTCCCTTCTCATTTTGTGAACTTCTGGTAGCCCTCAATTCCATGATACACCTTCCCTACTGATACACTTGATATACTTACAGACGTATCCACCATAGCTCTTGTTATCCTTTTGAGTTTGTGTGCTTTTATGGTTCAACATCTATACGGTAAAGAAGTCCTTTATCTTTTCCATGTGTTTCTCCTCAAAATAATCAGACTTTGCTAACACGGAAGGCAATAAGTACCTTAAAGGTGCCACGTGGTTCTATCTATACGTCAAATCAATTGAGACATGACACCACTAGTCACACCAATAGTGACAAGTATTATTAACACTCGTCACTATTGGTGTCACTAGTGTTTTGCCTACTAATTTTTTTCATCAAGGCATGGTACCACTAATCACACCAATATTGACGAGTGTTATTAACACTCCATTATTGGTGTGACTAGTGTTTTGCCTACTGTTTTTTTCCATCAAGGCATGACACCACTTGTCACACCAATAGTAACGAGTATTATTAATACTAGTTACTATCGGTGTGACTAGTGTTTTGCCTACTGTTTTTTTTATCAAGGCATGACACCACTAGTCACACCAATAGTAACGAGTATTATTAACATTCATCACTATTGGTATGATTAATGTTTTGCCTATTGGTTTTTGCCAACTGAATAAAACATAACACAAGTTTAACATAACACCTCAAAATAACGTAAAATATATTCGTAAAAAACACAAATGTTACATAACATCTTAAAGTAACCTTATATACATTGATATATAAATGTGCTACATCATTAGCAATAATTAATCCACATTTTCGTCAACAATATTACAAAATATGGCGAAGGCATATTCTTTTCTCATTTTGTGAACTTCTGGTAGCCCTCAATTCCATGATACACCATTCCTATTGATACACTCGATATACTTACATACAAATCTACCGTAGCTATTGTGATCCTTTTGAGTTGGTATGCTTTTGTAGTTCAACTTGTGTACGGTAAACAAGTCCCCTCTCCTTTACATTTATAATCAGCTATCAGTTCAGAAACTTCTGTATGCAATCAGCTATCAGTTCTTTACATTTATCATCACAAACCATATTCACCCATCCAACCACACCCGATGACCCCTCCCGACATTGAACCACACTATATATTCACCCATCCAACCACACCCGATGACCCCTCCCGACATTGAACCACACTATAGCATGATCACCTACATTCAACCCATTCACCGATTCACCATTCGCATAAAACCCCAAACCCAAGTTCCTTACAAAACTACCTACCACAACTGAAACAAACCTCGTACTAGTAGTAGAGAAAATCCTCTCCATTACCTTATCAGTCTATCAAATGTATCTAAAAGTTTCCAAATTAGTGAACGTTGGAACTTAGATGTCCTCACCTAAAAGTCATTTATATGATAGGATTAGGAAATGTCACCATATATATAGAAAATGAGAAGCAGATTTGAACAGAGGAAAAAATTGACAAAAAGAAGAATAAGAACAACAAGAAGGGAAAGAGAAGTATCATACCTGGTTCGGAGGAAGAAGATGAACGACTCTAATGGTGACGGTAAAAGGGAGGTGGTATGTTGGTCTGGCAAAGAAGATAAAAACAAAACCACGAGTAGAAGCAAATGAAGAAGATGGAGGGGCTAATGACGTCTGATCCGGTGGTGTGGAATGAAAAGCAGATCTGAACAAAGGGAAAAAATGAGAGAAAGAATAAGAAGAATAAGGACAAGAAGGGAAAGAGAAGCAGCATACTTGGTCCGGTGGTATGGAGGAAGAATATGAATGGCTCCAATGGTGATTGCAAAATGAATGTGGTGTGCTAGTCTGGCAAAGAAGATAAAAACAAAACCATGAGAAGAAGCAAATGAAGAAGATGGAGGGGTTGATGGCGCTTAATCTGGTGGTGCGGAGGAAGAAGATGAACGGCTCGACAATGATGGCGAGCCGGAGGTGGTCTGGTAAAGAAGATAAAAAGAAATGAAGGAGAAGAAGAAAATGAAGAATAAGTCATGACTGTCAGTAGGGGTGGGCAAAATAACCGAGACCGACCGGCCCGAACCGACCCGACCCGAAAATATCGGGTTTTAATTTTGATTTGGGTCGGTTCGGTTATAAGAGTAAAAAACCGATTTGTTTCGGTTTCGGATCGGTTTCGGTCAGAAAACCGACCCGAAACCGAAACCGAAACCGACATCATTTAAAAATATAAAAAATATATATATAAAACTAACCACTTACCATTACCAGGCCCAGGCCACTACAACCCAAATGCCCAGTCCCTAACCTAACTCATTTTTCACTCACCTCTACAAACTTCAGTTAACCCTAGCCGCCTCCCTTTCCTCTCTCTCCTGCCGTCCCGCCCAAGATTTCCCTACTGCCGTCGCCGCTGCCGGCGTCTCTAAAGCCCCTCTCGTCTCCACATCTCCCAGCCTCTCGTCTCCAGATCTCCAAACCCCTCTTGAACGACTCGACTGCTGCCGCCGCTGATCCTTTCTCTCTCGCGATCCTGCCCAAGATTTCTCTACTGCCGCCAGCGCTAGCGACGTCTCTAAGCCCCTCTTGTCTCCACATCTCCCAGCCTCTCTTGTCTCCACATCTCCAAACCCCCCTTGAACGACTTGATTGCCGTCGCCGATGTCTCTGCCGACCCTTTGCTGTCGCCGAACACGACCACGCTCAGTGATAACAGTCGTACGTCGAAAACGCCGTGATTCAAAGAGAGGCCGAGTTCATCAATATCGTTGCTGACGCCTTCACTCTCAGTCTCACCCTCTGCCTTGGTTCATCACTCTACTTCTCTTACCCTCTTCTCTGATTTGTGGTGGGTTCTTCAAGTTCAAGTTCTCACCAATTTCTATGGTGATGGAATTTTTTGGGAAGACTGGAACCGACAGTAATTGGGTTTTAGTTTTTCTTTTTAATTTGTTTTCTTGTTATGTGCAAAGTGAAAATTTTGTTTGTGTGGTGTTTGATTGCTTTTGGTTTTTTGAATTGGTAATGGTGATTTTGATGTGAATTAGTATATATTTTTTCTGAAATGTAACTGATAATCTGTGAACCATATTTTGATTTTGGTTTTTTGATGTGTGAAGTGTGAACTAATATATATTTTCTCTGAAACGGTACTGGTAAAATGTGAAGTGTGTTTTGGTGGTTCAATTTCAGGTGGATTTGTTATTGAACCATTGAAAACCTGAACCCGATTAAAACCGACCCGACCGAACCGACCCGATATTAGTCGGTTTGGGTCGGGTTTTGTCCATAATCCGGGTTGGGTCGGTTTTGGAAAGTGAAATCCGACTAGAGTCGGTTTTGGGTCGGTTTTGGCCAAAACCGACCCGACCTGACCCGTGCCCACCCCTAACTGTCAGCGATAAAAGAAATTGATAACTTATTTCTATCCTAAGGATATTTTGGTCTTTTCATATCTACTTTATGACTCATTTGTTATATTTTATCAAAAAGGACATGAATGTTAACCCCTTATTCTAATGTATCATTTTTGTCCTTCACCCTTATATTATAGTGCATGTAGTTTAAGTTCTGTTTTTAACTTGACAAAGAATCATATTATTTTGCTTCATCATCCATGGAAACAACTACTACTTTAGGCATGATGTTGATTCTTAGCTTAGCAGCTGGTCTGTATACTGCCCATCCCATATCTAGTAATCAAATAAATCAAATCGCCTTATTTGCTTTCAAAGAGTCCATCACTGAAGATCCCCTTGGGGTATTGAGCTCATGGAACAGTTCTATGAATATATGCCAATGGTATGGAGTAAAATGTGGACATCGGCACCAGAGAGTGATAGAGCTAGACTTGAGGTCTCAGAGGCTGGCAGGGTTTGTATCATCCTTCATTGGCAATTTGAGCTTCCTTAGGTCCATTTACCTTAAAGACAACCGATTCCGAGGCAACATCCCACAAGAAATTAGCAACTTGTCGCACTTGCAAAATTTGAATTTCTCCTCCAACAGTTTTGAAGGAGAGATTCCGAGCAATTTATCATTCTGTTTGGATTTGAGAGTCTTGGACCTAAAGCGCAATAATCTTGTTGGGAAAATTCCAATAGCATTTGGTTCTCTTTCCAAGCTGAATCATCTATCTCTTTTTCACAACAATCTGCATGGAAATATCCCTTCGTCTCTTGGTAATCTTTCTCTTATTGAAACGCTGTTGTTTGCTATTAATAACCTTGAGGGAAACATTCCAGAATCAGTTGGCCATCTCAAAAATTTAAAGTACTTTGCCATAAGTGAAAATAAAATGTCCGGTAAAGTTCCTCCTTCCCTCTACAACATTTCCACACCAAAAGAATTATACATGTCAATAAACTTCTTAACAGGAAGTCTACCTCCCAATATCCGCTTCACGCTCCCAAGCGTTGCTGTAATTGATATGGGAGATAACCAATTCATCGATCGTTTTCTAGCTTCTTTCTCCAATATGTCTTCGATGAGAGAATTTGATTTCGCTAGCAATGGATTATCCGGGCCAGTTTCTGTTGATCTAGGAAGAAGAATGAGTGAGCTTTGGTGGCTGAATTTGGCTGGGAATAATCTAGGTATTGGGGTTGTTGGTGATCTAAGTTTTGTTGATCCTCCAATATGTTGATTCTAAGTTTTGGTGATCTAAGTTACATTTCCTGAGATTAATTGCTAACGGGTTTGCTGGTGTTTTACCCAATTCCTTCACCAATCTCTCGACCCAACTTAAATATTTGCATGATGAAAAAAATCAATTGGTTAGGAATATCCCAGCTGATATATCAAACCTTTTCAACCTACAATCACTTGCCCTTGAAGACAACTTTCTCTCAGGCTCTATTCCTTTCAATATAGGGAAGCTTCTAAACTTGCATGCTTTATATCTAGGTGGAAATCGACTGTTCGGTTCAATACCAGAGTCCATTGGCAATCTCACTCAAGTCTTTGAATTCAATCTGGAAGAAAACAATCTAACGGGAAGCATCCCTTCAAGCCTTGAACGCATGAAAAGTTTGTAAAATTTAGATTTTTCTCACAATCACCTTGGTGGTTCCATACCTAAAACAATAGGCCATCTCTCCTCTTTAATTTCTATTAGCTTGGCTCGCAACTCTTTTAATGGTTCACTTCTTTTGGAGCTCGATTCTTTGATAAATCTAGAGGTACAAGATATTTCTGAAAACGATTTGTCAGGCGAACTTCCTATTGCTCTTGGAGGTTGTTTGAAACTGGAGGACCTTCTTCTGAGTAGAAATTCATTTCATGGAAACATCTCTTCCTCTTTCGCTACCTTGAAAGGACTGGTGCATTTGGATCTATCTCAAAACAACTTGTCTGGCACAATTCCCAAAGGTTTAGAGAAACTTCATTTTCTTAAGAAGTTAAACTTGTCTTTAAATAATTTAGAAGGTGAAATGCCATTGAAAGGTAGTTTTAGTAACACAAGTGTGATTTCAATTATTGGAAACAAGAATCTATATGGGGTATTCTTGGTTTGCACTTACCAGCCTACCCCATTCTTAAGCCTAAAAAGCAGAACAAACATCTTGGCTCAAAAATCATCATCATAATTATCAACCAGGGTCTCTGTTTGATAGTTCTAATGCTTGTGGTTGCTATTCACTGGAAGAGAAAACCATGAAAAGCTTCACTGAAAACATCCCTTAGGGAGGAGTTTGTGAGGGTCTCTTATGACGAGCTTCTTAAAGCTATTGAAGGATTTTCTGTAACCAATTTGCTTGTTGTTGGAAGTTTCGGTTCTGTATACAAAGGAATACTTCACCAAAATGAAAAACCTATAGCAGTGAAAGTATTCAATCTTGAACGGATGGGCGCTGCAAAGAGTTTTATTATTGAGTGCAAAGCGCTACGAAAAACCAAGCATCGAAATCTTTTTAAAATAATCATAGTTTGCTCAAGCGTAAATTTCGAAGGTGGTGATTTTAAAGCTCTTATTTTCGAGTTCATGGAAAATTGGAGCTTGAAAAGTTGGTTGCATCCAAGTGTCTCAACAAGGAAGTTAAACTTTACACAAAGGCTTAACATAGCTATCAATGTTGTCTCTGCATTGGAGTATCTTCATCACCATTGTGAAACACCGATTATTCATTGTGATCTAAAGCCAAGCAATGTTCTCCTTGACGAGGACATGACTAGTCATGTGGGAGATTTTGGGTTGGCCAAGTTTCTAACAATATACATCAGTAATCCTATTAATAGCTAGGCAAATTCAATTGCAATCAAGGGTTTTATAAGATACGTTACACCAGGTAAGAAACTCATTTATGTCCTTAATTTTTTGATTTATTATGATATATTTGAATGATTAAGAAGGAAAAAAAATTATCTTCAAAAGAAACTAATTGTTTTGTTTCAAACTATAACATATGCAGAATATGAAGAAACTAATTGTACTATAACATGTGTAGAATATGGGATAGAGGGCTCGATATCAGCACAAAGAGATATTTACAGTTATGAAATACTTCTACTAGAGATGTTGACAGGGAAGAAACCAACTAATGAGATATTTAAAGATGGTTTAAGCCTCTATAGTTATTATGAGATGGTATCGCCTGATAATGTTTTGGAGATTGCAGATTTGTATTTACAAATAGCAGAAGAACTTGATGATCAAACCAACAAGAACAGAAGTAAAGCTAAAACGAGAGAATGCTTGATCTCACTCCTTAGGATTGGAGTTGCTTGCTCAGCAGAAACACCCAATGAACGAATGGGTACAAGTGAGATAGTGATGGAGTTGAATGCAATCAAGCAAGTTTTTCTTGGTACTGGCTTTATTGGAGAGAGGCGTATGTATAAGGATGCAACCAGCTGGCCATTGAACATCCCAGCTAAGTAATGCTTAAACCTTCCATTTTCTTGAGTACGAGTTCTCGTATATTTGGTGGAGAGGAGACTGTTGGATTTTATGCCCTAAGAGCTTATAATAATGTAAACGGTTTTATAAATAATAAAGTATTCATTTTATTCAATTTATATATTTTGCAAAAATTGTATATATCATGAGAAACATCCTTGATTACTGATGTAATTTCAAACTAAGTATATAAGTATTATATACAGGCGGATTTAATTTGAAATAAGTAATCTAAAGAGTCCGTAGAAAGCAAATAAAGCTGGGTACTTTATTTGTGGTAAATCTACAGTTGCGGTCCATTTTGTATTTGGTACGATATTCTTATCTGAGACTATTCATATAGTGACATAAAAATGGAGGCACCTTATATAATAAAGATTATATAGGACTGGACCACGATAAACATAATTCTCTTATTAATATCCGTTAAACTCAGAGATTTATATTTATCAACCAAATGATCATATATGAATTGATCTTAATCCTGAGTGTATTATAAACTCCTGCTTGTTGAGTTATATCCTTTAATTTACATGGGTGAGATCGGTGTAGATGTCCAGTCAATAACTTCGTACTTTGGGGATATGATTTAGTAAGTAGCTGGGAACATTCAACACGATAGTGGAATCCACTCATTCTTGGTAGAAGTAGAGAAATAGTTCCCTTAAGGGTTAATTCAAGTCTTGAACAATATGAGTGCTCAACTTTCCATTCATATGAAAATGAAAAAATAAATTCATAAGTTGTTATGGATATATTGTTCATTAGAGAATCAATGGTACTTAAGGATTAAGAAATAATTAGAGGGGTAAAACGGACATTTTGACCTAGCTCTAATTATGAACTATTTGTGAAGGGTCAAATCATATGTAGTGATTAAATCAATGGACATTGAAAATTTCAGATTGTATAAAAACATCTACAGTTGTGAGAGTGCAATCTTAGGTTTTTAGTTGAGTAACTCTAAGATTAATAATAGTGAATTATTAATTAAAGAGTTTAATTAATAATTCCGATATTATTGGAGCTCAAAATTGTAGGTCTATCGGGTCCATTTGATAGCTTATTTCACTATAAGAAACTTGTATATAGAATATTGTAATTGGACCGTCCAATTATTACATAAGTAACAAAATTTGTGTTCATTTAATATTTGAATAATATTGATTATTCAAATTATTTAATAATTAATTAGTTAATTATTAATTATGAATTAATAATTATTTAATTAATAAGAGGTCTTGAATTCGATTCTCAGCACTGATCTAATATAAATTAATTATGAATTAATTACAGGTCACATGTTTAATTTTAAAGTATAATATGAATTAATTTTGAATTAATTATGTTATATGGGGCAAAAGTTTAATTTTAATAAATTTGGGGTTGAATGTTAATTTAATTAATTAAAACCTTAAGTAGTTGCCTATAAATAGAAAAGAAATAGTTTTCTTTTCCTGACAGAAGTTGTTTTGGTTTTTGCTGTACGTTCTTTGAAACAGAAAGAAAAGTTTTTTTTTCTACAACATAATACAGAGAAGAAAAATCTGTTTCTTTCTTCTTTGTATAACCAAAAACATAAACTCACCTCTTAAATATATTGTTGATTCTTTTTAGAAAATAAATCAATAGAAAGTGAGCACAATTCTATATAACTGTGCCCACTCACTAGTTTCTTGGTGTAAAGTTATATCGAGGAAGGCTAGGTGGTGAGTAATCCACAGAGATCAATACATAAGGTAAAAATCTGATTTTTATTTTTTCTTATATTATTTTATTTTATTATTTTATGGATCTAGAATTTCTTGAGTTTTCTAAAAAATTTTAAAACTCAGTGTTCCGCAAAATTAATATTTTTCATAAAAGCAATTGTTGTTTTTCCCTTCAGAGACAACGTTTGTTGCCTTCAATTATGTACGGATAGAGTTAAACTCTCTGCAGAGCATCCACAGTCTAAAACACTTGTTTTAGAACTTCCTTATTACAATTATTTGCAGCATGTGCCTGAAACACTTCTGCTATTTTATGTCTGTTTATATTTATTTAGCATCAGTTTTGTAGTGTGTTATCACATTATATTCCGTTCATATATTGAATTTTTCTGAAAATTTTATATTAGAGCTCAGTTTTCACTTAATAGAGCAAAGATAGCTTGAGTCTTAATATGACATATACTTTGTGTAATTTCTTTTGCTTGGAAGTGTTAAAGTCTGAGATTTTTCTAGATACACTAAAATTGTATTTTGTGCTTTTTGTTTTGATTTTCAGTTTGTCAAAGATTAGGTGATAAAGTTGTGATGATCCATATTTTAAGGAATATGTTATGATTAAGTAGAATCAATATGGGTTGGGTTGTGGTGACTAACAACTCTTATACCAGAAACTTGTAATATAAATATGTTGATGAATAAAACTAATGCAAAACCTTTTTCCAGCATTTTTTCTTCTTTTTTCATCTCAAAGCTCTCTGCCATTTTTACACAAAATGGTATCAGAGCTCATTGGTATTTAAGGGTTGTTAGTGTGAGAGCAAACCAGCAAGGCTTCCCTTCCAAAATGACCTAAAAATCCTGAGATAGAGTCTATGGCTTCAAGTAGGTTTTCCACTCCTTCACCTCCAGTTTTACAGGAGAAAATTGTCCAATCTGGGCAGTGAAAATGAAGGCTTACTTAAGAGCATTTGAATTGTGTAATAGCAAGGATAGCTTGAGTTTCAATATGACATATACTCTATGTAATTTATTTTGCTTGGAAGACATGAACAATCATAGTTGGAAAAAATTAACACAAACAAAAATTTCTAAATTTTAAAAGATGGCAAAGTTTCCACATCATTATAGTTCATAATATTCTCAATGAGCTTCAATAACATACATTGACTTCAAAGTCACACAGGTAGAGAATTGAAGTGTTGTACTCTCCATTGGTTGGACTCTCAATTATATTGAATTGGTTTTTTAGATCATATCAATTGCATAGCTCTGTAACTTCTATTTCCCTTATCATCGTTTTTGTGCTTCCCCTGTTCTTTTTAATCCCTGCTCTGTCTTAATGTCGGAAGGCCTGCTCGCTTTTAGTGTCTCAAACTAGTGATTCACTTGACGTCACCAGTCTTTTCGTCAACTCTGAGGATGTTTCAGCCTCACCTAGGCATCAACGGGAAAGTCAGGTCTGGTAAGAGTTCTTTCCCCATAATCGTTGATAACCTTTCATGTGATGTCATCCCTCCCATGCGTCCTTATCTCGTAGTCTTCGTAAGGCCAAACTAACCTCCGGGGCTTTGGAACTTTTGAGTCACGATACGTCTAGGCCCGTTAGCTTCTTTCATGGTTGTTGGTCTTTTCTGTCGTCATCTGATCTTGAGGGTTATCAGGAATTGCCACAACCACAATTGTCACAGCAGCAGCAACAATCCCCACAATAGAATTCGTCACATTATCATCCCTATTGTTTCCTGTGAAGTATCAAATCAGTATCACCACAAGAACAAGCCCCCACCACTGCCAATCCAATCTTCCCAATGTAAGAATCAGTTGGTTCAAATGAGATGGTTGCAAGAAAATAATTTGAAGAACAATTATTCACATTCTCTAGGTTAATATCTTATTTGTATTTTTTTATTTGTGCTAATGTTATTGTCTTCTAAAAAAAAATTGTAATATGAAAATTTAATGACTAGCAATCACCATCTAATGTGACAAATTATTAGATAATAATAAAGTAAAAGAAAGAATAAGTATAAGAAAATATTTAGTCGTAAGGAGAACGAAAATCCTTCTTCAAAATGCCATAGAAAAAAGATTGAAGAAATAAAGCAGAAATATTATTTCATATATGAATTTCAAAAAACTAGAATATTTAAATTTAGAAATAACAGAGTACAAAAAGGTAAAAATAAACTTATAAAGTAAATTTAAAATTCATTGTAATATATATCACCTTAATAATCAATATTAACATATATATTCCACACACGAGTGATACTCAGCAAAATTTTATAATAGATTTAATAATAAAATTAGGGCAAATTTTAGAAGAAAATATAGAAAAAATTAATAAAAATCTAGAAAGTTTAGGACAAGTTTTTGAAAATTATAACAGTAATATATTAAAATGAAATTTAGATTATCTAAAAGAAACTCTTAGTGAATTTAATAATCAAGTTAGAAAATTCCCTAACAAAAAAGAAATTATAGAATTAATAAATTTAATAGATACTAGTAATCACCATCTAATGTGATAAATTATTAGATGATAATAAAGTAAAAGAAAGAATAAGTATAAGAAAATATTTAGTCGTTAGGAGAACGAAAATCCTTCTTCAAATACCATAGAAAAAAGATTAAAGAAATAAAGCAAAAATATTATTTCATATATGAATTTCAAAAAACTAGAATATTTAAATTTAGAAATAACATAGTATAAAAAGGTAAAAATAAACTTATAATGTAAATTTAAAATTCATTGTAATATAGATCACCTTAATTATCAATATTAACATACTCCATAAATGAGTGATAATCAGAAAAATTTTATAGTAGATTTGATAATAAATTTAGGGCAAATTTTAGAAGAAAATGTAGAAAAAATTAATAAAAATTTAGAAAGTTGAGAAAGTTTAGAACAAGTTTTTGAAAATTATAACAGTAATATGTTAAAAAGAAATTTAGATTCTCTAAAAGAAACTCTTTACTTCACGGATTGGGGAATAAGAATGGGGAATGAGATTGATTGATATTATTTACTTGCTTAAAATTCATTCCGTAATAGGAATGAAATTGTAGGCCCCACATCAATTTGGGATTGTGAGATGGGAATCTTATTCCCCCCAACTCACTTGGGAATCTCATTCTCATTCCCTAATCCATGATAGAAAGTCTTTTATACCCTTATTATTCTTTAAAAAAAAAACTTGATATACAATATAGATACATAATATATTCTTCTTAAAAAAAAAAAAAAGATACATAAAATGCTTACAATGATATTGTTAAATTGTTAAGAATATATATATATTTTAGCCTATTATGACAAGTTAAATGATAAAAAGATAACATTCACATCTTAAACACAATTTTGTATATTGTAATTAATCTATAATTTTAATTAAGGGCATTTTTATAACTTATAATTAATTCATTCCAATTCCAAAGTAAATAAACAACTCAATGAGAATACTGTTAATTTCGATTATGATTCTTGCAGTCGAAGTAAACAACTTATTTTGATTCCAATACTACATTTTGATTCCAAGTCATCCGATTCCAGATCATTTCAATTCCTATTCCGATTCTTCCAAGTAAAGTAAACGCATCATTAGTGAGTTTAATAATCAAGTTAGAAAATTCCCTAATAAAAAAGAAATTATAGAATTAATAAATTTAATAGATACTAGCAATCACCATCTAATTCATAAGGGTTGTTGTTTTTTTTTTTTTTTTTTTTTTTTTTTTAATCTGAAAATTGAATGATCTTGTATATTACTGAAAATTGAATAATGACTTAAATATACGCATAAAGAACACGTTTGTTAGTTTGTTTGTTTATTTGTTTTTTTATGATGTTTGAATATAAATGTTGATTGTTTGCTTTTTTAAGAGAAAAGCTACAAATAAATACTTTTCCATTCATATTCTTAGAACTAATAATTATTATGTACTTTTATTTTAAATTATATATGTAACAAAAAACAAATAATGTAATGAATCCTAATCAAATTTATCAATATATTTTTAGTTTTACATAAATGTAGATATTATTGGCAATAATAAATATATACTATTTTTAAAAAATGTATATTGTGTTAAATAAATATATATTGTTTTAAGCAATAGTAGTTTAAGAAAACATTAAGTTCACATATCTTATACATTCTTTTTAAGTTATAAAATATATGTTGTTAAAATTACTATACAAATATAAAGATTCAAGTTACCAATAGCAATATAAAAAACGATAATTTGTAGGATATTAATGAAGATAAAATTGAGAATATGTATCTTTTATAAAGATAGTTATTGAAGAAAATATTTTAATTATGATTAAGTGATTAGGTGGTAAGTGATAAGTTGAAATTTCTAACATTTTGTTTTAAGTTGGTTTGTAGCAATTTTAAGTGGTTTGACCACTTAAAAAATAAACAAAAATAACCTAATGAATTCAATTCAAACCCATTATCACAATAAGTGATAAGTTGACAAAACAAATGGCCACTTACTTTTTCTTAGTTGTTTATGGATAGTTTTAAGTGGTTTGATCACTTAAAAAACAAATATAAATAACTTAATAGGTGCAATTAAGTGCTATTAAGTCATAAGTGGAAAAAACAAACAACCCATTGCATCCTTGATGATACAGATTTCCTCCTGTGTGACTAGAATGACATAATTGCATGAATGCCTACAATAAATGAATAAAAAGGGTAAGAAATTACATTAGCAATCGAGGCAATATTTATATATTTACCCTCACTTTAATGTTCTCTTTGGGCTCTTTGTACGCAATGTAACCCTCCGGAAGAATTACTTCTAGCTATTGCTCCTGATTATCCAGAAAAATAGCAATAAGCTCTATATTGTCTGCCACTTTCTCTTATTGCTTTTGTGGAACCTCTATTTCTCTTATTGCTTGAGAGGAACCTGTACTTTTTGGAGACTCATCTCTAGGTTGTGCTCATGGGACATAGATATCTTCATCCATATTGGTCCTCTCATCATCATCGTCATCTGCTGGAACATTAGGCGATCGTTAGATTCCCAAATGAACTTCCACACTTACTTATCTCCTATGTAGTCTGCTTTGTTTTCTACCTTATCTCCTCAATAACTTCATACCTATAGCCAGCTATTTTTGGAGACTCAACATCTCAACCATTAGCTTCTAGATAATAGTTATTTGAGACTCCTGTAATTAACGAAAAGTTGGAAAAACAATTACAAATAAATGATTATACTTGGTGCTACGATTTTACAAAAATTTTAATAAAGTCTCCTATGTTTTTTTGAGTGTTTGACTATTAGAATATGCATTTAGAAAACACTTCGTTTAGCATGTTTAGAGACTCAATCTCTTTGCCTATCTAACTCTGTACTATCACATAATATATCCACAACTTTTCAATTTAATAAAATGAATATTAATGTGAAAATGAAATAAAATTAACAATAATATAAGATTCATATCGAAGGATGGGACCATCCATGCCCCGTACTATAAACCCGTCCTTTCGTGCATCTTTTTTGACCTATTCTCTCTATTTGCATGCTCTGATGAAGAAGTTTTCAATCAATCCTTGCTTCCATAAACGGGTGCATTGTATCTATATGAGAATGGTGGCATGTCAAGCTAATGACTTACGTTGGAGTTCGTCCTTCTCCTTCTATCGAACCTCATCCATCTATTGAATCACCTCCTTAGATGACTCCGTCTCATTATCCCTAGATCATCACCCTCCTCTAGCTTATCACCCCCTTTGCCATTCTTCTAATAAACGACCTCTCCAGCTGAATGTAGATGGTTGAAAGCAAGTAATTAGTGTATCTCTGATTATCAGTGGGCTCAAAGATCCTCTGTCCTTATAACCATAGCATATATATATATATATATATACATATTTATATTACAAACAAGGATAGTAAAAATGGAAACAATATAAGGTTAGGTTAGACATTTACACGGTGGAAAAGATTAATCCATATTTCATGTGGCTTCTTTTTACACAACGAATTCATGCACCTCAGAACCAAATTTTAGTCAGTGACTCTTATCGCCAATTTACTCTCAAACAATGAGAACACCTCGACCAACCACTGTTATAATGCAAAAAGGATTAAAAATAAAATGAATGTATAGTTAGTGTATATATATATATAAAAGCAAAACAATTATCATTAATAATGAAGAGTATATACTAAGTGTTATACCAAAAGTGTCCAAATAATGCCACAAATGTTGTCGACACCTCTTTCCTCTCTCTCAAACCACTCATTATTAATCATCATACAAAGACCATAGAGGGTCATGCTATAGGAAAATGTTCCACAAGGGAATGATTGCAACATTAGGAAATCCTATATCATACATCACAAGTAGTCATGCATTATTGTCCGATCATTATGCCCGATCAATTTATGGCTAACAATGACAACACAAGCTAGCTTCAGGACATCATTTAAATTTAGTCCCTTACGTGTATTAATGAAATTTATTATTTGTGCAACTGTTGACGACCTCATATGGAAAAGACGTGCTAATAGACTACTTAGCCTCACATATTTCACCTTCATGCAATCTAGGTCGATCCACCTGAACCGAATTTCAATCATTGGTAAGAAATCTTACTTCCCAAACTTAAATAGTTACCCTCCAATTTCAATCCAAAATCAACTTCATGCCAAGATACTGATTTACATGTGGCACATATAAAAACTATCATAACGGGGCCCTAGATGAACCTATCCTACACACTATAACATAGTAAAGCATTAACTAGCAAAGGGAGAAGGTGGAGCTGGCTGTGTGTATTTACTTGCTGTAATACCCTTTCCCAAGGATATTATTGTATATATGTACGGAATGATGTAATATGTTAATGTACCCATTTGGTGAAATAATAAAAAGAATTTTAAGTGTTTAGTAGATAAATTTAAAATTAGTAGAATTTTCGAAAAAATTGGGAATAAATGTAAATTATAAAAACGTTTAGGGACATATGAGAAAAATGTAAAATATTTGGAAAGAATGGCAAAATTGTAAATAAAGGGAAAGGATAAGGACATAGGGGAAAAATATATAATTCTCTAGAATGTGATAGAGTTGTAATTTTAAGAAAATTTAAGGATGGAAGACAAGCATAACGCACACCTATAAATAGGCGTGTGTGGGTAAGAATTGCCGAGAGAAAGAGAAAGTGTGGAAACAGGAGAAGAAAATCTAGAGCAAGAAGGAGAGCCTATCGGTAGAATAGAGGAGCAAGCTGCCGCCACTGATTTAAGCGATTTCTACCGCTTGTGAAGGGTGATTAGGCTACTAGAAGGTGAAAAGCAGACTTAGGAACCAGATCTGGTAAGGATTAAGTAGTAAGGTTGATTGTTTATAGTGTTATTTTGGTGGAAAAGCTGTTGAGAATAGCCTGTTTTATTTGAAACTGACGAGATTTCTATACGTGAAGCCGAAGATCTGAAGCAGCTCGCTAGTGGGGAAAGCAAGGCAAAAAGGCTAAGAAATTGGTAAGTGATGTAGCTAAGAAAATATGTTGATTTAAGATAGTTTGATAACCTGTTTAAGGTGATTAAGTCGGTCATGGAACTTGTTGAGGTTGCGACCTGGGTTGAGATGAGAACTGGTGGTATGCTGGGAAATTTAAGTAAGGTCGGCGATGTGCAAATGCGGGTGTGTGTGTGTAAATTTTGGAAAAAAAGTGTTAAGGGTAAAATGCGTGAGCCAAGGTAGGAGCTCGTAAGGTACGACCTGGGTGAATGCCTGCAGGCCTTTTAAGTGCTGGTCGAATTGATTTGAAGCGTGAGCTTACAGGAAGCAAGCTGAGTAATGTCCCAGCCCACCATATTACATGTTCGAGTTGGACAAATGCAGAAGCTTGCAAGGATGAGTTGGTTAAAGATAGTAGTCGTAGGGTGCAAGTTGGGTAGAGTTGGGGAGCTGAGCTGAGCTAGAGGGTAGTAGTTCCCTAAAAGGGTGAGCTGAGCGAGCTCGCTGAGTCCTTAATATGGGTTGAGCTAAATAGCTCACAACTTAAGCTGAAAGGGACAGTATAGTCCGCTTCAGCCCGAGTGAAGTAGAGGTGATAGAGCTGATTCAAAGTTGAAGTAACCCATGAGCTAAGTTGAGATTTCTTGTATGACTAAGTGTAGGTGGCGTAGTGAGCTGAGGAGGTCGCTGAAGCAGAAGCTAAAGTAATTCAAGTTGATTGGGAAGCAAGCAATGAGTATGTAAAATATTTTTATTAAATGATTTTCAGTTTACAATGCAAATATATTTCATAGCTTTTTATTTCTTATTTAGCTTAAGAAATATCTTTATATTTTGCATAAGAATAAATAGTTTATATATGGTATGCTATATATATATGTATGCTATATATATATATAGTACTTCTTTATATAGCATGAAAAAGAAATATATTTAAAGTATAGGAAAAAAAAAAGTTTTCAAACCTAGTGAATGACCCAAGCTTTTATAAATAGATCTTCTAGCATAGATCCGATCGGTATACCCCGCAGTATATGGCAAGTGTTGGGAGGGTTAGTCCTACCAACATCGGGGGGGATCGAGTCTGTTGTGTCTGTTAGTCGCCCTCTATACTTATGGGGTATTATCTCTATGCACGGTATGCGATGATAGTTTTGCCTTGTTGTTACGAGATATCTTTATAGCTTTGTCACGGTAAGCAATGCTAGCCTTTGCGCTACATGAACACCACACACCCCCCCCCCCCCCTTCCATACTAAGCGAAGCTGGTCTGGCCGCTTATATGGTTTTAGCTTTCTTTGGGTCTCCACTAGAGCTTTTTAGAAAGGAAAGCATACCATTAAAAAACAGATTTTAGAAAGAAAATATTTTTAAAGCACTAAACATTTTAGCATTTTTAAACGAGCTTTTGAAATTTTGTAGAAATTTTATAAAAACTCAAATTTTAGAAATAAAATTATTTTTAAAGAAAAATATTTTCAAAATGTTTTCGAAAAAAAAATTAAATATAAATGCATTCGCACTCACTATGCTTTGTGGCTCATAATGTTTTTGTTTAAAAAACCTCTTCAGATACAGGAACAAGTGATTCAGGTACCAGAGCATCTCGTTCAAACTTGGTAGGCCATTCGACCGACGACACTACTTAATCTTTTTGTGTAAAGTTGGTGATTTAAATTTTAATCATGTAATTTGCATATTTTCAGATTTATGAACAAATATTGTAGAACCTTACGAATGCATGCATGTTATTAGATATCTACATATTTATGATAATATTTCCAAATTACATGTTTATTATTCAACGCAACTTTGAAATGAAATTTTAAAATCGTATGATTTTATATGTTAGAATTTGAATAATAGTTAAGGGTTTGCTTCATGATATCTCTTTCAAGTCCTGTTAGTTAGACTTCAAAAGAGTTTCATAGGGTGCCTGACAGAATCACTAGATTCATTTGAAGGAATCCAGATTGGGTCCTATCAGTTTGGTATCAGAGGCAGATTTAAAACGATTTTGAGATAAAGCTAGGAAATGTTTGAACAATTATTTTAGAAAGAATTTTCTCATAGTTACATGGTTTTACGAAGCCTTTTTTTTTTTTACTTCACGTATCACATGATTTTGGTTCATTTTACAGAATCATGTGTCGTCGAGATCGTCCACCTACTAAGAGAATAGCAGCTAAGGTATCTGCATCGAGGGAAGGACACGTTGATGAGTCTATCAACATGCCTATAGATCAAGCCGGACCTTTCCGACCTACGGAGCCCGCATGTGGGAATATAGATGTAGAACGACTAACTCAAGTTTTGGCAGCAATGCTTCACCAGCCACGGGAGATAGTAGTTTCCATTGAATGCGCTCGAAAATTGGGTATTAGGTCTTACGATGGGACCAGAGAGCCGAAGAATGCATTGTCGTGGCTAGAGACTAGTGAGGAGATTTTCTAAGTGATGGACTGCTCTGAAGACCAGATGGTAGCATTCTCCGCTTTCATGTTGAAGGATAGGGCTAAAGATTGGTGGAAAGCGCTTTAGAGGCGAAATACAACCGGAGTGACTTGGGCGCTATTCAAGTAAGAATTCATGAATAAGTTCTACTCGAAGAGCTATCAGGATGCAAAAATTGAAGAATTCTTCAGGTTGGAACAAGAAAATCTTTCAATAGCTGACTATGAGAGGAGATTTTCAAAGCTAATTCGTGTCGTGTCGTTCATCACTGATAATGAAGAGTAAAAGACCAAGAGGTTCGCAGCAAGCTTGAATGCAAGATCTGAGCCCACATTGCTTCAACTATCCATATGCAGTATAGGAAGATAGTAGAAGCCGCGATCAGAGTAGAAAGAAGTATAGAGGCCATTTCTAGGCCTAAGCAGTCGACCCAGAAGCGCGGATGGACAGATGGTTTTTCAGGAGGATCGAGTAAGTTCGCCAGGAGTGGGAAGTCATTCGTTGGATTTGGTAGTCGGAGATCGAGCAAGGGGTTGCAATCAAGCCAAAGTTTCGTAAGGCAATCAGTTAGATCCGGGAGCAGCAACGAGAGTTGGAAGAATTAGCTTGTGTCCCGAACATGTGGGAGGATGCATTCGGGTGAATGTCTTAGAGGCAACATTAGATGTTTTAGATGCAGTCAAAAGGGCCATTTCATGAAGGATTGTCCAAGAGCAGCTTCAGCTTTCTAGCTAGAGATCAAGACCGCAGCACCAGGGCAGTTTAGTGGAGGCCAGGGACTAGACCAAAGGAGTTCTTAAGCCTAGCAAAGCTTTAGACAGAGGTGTGCCATCTAGAGGCTAGTAAGGCAGACCCCGTGCTCAGGCTAGAGTGTTTGTGGTGACTTAGTAGGATGTCGATGCCACCCCGGAGGTTGTGACAGGTATGATTTCAGTATTTGACCATGATGCATATGTAGTAATAGACCTTAGGGCTACGTATTCCTTTATGTCCAAGAATGTTGTTAAGGTTGTTGGCATTGAACCAGACCCTTAAGGTATCGCATAATAATGTCCATTCATACGGGGGATTGCTTTCGGCCGAAGAAATCATTTTATGGTAGTATAATAGTCATTGAAGAAAGAGAATTTTTGATGAACCTGATCGTACTAGACATCCATGACTTCAATGACATATTAGGAATGGATTGGTTGTTTGTACATCATGCTTTGGTAGACTGCTTCCAAAAGGAAGTTAGATTGTCCTGAGTAAGAGAGTCTGATGTCATTTTTCATGGAGTACAAAAATCGTTTTCTTCCAGCCTTATGTCCGTAATGGAGGCTAGTAAGATGCTTAGGAAGTCATGTCAGGGATATCTAGCTTATGCAGTGGAGACAATAAATGATGGAGTGAGATTTGAAGATATCCCTATGGTCAGAGATTTTTCGGATGTGTTCCCAAAAGACCTTTCTGGTTTGCCTCCAGACTGAGAAATAGAATTTAAGATAGACTTGCTTTTAGGAAATGAGTCGATTTCCATTGCACCTTACTGAATGGCTCCAGCTAAGCTAAAAGAGATGAAATTTTAGATGGAAGAATTACTAGATAAGTGTTTTGTAAGACCCAGCCATTCGCCATGACGGGCTCAAATATTGTTTATTAAGAAGAAAGATAGGAGCTTAAGATTATGTATTGATTATAAACAACTAAACAAAGTGACTATAAGAAATCAATATTCACTCCCGAGAATTGATGACCTATTTGATCAGCTGCAAGGATCTAGAGTTTATTCGAAAATCGACCTAAAGTCAGGATATCATCAACTGAGAATCCGTGGAGAAGATGTTCCGAAAACTGCTTTCAGAATTCGCTACGGGCATTATGAGTTCCTAGTCATGCCATTTGGATTAATGAATGTCACAATAGCTTTCGTGGACCTAATAAACAGGATCTTCAGGCCGTAACTAGATAAGTTCATAATAGTGTTTATTGATGACATTTTCGTATATTCAAGTAGTTATGAAGAGCATGTAGAGCATCTCTGGATAGTATTACAAACCCTACGAGAGCATCAGTTGTATGCGAAATTTAGCAAGTGCCAATTCTAGCTAGACAATGTTGCTTTCTTGGGTCATGTAATTTCAGTTGAGGGATTAAGTGTGGATCTTTAGAAGATAGAAGTGATAACAAGTTAGAGACTGCCCATTAGTGTTACTGAAATTCAAAGCTTCCTCAGATTTATAGATTACTATAGGAAGTTTGTAGAGGGGTTTTCAAGAATAGCAGTCGCACTGACCAGATTGACTAGAAAGGAAGAGAGATTCGAATGGTTAGACACCTGCCAGCAGAGTTTTTACGAGTTGAAAAGAAGATTGACATCAACTCCAATGTTGGTGTTACCAACAGAGGAAGACAGTTTTACCATATACAGTGATACCTTGAGGTAGGGTTTGGGATGTGTTCTAATGTAGAATGGCAAAGTCGTAGCATATGCTTCGAGACAACTAAAGAAGCATAAGTAGAACTACCCTACCCATGACCTAGAGTTTATAGCAGTAGTCTTTGCATTGAAAATTTAGAGGTATTACTTGTACGATGTTCCCTATCAGATCTTTATAGATCACAAGAGTTTGTGTTATCTGCTCACTCAAAAAGACTTAAACATGAGACAGAGAAGGTGGTTAAAGTTGACTAAGGATTATGATTGTATGATAGTATACCACCAAGAAAAGGCTAATGTAGTTGCAGATGCGTTGAGCAGGTGACCAGCGAACTCCCTAACTCATTTAAGGATAGTATATCTTTCACTCTTGGTGGAGTTGAGATCGCTGGGAGCCGAGTTAGATGTAGCAAACTAGGTGGCATTGTTAGCTATTTTTTATGTTCGCCCCATTTTAATAGATCAGATAAGGGAACTACAATGGCAAGACCCTTAATTGGTAAAGTTAATACAACAGATAGAAGTGGACAAATGGCAAATTTTACAATCAGAGAAGATGATACACTAAGGATCGATCGACGATTATGCATATCGAACATAAGCGATCTGAAAAATGAGATTATGGAAAAAACTAATTCTTCAGTATATGTTATGCATCCGGGCAGCATGAAGATATAGAGGAACATATCGGTGGAAATGAATGAAGAGAGAGATTGCAGAATTTATATCCCGATGCCTCATTTGTCAACAAGTCAAAGTAAAACATCAAAAATCTGTGGGATTACTGCAGTCACTCTCTATCCCAAAATGGAAGTGGGAGCATGTTACCATAGATTTCGTTATAGGGCTTCTACGTAACCAAAGGGAGCATGACACTATATGGGTGATAGTAGATAGACTGACTAAATCTGCCCATTTATTGCCGATCAGAAGCAGCTACCCCCTAAATAAGTTAGTGCAGCTCTACGTAGACGAGATAGTCAGACTCCATTGTATGCCAATTTCGATCGTATCAGATTGGGATCCTAGATTTACTTCAAGGTTTTAGCCCAGAGTGCAGAAAACCTTAGCTACTCAGTTGAGTTTCAGTACGGCCTTTCACCCTCAGACGAATGGGCAGTCAAAGAGAACAATTCAGACACTCGAAGATATGCTCCGAGCGTGTGCCTTAGAGTTTAAAGGAAGTTGGGATACACACCTACCACTTGTGGAGTTCGTGTACAATAATAGTTATTAGTCCAACGTTCGTATGGCACCTTATGAAGCCTTGTACGGAAGGAAGTGTAGAACTCCAGTGTGTTGGGATGAGGTAGATGAGAGGAAAATAATAGGTCCCGAGCTCATCCAAGTCACTACAACAAGATTAAGATTATCAAAGACAAGCTTAAAGTGGCAAGCAATAGACAAAATAGCTATGCAGATACCGCCGTAGGGACCTTGAGTTTGAAGTTGACGATAGAGTATTCCTCAAGATATCCCTTTAGAAAGACATGCTTAGATTTAGAAAGTGCAATAAGCTGAGTCCATATTATATCGAGCCATATGAGGTCGTGGAAAGAGTAGGATTCGTAACATATAGATTAGAGCTCCCATCACAACCAAGTAAGATTTATAATTTATTTCATGTATCCATGTTCCATAAGTACGTTCCAGATCCTTCGACATACTTGGGGAACAACTGGTAGAGCTAAAAAGGAACTTGACTTATGAAGAGGAGTCGGTGCAGGTTTTAGATCACAGAAAACAGTCCTTAGTCAAAGTATTGTGAATGAATCATGAAGTAGAAGAGACCACTTGGGAGCATGAAGATCAAATGTATTAGAGGTATCCCTATCTTTTCCAATTTGGCATGTAAATTTCGATGACGAAATTTTTGTAAAAGGGGAAGAAAATGTAATATCCTCTCCTGATGATATTACTATACATATGTACAAAATGATGTAATGTGTTAATATACCCCTTTGGTGAAATAATAAAAAGAATTTTAAGTGTTTAGTAGAGAAATTTAATATTAGTAGAATTTTCAAAAGAATTAAGAATAAATGTAAATTATAAAAAAGTTGAGGAACACATGAGAAAAATGCAAGATATTTGGAAAGAATGACAAAATTGTAAATAAAGGGAAAAGACAAGGACATTGAAGAAAAATAGAGAATTCTCTAGAACGTGGCAGAGTTGTAATTTTAAGGAACTTTAAGAATAGAAGATGAGCTTAACCCACACTTCTAAATAGACATGTGTTGGTTAGAATCGCCGAGAGAAAGAGAGAGTGTGGAAACGGGAGAAGAAAATCTAGAGCGAGAAGAAGAGCCTGTCGCCAGAATAGAGGAGCAAGCTGCTGCCATTGATTTAAGTGATTTCTACTATTTATGAAGGGCGATTAGGCTACCGGAAGGTGAAAAGCAGACTTGGGAACTAGATCTGGTAAGGATTAAGTAGTAAGGTTGATTGTTTATAGTGTTATTTTGGTGAAAAAGCTGTTGAGAATAGCCTATTTTATTTGAAACTGACGAGATTTCTATACGTGAAGCCGAAGATTTGAAGCATCTCGCTAGTGGGGAAAGCAAGGCAAAATGGCTAAGAAATTGGTAAGTGATGTAGCTAAGAAAATATGTTGATTTAAGATAGTTTGATAACCTGTTTAACATGATTAAGTCGATCATGGAACCTGTTGAGGTTGCGACCTGGGTTGAGATGAGAACTGGTGGTATGTTAAGTATATGTTTGGAAATTTAAGTGAGGTCAGCGATGTGTAAATGAGGATGTGTGTGTGTAAATTCTTGAAAAAGAGTGCTAAGGGTAAAATGCGTGAGCCAAGGTAGGAGCTCGCAAGGTGCGAGCTGGGTGAATACCTGCAACCCTCTTCAACGCTAGTCGAATTGGCTTGAAGCGCAAGATCACAGGAAGCGAGCTGAGTAATGTCCTAGCCCACCATACTGGCTATCTGAGCTGGACTAAAGTAGAAGCTTGTAAAGACGAGCTAATTAAAGGTAGTAGCCGTAGGGTGTAAGCTAGACAAAGTTGGTGAGTTGAGCTGAGCTAGAAGGTAGCAGCTCGCTAAAAGGGTGAGTTGAGTGAGCTCGCTGAGTTAGGAATGTCCTCAATATGGGTTGAGCTGAATGCGAGCTAGAGCTTGCAGCTCAAGCTAAAAGGGACAGTGTAGTTCGCTACAGCTCGAGTGAAGTAGAGGTGATAGAGTTGATTCAAAGTTGAAGGCCCCACGAGCTAAGTTGAGATTTCTTGTATGACTAACTGTAGGTGGTGTAACGAGCTGAGGAGGTCGTTAAAGCAGAAGTAATTCAAGTAGATTGGGAAGCAAGCAGTGAGTATACAAAATATTTTTATTAAATAATTTTCAGTTTACTATGCAAATATATTTCATAACTTTTCATTTCTTGTTTAGCTTAGAAAATATCTTTATATTTTTGCATGAGAATAAATAGTTTATATATGGTATGCTATATATATATTTATAGTATTTCTTTATATAGCACGAAAGAGAAATAGATTTAAAATATAGAAAAAAAAAAGTTTTCAAACCTAGTTGACGACCCAAGCTTTTATAGATAGACCTTCTAGCATAGACCCGGCCTGTAGACCCCGCAGTATGTGACAAGTGTTGGAAGGGCTAATCCTGCTAACATCGAAGGGATCAAATCTATCGTGTTTGTCAATCGCCCTCTATACTTGTAAAGTATTATCTCGATGCACAGTATGCGATGATAGTTTCACCTCGTCGTTAGGAGATGTCTTTATAATTTTGTCATGGTAAGTGATGCTAGCCTTTGCACCATATGACCCTCCCACACTGAGCGGAGCTGGTCTGACCACTTATGTGATTTTAGCTTTTCTTGGGTTTCCATTAGAGCTTTTTAGAAAGGAAAACATACTATTAAAAAGCAGATTTTAAAAAGAAAATGTTTTTAGAGCACTAAAGTTTTAGCAGTTTTAAACGAGCTTTTGAAATTTTATAAAAACCCAAATTTTAAAAATAAAATTATTTTTAAAGAAAAATGTTTTCAAAACATTTTCGAAAAAAAAAATTAAATATAAATACATTCCTACTCATTGAGCTTTGTGGCTTATAATGCTTTTATTTCAAAAACCTCCCCATATATAGGAACAGGTAATCTAAGTATCAGAGCGCCTCCGTTCAGACTAGGTAGGCCCTTTGACTGACAACGCTGCTTAATCTCTTTGTGTAACACTTGTGATTTAAATTTTAATCATGTAATTTGCATATTTTCAGATTTATGAATAAATATTGTAGAACCTTTATGAATGCATGCATGTTATTAGATATCTACCTATTTATGATAATATTTCCAAATTACAAGTTTATTATTCGACGTAAATTTGAAATGAAAATTTAAAATCGTATGATTTTATATGTTAGAATTTGAATAATAGTTAAGGGTTTGCTCCACAATATTCCTTTAGTGTCTTGTTAGTTAGATTTCAGAAGGGTTTTATGGGATACTCCGCAAGATTATTGGATTCGTTAGAGGGAATCCGAATCGGATCTTGTCACCTGCGATTTCTAGGGCACTACCTACAAACGATGCCTATAAACAAATTCCAGACGCTCATCATCCATCTTTAGGAAAGAAAATAGCAAATAAATCAAGCCTAGATGCAAAAACATCATTGTCAAAAACAAAAAACTGAAAAACAAAACTCAAAGAAAACTTGATTTGAGATAGATTAGTCCATTTATCCTAGTTGCTTAAAGAAATCAAATAAATAGGCTCATTTATCCTAGTTGCTTGTTGGATTTGAAGTCACCAAGCAACTGGGATAAATGAGCCAATTAATCCTAGTTTCTTAGAGCAACTAGAGTAAAGGAGCTCATTTATCTCTTGCTTGGTGGATTTGAAGTCACGAAGCAACCAGGATAAATGGGCCAATTTATCCCGGTTGTTTGAAGAAACCAAGATAAATGAGTCAATTTATCACGATTTCTTGTTGACTATACAATTCTACTAAGCAATTGAGATAAATAAGCCCATGACGAAACCGAGATAAATGAGCTTATTTATCCCGATTGATTGACGAAATCAAGACAAATGTGATCATTTATATATGTTTCTATTTCCTAAATGCGAAAACGAAATCTCACCAAAATCATCATTTTCTAACTCTAAATTGCATTATCAATCACATTGAACTGTATTTATCAAAACCCAATAACCATTTCTTTTATAAAAAAAAAACTCAAAAAATAAAAATAAAAACAAGAAAAGGCGAGTCGAATGCATACCATTCTAATGGGAGAGAATGGCAGTGTTGCTTGGTGGTCAACGATGGTGAACGAACTATCGATGATGTGAGCAGTTCTGGTCAACAATGGTCAATAGATGGTGGTGGGTCCTACATACTCTGAAACAAAATGTTGAAAGTGAAGAGAATGAGTGGTCAACTCGTGAAGCTCATGTTTTTATGTGTGAGGGTATTTTGGTACTTTGGTATTTCTATTTTTTTTTTCAATTTCAAATGATAAGGGTAATTTGTAAAATTTGTTGTAGGGGCAATTTGGTAATCTGAGTATGGAATGCAATTAGTTTGTTTAAGGGGCTGAAAATGTTATTTTATTTGGGATGGGCCAATCTTTTGAATTCTGGCTATGCAATTAGTATGTTTAAGAGGCTGAAAACGTAATTTTATTTGGGATGGGGCCAAAATGAATTTTTCTTTTGAATTCTAGTCAGTTTTTGAAATTCTTCAAAAAGTAATCACAGGGTTGACAAGCTTTGTCAAACTAGCGGCTTGAACTCTTCAATGCAATCGTGCACAGTTAAGGCAACTCTTCAGTGCAGCTTGAACGCCAAGCCTTCTCAGGTTGTGCTCTTGGAATTAAATGCTCAATGTTAATTATTGATAGAAGGCCATGGTAGCCTCTTGATTGTATGTTAACAGTTATGAACTTTAAAGGCCATGTGTTTTGACATGTTTATCTCTCTAACCTTTCTGCATTTTTTTGCCATTGAAGGAGCTAAAGAAAACACGAAGATCAACTCATACAAGGGTTGCAGGCACAAAATGTAAGAATGGAGGTGCAAAATAAAAAACAAGCCGCCTTATCCTTTACCGCTTTTTAAATTGTTGTAAAAGTTGCACTTTATGGGATTTACAAATGTTGCATAAATAATAAAAAATAAAATAAAATAAAATAACTCTAGCTACTACTACCTTATTTGCAACAATTCTAAAAAAAACCCACTGTTAATAAGGTCAAATGGCTGCATTTTTCTCTAAACGTCCTATAATTGATATTGGAAAAAATATATTGGAAAAAATATATTTTTGTAGTGTAGGTAATGATATGAGAAAAAAAAAATAAAATTCAAAAAGAAAATCTTATAATTTAATTGTATTATTAAAATAGTACAATAGATCAAGTATTTTTTTTTAGGAATTTTACTAATTCGATGGTATTATTAAATAGTTGTAAGGTTACGTTAGTTGATACGTAAACTGCATACCTTCTTCTACAGCACCATAGCCTTTGTATTTTAAAAACGAATTATTACATATATACCGTAAATGTCACATATATTACATATTTAAATTTTCTTGAGTTATATTGTTTTAGGGAAGGGAGAGGACGTGGGCCATATAGGGATGGAGCCAGGATTTTGATCTTGAGGCCGAAGAAAAATTTAATTTTAAGTTAAGATAAATCAAATGTACTAATATTTTAAAAATAAGTTATTCAAATTAAACTTAAACACCAACTATAATGGTATTAAAAATTAGAGTAATATTATACTACCCAAACTTTTGCTCAAATAATGTGACAAATTTATTTGTAACCACTACATTATTAATAAATCATCGTATAATTAATATAGTTGTTATAAATGATTTTATCACACCATTTAAGTAAGAAATTTGGATAAATTTTGGGGAAGTCTCACATTATTGTAAAAATTTAGATATAAATAAACATTGCTTTTGTGAATCAAATAAAAAAATAATAAATATATAAAACATATATTCTTTTTCTTAAAAGATTCTATATAAAATATCTATTAAGTTATCAATCTAAAGAAAATTTATTTCTATATTAACCCAAATAATTTATCTCAAAGAAATAAATTTCAATGGACTATACATAATATAAGCGTGAAAGAGTTGTAAAAACAATGATAAGAATGTCAAGTAAAAATGTATTATAAGAGTATTAACATTTGTATGGGTACTTTGAAATAGCTTAATTATCTCTTTTTAAATTATTTGATGTATGGCTATACTAGTAATTAAAAAATTTATAAAAAAAGTGGCATAGGGAGAACCTTTTTGGGTAGCAATAGAATCACCCTATTTGTAATTCTCATAAAACAAAAACTCAAAACAATACACATAAAAAAATATATTTTTATGACTGCATAATCAACAAAACTGTGTAAATCTTGCATCAATATATAGTAATTAAAATCTAGATAAAATAGATCTCCTAAAATTAAAAAAAATAATAATTAAATTATTAAAATTAAAATCTAGATAAGATGTGTTCTAAAATTGGTATAAATATATGTAATTAATAGATGTAAATGAATTATTGAAAAAAAAAATGTCTTAGTGGTTGAAGGGGCAATTGGAAGACCCAAATTCACATTGACTTGGCAAAAATAATAAGGACATGAATTGGGCTCCAATACAAATTTTTAAAATGGGTAGCGATATTTTCACCCCTTAAAAACTATAACCCCATTAAGATTTTTAAAAATTCATATTCTATAAGTATAACCAATATATTATCAATTATGCTTATTCATTTATTTACTTTTGAAATATTATAGGTAAATAACTATAAAGATAATTAAATTAATTAAATTAGAACATTCTTTTTTAAGCATGTTTTGATGCTCTATTGTTTTGTTTCATGTTCATAGCTTCTCTACCTTGTGTTCTCTCTCATCTTCACTCAAAATTCTTGTATTTTACCGAAGCCCTAGATGTAAAACTATCAAATAAAACTAAAAACCTCAATGTTCACTCAAGATAAAAAAAGAAAAAAAAAAAACACAAAATACAAAACTCTTCAAATTTAGACCTCCATTTTTACTACATATAAAACCTCTAAAAACACAAGAAAAAAAACTCTCATATTTAATTACCCTTTATCAAAACAAAATCAAGTTTTTTATTGAGATTTGAAGTTGGACTATTCAAATTTAATTATAATAATAACATTAATGTGTTAATAATTAAATTTAAGGGCAATATTAGAATATTAAAATTATATAAATTAAGAGATGTACGTACGATTTTAAAGGGATGGAAATATGACTGCTCTTTAAAAATTTTGCTGGGCCCAATTAAATTTACCGAGTCGACTGAATTCGGGTCTTCTAGCCATGGCCCCTTGAGACCCTTCTCTCTTCACCACTAGAGCCAAGAATGTAAGGCTGGTTGGTTTTCAAACGAGGAGTGTGTGCAGAAGCTTTTGCATGCAACCAACAGCCTCACAGCATTATTATAATCCTTTTAGCAAATTTTGCTGCCTAGTTTTCGATCCAATGACCTATAACGATGAAACATGGTCAAGTGACCCTCTTAAATCCTGAAGTTAGTAATTGATGATCCGGTGGATGATATGTTGGATCATTTGGAATGTTAGTTATTGATGGAAGGCCTCTATATAGTCAATTATGATAATGAACAACTACTATCCACAAAGGTGTGTTTGGTGCACTGTATAGTGAGGGAGATTAATGTCACGCCAAAATTCGTTTTTTAATTTGATTTTTGTTGCTTATTGGGAATTCCAATAGTTACATTTCCAAACCCTACGTTATGGTTGTACTTTTCTTTTTTATTTTTAATTATTTAAAATTAACTTTAAATACTCAGAAAATATTGAGAATATAATCAATTTATAATATTTTAATAAAAATATAATTTTTTTGGTAGATTGATTATAAGTTTTTTAGTTATGAATTTTTTAAATAATTATATTTGTTAGCAATATACATCATGTACTGTGATCAAAAGAACGGTAAGAAAAACAAGCCAAATTTCCAACAATTGTCCTTGAAAGTAGAGTTGTTCAACCAATTTTAACTTCAATCACCTAATGGAATCTAAAGTTCTATACACAATGTAAGTGCCCTTTGATCCTATTTTCTCTGCTTTGGTTTTTGTGTTTTGTATGTGTTCTTAAAACTTGCTTGGTGGTTCAGTTGAATAAAAACACATTCAACCAACATATTTAAACATACATGTATATAGTTGCCAGAGTAGTTACAACTTGGTAACTGCTTGCAATTGGATAAGCGTTGTCCAATCATATCACATCCAAACTTTGATTTGGATTGGGTTATGGGTTCAGGTCATCTGGAGTGGACTTAAACTTTAACAATATAACCCAACATCTTTCACTCATACAAAATAAAATAAATAAAACTAATAGAGAAAACACTAATAACTCCTCTAAAATATGTTAAGACATTCATACGGACAAATATACTGTGTGATCTATGAACAAACAATATATAACAAAGCTTGTTTCTCAAATCTCAATTGTACTACTTTACAAGAGATTGAAAACTTGTTCATTATCATGTCTCAGATTTAATAAAATTTTATTTGTTCAAGCATACTTAATCTCTCAAAATAATATGTTTGATCCTACAATATTCTATATAATTACAATCATAATTCCAAATTACAATTTGTCAATATGTAAATAAGTGAATAAAATAAAATTCATTAAATCTTTCTATTTCACTTTCATCCCTTAGTCAATCAAAATTGACCGACACTAAAGATATGCCTCATAAGCCGAATTATCATATTCATAATAAACATAATATTGATACAAACATCACTTCGTTACTTTGAGACACAGAAAATAGTCACTAAAAATATAGTTTGAACTTTTAAAGAAACTTCAATGAAATTCACATAATGAGAAATTAGAGATAAATTCACTTCTTTTTCATATCGATCATAATGAGCACATGTGATATCAAACACAGGATACAATGAATCTTGTCTTTAAATAAGAATCTATATGTCTTTAAAATAAAACTTATTCATTGTACAGATTGAAGTTCAGTCGTTTTCTTTGCACCTAACTTGACTTCTTAGAAGCTTGCCTTTCAAGCTCGTATTATCAAGAAACTTAGATATGGTTTAATTAGGTTTTCATGATAGTGGGACATATCATGAGTGGTTTAATAACAAATTTCAAGTAGAATCTCATCTTGACTATAGTCAAGACGATATTTATATATTTAAACCCCTAAAGAATAACCCTATCTAACTCTGAATTATTAGATAATGCTTATGTTTCTAGCTTGAGATTACTCGTTAAATCTCATCTTATATAGATTGTAGATTTAGGAAAAGTCGACGTTGTTTTTTAGTCCACCTGGTTCTTCAAGCCCAATACCTGCAAATCACCAAAAACAAAACAGAAAGTAATAAAGGAGAAAGGAAGAACAAGGAGCACACACTGATTTTTACGTGGTTCAGCTAAAACCAAGTCTACATCCACTACTGTCACCCTCTATTTTGGTAGAGTAACAGTATAATATTTCTCTCTCGTCTTTACAATGAATTTCATCCCTATGTATAGCGAGAGATGATACAATTTAAATCTCATACAGATAAGACAAAAAATATTTACATTAATTCTGATAATTATGATATCAAGATTCTCTCCAACAAATCAACAACGGACTGCGAGAATCTCGAAATTTGATTTGCTTCAAACTATGAAAGTTGACTTCTTCTTAAATTAAGCTGTTTCAGGCTTCTAGAAGGTTAATTGGATCAGTCGTAGTGAGATGATATTCTGGCGAGCTGGCATACCACTCATCGAGCAAATTGAGAGTCTTTAAAGCATAGCTCACTCTAAGTAACTACCTCTTTACAGCAACCATATTACAGTGCTCTCATATAACGACCAGATTATCGGGCTAATATATAGCAACCAAATTCATGGGCTCACACAACAACCTGATTAGCGGGCTCATGAGGCTTCTGGCTATTAGACTCATCAATTGGGCTTTTAGCGGCTCATTTATCAGATCGTGAAAATACCCATAACACTAGTCGCCTAGCTCTTAGTGCGATTTTAGGACTGAGAGCCGATACCTGATAATGAATTCTGACTTCTTGAGATTTGCCATTTCACCTTTTCAAATTTCTATCTTTTCTCTTTACACGTGGTAGCTTTCTAGATGACTGCATCGTCATTACGCCTTACGCTACGCACATTTAATGTGCACATCTCTCAACTAACTGCACATAATGACAAACTCCCATGAATCACGCTACATCATCAAATCAAAGACCGTTACACAACTTTTAGATCTAACGGATAGGGCTTGGTGCCTATATATTGGTGGAGCCGCTCCATCTTTTTCTGTTATTTGTCACTTTCAAAATCAGACGTATTTGGACTTTCCAGTTTCTCTCCTTCATCCAACACTGCCACTCAACGTTTCAACATTTTTCTTCAAAACTTCCCAGATTTTATTGCATTCAAGGGGAGTTTCCACACTCGTTTTCAATTTTCGATCTTCGTTTTGATTTGTATTATGCTTTTCTTGTTTTTGTGAACCCGTTTTCTGTTGTTGTTTGAATATTATGTGACTCTTCACATTCTTTACTTGAGAAAGTCTGAAAAATTTGAATAAAACGATTGTTTAATCTACTAGAAGTGCATTTGTCTGCTGTTCTTGTTTGGAGTAACTTGGCACTTAAACTCTGGCATGTTCTTAGAAGTAGGGTTGAGCATGAAATTTGATTATTAGTCCTTTATAGCTTCAGTGACCAGACGGGCTCGCAGCCAGAGACCCCTTGCTCTCAATAGTTCCCCTTGGCACATAACTTGATACTCAGAAGAATAGATGTAGGAAAGACCCTAGTCTTTTAGGCTCGGTATGCTATTAGTGACCTAATCCCTTTGCTTCTTTTATAGATGTCAAGTCGTGAACGCCGCAGTCACATAGTAGGGGATGCTGATGAGGACTTCGAAGAGCAATTTGAACAAAAAGTCAAAGACATACAAGGTGCGAACTCTCAAAGCGGTAAAGTCACACCAGAACTTGCAGGGCGAGATAATCCTCCAACCCGTAAGCCATTTTTTCAGCACAAATCCTTTGTTACACTTGGCAAGCTTACCTGGATAGCTCAAGATTTTGGCTTCCCTTCAGGATGCTGCGTAATGGTGTCGGCTTTTCATGACCATGCGGCTCACCCTCCTCTAGGGTTCATAGTGATTAGCTGCTAACACTTGGAATTCGGATTTAGGTTTATAGTTCCTTACTACCTTCTCGACCTACTAAATACCTTTATATAGCTCATTTTCAATTTACCCCGAACTCCTACACCCACCTGACCTCTTTAGTTGCCATTTTCATCAAAAACAGGTTTTCACCTCCTACCCGACAAATGATTCAATACTTTTTTTTTTTTTAAATCCACCACAAGTTCCAAGGTGGAGAAACGGGATGGGTTTTTTTACTTCTCAGCCTACAACTCCTCTTACAAGGTGTACTTACCTAAAGCGATGAGCAAGTCGAATGTGAGTGACTACAAGATCCACTAGTTTTATGCATCTTGCTTGTCTCTTTCAGATATTAACCATTTTGCATTTTCTCATTTTCCTGGTGAGCAGATATCCAGTTCGCTGCTTTATAAACTTTTTCTTTTCCTTTTTTAATCGATCTTTATTTTATCATGCAAACATCACTAAGAGCTCAATCAAGCTCTCAAACTTGGAGATAACAGCATTGCAAAAATTCTCTGAGGTCAAGAGCCCACTGGATGATCAGCTACCGACAACTACTTTTTACGGGATTACGGGCTAGCACCCCAGCTCGATAGAAAACACTTCAGCATCAATTACGACCTCGAGATTTACGATAAAAAGGAGGTCTCTTCAGTCTTTGAGGCCTTTTAAAAGGGGAACGTCGAGCTCGTCCAAAAGAAAACTCACCACAATGGTGGAGCTTAAACTAGAAACACCACCATCTTGTCCAGAAGTTAAGTCTGTAGACCTTGATGTTCAAATATCGGGCTCCACTGAGTCTCCACTTTCTCAGCCTAAGGGGCCCGATCAAACTGCAGGAGACCCAAGCTAGCAGACGGTCCCATAAGGTGCTACATGGTCGTCCTCTCAACAAAAAGCAGCAGCGACCTCACCAAAATAGGGTGTGAGGTATAGGACCATGGGGAAGAAAACTACGGGTAGAGAGGCGCTCCCCTACAGGGAAATCCCCCTAGTCAAACGATCCCAGCCCCAGGTAGTTCATCAACTCGATGACCCGAGGCTATAGATAAAGGCAAAAGAGTGGCGAAGCCTCCTCTAAAACGTCAAAAAACCAAAGGCAAAGAGCCACGGCTGAAGTAAGCAATGAAGAGCCATCTTATAAGTTCAATGCAGGGGAGTATTATAACGACCTTCTGGATTACACATTGTAGTTTTTGGGACCTAAAAAATCGGCTCTTTACAGGGATCACATAGCGGTAACAGGCTAATCAGCTACATTGGTCGCCATAATCTGCTGGTGAGTTTCAACGAGAATTTTTCTTTTTTCTCCCCCCTTTTTCATTTTTATTCAGCACTAAAGTTTCTGTCTTAGGTTTCCATGGGTTTAATGAAGCTGCTTAAAGAACTTCCCAATTACAAAGAGGAAATGGCTTCACATAAGGCCATCATAAAAATGCTCGAGAGCGATAAAGAAAAAATCAAGGGCAAGCTAGAATTCTTGCAAAGGGAGTCTGAGAAGGCAAAGAAGGCCGCACTCGACTTCGAACAAAATTCAAGAAGGCCCAAGAGCAAAAAGTTAAGGCAAAGGAAGCCTTAGCTTGCGAGATCAAGCTTCGAGAGAATACGACCTTCTTGTTTGACAAGGCCACTGAGGAGATTAAAAAGCTTAAGGAATAGGTGATCTGGCATCAAAAGCGGGCTAACACTGTAGAGAAGAAGTTCGAGCTGGTGTTGTGAGATGTAGATGTGATGAAGGAAAAGATCACTCGGCCCAGGAAATAATCAACTAGGCCAAAGCTCGTATTAAAAAGGGTTGCAAAGATGCCATCTCAAAGATAGGGAGTTTATTTCTATATACATCGTGAAAATACCATCTAGAAATGGACTTCTCATTTTTCAAGAAGAATGCGGTCGAGGAGGTGAAAAAATATATAGCTCGCGTTGCCAAGGCCGCTCAGGCTGAAGTTGCCAATCCTACCCAATAGAGGGCTACTCTAGTTGATGTGAACCCCGTATATAAAGATACGACACCCACAACCAAATTGAAACATAACCCCAAGAAAGATTAAAACAGGTTCATAAAAATAAGAAATTTGACCCATTGATTATATGTCAATCAAGAACCAAAGTTATAAAGAACTTTGACCCAATGATTAGAACTCAATCAAGAACCAAAATTATAAAAGAATAATATTGACGCCACTCCTAAGACATAGATGAGAAGGTAGGAGATAAGTCATGGTTTTGATCGCCACAAGCATAGCTTGATAAGATCACATGTTCATAAAAAACAAGAGAGAAAATTCACTCTCTCAATTAAACCTAATTGGCTGCAACTTCATTCATCTTATTATCTTCTTTAGGGTTACAAGACAAGTCTTTTTATAGGCAAAGAAAATAACATAATATGAAACCCTAACCCCCTAACAATTAGGCTCACTAAACATACTCATGGGTTTACAATAATTAAATATGGGCTTAAGTTAATTATAATATGTCAGCCCAAATAATACACACTAAAATAAAATAAGCTAACTTAACTTAAAACCCATTACAATTTCAAATAAACTCAGCCCAATTTATTTAAAGCCCAAATAACTCTAATTTGCATCTAATTGTCTTCCATTAGCATCCAAAGCCTTCATGATTAAGCCTCTCATTGCCTTAAATCTCCTCATTGCCCAATTGTCTTGTGTTCCTCCATGATTGCTATCTTAGTTTCCATCATTCTCGCTTTCCTCAAAACGATTTGTCCTCAAATCGTGACCTATCTAGTTGTTTGAAGTCTTGATTGAAAACCTGAAAATAATATTTGAAAATAACCTCTCACACTCCCTCACGTGTTTCACTCAACACTCGGAGGTTCACTTTTTGAATTTCGTTCACTTTATAATTCACCTTTATTTTTTTAATCAAACTAGAACACACTCTCAATAATTTCAATGCAGAATTTACGGATTGAATCATGATGAAACAATAGATATATCTTGCAAATCATTAAATAGATGCGATGATGAATCAAGATTGATGCAAAAATAAAAATAACAAGGCAGAACAGATTGTTATACAGCTGCAATGAGAATGAAACAGATATGGAAACAGACTTAAAAAGGATGAAACAGTATGTTCGAACCGACCAAAAAAACAATGTAATATACCCAGTAGTAACAAAGCGGCTGCAAGACACAAAAGGAGACAAGAAATTAATGATGAAACAATGTTGACGCAAAAGAAAATTTATATAATGGGTGATGGACAGTGAGTGGACTTGCAAACTACAAGGCAAAAGAAAAAAAAAACAAAAAAGCAAAAAAAAAAAAAAACAATTTTAATTGAATGACGGGTGGATGATGTGCGCAATTCAATAAGCAAAATAAAAAATTGAATTGATGTTGGAACACAACAGCAACAAGATGATGAATCGGCACTAGAAGACAAAAAAAAAACTAATTAATGTGAAATCAAGAAGATTAGTGGACTGTGTGTTACGGCTAATTAAAGAAAACAATAACAAAGAAAAGCTAATTGATATACGGAAAAGAAGAAAAAATAAAAGATATTTCCAAACCTGAAGAAAAGGAAGTTGGAAGAGTTTGAGACTGTAGCACTCACAGAAGAATGCAGCGCAATCTTACAACAGAAGTTACCTCCGAAATTAAAGGATCCTGGCAGTTTCACTATTCCGTGCAGAATTTGAGAGAATTTTGAAGGAAGAGCCTTGTGCGATCTGGGAGCAAGTATCAACTTGATGCCTTTATCCATTTATAAGAGATTAGGTTTGGGGGAAGCTAAGCCAACATCAGTTACTCTTCAACTTGCAGATCGATCTGTGAAAAGACCTAGAGGGATAATTGAGGATGTTTTGGTGAAAGTGGAGAAGCTTATATTCCCAGCGGATTTCATTATCCTTGACATGGAAGAAGACCGTGAGATTCCTATCATACTGGGAAGACCCTTTTTAGCCACCGGTAGGACTGTGATTGATGTGCAGCAGGGCCAGTTAACAATGAGGGTACAAGATGAAGAAGTCACTTTTAATGTTTTCAAAGCTTTGAAATTTCCTGGTGACACTGATGAATGCAAAAGAGTGGAAGTGTTATATGATTGTATTCAGGAGGTATGCAATGAAGAAACTCCACTAGATGCCTTGGAAGCTGCATTGTTAGATTCAAGTAAGGGGAATCGTGAAGAAGTCCAAGATTATTTAGAAATACTGGAAGCAGCTCCAAAGTATGAGGTGTTAAATATGCATAATGCTCAGCCTCTTTTGGCGTCATCGATACTCAAGTCATCCATAGAAGAGCCACCGACTTTAGAGCTTAAGCCACTCCCAAAACATTTACGATATGCTTATCTTGGGAAGGCATCCACCTTGCCAGTAATCATCTCTACAGCATTGAATGATGTTCAAGAAGAGAAATTATTGCGGGTGTTGAGAGAAAATAAGTTAGCTTTGGGATGGACAATCGCTGATATAAGGGGTATTAGTCCATCCTTTTGCATGCACAAAATCCTAATAGAAGATAACTACAAGCCAACTATTCAGCCTCAACGCCGATTGAATCCAATTATGAAGGATGTGGTAAAGAAGGAGATAATTAAACTGTTAGATGCAGGTATCATTTATCCCATCTCGGACAGTTCTTGGATCAGTCCAGTTCAATGTGTTCCCAAGAAAGGAGGAATAACGGTGGTGACAAATGAGAAAAATGAACTTATTCCAACGAGAGTGGTCAATGGCTGGTGGGTTTGTATGGATTATAGAAAGCTGAATCAAGCCACGAGGAAAGATCATTTTCGGCTACCTTTCATTGATCAAATGCTTGATAGGTTAGCCGGACATAAGTTCTATTGCTTTTTGGATGGATATTCTGGGTATAACCAAATTGCCATAGCTCCAGAGGATCAGGAAAAGACAACCTTTACATGTCCTTATAGCACCTTTGCCTACAGGAGAATGCCATTTGGATTATGTAATGCTCCCGCAACGTTTCAACGATGTATGATGTCCATTTTTTCTGAGATGGTGGAGCAATTCTTGGAAGTTTTCATGGATGATTTTTCGATATTTGGGGATTCGTTCGACTTGTGCTTACAAAATCTTGCTAAGGTGTTGAAAAGGTGCACGGAGACTAACCTAGTGTTGAACTGGGAAAAATGCCATTTTATGGTTCAGGAGGGTATCGTTTTAGGACATAAAATCTCAGCGAGTGGCATTGAAGTGGATAGAGCGAAAATAGAAGTAATTGAGAAACTCCCACCACCTTCATCAGTCAAGGGAGTTAGGAGTTTTCTTGGACATGCAGGATTTTACAGAAGATTCATCAAAGATTTTTCCAAGATTTCAAGGCCATTATGTAATCTCCTGGAGAAAGATGTGCATTTTAAGTTTGATGAAGATTGTTTGCAAGCGTTTGAAGCTTTGAAGAAGAAATTAGTAACAGCTCCGATTATCGCTGCTCCAGATTGGAACACACCATTTGAGTTAATGTGTGATGCCAGCGATTTTACAGTAGGGGCTGTCCTTGGTCAGAGAAGGGGTAAGATTTTCCACACTGTTTACTACGCCAGTAAGACATTGAATGAAGCCCAAATGAATTACACCACAACAGAAAAAGAATTACTGGCCGTAGTATTTGCATTTGATAAGTTTAGACCGTATTTGATTGGGTCTAAAGTTGTAGTCTACACTGACCACTCTGCCATTAAGTACCTTGTAACCAAGAAGGATGCCAAGCCGCGTCTGATCAGATGGGTACTGCTACTACAGGAGTTCGACTTAGAGATAAGAGATAAGAAGGGGACAGAAAATCAAGTTGCGGATCATTTGTCTAGATTAGAAGGGAATAGTGCGGATGATAAGACAAATATCAATGAGGCATTCCCCGATGAACAACTTTTCTCTTGTAGCAATGAAGAGCACCGTGGTACGCAGATTTTGTTAATTTCATAGTATGCAATGTACTTCCCCCTGACTTATCATTTCAGCAGAAGAAGAAATTTCTCCATGATGTGAAAAGGTATGTATGGGATGACCCATATTTGTTCAAGCAATGTGCCGATCAGATGATGAGATGATGTGTGCCATACGAAGAAACTGAGAATATTTTACGACATTGTCACTCGTCCAATTATGGGGGTCATTTTGGTGGAGAGCGGACTGCCATAAAAGTTCTGCAAGCTGGGTTTTACTGGTCGACGATTTTTAAAGATGCACGGAGATTTGTGCAAACATGTGATCAATGCCAGCAGACAGGAAATATTTCGAAGCGACATGAGATGCCGTTGCAGAATATTTTAGAAGTTGAGTTGTTTGATGTATGGGGTATAGACTTTATGGGACCTTTTTCGTCATCCTTTCAAAATCAGTATATCTTGGTGGCAGTGGATTACGTGTCGAAGTGGGTAGAAGCTGTTGCTACATCTTCAAATGATGCAAAGGTTGTGACCAAGTTTTTGAAGAAGAATATTTTTACCAGATTTGGAACACCTCGAGCTATTATCAATGATGGAGGTTCACACTTTTGTAATCGCTAATTTGAAAGTCTTCTTAGGCAATATGGGGTCACTCACAAGATAACAACCCCATATCACCCTCAAGCCAGTGGACAAGTGGAAATTTCAAATAGGGAACTTAAGGGTATTCTAGAGAAGACTGTGAGTAAGTCAAGGAAGGATTGGAGTCTCAAACTTGATGATGCACTTTGGGCTTATCGAACTGCCTATAAAACACCAATTGGAATGTCCCCATTTCGGTTAGTGTATGGGAAAACATGTCATCTACCAGTCGAGTTGGAGCATCGAGCTTTTTGGGCTTGGAGCATCGAGCTTTTTGGGCAATTAAGGCATTGAATTTTGATTTGAAGAAAGCTAGTGAGAAACGTCTTCTATAATTGGATGAGCTCGAAGAAATAAGATTGGATTCATATGAGAATGCTCGCATCTACAAGGAAAAGACAAAGCAATGGCATGACAGAAAAATCTTAGCTAAGCATTTTGTACCAGGATAGCAGGTATTGGTATTAAATTCCAGGCTTAGATTGTTCCCAGGCAAGCTCAAATCCAGATGGTCAGGCCCTTTCATTGTAAAAATGGTATATCCATTTGGAGCAGTGGAAGTTGAAGATGAGAAGATGAAGACTTCGTTCAAGGTTAATGGCCAAAGGTTGAAGCATTATTACGGTGGTGAAGTGGATCGTCAAAAATCCACTATCACTTTGGTGGATCAGAACAATTGAAGACAGATGGAAGTCGAGCTGAAGACTAAAAATCTAACGCTTCTTGGGAGGCAACCCAAGTTTTCAAGTAACTTCTTTTATTTTTGCATTGTTTACTTTCATTTATTTGTTTTTATATTTTTGTTTTGTTTTATCTTTTACTATTTCTTTTCTGTTTGTCCACTATTTTGTGATTGTTTTTTTTGTTTTCTTTCATATTTAAGTGTGTTTTATTTATATTTTATTTTATTTTCGTTCTCATGACTTTAGCTTTTCAAACATTGGGGACAATGTTTGGACTAGGTTTGGGGGTGGAAACATTCATGTTTCAAACTTGATTAATAAATTGACCATGTGCTATCGAGAGGAGAGTTATTGCACTATGTAATTGGTAATCTTGACTAGGGAAGAGTCATGAAAGTTGTAAGTATAGTTTGATGTTATCAAAAACTTTGAGCCTAGTAGGAGAATGTAAAGATATTATGTATGCATAGATGTGATCTATTAGTGGAGACTACCCTAGTGACAACTTTTGAACCATATCGTTTCATTTTAGAGGGATTATATTCATTTTCACTCTTAAATACTCTTCAAAAATTTTTTATGACTAGTTGGTCTCTTTAGGCTTTGTTTGGACTTTAAGGTCAGATATTGCAATTCTTTATTATTTCTGAAGTTTTGAGTTGTTATGTGAACTTATTGACATGAGGCATGAATGTGTGTGATTAACTTCAGAAAAAAAGCTAAGAAATCAAAATTTCCAAACCTAAAATATGTGTGCGCCTAAAACCAATTTGAAGCCAAACACATATTGACCTTTATTTTCTTTCATCCTTACAATTTGTCCTTGTCCTAGCCAAAATTAAAAGATAATCCTTACTCTTGGAGCTTGGATTTATTTCAAAAAAAAAAAATGGTTGGAAGAAAGGAGTGTTGGGTGCAGAAAAACTCAGGTTTGGGGGAGTTATTAAGTGAAGACAATGATCTATTCAAAATAAATAAATAAATAAATAAAAATAAAAATAAAAAAAGAAAGGAAAAATTTGATGACGAAATAAAGGAGGCATTGTTCAGTTAGAAAAATTGAGCTCAATGTTAATTATAATATTTTAGAGATGGAACGAATATCTTTGAAAGAGTTCAAGCTCCATTTTGTTGACCTTATTCCAGTTCTTTGTGAGCCAAAACCCCTAGCCCCATTACACCTATTGAGAAGACCTACTGATTAATAAGGGATCATGATTGCTTAAAGTCAGAATTATGGGTGTTGCATTGACTTTAGATGTCTGATTCTTTCAAGAGACCTATTTTGTGCTTAGCGTTTATAATTCATAAATGATTATACAAGCATTATAAAAATTTGAATTTTTCTTGATGCATAACCTCTTAACTGCTTGTATGTTGTGAGTGTGTTGCCGTAGGACTCTGTGAAATAAAATAAAATGAGTGATTTCCAATGAGACGTAGAGTCGAGGCGAAATAAGGTCATGGTATGTATGCGTAGTGTTATCGAATTTCAAATGCTGGATGATGAGTTGGAGAAGACGGACGACTGTGTGAAGATTACTAGTGACTTATTTTTAGTCGAGGTTCAAGATCTCAGGTGCAGTGATTATTCTTGAAGATAGCACTGGAAGATTTGTTGTTGAGTTTGAACTTGATTGTTTTGCGTTTGTGGGTATCGTAGCTGGTAAACCCTCAGGAGACACAACTCCTCTTCTAGGGACACTTAGAGGTTTAAAGGCTTGTGGCATATGCTAAATGCCATCGTGTTTACATACGAAAATGGATGTGGTTTTAATTTTTTATTGTTTTTATTTTTTGTTTTGTTAGATTTTTGCTCAAGGGCGAGCAAAAGTTAGGTTTGGGGGTATTTGATCGGGCTAAAATTATGCACGATTTTATATTCTTAACCTATACTCTTGTGATGAAAACCCGAGTAAAATAGGGGTGTTCTAATATTTTCTGAGTGTTTTGTGCAGAAATTGAATGTAGGGACTAAACTGTAAATTTTATAAATTTTGGGGGTAAAAGTATAATTTTTCAAAGTTCAGGGGTAAAAGTGTAATTTTTGAAACTTGAGGGCCTATTTGTAATTGTACTGTAGGCCATAGCTGCTGGTTGATTTCCAGTAGCCCACACCAGCAGCTAGCCGCGAGAAGCATACGCAGGCCTATGGCCTGTGACCATGGGCTGCATCCAGTGTTTTTTCGCGTTTTGCGAGTAAACGACGTGCAGGCCAATGTGAAGCGATCCAAACGTGCGCTGCAAAATTTTCTTACATATTTTACGCATGGAAAATCACCAAGAATTTCTCAGTTGATTCGTCGAAGATAATTTAGGCAATGGATCAAAGTTTTGAAGGAAATTCAAGCGGTCTTGCGGAGGATTTTTTAATTAATTTGGTAAGCAATCAAAGCAATTCGGGCGGTCTGTATATGGTATTGACAGAGAGCAATTTGGAGGATTTTTGGAAGGAAACTTGCATTGGCAATTGACAGAGAATCGAGAAAGAAAAGGGAAGTCAACCGATGCGTTCAATAATGTTGCCCTTCTCATATAAAGTCATATTGTGAGGCAGCAGAGAGGGGAGGTCGGCAGAGAGAGAAACGTTGAGGGTTTTTCTTTCATTGATTTTTCTTTTGGACGGCAGCCAGCAGCGGAGAAGGTTTGAAGAAAGTGGAGGTGCAGTAAGATCTCGACATTGTCAGAATTCAAAGCACTCCAGAATATTCAATTTCAAGAGGAAGGATCGACATCTCAGAGAACACAGTGACTATTTCATCTTTTTATTATTTGTTTCAATGTTGATTATTGTTAATTCAATTTTAGACGCTGTGTTATTCAATTTCATGTCGAACTAATTTCACTTTTTAAGGCTACAATGTAGCTGATTTATTTCATCGCCTATTCAATGAGTTTTTGGATTAATGGATGATTGTTTTCTTTTATATTTGTATTCTATTCTATTGGATCTTAATGCTGTCAATCAAATAAGGCCTGTTAATTGACAGATCTAGTGACTATGATGCGCTTGACAAAGGTATCATATGTCAGACGGCAATAGAATAGCATAATCTGTGTAGGATAGACATATACCTATAGGATTGTGTAATCATTTATGGGTAATTGAAACTTAATGAGTTCAGATTAATTTAATCTATATAGACATATAATAGATTAATTATTCTGGATAATATTACTTGACTGATCGAAAAAGGCTGGTAATTTATTTAGAACTTTACCGATTAAATACAAAATAAAAGTAATTATGTTTGTGAGAATAAAATGAGAATAGGTTGATGAAATAAAAAGGTGAAATTGTGCCTTAGATCTATAAATCTGCTGTTAGTTCCATTATTTAAGTTGGTTGTTTATTTAATTTTTAATTTTTAATTTTGTTTTACTATATTTTATTCACCTCTATTTTAGTTTTGATAGTTTGAATAAAATTGTCTCAATCAATTTTGGTAATTGATATATATAAAATTTAGCAATTGTCCCTGTGTGAACGACCTTGATTTGCCATTATATTACATTGTGACCGTGTATACTTGCACGCGACCTATTGTAATTAATGCATTAGTAATTTACCCATCAGTCAACTTACCATCTGGTCAAAAAGCCACTAGAAATAAATGAGTTCTCTGCATCAAGCATAAAGATAGATGTCTTAATAGAGAGATATAAGATGAGGTTAGTAGTGAAAGGATATACTTAATAAAAGGGTATAAACTATGAGTAAACCTTCTCTCCTATGTTAAGATTTGCTTACATTGGCCTTATACTAGCTATCCTTGCACATATAGACCTAGAGTTACATTAGATGGATGTAAAGACAACATTTCTTAATGAAGAACTAGAGGAAGAAATTTATATGGAACAACCAAAGAATTTCATCCAAACAATGGTACCTTCGTTTCCAAGAGTCAGTTATGTGCTATGGATTTTAGAAGATTAAAAAGGACCATTTGCCGATACCTAAACCAGATTCCCTCTAGGCTAGTATTTGGTAGGCCTCGCCTGATACTCCAACGAGCCCCTCTTAAGCTCGACCGATCGGCTAAATGGAATCGTGGAGCGAACTTTGAAACTCGCCTGTTTTGCTTTTGCTTTGAAACTGATTTAATGTCGTTATGTCAAAACTAGTTGGGTTAGTTCACTTGATTTGAAAGTTTCATTTCCTTTTAAAGTTATGTAAAAGTAAATTTTTTTTTGTCATTTTCAAAGTCTAAAATATTTCTAACGAAAATCCTACAGCATAACAACTACATTTGTACAGTTTCCAAATTCCTGCAATTTAAAGATACACTCCCAAAACAATTCAATCTCAACTCAAATTTTTTTTATTCTCACAAACATATATAGATCCACATAGAACCTCAACTGATGAGTACATACTTTTCATTCCAAAATAAACTTCACAAATATTTACATTACAAAATATGATATCATAAGTATCATATTGCTACCAAAAGAAGTATGACATGAGAACATGCAAGTATTTAATTTGTGTTTACAACAAAAGGTAATCGAACTCATGTGATGCAACCAATGATTTGCCCACCTAATTTGTTGAAGATAATTTTTGGTTTTGTTGTGCGTTTTGATCGTCCGTACGAGTACCTATGAAGATTTTATAATATATATACAAAACAACAATATAAACTTAAAACAACTTCAATAATTACATAATTCACAACTAAATAATTATAAACTTAATGAAAATTATCAACTTATTGAAAACGTAGAAAACTTTTCATAAAATTCTTTTACTTCTAAAAGTATCGTTCATACCCCATAATCTTTATGTCACGTGGCGATTTTTATCTAACGCCAACCGTGATACTATTGATACTTCTCCGCAATCACGTAACGGAATTTTTTGCATCGCCAATAGTGGTATAAACTACTGTATAGGCTTGACAACTACGTGCGGAATTTACTGCGTCGCTATCGTAGTGCAAGACACTATATCAAATCTGGGCAACTACATTGCGGAATTTGTGCATCGCAAATAGGTAGTGCTATACTAAACTGTAATCTCTGAGCGACTACGGGCGGACTTTTCTACATCGCTCACCGTAGCGCTATCTCATACTTAACTTTAAGGGGTAACGAAAGACCTTTAAAAACTCTTTTTCTTTTAACCAACAACCTTTCTTTCAAAACTTCGAACTGAAACTCATAAGCTTAGTTCATTAAACACTACTTTACTTTGAAACCTCTTTGAAACTCATATTTTGCTTTTCTTGATTAATTAAGACATTTGTTTATAACAATTTATTCATAAACTTTTAATAAGTAAATAAATTACAATCTATTACATAAGTAAACATAGTGTGAGTTAGTATACTCACCCCAAATCCATGCTCACCAATGGGCTCTAATGGGTCTCTCTCGCTTCGTTAGTTTGCTCTGAATCTACACATCACATTCTCATTCAAACTTTGCTAGAATGAACTTCATTGAACTATAATTGAAACTTTGAATACAATTAACTCTATTAAGACCGCTTTAGACTAAACCTTCTCGTCTAGTTTCTAACCCAAAAGAGGCTTTCAAATTCTGATTTCTTGGCACAAACCTTATTTATTATCACCTAGAGACCCTCTAGAATGCTTAAAATGGTCACCAGAAGCTCGTAACTCAAAATCACTGTTTTAAGACCCCCTAAAGCCGAATTGAATGCACAGCTTTGCTCGGGACTCCATTTTCTTTTGTTCTTTTTCCTACAATCCTCTTATCTCACATTCTGGTCACCCATAAAATTTCATTAAAAAATTCTATCGTTTGCTATGTCAAATCTAAGAAACATGCCTTTTTTCGGGCACTTTTTTTATGCACATTTTCACCCTAAACATGAAATAAACTCAATTTTTTTATATCTAGTGTTCTTTTACTCAATTTTAATTGAACATACTCAATTCATGATCAAAGAATGCATTTGGTGTGACATTCCGAAATGCCATTCACCAGGCTTTAATTTCTCAACCTATCTCTACACTTTTTCTTTTTTAAATTTAACATTTCTATTAGCTTCTCTAACATCAAATATGCATGTATTCAAGCTTAAATGCATCAAAACAAAAAGGGATTACATATCCCCATCAATGGCTGAATCACACTCTCACACCTCACCTTTTACTTCTTTTACTTTTTCAAGCTATTCATTTGATAATTCTCTCAAGCATTTCATCAAACATATGGTCTACAACTTAATTCACTTCATACTAGTCTACATCAAAGGTTAGGGTTTGCTCTACATAAACCCTAGATTCTATATTCTTGCATGGTTCTTCTTATTTCAACTCTTTTTTAGTTTAATAGATTTCTAAACTTGATTGTAAACAAACTCCCATCAATTTACATATCAAAACAACAACTTAATCATCAACATCACACATGATTCTAACTATACCAAACTTGATGAAAATCATGGAAACTTACTTTGATCTTGGTTAAATCTTGCTTTTATAGCTTAATCCACCTTGAATCCTTGCTTAGAAGCTTGAAATTGGTTTGAAACTACCTTAAATCTTCTTCTCCTTCTTTGGCCGACCCTTGCTCCCTCACTCTCTCAATTTTGCTTCAAAATTTCTCTAAGTGTTGATGACTAACACACTTCTAACTTATAAAATTGCCCTTAAAGTTTGATACTTAATTACATTCCATGCCACCACTTGAATTTTTGTTAAAATGTCCTCCAACTTTGTACTAATATCATGACATCATACTAACTTCTATACATTCTCATAAGTTCCCCCAATTTATGTATTTTACTCACTTATATATATATTTATATATATGATTCTTTATTTAGCAAAATGACCCTTTTGCCCTCTTTTGATTTTTTGCATTACAATGAGCATCGAATAACTTTAACGATCTCTACTTAGACTATTTACAAACTTTAATAGTTACAATGAGCCTAATCTATCTTCTTTTACTAGGGAGTTCAAACAATGATAATAAGGGCTTATACCATTACCTATATGTTAAGTAGGTAAAAGCTAAGTTTGTTATACTATCTTTATATATGAATGATATTTTTATAGTCAGAAATGATAAGAAGTTTATTATAATCACTAATGAATAGTTATCCTCAATTTTTGAGATGAAAGATATGAGAGAAGTTATTTCTATTTTAAGAGTTAAAATTGTTAGAAATTGTTCAAAGAGAATTATGGTTTTGTCATAAGATCCGTACATTAAAAAAATTCGCGAACGATTTCACATGATTGATTATAAGCCTATGGGTACTCCCATCTTAAAGATGTGCATTAAAACTCCACAAGAGCATGAACAAATACAAAGACTTCCTTATTCCAGTGTCATTGAAAGTATCATATATGTTATGATGTGCATGAGACCTGATATTTGTTATACAATTGGACTTGTAAGTAGATATTAATCCAATCTTGGACAAAATCATTAGATTGCTGTGATAAGAATATTAGCATATCTTAAGAGGACTGCAACTACTCCCTATGTTACCAAGACGATAACATGTGCTTGATTGGGTACGCAAACGCTGATTGAAGAGTGACCGACTATTTTAATAATGTTCTAGACATATGCAAGTATATGGGCTGTTTTGTATATAACCATGAGTCAAGGTCGATCCCATAAGGATGGATACAAACTTTGCACTAAATACCAAAATTGATTAAAAACAAAATTATCCAAACTAGGGAAAATTTATTTGATTACAAGATATTAAATTAAGAAAATTAAATTAACAATTGAAATTAAACTAAACAAAAAATCAACAATTGGCTAGCATCCAAACATACAATTTCACTTAACTATTTCATTTAATTTATTCTAATCAACTTAAAGATAATTTTTATTTTGTATTTAATTGGACAATTCTAAATATTTACATGTCTTTCTCGATGGTCAAACAAACATACCCAAAAAAATTAACCTAACTCTATCTCTATATAGATTAATTAACTTAAATTCATTAAGATCAAATTATCCTTACACAATTACACAACCTAGACAAATATATCTCTATTTCATATGAATTATGCTAACTTATTGATTTCTAAACACATCATGTCTGTCTCGAATATATTATGACCACAAAATCTAATCAATTGATAGGATTAAATTAATTGATAGCATTAAATACCAATAAAGTAGAATACAAAAATAAAAATCATTTTTAAAAATATTCCTAAATCATTGAATAAATTAAAATAATAGTTAAGCTACATTGTAGTCTAGATTCAACAAAAATTAGTTCAACATAATTAAAGCTAAAGCAATAAATTCAACATGAACCATTTCCATTATAAAATACTAAGAAGAAAATAAAGTAAACAAATTTCTCCTCCATTTGAATGTGCTCTAAGAATGATATTGAACGAATATGCTTCTAGTTGATACTAACCTCAAACAGTAACTCTGGTCAACTAATAAAAACTTATTTGAATGATGAAAAACTGATGAATTTTCGTCTAAGAACTCACTTTATTTATAGGCATCAAGAAGGGCTTTCGTGAGATTTTCCAAGGGCCAAAGAGAAAATTTTGTAATAAAATCAATTCAGAATTCAACTTTATGTCTCCGTAATAAATGCAACGTGGTTATTGATGCTTGAACACTTCAAGCTTCTAGAACCAACGACAAGTGATACAGGCAATTGGCATGGCTTCAATGGCGCGACTTATTTTCCTATCCTCTCCCTGCGTCTATAGCTCACGTCTATGCGGTTTACTTGTGTGACTTGTTGGCGTGGCTTCCAACTTCTTGCCACAAGCTACGACTCACCTTTTGTCAGTGTATGTCCACTTCACTTCAAATCCAAACTCTAAACTCCTATTTCATTTCATCTTCTCTTTCAATACTTATCTCTTCCAATTCAATCTTTATCCGTTTCTAAATTCAATCCTTATCACCATCAAATTCTATCCTTATCCATTCTAAAATTCAATCTCTATCTTTAACTTTTCCAGATAAACTTCTAACTCTAATCAAACTCTTATGATTAACCTTCTAATTTGAATCGAACTCTTCTTCTACACCCAAAGGATTTCAAGTTCAATTGAAACTCAAAAAAATCGTAAATAAATCAAAATTTAAATTTGAATTACCAATTTGCCCTTATTTTTCTCAATCTGCACAAAATTCTCAAAATTCATCAACAACACCAAATTTACCCAATTTTTCATCACAAAAGCTTGATTTACGAGCACCAAATAAAGGTATATTTTTTCGTTATCAAAGAGCCAATTTGGATGAGCGAAAATCTGCATTAGGTTATACATTTTTGCTCAGATAAGGTGGTATCTCTTAAAGTAGAAAGAAACAGTCTTGCACTATGTTATCCACCATGGAAGTTGAATATATAGCATGCTCAACAATAATACGAGAATTAGTCTGGCTAAAAAGAATCTTAGAGGATCTAAGTCTAAAAGCCTTTGCGAATAAGCTAAGGTTTATATACTGAGATGGTCAAACAATAATTTCATACGCCAAAGAAGCAAAATATCATAATAAATCAAAGCACATAAAGACTAATTATAACTTTATCGAAGACAAAGTGATAAAAAAGAATGTAATAATTAAGTATGTATTCGCATATGAGATGGTGATTGATCTACTTACAAAAGCTATGACAAGAGATGTATTTTTATCCATGTTAGTTCTTTAGGTTTACATAGGTTTTAATGTTTTGACTGTTACATTAAAATATATCTGTTTTATAAATAACTATGCCCTTCTTCATTATGTAATACTTGCACATATTCATTTCACGTAAATTATATGTGAAAGTATGCCATCTTGTTTGAGATTGGCATTTTTGTACGTGTAGTTGCCCTGGTTGCTAGGATAGCAAGTCAAGATGATACACATATTTCAAAGGATAATTATGAGGTTATTCTCTAAGGCTTAAATACATGAAATGTCGCCTTGACTATAGTTATGATGAGGTTCGACCTAAAATTTGTTATTGAACTGCTCATATTGTACCCTACTATCATGAAAACTTGATTAAGCCAGATGTGAGTTTCTTAATAATAGATACCTAAAAAGTGAGCTTTAAAGAACTCAAGTTAGGCATAAAAAGAGCGACTAAACCAAGATCTGTAAGTGAATAACTTAAACATTAAAGATATAGGCATTCTTATTTAATGACAATATTCACTGTAACATGTGGTTTATACAACATATGCTCATTATAATCGATGTGAAAAATCAGTGAATTTATTTCTAATTTCTCATTGTGTAAGTTCCATGGAAGTTTTTTTAAAACTTTAAACTATATTCTCAATGATTGTTTTCTTTATCTCAATGTAACAGAGTAATATTTATATAATTAATATATTTTCAATGACTATAATAATCCAGTCTATGAGACATATCTATAGTGTCAATCATTTTTGTTGATTGAGGAATAAAAGTGAAACAAAATTTAATGAATTTTATTTATTCATATATTTACATATCGATAAATTATAATTTGGAATTATCATTGTAATTATATAGAATATTACAAGATCAAACATATTATTTTGAGGGATTGTATATGCTCGAACAGCAAAAAATTATGTTAAATATAGGACATGATAATGAATATATTTTCAATTTCTTGTAAAATAGTACAATTGATATTTGAGAAACAAATTATGTTATATATTATTTGTTCATAGATTACACAGTGTATTTTTCAGTATGAATGCCTTAATGCCTTCTTCTAAACAAGTTTTGAATGTTTCTCAGTGAGTTCTATTTGACTCATATTATGTGAGTGGGAGATATTGGGCTATTGTTTCATGAGTTAGGTCTACCCAAAATGACCCAAACCTATGATCCGATCAAAATTAAAGTTTGGATGTGATTGAAAAATTGCTTATGCAATTATGAGCAATTACCAAATTATAACTACTTTGGCAATTATATATATATGTGTATATTTATATATATATAAATAGGTTGGTTAGATGTGTTTTTATTTAATTGAACCACTAGGCAAGTTTTAAAGAACACTTAACAAAAAATAGAAACCAAAACAGAGAAAACAAGATCAAAGTAAGGGCACTTACACTATGGATAGAACTTTATATTCCATTTGGTGATTGAAGTCAAAACCATTTGAACAACTCTACTTTCAAGGACAATTTGACTTCAATCATCCAATGGAACCTAAAGTTCTATTCACGGTGTAAATGCCCCTACTTTAATCTTGTTTTCTCTATTTTGGCTTCTATGTCTTGTATGTGTTCTTAAAATTTGTCCGACGATTCAATTGAATAAAACTCATCCAACTAGCCTATTTAAACAGACATTTATATAACTTCTAAAGCAGTTATAGCTAGGTAACTACTCACAACAGCACAAACAGATGTTCAATCACATCCAAACTTTGATTTTGATTGGGTCATCTTGGATGGACCTGACCTATAAGCCAATAACCCAACATTATCTAACTCTAAAGCCATTTTTTTTTACTCAAACTTTTATCCAATTCAATCTAATGCTACATCAACACATGATTATATTCAATCCAGTGCATTAATCAAATCAAATCCATTCAATCTAATCTAATCCACTATAAACCATGGAAACCCAAACTATAAAGTTGTATGCTTATTTTTCATATTAGTAATTCTCTCTAAGTTTTCAATATTTTTGCTATTGGTGGAGTCTTAACCTTCTCTATCTTATAGTTTTTGAGAGTATCTCCAATGCTCTCATAAATTGGAAAAATATAATATGTCACACAGCATAAATTGACATTATGTTAAAACAAATTTCTCCAATGCAAATTATCACTATTTAGTATCAAGTTAAGGTGGAAAAAAAAATAGATACTACCATTATGACATTATACTTTTAGAGGGTTTGTTCGACAGACATTTTATTGCTAACTCAACAAGTCATATTCTCTTTTCCCTCTTTTCTTTAACTTTGCTTCTCTCTCTCTGTCTCACTTTTTTTTTTTTTTTTTTAAAAAAAAAAGGCTCTTTCTCACACTTTCAAACTCTCTTCTTCATCCATTTTTTTCTCTCTAGAAAATTTTTCAACTTGAAAGTTGTTCTTTTTTCTTCTTCAATGTCAATTTTAGTAGCCCTATAACAATGGTAGGGCTACACTCTAGTTTAAGCAAACCCAAGTCTCATTGAATTAAGAAGATGGTCTTCAAGTCTTTTTCTCTTCCTCTTCAAATAAATCTAACTCTTCTAGCCTAGATGAATCCTCTAATAGCCTCTGATCCTTTAGATCATCCAACTTCTCAATTTGATCCGATCTGCAAGAAGAAGTCCTAATCTTCACCCAAAGACAAGGTTGCCTACACCACACCTACCTCCAATTTCACTTATAGATAAACCCAAGTAACAGATGGACTAAAAAAGAAAGATATCAAAGCCAAAGAAACTACCCATAAACGAACAGCTACTACTAGTAGTACAACAAAAGAAACCTTAACTAAATAAAGAAAGGTTGGATTGGATTCCACTAAAAAGGAGTGCCCATTTTGTTTCTTTGATACTAATGTCCTCTTTGGGGCTTAATTAGATAAAAACTTGCTCCAAGCCCTTGCCTTAAGAGAGCTTCTTTAGTTTTAATAGAATAGATAGTAGTAAGAGTTCTTCTTTGGCCACTAGTAACTTGTCAAGGATGCTGGCAAGAAGAAGAAGTAGGTCACCAATAAAATGGGGTTTTTGGATGACAATGGGGGTAGCTTTTATAATGTCTTGATTGCTAGTGGTTGGTAGTTAGGAGAACAGACTCCGAATGTGCAAGGGAGGTCCCCACTATAGACTAATGAACTGTCTTCATTTGAAGCAGGTATACTTTGCTTTTATATCATTTTTGGCGGCCATTTGTTTGCATGCTTAGCGATTTTAAAACTTACAAGATGATTTTGATTGGATCAATAGAGAATTTATATTATGAAGTTGAAACTTCCTCATGGTTAATGATTAAGAAATTTTTGTGGTTAAAATATATATATATATATATATTAACACCTCATCAAAGTATGTATTTTAAATGGAAATATTGGGGAATAATTTTTAATTTAATTATTTATCAAATGATATTTATTTCATATAGGAAATAAAAGTCTCTTGACATTAATGACATAACACCTTTTTTTTTCAAAAAAAAAAACTTCATAAGGACATTGAAAATGCTCTTACCTCTTTATCAAACAACTAGTTTTTTCATCAGTCACTTGAACTTTACACAAACTAATTAATACAATCCTAATTCAATTCATTCACGAGTTATAAGAACTTTGAACAAAAAAGTGTGTTTTAATTAAATAATTAATGCTTTTTGCTTTTTCAAAAATACATTTTTGTGGAAAAGCATCTAGCTACTAGATATTCCAGAAAAAAGCAAGAACACTCAAAAATCTCTCAAAAAGTACTTTGTGATCTATATAAATTTATATATGATACACGTATGCGAGATGTTAGAGATAAAAAAGACTGATAGATTTACTAGTTTATGGTTTATTCTTCACCAAGACAAAACAGTTTTTAATTTTTCATCAAATATTTAAGATGTAATATCTTTTAATTTGAAGCATAGAACAATTTGGATTAATCCGCATGACATACACTTTAAGGAGGGGTATTATATTAGAAACATTAAATCAAGGAAAAAAAATTACAAAAATATGATAATGAATGGGAAATAAATAAGATCAATTCTTTCATTTATTAAATCAACATTGCTTCACGCATGATATCTTGTAGAGTTATAAAATCCAGCCTTTTATGGTCCATCTATACATATATCATCATTACATGTGGCTGTGGAATACATATCTTAAAATCCAGCAATAACTTATAGTGATACATGTATCAATGAAATAAAACCATTGTCTATGCCAATATGGGTTCAAATAAAGAATCAATACGAAACCCAGTATTGTCGTGATGTAGGATGCAAAAGTGCTCCAACGGAGTGACACCATATCAATTGTAGATTCTTCTTCTTCTTCTTCTTCTTCTTCTCCAGCATGAGATGGTGTTTTCGGCTCACTGCTACAACTCCTTTTGATTTGAGAACCGCAAAGACCAAGATTACCTCCATAATTGCTCTCATCAAAATTTGCAAACTGACCGCCAGTAGGAGTTGGACCAGATAAGTTGTTGAATGAGACATTGAAGATGGCTAAGCTATAAAGTTCAGTCAATTGCTGAGGAATTTGGCCACTTAACTTGTTCCAGGAAAGATCTAGACTTTCTATATTCTTGAGATTTGAGAAGCTCTTTGGTATTGGTCCTGATAGGAAATTGTGAGATAAATTTATTGCATGAATGTTTCGAAGATAACCAATTTCTGAAGGGATGTCACCTGATAATTCATTTCCTGACAAATCTAGCCCTACCATGTAGTTAAGAATTCTACCCCCATAGGATTCATGTCTATTCTTTGTCACAAATTCTGCAACTATTTCTTCATACGGCGCTACAGACTTATCCAAGTCATCGATCCCAAGAGTTAAATTGTAGGAATTAACTAAGAAATCAATGCGGGACACAACCCAACTAATTCCAGATGAAAATCGACTGTGAAATGCATTTTCTTCTACCCATAAAAGCAAGTTAGTAAAGCATGAAGGTACTGTACCATTGAGTCTGTTGCGTGAAAGATCCAAAATGCTCAATTTTTTTAATGTGCATAACTCATGTGGAATATGCCCCTCCAAATGATTCCCTCCTAGAAGAAGAAAAAATAGGTTTGTCTGATCAGCATCAATCTGATTCGGAATACTTCCAGAGAATTCATTATCTCTCAAATCAAGTAGCAATAGTTCAGAGCTTCTCAAAAATGCATTTGGGATTGATCCATTGATAGCGTTCTTTTGCAGGTAAAGGTAACTCACTGTGGAAAGATTTAAGGAAGACGCCATGGATCCGGACAACCTATTTTCTGAAATATCTAAAAATTCTAGCCTTTTAATGTTACTCAATTCAATGGGAACACCACCTTCGAAAAGATTGTTTGACATTAAAAGAGCCGAAAGATGTGAGAAATTTCCAATCCAATGAGGAATTTGACCAGAGAAAAAATTATTGGACAAATTTAAAGCAAACAATGAGCTGGCCTTGGATAATCCAACTTGAATCTTTCCGTGAAACTGGTTATTGTCCAAATATAAGCAATTTAATTTAGTCATGTTCATGAACTCAGGAAAAATTTCTCCGTGAAAATTGTTATTTGAAAGCCTCAAGAGCCTCAATGAAAAACAACCAGAGACAAGCGCTCTTGGTAACTCACCAGAGAAATTATTGCTAGACAAATCCAGCACATAGAGACTTTTCATTTCACCCACGAGAGAAGGAATATAACCTTCAAAACTATTTTTTGACAAGGCTAGATGCGTCAAATTCGGAAGGACGAGACTGATATTCTTTGGCAGTTGGCCGTTCAGATTGTTGTTGGAAATTTGTAGTTGAAGTAGACCATGTTTGGAGTTGGGCAGTTGGAGACTTCCAGTCAAGGAATTATTCATCAAAGACATACCTTTCAGTCTTGTGTTGTTGTTTAAAAGCCAAGTGGGGAACATTCCAACCAACAAATTATGAGAGAGGTCAATGAATTCTAAACTGTGTTGGTACATGAGAAATCTGGGAATGGCTTGTAAGTGACAGTAGCTTAACTGTAGGATCTTCAATTGGTGTGTCGGTGGCTGGAGAAGCTCCTCAATTTCTACCGTATTGTTTTCGATAGAAAGTCGGAATATCTCAAGCTTTGAGAGGTTGGCCAGAGGTCTAAATGAGAATGGACCTCCAAAGTTATTGTGTACAAGAGACAAATATTCAAGGGATATGAGGCTAGCTAAAGCAGAAGGAAAGTTCCCACTTAATTGATTGTATGAGAGTTCAAGAGCTCGAAGTTTTGTCAAGTTGTTGAGACACATAGGCAAGTGACCTTCTAAACGATTTCCACTGAGATCCAACTCAATAAGATTTTTCAACTCGCATATTCCTGAAATTAAGAGGAAGTTAGAATTAACATTAACAGTGAAAAAAATCAGAATATGGAGATGCATTTTATAAAAGAGCCAATGATTTAAAATAACAAGGTTTAGTGTAAAGTCATCATAAAAAGTGAAAACAAATTAACTTACAAGGTTTGACTTAATGCCTACACTAAAACATAACTGAGACAAACTAATATGCATATAAAAACATGTTATCATGGAGACGTATCTTTAGAAACATGGTGATTTGTATTTTATATTTTCTAACAAAGTATTTTATACTAAATTATTATGAATTTTGAAAGATATTTATAAAAATTTAGAAATTTTAATAATAAAATAATTTTGTTATAGAATCCATCTCCCTACACACCCGCAAAAAACCACATGCTTCCTTCAACATAGAGCCTCAAAATGACTCCAAAATCCCATTTTCTATTTCTCTTTGCAACGACGAAGGGTGCGGCACCACTATCCCCTATGACTACTCGCTTTGTCTGAGTAGCGCCGTCGGCCGTTCGGTATTGAGGAGAGAGAAGCATAACAGAGCTGAGAAATGGAAGAAATGGAAGAAACTGGTTGTGGTCTTGAGGAGAGAGAAGCAGAATAGAGCTGAGAAAGGAAAAGAGAAAGGAAGAAACCTGTGGTTTTCAACAGGTTTGTTTTCTCACTGCCTAGCGGGATAGTAACTAGATGGGATAATTTACTTCATACTCATTTGACTTGACCAGATATAGGTAATTTCGATAAAAATTGTCTAAACCCAGTCTACATCTGAGAAACAAACGGGGCCTAATTGTGTTTGTATTCGAGAAAAAAGGGATAGAGGTTCCAAAATGCTTGTTCAGTTGTTCTACTATTTATAACTGTTGTGTTATACTTTTATATGGTAGAGTTGAAGAATAGAGGGGATGCTATCAAATGTTCATTAAAACCATCCTATGATATTTAAGTTTGTCGATAGATTTACTTGGATTTAAGAAAAAAGTTGAGATGGGTTTTGTTAACAAATGTTATACCTTAGCCGTTTAGATAGATCTAATGGCATAGTTAATTTTGGTTTTTGGTTTTTGTACTTATTGTGCTACGAAAATAGACGCTTGATGTGTATGACTGCAAAATGGTGAGAGATCTCTTACCATAAAGATCTTGATGAAATCCAATAAATTTAGTAAATAGTAATATGAGATGCTTTTATGAATGATTAATAATAATAATAAAACACTAATAAAAACAATTTAAAAATTTTGTGTACGACAAATCTATAAAAAAAAAAAAAAATTAAGTGTTATGAATCGATAAATTAAATGTGGAGAACATAGGAAAATTTGAAAAAATCAAATAGTTAGAGAAGTATCTACATAACAAGAATAATTGAAAAAAGAAGGGAGAAATTGATAAAAGAAAATTAAAAAAAAAAATCAATTTTTTTTTCATTTTTTAATCTTTTGTCTTCCAAATAAATTAGGATTACCGAGACACCTAGTTTGTACTTATAATGACTATTATAATTTCAAAAATTACTAGGTACTTTATGTGACCAATGCTAAAATTAAGGTAAGTTTATTTCAAATTCTTAAAATGGAGACAAAGGTCAATCAGTTAGCCTCCAAATAAAATTAGTAGGCTGCAATTATTGACCAATCTTACTTTCTATGAAGACAATTTTTAAGTGGTGGGCAATTTAGTTAATGATTTTAGGGTCTTGATCTTTTTGGATTTCTTTTTTGGATTGAATTTTTAAGTAATTATTTCTCAATAAAAGAGGAGTTCAAGCTTTTTTAACTAGTTTCTACATACTTTTCTCTCTTTTAAATAAAACTTCTTCTTGAGAGGTTTCCTCGCCCTCTTAAGGTTACTTAAAATAGATTAATACATACAAATATAGTACTTAAAATTGAAAGTCCATTGGTTAATTCTAAAGTATTTGTCGAAATTAGGATGTTCTTTGAACTTTAAACACTAAAAACATGTTTAAGAGGGGCCAAAAGCATACAATTAACTTCCAAGCAAGTTTACAATTAAAAGTAATCACCCATATCCAAACTACTAATTCAAAATCTATGATTTAGTTACCAAATTATGACAGTAATATAAGAAATGGGGTATTTATAATCCTCCCCGTATTTGATCCTAATATGAAACATCACCTAGTTTCGTAAATAGCTATTTTGCCCTCTATAGTCATTTTATCAAATAATTTTATTATTGATTTATACTAAATTAAAATAAAATTAAAAATCAAATAAATTTAATTAAAATTAAAATTATAAGAGATTATATCTACGGTCTATTTTTTAAATGGATCGTAAAGATTAATTTAAATATTTATATTTATTTAAAAAATTAATTGTTAAAAGTTTATTAAAAATAAAGATATTAGATCCCATCATCCATCTTGTTGATATGGAAAAATTTAAAAAAAATAAAAAAAAAAATCTAAGAAAAATATGTTACATGAAAGAAAATTAAAAAAAAAAAAATGATCTAATTGTGAATCCGATCTTCAAGTCGAAGATAATCTTCAACGTGAAGATTTGGGATCATAACCCGCATCTTAAAAAATAAAATAAAAATTTTGAACAATTTTTTTCTTTAACATTGAATCTCAACAAAGAGTTGAAAAAGGAAAAATAAAAAGAAAAATTCAATTAAAGATCGGAAATCTAGATCTTCAATTGAAAAAATCTTCAGAACAAACAAAACTGGAAAAATTAAAAAAGAAAAGAAAATGATTAAAAACAAACCCAGAATTCAACTCCAAATCAACAATCCAACATAACATCAATCCAATAAAACCAATCAACACAACATTATAAATAAACATATATATATATATATATTAAAATATATATATCTCTTTCATCTGAGTATTGAAACCCAGATGTTTGGGTACTGGAACCCAGATGAAGAACCACGCAAACCCAGATGATGGAGAAAAAAAATAAAAAAGAGAATGAGAGATAAGAGGGAGGAGTGACGAAGATGGTCCGGATAAGGGTGGTGATGAACCGTTCATTACCACCACCCATGGACGAAGAAGATAAAGAAGAAGAAGAAGAAGAAGAAGAAGAAGAAGAAGAAGAAAAGACGAAGACGAAATCCAGACCCACCAACACCTACCCTACCACCACCCCCAACATCAAAATAAAACACCCACCCACCAGACCCACCAACACCTACCCTACCACCACCCCCAACATCAAAATAAAACACCCACCCACCCACGGTTGCCACCAAAATCAAACATCCACCCACCCAGAACACCCAGAAACCCATCCACACCCATCGCCGCTACCACCACCACCATCAAAATTCGCCACCAACAAAATCAAACACCCACCCACCTAGAATACCCAGAAAGTCAGCCACACCCACTCACCACCACCACCACCAAAATCATCAAAAACCACCAAATCTAGATTACAAAAAACAAAAAATCACAAAAATCATCAAAAATGAGGAGAAACAACGACGAGAGGAGAAGAGGAGAAAGAATTTACTGATCAATAAGGGCCGTCGTCGATGAAGATGAAGATAGAGAGTGTGTGTTTACGGGCAGAGAGAGAGAGAGAGAACAAATGGAGAGAGTTTTTTGTTTTTTGGTTAATTTTTTTATATCAAATTAACTGTTAATTTCATCTCCACCGTCCATTTGGACGATGGAGATCAATCTTTTTTTTTAATTTTTTTTAAATAAATAAATTTTTTATTTTTAGTTTTTTTAGTTTTTTATTATCTTTTATTAATTTATATTTACTTATCACCTCTATTTACCATTTTACCCTTCTACCTATATCAGCGATGGATAGAATTGGTAATTATGGGGAGTTAATTCTCTATTTAATTAAACTTTACAGAAATAAACTGCTAATTATGAAATAAAGATAAACAGTTTCAGATTAGGATCAAATATTGAGGGGCAAATTATAAATATCCCTATAAGAAATAGTGGTACTATGGTAGTATCATTGAGTAAGATTCAGCTCCAAATCAACAGATAAATGGAGAACAATTGTTAGTAAAACCTTAATATTACCTGACTCTTGTAGAGAGCCACTTAAGTTGGTAGAACTTAAATCCAAGAATTTCAAGTTTCTCATACTTGTTAATCCTGCACCAATATAAAAGAAAAAGAAATCCAAGAATTGTTAGTAAGATTTAGCCCCGAATCAACAAATAAATAAAAAACAATTGTTAGTAAAATCTTAATATTACCTGACTCTTGTAGAGGGCCACTTAAGATGTTATTGCTTAAATCCAAGAATTTCAAGTTTCTCATACTTGTTAATCCTGCACCAATATAAAAGAAAAAGATAAGAAATTATTAATGCAGACAATATTTTTTTAGTGTGTAAGAGATTATCCTTGGCTAGTAATCTTGGTGAAATATAATGAGATGTGCTAGCTTATAGATTGATAAACATAATAAATTATATTTTTAATAACAATTTAAAAATTATCGTAGACATTAACTATTTATTATCATTATTTGAAAATGAAGCGTTGCTCAAGAGGAGGGTGAAAACATAGTGTTATTTTCCAGACAAATTTGCACCCTCTCCTCTAAATAACTGAAAATCTATTACTTTGTTAATGAAATATGATAGTAATATAAGAAACTTAATGCAGAACCTATGTTCCTTGGCTGAACTTTATGAATTGATTAGGTCAAGCTAGTTGTGTTTCCAACATAGAACCAAGATTAAACTTGTAGCTAGAAAAATAACGGTCTAACCTTCGAGTAGAAATGAGTTTTAAATTTAACCAATAAGTAGTAAACAACAGCTAGTAAAATCTTAATATTACCTAGCTCTTGTATGGAGCTGCTTATGATATTAAAACTTAAATCCAAGAATCTCAAGTTTCTCAAGTTTTGTAATCCTCCACCTGACAAATTGAAAACGTAGAAATTGAAAATTAGATAAGAAATTATTAACAAAGAAAAGACTTTTTAGAAGCATACCTTATTTAGGGTTGAATTCAAAATAATTCTGTCTCAAGACCAAAGTCATCAACAAAGTGATTGTAATAAGATATATATGATAAGATACTACTATTGAACTATTAGTGTACTTGGAAATAAATTGCATGAAATATTTAGTAAATGAGTGAAAGATAAAGCTAATATACCTATACCGTCGACCCAGCCTTCAAAATAATTGTAAGATAAGTCAAGGATTTGAAGTTCTTCAAACGGCTGAAACAAGGACAAGTTAAGAATTCTAGTACTTCCACCATAGAAGAGACCAGAGAGTGAGAGATTCATCACTTGGCCAGTGGTGGTGTTGCATGCAACTCGATCCCAACTGCAACAATTAGGAACTCCATCATCAGCCCATGACTGAAGTTTTTGAGGAAAAGTTTTTGATGAGTTTATGTAGAACGACTTGATTTCCAGCAGAGCAAATCTTTCTTCTTCCAAGCAACCTTTGAATCCTGCCATTTGAAGTGCTAAAGCTACTACAATCAACATGGATAATTTAGTGAAAAACCTCTCCATATTGCAATAAAAACCCTGTCAATCTATAGCTTCACTACTCTGCTCTATTTAAAGAAGTAATAAAAATTCAAAGATTTCTAAAAATAAAATCAAAACTCTGTGACAGCCTAAAGAAATTTCAAATGAAATTGATGGCAAGTGGACCACACTTTATTTTGTTTTATTTTTGAATAAAAATCTAAAAGTTGAAAGAGAGGATACGAATTTAAATCCACAATTTTATAGGTGTGGTTGGTAGCTTATTTTTGCATAACATCAACTTTGTTACTTTACTAAAATGTAATGACTTTCATTTTTTTTTAAAAAAAAAAAAAAAAATCAACTGATTATATTATGTTGAAAAATATTCTACATAATTAATATAATGGCACTCCACATCACCATCAGTTGCCTATTCATTAAGATAAATGAGATATAAGACTACATTTGTCACATTGAATCGATTTGTACTATTTGATTTGATAACTTTAACTATGATTGTGTTAGACTAAATTATTCTAATAAGATTATGTATTTATTAATATTTACTATTAAATTGTATTAAGTTTTACAATATTTGGATCTGATATTAAAAAAATTAAAAAATATATTATAATCTTAGAATTAAAATTGAGAATAATTCTCTAGTTTGGAGGTTCTTGAAACCATTAATTCCCACCACCCGTTTCCAACAACTCTCACCATAGTGGTGGTACTCAGTGATCCCAAAAAACATATTTTGGACCATCTTTACTCGAAAACACCCTTTATATATATATATATATATATATATATATATATATATATATATTAGTGCATATTGATATAATATGATATAATAAATTCAATATTTCAGTCATCAACCGTTAGATTTATTTACTTTTATTGTTTTGACTTAGTCAATGACCATTTATACTTGATCAATGGTCCATATATGATGGGATCCAAGAAAGCATGCAAATTTTGGACAATTCGGAGGAGTCATCAAAGCTTAATTCAAAACATTATTCAAGTTCAAAAACACTAATCTTGAAGGCTTTGGGTGCTAATAGAATACAATCGAAGGCAAAATAGAGTTAATTGGGTTTTATTAGAGACTTATTGGAGTTATTTGGGCTTTAAATAAATTGGGCTGAGTTTATTTTTAATTGTAATGGTTTTTAAATTAAGTTAGTTTATTTTATTTTAATTAATGTTATTTGGGCTGAGATATTTAATTTAATTTAAACCTATGAGTATATTTAGTTAGCTCAATTATTGGGGGGCTAGGGTTTCTTGTTATGTTATGTTTATTTACTTATAAAAAGCTTTGTAACCCTAAACAAACATAAGATGAATAAAGATGCAGTCACTTATTGTTAATTGAGAGTGAATTTTTTCTCTTGTTCTATATAAACATATGATTTTATTAAGTTATACTTATGACGATCAAAACCATGACTTATCTCCCACCTTCTCATCTATGTCTTGGGAGTGGCGTCAATATCCTTTTTTTATAATTTTGGTTCTTAATTGAGTTCTAATTATCGGGTCAAAGTTCTTTATAACTTTAGTTCTTGGTTGACATATAATCAATGAGTCAAAATTTCTTATGTTTATAAATCTATTTTAATCGTTTTTGGGGTTGTATTTCAATTTGATCGTGAGTGTTGTATCATTATATACGGGGTTCGCATCAGTTGGTATCAGAGCTTTGGGTATTAATTCAGGTTTGATTCATCAATTTAATTAATTTTTATTTTGTTTTTGTTTTATTTTTTTTCAGCCGCATGTCATTAATTTTTTTTAGGTTTTTGTTCGTTAGTTTGTTTCCTATTTTGTTCTTGTCGGCATCAACAACTTCATCCTTTCATATTTATATATTTTGATTATTTTTGTTTCTTGATTGCCGCAAGCCACCATCCATCTTCAATTTATTATTATTATTTTGTTCTTTTGTTTTTTGTTGACCAAACCATCATCTATTGCATCACCCACCATTCATTATCAATTTTATATTATTTTTTGCATCTATCTTTTTTGTCTTCTTTCTATGTTGAAGTCACTTTATGTTATAAAATTTTTGTGTCTTGCAACATATTGGATGCATTGCTTTCTGGTTGGCAGACGGTGTCATCATTTTCAGGTCTAATCTATTTGTGTCTCCATAATATTTTGTTCCATCATCTTATTGGTCTGATTTCCGTTGATCACCTTATATATTCCATGTGGGGTCCACGCCAGCTCTTCGTAACCTCTTCAAGCCCGTGGTTTGCCACTCATAAGGTACTGTCCCAGTCAAGATGGGTTTGTTTTCGCCTCCCCCACCTCTCGAACCTGGCCCTTGACCCTTAAATCCAAATTCTTAGAGAGGTGAGTACCAATTGAGATTGGTACTCACTTCTCTAAGAATTTGGATTTAAGGGTCAAAGGCCAGGTTTGAGAGGTGGGGGAGGCGAAAGAAAACCTTACTTGACTGGGACAGTACCTTGTGAGTGGCAAGCCATAGGCCTTGAGAGAGAGACTGGCGTAAACCCCACAATAAAAAGGTGTCTTTTTATATAATGGCCCAATCATGGGGAGAGGATGGGTCGTTATATTCCACACCATCCTGTTGCATCTGGACATCATATTCTATTGTTCCGCATACTAATACATATTTTCCACACCATATCAAGTCTGTTTCAAGTCTATTTTCGCATCGATTGATTTGATTTCCTTTTGTTTATTGTTCTGGTTTGATAAAAAAAAAAAAAAACTTTTAGCGTAAATAGGGAGTGTTGAGTTAAATCAAGTGTGTCGAATGAAAAACACACGAGTGAGTGGAGTGAAACACGTGAGAAAGTGTGTGAGGATATTTTTTTTAACATTTTTTCAGGTGTCAAGCACATAATTGGACAATGATGCAGATAAGTCACGATTTGAGGACAAATCGTCTTGAGGAAAAAAAGAATGATGAGATCCAAGAAAGCATGCAAATTTGGATGATTCGGAGGAGTCATCAAGGCTTAATTCAAAACATTATTCAAGTTCAAAAACACCAATCTTGAAGGCTTTGGGTGCTAATAGAAGACAATCGAAGGCAAAATAGAGTTAATTGGGTTTTATTAGAGATTTATTTGAGTTATTTGGGCTTTAAATAAATTGAGCTAAGTTTATTTTTAATTGCAATTGGTTTAAAATTAAGTTAGTTTATTTTATTTCAATTAATGTTATTTGGGCTGAGATATTTAATTTAATTTAAACCTATGAGTATATTTAGTTAGCCCAATTGTTAGGGGACTAGGGTTTTTGACTCGTGACTATTAAAATTAAGAATAACTATTAAATTCGGAAGGATTGTGACTCGTGAGAAGCGCAACAGTTATCTTTTCTTCTGTCTTTATCTATATTGCCCAAATTCTCAACCTACGTGCGAAAAATCCAACGCGCTAAGTATTTCTACTTAGTGGGTGTACATTAAATTTTTGAATTCATCATTTATTCAAAATATTGTATTATAAAAAAAAATGTCGAAAATTCTCAAACTTTTACTAATAATTCACGATTAAATCAATTTACTAATAAATACACATACAAAAATATATACAGTTTATTATTAATTAAATCAATTCGAATTGTAAAAATTCTATTCCAAATCCCGATGAAAGCACATTACCACTAATTACATATATCAAATACGTAATAATCATTTTACATATATGTATATATATTTCTATTATTTTCTTAAATATAATAACATGATTTCATTTAATAATTTTCATTTCTCAAAATACCAATTGTAAATTAATATTTCATAAGGTATCAAATTTTTCCCAATCATTTACAAAGAACTTAATTTTCAGTTTTGACAATTTTTTTTTTTTTCAAATATCAAAATATAACAAAATAAAAGTGAATAACGAGTGAAATTTAAAAGTCAATTTTGACGACAATTTATAACTTTATATCAAAATTCACTAATTACTCAATTTATCAACCATTGTATATACAAATTATGTAAAATCATTTCTTTCCAATTACCAATTATAACCACATGATTTTCATCACAATTAATACTTTTCAGAGTACAAGTGGTGAACTAATATTTTGAAAATTTTCAAACTTTTACAAATTATTCAAAGACTCAAATATAAATTGAAGCATACATAAACACAATTATTTTCATTTTCAATCATTTAAATACGATTTTTTTTTTTAATATTTTGCAATGTCCTTCATAAACTCTAACATGATATCATGAATTGAATTCGAGTCTTCTGACATTGACTACTTGGTGGTTACCTACCAAGTCGCATATCACAATCACGAATCACAATCGGTTTCGACTTCAAAATCGAACACCTGATACCTCTCATAATCCATCCTCGAAAACTGCATATCTATATAACAGTGCAGTATTGCCAATATCACCCTATTGGTTAGTTAACTACTAGTCCCTACCTACTAATGTTCAAGTTTACACGAGCCCTTTTAATTTTTATTATTTACCGAAAATTTTATATTTTTGACAACTTTTATCTTTGAAATAAAAGTTTTGTTCAGAAAACAATAAAGACAATTTCAATCACCACTTTTCCGTGTTTTCAAATTATCAATATAAACTTCACAAAATTCTAATTTGTATTCAATTTATTCGTTAAACTTTTTTCGGAACGTTCGTGCGCTTCTTCCAATATACGTTCGGTCAAGGCACTGAACTTATTTGTTTCTTTCCATTTCTTTTTCGTTTCATTTCGTTTCTTTTTCATTTTCATTCGAAATTCGTTAAAATCACATTTAAACACCATTTAGTACAATTTATCGAAAAAATTTCACGTATTTTAAAATCAAACCAAATTTTAAAAAGCAAAAATATTTAATCACACATTTGTATCTATTTTTTGAGATTTTTTCAAGGCATTACTTTTTATCAATTCAAATGACTATTTTACCCCTCATTTTAATATCGAAATATAACAAAACCATTCTTTTTCTTTTCTTATACATTTTCGATCAAACACCCGTTTTTCTTTTTAAATTTTGTGTTCAACTTAAATTTTACCCCAACATCATTCAAAACATTTTTAAATAACATAAAATCGATATTAAATATATTTACTATATCAATTTAATCAAATTCATAATATTTTAAAATCTCGTAAATATTAAACTTTACTAATAAAACTGAAGTTTCAAATGAAGTATACACCAACCTTTTTGGGCAATGTCCCTAGCTTTCTACCTCTTCAATTCGAGCTCCTAACCTCCTTACTCTTCTTTTAATCGCCTTACTCCTAACCCATACCTAGGGTTTTCAAGAGAGCGATTATCATTGTTAAAATTAAAACCATTACTGTAAGACACTAATTTCTCAAACCTAACATAATCTAACACCTAAGATACCAATTAATCGCTTAATCTCAATTTAATATATATATATATACCCGATCATTTCATAACTTAATCGTATTTCTAACCAAAAATCTCACAACCATTTCTTTTTTGCACCAAAACACTCAAACACCTTCCAAAACATCAAACAACTCATTCAAATATCCCAAAATCATTTCAATACATACAAAAACACAAAATGTCCATATACTAATATAATTATTAATGTTTTTATCCATTTGCATTTTTATCCTAAATATCACCTCAAATCAACATAAATCATCACCAAAACAATCTAAATAATCCTAAATTCAGTTTAACTCATAAAAATTCCTACATTAACCAAATTCATCAACAAATTTTTCAACCATTTATTTTTCATTTTCTTCACACAAATCAACTCAAATTCACCTAAATTTTCATACAAATTCATCAAACATAAAAAGGCTACACAATCTCCACCACATACACTCTTAGCTGATCACTAACATACATTCCTCCTCCATCATTTTTCATTTCCAGCAACACCAATCACACTCAAAATATTCTAAAACTCATTCAACACCCAAAAATCAATTCAAACACTAAAAATCATCCAAATATGCAAAATTTCCAAATTATATACATACTAATAATGACCAACTCAATTCATCCTTTTCATATTAAACTTAAAATCACATCCAAACACATCAATTAATCATCAAATATTCAACTAAAACCTTAAACTCAAAAATCAATTATATTTCTACAAAACTCATCTCAAAACCTTAACTCATACCTTACTAATTTCTATGCTTCAAAGCTCCTTGATACTTCCTTCATCTTCTAAGCTCAATTTGATGATGATCTAACTCAATTCATACCATAAAATCCATCAAAACTCATTTAAATCCATTAAAAAAAATACCCATAAAAATCCACATCAACAACATCAAATTAAATCTATTTTTCTTACCAATTCTTCTTCACTTCTTACTTCTTTACGGATGATGACAAGGGTTAAAAGAGGATAAAAAACCCCTTTGACTTGGCCTTCTCTTCTCATTCTTCTTCCTCATTCTTTCTCCTTTCTCTTGACTTTTCCTCTTATCTCATGGCTTTCTTTCTGTTTTTCTTCTTCTGGTCAGTTTTTTGTTCTCTTTGCCTACTCTCCTCTCTTCTCTCATCTCATTTCATGCCTCTCATATATATATAAACCACCAAATGACCATTTTGCCCTTAATTGCCTCTAAAATCACCAAATTCTCATCCATAAATTCATGTCATGTGTCATCATCCTTATCTATAACGCCACTTATCGTTCAGTCATTGGTTGATTTTCTCTCATGCTTATCTCTTCCTTTTTCTTTCTAATTTCGACTTTTTTGGGACGCCCGGATTCGACTTTTCTGGGACTTTTTCGAAATCATTTCAAAATTTATCGGAGCCTATATTCGAACTTCCTATTTACTCCTAGTAACTTTGTGACTCTTAAAAGTTATTCCATTCCCCTTTCGACTCTCCACTTTTCACCAAATTTTCCTTGACGATTTCTGAATTGACTCCGATTCAATCCAAATCTCCTTCAGAAATAATGTTTGAGTCTCTAAAATACTTCTTAAGCATTTTCACACTTATTTTGATACTTCTCTGAATTTTTGAATTTTTTCTAAAATCCATCCGAATTTCTGGTCGTATCTTGAAACGACTCTGTTTCACCTTAAATTGACTCATTTCTAATCCATTTCAGTTTCTGTTAATTCAAATATAATTTTTAGAACTTTTAATATGCTAAACCCATTTTCTAAAAATTACTATTCACACGGACGCTTTCCGTCTAAAAATACTATTCATCAAAATTTTCACTTTCACTAATTTTCGGGATCTAATTATCAAAAATTACTATTCACTTATCACTATTCATTCCAAAATACTATTTATTTAGATATGGAGTAAAATTTGGGATGTTACATTATGCACGTTGAGTAAGGATTTTAAAACTTAATGTTTATATATGATTGACCATCATATGCATGGTTTGAGGTTGCGTGTTGAGACTAAAAAGGAATAACACGCAAAGTACTTGATAAAATGCCTACCCTAGATTAGGAAAGGGAAATAGGCTATCGTGTGATAGTCAGATTACCGTAAGTGTTTAAGTGACAGCCGAGTATCTTATAAAAATACTAATCTAACTTAAGTAGTAAATTATCTTGAACCTAATGAGCTTTCATTTATTTGATAGCCATCAGAAGATAGGTGTCAATGGAAGAGAGTATACTCAATATATTATCAAAAGAGATGTATTAAGAGGATTAGTGATAAACTAGTGACAAACACAACTGATAAATCTTCGATGCTTTGATGATTAATTTCTATATATAAGTGAAATCCGACATCTTAGCACACTTTACTTGTTTTTATTTGTTTATTTTCACCTATGACTAGTTTTGTAATCAATTCCCATGTCCCAATAGATACGATCCCACAACCTTTATATGACATATATATGATTCATATACTTCTGAGGTTTATTTCTAAATGGGAACTGAAAAGTAACCAGAAATGAAAGCCAAACAGAAACTGATGATGCGGTGTTAGAGACTAGCAAAGCTAGATGGGTCGGTGAGAATGAACATGTTCGACATCCTCCCCATGTTAAAGTTCATTAGGTCATGCACACTATGAATTTACCTCCACGATGAAAACTGCAATGACCAAGGAATGAAGACCAGTGATGTGATAAAGTACACCGTTGAGGACAAAGGTAGCATGACAGAGATGACAGTTCAATGACGCTATGTGGAGTTAGGTTTGTGCAACTATGGATATGGCATAAGTGTGAAGCTATATGTGTGAGTACAACATACCATAACTGATGTGTCTCTATGGAAAGTCCCTAAAGTTGATGGGAGAGCCTCTTTTTTATAAGGGGTTGTGAGAGATTTTGAGGAGAGGATCAAGAAGCGAGAATCCAGGAATTTCATATGACTTTGCTATCAAGTTAATCTTTTAAGAGATTTTCTCCTACTAGATACTTTCCTTATTTGAATATATCTCCAATATTGAAGTGAATTCAATATAAGAAATTTCCCTTCTTAATTGTAAGCTCGATATAATTATATTTTATGAGCATCTTGGGCTTTAGATCCAACCCAATCAATACTTAGACCCAACAATTTGGATTGTGCAAATTTTGACCACTACAGGTGCTTAGAGATGTCTATCTAAAGGTCTCCTCTCATTGTTTCGTGAATCCCAAAATTGAGAGAAAAAAGTTGTGTAACTCTTTGAGTGAGGTTTTCTTGAGTGTTAAAAAATTATTATTCTTTTAGGTGTAATCAAAGTTTGGGTTGTGAAGATTTAAGTGTTTGTAAACACTTATTGTTGTTTTTTTTTTCCTATAGCAACTCCATGAACGTAGCCCACTTTGGCTGAATTACGTAAATTTTGTATATTATTTTAACTTTTTTCCTGCATTATTTTATTATTTTATTAATCTGACGTTTTAGAATGTTTATTTCCTAATAGGATACTACAACCAATAAAAATTGCCCAAATTTAAATCAAGCTAGTAATTTCCATTGGTCTTTTTTTTTTTTCTTTTCTAATAAAGTTATGAAAAATAAAAAAAAAAGAGTTACTTTGAAATTTGGAGGGAAACAGATGAAATTATGAAGGAGAAATCCATGAGAAGGCTTTCAAATTTCTTAAAGGAGAAAGTACTGCCTTTTTTAACCAACTTTTTCAAAGCAGCCGTGTGGACTACAAGAAAAGCCGTGTGGAAGTGGAATACAAGAAAAGCAAACAAAGGCAGACAGAAGTAAACGCAGAAGTAATTTACTTTTTGACTAAGGTAGAAGTTGGAGTCCGATCTTTTTCGAAACAGCCGTGTGGAATGCAAGAAAAGGAGACAAGCAGACCGAAGTAAACGCATAAGTAATTGACTTTTTGACCAAGATGGAAGTGGGACTACTATGCTTTTCAAAATAGCCATGTGGAATAAAAGCGAGGTACACAAAAGTAAACGCAGAAGTAACTTACCTTTTGACAAAGGTCGAAGTTGGACTACCCAATAACCATAGCTTTTCTCTGTAATGATGTTAATATAATTCATGATTAGCATAGTATTATTAAGGATATAATTATCTAATAATAAAATAAAAGACAAATAAACAATAATTGGTCCCAATCATAACATTCACAAACTTTATCCTCAACACTGACAAATGAGCTAATGAAGAATGCCTTGGCCATTAACAATGCAACCCTCTTTTTTTTTCCAAGCAATCTTTGTGTCTTTCCATATATATGTCTCTTTTAAACTACTAACGAATTTGATAGAAATTAGTGATTCCTTTAAAAAAAAAAAAAGATTTTATTAACATATTTTTTAAGAAATTTCAAGATTTAAGTAAATAATTTATATTTATTTTTCCAATTTATTAATGTTGTTTCCTGTATTTTTTAAAAAATAAATACAATTTTTTATTTGCTTTTCAAATATTAATATTTATCCTAAATTGCATGTTAGTATTTTTCAAAATTGAAGAATTACCATTCAAAATAGTTTACACGGTTTCATAATTGACTTGGAATATTGTTATAGTCTCCTCCACAAAGGAAATTTCACTTGCGTTTTGAATTATGATCAACATCCTTTTTCTCTCTCTACATAAATTATTCTGAAATAAGTAACTATATTTATTTGTGTAAATTATAAAATTTTAAATAATTTAATAGTTAACTAAAACTGCAGTCAAGTAAATAAATAAATATCATTTAAGAAAATATATGATAAAGAACAATAAGATATAAAACTTATGCTTACGATGATCAAACTATAAAAAAAATGTTTTTTCTATCAAGTAGGGCATAATACTATATATATACATATATATATATGTTAGTAATATAATAATAACATTAGCAATAATATATAAAATTAAAATTTCGGAAACTCTTCAGATTATAATGAATTTACAATAATAAGAGTATAAAATAAAAAAACTGAGGCATGTGTGTAACGTAGGGTCTGTAAGATAAATTCATTGTCCATCATCTATATTGTTCAGCTTTTGTCTCATAATACAACAATATCAACCAAAATTGTTTGGTGAACTGAACTATACTTGAATCTTTATCACTTGAAAAATTTATGATTAAAAATAGTGTTTGAGAGAAATTAAAATTGAAAAAAATAAAATAAATTCTCAGTTGTCTTTGAAAAATTAAAAAGAATGCTAATTTATAGACTTCATGTGGACAATTTCAAAACAAGAAATAATGCTACTTTAATTTGCTTTTAATTCTATTGATTTTGTGGTTACAAAGCATCAATCCGAGAGTTAATACTGCAAAATTCAATTCATAATTAAACACATGCAGTTAAAAAATTTAAAAATTAATTCTATAAATTTAATTCAAAATTAATTCTGTCTGTAGTTACAAAATTCAAACTGATTTTTGCAAATTCAATTAAAAATTAATCATTTTAATGGTTGCAATTATTCATGAAATAATCATGTCTACAGTTACAAACACATAATTTAATAGGCAATTAATCCTGTAAAAACCGCTAGTCGATATTCAAATTTATATATATATAATACCTTATTTTCTTCCTAATAAGTGCACTTTGAACTTTAATTTCTCATTTACCCAAGTGCTAATTTGACAAAACAAATACACTAACTTGATGTTCTCACAAATAAGAACACGAATATCTTGATCTTCCCAAACCGAGATCAAATCTCAATCAAATGGTTCATAAAATTGGACTTTAATGTCCAAATTTTCCAACTATATATATATAAAGAGAGAGAGATTATTATGAGATCAATGGATAATTTTGGAAAGATATATAACTAAGAGAATTTACATTGTAACATGATTGACAATTAAACACGTGAACTAATACTTGAGAGACGAGGCAAAAAGAACTTCTCTGGCAAAAGAACACATATAGGGGACACAAATAATTTTATCCTTCCCTAGCTGCATCGAACAAAAACATAAAGTATTAAAAAGTCAAAAACAATTAGTCGAAGAAAGTATGATTATAAATACCAAGCATTTACCTACTACTATAATATCTAATATTTAATTGCTCTTTCATATTAACATATCATAAATCTTATCAATCACAGTTTTAAATACTATAACTTATCCATTTAACCTTGTAGATTTAATGGTGCTACAACATGATATTCAATCCTAGAGGTCTCAAATTCATTACACATACTACATTATAGAAGTGTTTAGTATGTATTAGGTTTTAGTCATTTATCTACGTTGCACGTGATATATTTACATGATAGGAACTTTAAATATGTGTTCGGTGTAAGACAACTGTCCATATTGTACATTAGAGGACGTATTAACGTATTGTAATGGCCAAAAACTCAGGCCCAAAATACTAAGCCCAAGGTGTAAGTCCACAACCCATTAATGATAGATAATCAGTTAGTCCGGTCAACTTGGGCTTATGGCTCAACGTTTGTTCATCTATTTACTTCTAATAAGACTTTAGCACCCTAAGCCCACGATCTATTTTTGTAGGCTAGCTCAATGGTTTGGTCGACAAATTCAGCCATTATATCATCATTGAACGTCGACGGATCAACTTAATGGTTCAATCCACCTAACTCTAGTTTTGTGGTTCGATCAATATAGTAAGGTGTTAAAGAGTCGATCAACACTTAAGCCCAAAGTTCATATTCCTTCAATCATTCAACTTAGGTAAGGATCCTCCGAGGGATCTATTTTCCTATGCTGGCATAGTTGACCTTTGACATGTTCAGGATTCTATCCCTATGAAATAAGATTTAGACAAAATGGTAAACTACCTCTCTGATTCCTGGAATTCAGGGATGGACTGAAGTATTCCTAAATTTTCTAAAATAATTAATTCTCGAATCTACACGAATTAGAAAAGATATCCTATTTCATAGGACTACTTTTTACTATAAAAGGTGAACTTTACCCTAGTGGAGGACAATCCAAACCTTCAACACATAAATACTCTGGCGAATTATCATCAGACTCCTTTAAAAGCTATCTTTGATCAATCAACATATCAAACTACGACGATTCGTCAACATCGTCGTTCTCTGACACGATCCCTCCTCCATCGATTCGACATTTGTCTGGTGCTTCACCATTGATTCACGATTGATACCACATTGGTGTCACTTCCTCCATGTCGGACCATCATCCTTGATCATTGGCTATGCTGACCTTCGGCTATGCCATCGCCTCAAGTCTCCATCAATGTTGATCTCTTTCCGTCATATTCACTATTAGACGACATTTTAGTTATACTATTAATTTATTTCTTTATTTACGAATAGTTTTACTGACTTTAGTGTTGGAGGGTCTTTGGCTGGCACTCTAATGTCAAGATCACCTGTGTTCTCTTTGTTTGAGTTATGCAGGACGCTAGTTATTAGATTCTAAGAAAGTTGATTAGCAAGGCTTGTGCCACGTTGACATACTATAGATTTCATCCACTATAGTTTGGCACCGTTCATAGGAAATCTAGCAGCTTGGTCCTTTACAAGTTGAATTAGATAACCGTTTTACAATGAACTATGTCTGACTCAAGAGATAGATCCATTAAGGCGCAACTTACTGCTTTCACAAAACAAATGTTGACCTACAGAGAACACCTAAAGAAACTCCAAACTAAAAATCAAGCGGTTTGAACTGTAAATGAGCAATTACACCTTCAGATCGAATAATTGACGAATATTAGCTCAAGGCTGGACTAATGGACCTATAACCAATCCACCGATAATGTGGGGCCATCACCTTTGATGATCAATAGATCTGCTGTAGGAATCTGAGGTTCATCATCCCAACGAGACTTAAGAATACATGTTATTGGTTTGGAAGATTCTAAAAGACAATCCAAGAGTTTTCAGGAGGCTTTCTTGCGATTTTCTTGATGCTAGACGTAAAACAACTGACATCAGGCCATCTAACAATGGCGATGGCCTAACTCAGGAGGTCTCTCACAATGCAAAAAGATAAAGGATGCATTTGTCAACTGACTTCATGTCAGACGACATCTCGAGGAGAATCACTGAGCTTGAGAACATGATATATCATATTCCAGGAGGCCAACACCACATAAAAAGAGTTTATCCACTAGCTTCACGGACTCGCCATTTGCAGATCCAATCGCGATAATAGAGATGCCAAAAAAATTCACCTTATAGCATATAAAGATGTTTGACGGAACGGTTGTTCCAAATGACTACATTTCTCAGTACAAACAACGGATGTTCACAATCACAATTCCATGTGGTCTCAAGGAAATTGTAATGTGTAAAGGCTTTGGTTCAAGTTTGGTGGGACCGACCTTATAATGGTTTATTAATCTGTCGAACGAGAGCATCTACTCATTCACAAAGTTATTCGATACCTTTGTTAAATAGCTTGCTAGCAACAAGAAGTTGGAGAAACATTCAGACGACCTTTATACTATTGTCAACATTTGAGAGAACGACTAAGAAACTACGTCAACCGTTTTAATAAAAATAAAGTGTCCATCACAAACTATAATATTGCTACTGTAGTTTCGGCCTTAGGAAAGGACTGTTGCCCAATTCAGATTTTTACAAGGAGTTGACAAAGTATCCTTCAAAAAAAGACGCATTTGCAAAGGCGTGGGCATCGATTAAAGGGAAAAATCTAAAAACCCCTAAAATGATAAATAATGTCAATTTACCCTAACTTTTCAAAATATTAGTCAAAAAACCCCCTCCAGTCAACCAAAGGCGGTTTCCATCCGAATTTATAGTGGTTTTGTGACAAAAATATTCAAATACGAAAACAGCCTTACTATATCAAAAATTAAAAAATAAAAAACAAAACAATTAATCTATTATCAAATTTACGTTTCATTAAGAAAAATTAAGAAATAAATAAATAAATTATAGCTTTAGATAATTGAAATAATAATAATTATTAAATAAAACAAATTAAAAAAAAAAATCATCAGATCTCAACATAAATTAAAAAATAATTTTTAAAAAAATGAAGATCTGGGTTCCATAATTCTAAACCTTAAAAAAAATAAAAAAAATAAAAATAAAAAGAGATAGTGATACAGATCTTCAACTGAATTGATTCATTGAAGATCAAAAGGGAAAAAAAAAATTGAGAGAAACCCAACAAAACAAACATCATTCTAGTAAGTTTACGATCGCAGTAAAACATAACAAACATCATCGTCAAACAACCAAGCCTGCAAACAACATTAACAGAGCACTATTTCTCTCTCACAACCTTTTCAACATTAACAGAGTACCATACATAAAAACCAAATAAACAACCCTAAAATCCCAAACTAAAACAAAACAAAATCAACCAAAAACCATAAAAATGCAACATTTTCATAAATAAAAATGCAAAAAAAAAAAAATTCAATTGATAACTAAATAAAAATTAAAAAAAAAAAAAATTAGCAGCAAACCATGCACTGGTTCCAGTTTCAACATCTGGGTTTAATCAGCAGCAAACCCGACCAAAAATCAGCTTTGTCGACCCACCACCAGGTAGCCCCTGTGACGGAGAGCACCTCTGCATCGCGACCTACCACCAGCTTTCATAATCGTCAGTGGCAGCATGTACTGCTTCCAGTTTCGAAGTTGTTTCGGCCATGGATGTTTGGTGCTGACTTGGTGGTGAGGGGGATGAGCGACTGGAATCGACGGTAGACAATGTAGCACTAGCCTAGGCCTTTGACGGTGGCGACCGTGTCGAAAACGAGAATGATGATGGAGTTTGGTCGGTGGTCGAGGTGGTCTATTGGTTCCCGGAAGAAAATTGAGCTGAGATTCGGCAAGAGAGAGAGATGACAAGAAGGAAGAAAGGGAAGAGAGGGAAGAGATTGAGATGGCAGCTGAGAGGGACGACAATGAAGTCTGGAGAGATTTGGGGGAATTAGGTTTTTTCTATTTAAAGGCCCAATACATTTACCTAAATGCCCTTACACCTTATCAGATCTGTCATCTTTTTTACGGAAATCACTAGTCCACTAACGATTGAGTTTTTTTGGATAATAGTTTCAAAACCAAGGATAGTTTGACATTATTTTCAATTTTAAGAGGTAAAATAATAATTAAATGGGAAGAAGATGCAATGAATTACCAACCCATCACATTGAACCCTAGAATGGTAAACAATCCCAAAGGCAATCCCAATCGATAGAGGAGTGTTCCAAGTTTCAATTCTAAGAAAGCTTACTTGAACAATGTTAAACGGAATGATAGGACAAGTAATCACTATGGGTATTACCCAAGTCCTCGAACTGCAACCCTAGAATACAACCTTTTGATCAATCCGACCAAAATAGTAATTATCATGAAGAGGATGTGAAGTGTAGTGAAATGGCCCCTAAAACCTAAAGGACCATCAAGCGTGAAAGACCAAAACAAGTGGTGTGGTTCCATGGAAACTACGGTCACAACACTAAGGATCAGAAGTCACCCCTACAATAGTGAGCGCGGTGTTGCTCTAGGAGGAATACAGACAACAAAGTCCTACCTATTATGTTGGCTAACCTTTGCTCAATACAGAAACTTTGTATAGCCAAATGGAAAAGTTAGCCTTAGCACTAGTTGTGGCTGCTCGAAAGCTTCAATCTTATTTCCAATATCATCCTATCACAGTTTACACAACTCAACCGCTCAAGAATGTATTGCACAAACCTAAGCTATCTGGTCGACTTACTAAATAGGCAATCGAACTAAGTGAGCATGATATATCATATCAACCTTGAACAGTAATCAAATCATAAGTGTTGGTCGACTTCATCATAGATTTCACATCTAAAGAATAGACTCAGGTCGAGAAGGAATTCATGGCCATTACAGAAGGCACCGAAGAGAGAAATAGATACTATAGGTTGACAGAGCAAGCAACCAAGATGGAAGTAGACTAGGGATTGCACTCACATCCTTAGAAGGAGATATGCTTCAACAGGCCATTCGATGTCACTTTAAATGAAGCCGAGTATGAAACTCTAATCGTCAGATTACAAGCTACCCCTGGGATGCAAGTCACTCAGATAGTGGTCAAGAATGACTCTCAACTAATAGTCTATCAAGTGAGAGGAGAACACCAAGTAAAGGACTTGTAAATGGGAGCTTACTTGATCAAGGTAAAAGAATTGAGCATAGAATTCAAGTTATTCGATGTTATTTAGTTTCATGCCCATGCAAACGCATTCACGACTCTTAGTTCGACACTTTCTAGGAACAGATATCAATACATTCCCTTTATGCATCAGCACTTCCAGGTAGTATGGTCACATCAAGAACAAATAAACTTAGTCGACCAAGAAAGGAACTAGATGACACCAATTATCACTTATCCCACTACAATATCTGACTCACGGGTCAAACAGAAGCATGCAAGGTTAAAATAAGAGTCATTCGACACTGTTTGATCGATGAGAGGCTCTACAAACGCTTATTCTACAGACTGTATCAATGTTGTGTCGGACCCTATTGTTTAATGTTTTAATAAACCAAATTTTAAATCTTATAATTGCACAAATCATTTTACTGAGTAAAGCGATAAGCAAAGATCAATCCCACAAGAAGTTTCAACTTACTTTAATGTTAAGTTTGTTTAAGACATAAACTAAAAACAATTAAAATAAAGAAAATGAGTTTTGAAATTAAGATCAAACTAAACTAAATTAATGCATAAAATTAAAATAAAGAAAATTAATAATAAAAGCTCAGTTAGGACATTCTATCTAGCACTAAACAATTCCTTAATTTGTTATAAAAATTAATAAAGCAAGTTCATGATAATACATAATGAAGACATTCACAATAAGATAATGGTTGTACTATATCTCATATTGATTCTTCTTTAGTTAATATGCAAATTGTATAGTGTCTATGTAAATACAATTATTTTTAATTGTAACCTAGTATGATGTCTTCTTAGGTTTAATAATTGGAATCCATTAAGTACTAGAAGAATATAAATATCACACAAATCCTAGAACGTGGTATCTATCTCAGATATCTATGAATTAATGTCCCCTAAATTGGTTTGTAAGCAATTGATTGTTACAAACAAAGAATATGTCTGTTAGGGTGCAGTTTATATTCTTATAATATAATTATAAAAATACTCTTCTAAGGTGATCAATCAATGGAACAAAATAAGTAGGATAAAATTAAAATAAAGACATTAATTTCAACATATAAAGCACTAAAATTTATTAAAAATAAATAAATAAATCGAATTCATGTCTAAGGCTTCAATTTAATCATAACTAATAAACTAACTGTATAAAAATAAAAATAAAAGTAAGAAATGAAACGATGGAACTGGAGCCTTCAGCCTTGCTTATTTACTTCTCACTCTATTCTAATTTGTGTCCAATAGTGTAGAGAGCTCTCATATTTATAAGCATGGGACAAGGAATATGCCAATAAATATTCCTAAAATATTCAAAAAATATGCTTTCCTTGAATTAAGCCCAGCTGACACGTGGTGTCACTAGGTTGGTTAGCCTAGGTGAGCTCAGATGTGCGCAATACACAGGATAAATGCCGAGATGCCCTCATTTCATCCGTCAAGCGCGCTTATTCGGACGCATGTTGCCACCTCAATGCACAACTATGCTTATTCGGACCACTCAGCTTCTTCTTCAGGCGCGCTTAGCCAGCACGGCCACACCTGATCAGCACCCTCATGTTCTCCCTTCCCCCTCCCCACTCCGCCCCCCCCCCCCCCAACTTTCGCTGCCTCACCAAAACGACAGGATAGTGCGCGTTTCATGGAGTGCGCCTGGCAAATTACATCTTCGCATACAACTTTCTAAATGTTTCACTTTATACCACAAGCTTCCAGAATTTTACAATTTGACCCCCATTTATGTGACATTTTGACCATTGTCTTTTAAGCTTTCTTCGAACTAGATGCATGATTTTCTTGTGCTGCAATTAATTTTCAAAAACCACCAATTCCATTCTTTTTTTCTTAAAACCTAACTTTAAACACAAAAACACAAAACAATTTCACTAAAAAATAGAGTATAAATAAAAACCTAAGTTTAAACACAAAAATACAAAAGTACCAATTTCACTAAAAAATAGAGTATAAATAATAGGTAATATGAGAATAAAATAATGATAACTAATTACCCAACAAACTCTCAAAAGCAAAGTATGTCCTAAAAGAGCTCCATGAAGGATGTGAAAGAAACCATTCAGAGGCACAAAGTCTAGTCCTTTTAGCATTCAGAGCAAAGTACTTTTGGTAGACCATATGACAAGATGCAGTCGACCTCGTGTTTAAATGCAACAAATGTCAGAGGTTTGCTTATGTCACTCTCTAGCCTCCAGAACTGTTAACAACGGTAATTCCTCCATGGCCATTTATAAAGTGGGACATAGACATTATAAGTTCTCATCCAGATTTATTATTTTATGGTATTAGAAATCTTTGAATTGAGTTACGGTTGAATAGTATGCCTCAAGTAGTGTTATTTGAGATTTCTTATATTTTCGTATCGCAAGTCGGATGTCATTTGGTTGACCCCGTTATGAATACAAAGTGATTAGGAGTGATTTATATATTAATCAAGCAAGGTGAGCTCACAGAATAAAGTAAAAGATATTTTATTTCAACCAATAAGAAATGAGATAAGTGACTTTTAAAAGTAGTGGCTATGATTGTGTCACGTGTCATCTATTGATTGGTTGAAGAAATAAGTGGATTAAAGTGTGTCAAGTGAACCAATAGAATTTATAATTATTTATTTTTGGGCACTAGTACAATTATTGAAAGTTTGAATTGATAAAGTAGGATTTTCTTGAGGAACTTGTTAGCAATTAATTAAGCATTAGTATATATATTAGTTGATTTTGTCTCATTTTCCTCATTTTTTTTTTGTGAAAAGCAAGAGAGAAAGAGAGAGTCGTGCGAGAGAGAGAGTCGACCGAAAGAGAGTGAGGAAGAAAGTTGCACACGGTCGAGAGAGAATGAGGAAGAGAAGGTGATCCGGTCAGCATCTCGTCGCGGTTTCTACACCAAAGTCGATCCTTATCATCTCCTCTAGCTAGCCAAATGAATTTGAAGTAAGGTTATCGCCTATTGGATGAGTTATTTCAGTTCAAAGTTTGATGATTTCTATGAAACCCATTTTATCTTTCGCTTCTTTTTTGAATCCGAGTTTAGGGATGATGAGAGGGAGATGTGAGGATGATTTTGGTATGGTTTGTGAGTGGTTTAATGGAAGAAAAATAGATGAGAAAAGAGAGGGAAGTCACGGTCAAAGGGGATTTTTTTAGGATCTGAGTTCGTTTTCGATTTTTAGGCATTAGATGGATGTTTCAGAGGTTAGGAAATGATTCGATGAAGTTAGATTTCAAAAACAAAAAGTTTATGATTAATTTCGAAGCTAAATGGACAAGTTGAAGGGAATTTTTCGAAACCCTTCGAAACACGTTCATTTAACATTCGAAACTATTTATTTAATCATGATTGGATGTTAGAATACTAGAGGATTGATTGTTGAAGTTATCGGATGTTCAAAGCGAAAAGTGATTTTTACTAGTAAGTTAGATCGGACGAATTTCGTTTTGAGATTCCGATGATGAAATTGAGTATATTGAGGTATTTCTAGGAGAGAATAAGTAGGATTCATGTAAAAAAAATCAGAATTCGAAAGCCTAAGATAAGTTAAAAAAATTATTTGTGAAGTTTAGGCAGAAAAAACCTTTTATAAAGTTAGTTGTGTTAGAAGCTATTTATAGCTTTGTTTTAGTAAATTTATTGATTCTAAATGAGTTTTGGATGTAATAAGGTGAAGATGGAAAGTATCGGAGGATTTCGAAAAAGATTCGCTTTCGATCGGAGAGCGTTTCATGAGTAGAAATCCCACCTTACCAAGATTCGTCAGGAGGTTGAGTTGGATAGAGGCCAGAACTTCTCGGTGAGAGAAGATGGTACTTTGATGATGCGTCAGAGATTATGTGTTCTAGACCTGACAGATCTTAAGAAAGAGATTCTGGATGAAGCTCATTCTTTTGCCTATACGATGCATCCGGAGAGTACCAAGATGTATCATACCTTGAGAGAGTACCACTGGTGGAAAGGTATAAAGAGGGAGTTAGCAAGGTATGTATCTAGATGTTTGATATGCCAACAGGTTAAAACAGAACATTAGAGACCAACAGATTTATCTCAGCCTCTCCCTATTCTAGAGTGGAAATGGGAGCATATCACCATGGATTTCATGGTTGGTTTCCCCTATAGTCTGAGCAGGCATGACAATATTTGGGTGATTATTGATTGGTTCACGAAGTCAGCTCATTTCCTACCAGTTCGCAGTACTTATTCTGTAGACCAATTGGCCAGCTTATATGTTGATGAGATTGTTAAATTGCATGGAGCTTCAGTTTCTATTGTATTTGACCAAGATCCTAGATTTACATCCAAATTTTGGCCTACTCTGCAGAGAGCTTTAGGCACTCAGTTATACTTCAGCACAACATTTCATCCTCAGACAAACGGATAGTCTGAGCATACTTCAAACTTTAGAGGATATGTTGAGATCCTATGTGATGAATTTTGGAGGTAGTTAGGATTCTTATTTGGCTCTGATCGAGTTTGCCTATAATAACAGTTACCAGGTCAGTATCGGCATGGCACCTTATGAGGCTCTTTATGGGAGACGGTGTAGGATGCCGGTATGTTGGGATGAAGTGGACGAAAGGAAGCTTTTGTGGCCCGAATTAGTTCAGATGACTATAGATAAGAAAAAGATTATTCGGGATAGATCAAAGATCACCCAGGATTGTTAAAAAAATTATGCAGATAATCGAAGATGAGATTTGGAGTTTCAGGTAGGAGATAAAATAAAGTATTTCTGAAAATATCACTGTGGAAAGGGATCATCAGATTTGGTAAACATGAAAAGTTTAGTTCGCGATATATTGGTCCCTATGAGGTGATCGGTAGAATGAGAGACTTGGCTTATCGTCTGGAGCTTCCGTCAGAGTTGTCCAGGATTCATAATGTATTCCATGTCTCGATGCTCCATAAGTTTAAATCGCTATATTCGATTTTATGTTTCCTAGTTTTAGAAACTAAGTTATTGAATAAAGAGGGCAAAATGGTTATTTAGTAAATAAAAAATATAAATGGATGGCAAAGTTGTAAAACTTTAGTTTAGTAAATTAATAATTCAATTATATGAAAAATGAGACAAATGATCATTGATTTGTATTAGTGAATAACTTCACTAAGGGTAATTTTGTAAATCCAACAAGTCAATAGAGGATATGGTGGTCATTTTGCAAAAAGGTGGCCATATAAATACATCACTTAGTCACTTTTTCATTCAAAAAGAAGAAGTAGCCGTGAGAAACAAAAATTGAAGACAGAGTTGAGGGGGAAAGCATGAGATGGACGGCGATTAGAGGGGGAGAAGAACAAGTGATTTTTTTCAACCAATTTTCAAGATTCCAAATAATTATTCTAGTTGATCCCAAGCCAAAACATCAAACCCTAAGCATAGATAAGGTAAGATATCATCTTCTCCATAGACTTTAATGTGGTGGAAATGTGTAAAAGCATGATGTTGGGTTTGTATGATATGATGATGAATTAGTTTGTTTACTTGATGTGTTATTGGTGAGATTTTGATATAAATCAATGTTATAGTTATGAGTTGTCAAAAAGGGAACTTGAATGATGTAAAAATGGTAGGTTAGGGTTTATGGGAGAAACCCTAACTTGTGATTTAAGTTGTTGGAAAAGCAAAAGTAGTTATTGATTAAGTGTTTGATGAAATAGTTAAGAGAGATTAACTAGTAAAAGTGAAAAAGTGGTGTTTGTGTGTGTGTGCAAGGAGGGTCATGGTCAATGAAGGGATATGTAACCCCATGATGTTTTGACCCCTTTAAGTTTAAAATCATGCACAAATATGATTAGAAAAGCTCATAGTGGAGTTAGATTGGAAAAATAGAAACTAGATGGAATGGTTGTGCAATTCGACTAAGGTAAAGGGCAGTAGCTATGTATGTGTTTTGTTGATGTTTGTGACATAATTAGGGTCCTAAAAGCATGCATAAATGAGTAAAAATCAACAAAATTGACATGGATATATATAGGTACAAGAATAGCCTAAATCTAGTACAGAGTAAAATAGTGCATAGAAGCATGTTGACAATCCCGAGCTAATAAAGGAGTCTGGTAAGACATGACTTGTTCTAACTTATATGGGGTTGTTCTACACCTCAAATGATGTCTAGGAGTCATAAAAAACCATAGGTTTTAGAACGGATCGATTTCGATAAAAATTGCGCAAGTTATAACCAAAATAGTGCCGTTAGAGAGTCGATAAGTGAAATAACTATGTAAATACAATTTTTATTGCATGGAATGACTTTAGTTGATCATAATTAGGCAAAAGGAGCTTAAATATGAAAAAAAAAAATCATTGTCGCTCGTTCGATGCAAAAAGTGCATAAAAAAATGCCCAAAACAAGGTGTTTTTCCTAGATTTGACATAGCAAACGATCGAACTTTTCGACGAAACTTTATGGGTGACTTAGTTATGCAATAAGGAAACGCTAGAAAAGAAAAAAACCAAGCGTGAAACAAGCACTAGTTTTAACACTGTTTTTCTTGGTCAAACAGGTTATTAAAAAGTTGACTTTTTATTTTAAACATCCAAAGACCAAACGAACCATATGAGGATGATCCTAGAGGTCTAAAAGTAAGACTTTTACAAAGAAATCAGAATGAAAGAGTCTCGGTTCAGTTAAAATCGAGTTAGGAAAGTTATAATGTCGTTGTTAATAGAGAAAAGTGTATTAGAAATGTTATTTTAAGTTTTGAGCTATGTGATTAAGCAAGTAATGATAAAAATAATCTATATATAGGTGACGGGCAAGCAAGCGAGGCAGGAGAGGCTCGTTGAGACAGTTGAGCTTGCATGGAGCGAGGTAAGTGTTCTATCACTTACGCTATTTCTATTCTTCCTTTAAATGTATTTGTATTATTGTAGTTAAATGAGTTAAAAAAAATATATGATTTTTAAGGTTATGAGTTAAACCTTCATAAAATGATTCTTACATCGACTTAAGAAAAAGAGAATTTAAAAGGGAAAAGTTTTCGAAAAGAAAGGAGTGAAGAGTTTTGTAACCATGTGTATATCCTTAGTTTACATGAGATTTAACGCTATGTGACGAGGTAGAAATTTAGCACGTAGTTGCTTACATTTATAATTTTGGGCGCTATAGGGCGACGAAAAAATTTCGCTCATAATCGCCATAGTTATAATTCATATAGCACTACAATCGCGATGAAGAAATTCCGCATGGTAATTGTCTAAAACTGAGATGGTTTCACACTACTCTTGCGATGAAGTAAATTTCGCTCGTAGTAGTCAAGATATTTTATTAGCTTCATATTTGGCATCATTCGAAAAATTTATCTCGTGATGGTTCGAATACTTTAGGGGTATACATGTGGTTTTGAGAACTAAAAGTTTTAAAAATCGAAACTTTAAGGTTAAGTTTATAAATTATTATATATAGTTATGTGATTTACTACCTTGTTATGTTGCACTAACATGGTTGTTTGGTGTGTAGTTTATATATCCTATCTGGTGTAATTACGAGTGATTGCATGATAGAGTCATCATTCTCTATAGGTGGGCGTCGAGTAGATGATTTGCATAAACTCTAGATACATTTTGGATGTTGTAAGTAATACAATCAAATGATAACATAACTTGAATTGTGGATATGTGAACGATGGTTCTTGATGTGATGTTATGTATACTTATATATTTTTTTGAGACACTTGCATATAATAAGCATCTATACTTGAAATTTCTAGTTGATTTTGCATGACAATATGATGGTTGAAATGTGTGCACACGAAAATTTTATGTTTGTGAAAATGCTTATATAAGAAATTGTATGTTTGTGGCCAAAAGAAGTTAGGAGGTGATTTGATATAGTTCGAAGTGCTTGTTTTCTTTATAGGTAAATTTTGGAAATGTTCAAAGTACAGTCGTTATGCTGTCAAAATTTTTATAAAATCTGTTTTAAGAAATGCAAAAAATTTCTACCAATCCTAACTATTTTTAAAAGTACAGAAAGTTTTAAGTTAAAATGAGTAAACCGGCAAGGTATTCTAAAGGTTCACTTCTCGAATTTCCTTAATCCGACGAGTCAGGTTTGGGAAGTCCGTTGAAGTGCTCGACAAGATCCTCCAGACAAGAGGTTAGAAAAGGTCTAGTTCGGGTCCTATCAACAAGTATATGTCAGATCCATTACATGTGTTGTCAGAGCAGTCAGTGGAATTGATAGAGAACCTATCTTGTGAGGAGAGTCCTATTCAGATCTTAAATAGGATGTATTAGGTTTTTCGCAGCAAAACTATTTCATTGGTAAAAGTCCTGTGGAGGAATCACTCAATGGAAGAGGCGACATGGGAGCCTGAGGAGCAGAGGTGGAGGCAGTACCCTCATCTTTTTTTATCTAGGTATGTTATTTAAATTTCGAGGACAAAATTTATCTTAAAGAAGGGAGGAATTGTAAGCCCTAACTAAGATTTATTATTTAATAGTATTAGAAATCTTCGAATTGAGTTACGATCGAATAGTATGTCTCCAATAGTGTTATTTGAGGTTTATTATATTTTCGTATCGCAAGTCGGATGTCGTTTGGTTAACCCCCGTTACAAATACAAAGTGATTAGGAGTGATTTATGTATTAATCGAGCGAGGTGAGCTCACGGAATAAAATAAAAGATATTTTATTTGATTTCTTTGGCAGCTCGGTTATAAAACTCGCCTAGGTCTTTTACTGTCGATTCATAGATGCTCTCATAAAGTTTTCCATCTCTGCGGAGTCCAGCTGAGATTGTTGTCAAAATACTATCGTCTGAGGGGTTTTTCACATTGCTGGCTTCGCGTCTGAACCCGATAATATAATCTTTCAATGATTCATTTCGTCGTTGGAAGACTGTGGTAAGATGACTTGATAGGGCAAGTTGCCTTTCTAGAGCAATATTGGCTGATAAGCTTCTGTTGACAATCTTCCTAGCCCCTTATGCTCCGAGCTGGTAGGTTTTTAAACCACGTGTTCAAAATATCACCTAGAATAGTAAGGAATACGCAACATTTGACTAAAGGATCGTCTGTCTAAAGTTCCATCCGGACGTTGAATGCATCCAGGTGGTTGTATGGTCACTATCTCTGATGTACTAAGGGATGCTAGGGATTTTGAATCTACGAGGGAGAGACTACATTTCAATTTCCTTGGTAAAGGGTGTCCTTTCTCCATACTAATCATTCTGGCTAGAAGTACCAGGGCACTCCTCGATATGTTGTACCCTCTAAAGGAGTTCTTTTATTTTGGCATCCTGAGGCCTAGGTCTAGGGTTCACAACCTGAAGGACTACGGTCTGATGCATACCTCTGGCTGGTCCTCAGAATGTTACCAAGTTGGCATGACCTTGGACGTCGCTGATAATCTCCTTCACCTTCATACCTAAACGTGGATCTAACCTGATCCATCCCAACTCATCCTTATTCTTACGCTCGAAGGATGTTGAACCTCCTTTTCTACACGAGCTCGACGACCACTAGCTTCCAGCCTTGAGTTAGAGGAATGAGTTGAATCTGCAGGTGCCCCACCTCCCTACGAATAGTAGTGCCATGTCTGGGTACATCCTATGCTTAGGTCTGTGCCATAGCTTTGATTAAGTTCATGAGTTGCTATATTGAGTTCTCTAACGTCCTCTATCGCTGGTGCCATTCTTGTAATTCGTCGATTGTTATCACTGTCGACATGGGCTAGTGTGGGGCTAGCGGAGGCATTCCTGTAGTTATGCCATTCGTGGGGATGTCCGTCTATCCTTCTTGTTGTTCATCTATTGCATCCAAACTCCTGGTCGTTCTTCCTCTTACTATGGTGAACGTGAACTAGAGAATATCACAGTCTGGACCTTCCTTCTAGTGCTAAAGATGTCGACGTACAGATTAGGTGGATTGAGATTCGTGGACCCAGTACCTGCAAACAGAACAAATGAGCAAAGAAGAGAATAAAGGGTAAAGGAATAACGTTGTTGCACACTAGTTTTGTATGTGGTTCGGCTCAAAGAAAAGCTTATGTCCACTACTGTTCACTAACTACTTTGGCAGAGTGACAGTATGTGTATATCTCGTCCTCTCTTACAATGAGTTTTCAGCCTCTATTTATAGATGGAAAGGCTACATTAATATTACAATAAATAAGAGAAATTACAATTTTCAAGACTTTTCTGTCAAATGTATGGCTAATCTTTGTCAAAGCATGATTATCTTCAGTCAAAGTATGGTCTGGACGTCATCACCATGCTTGATAGTTGAGATCTTCCTTGAATCAAGCTGTTATCTCTTGAAGGATTATTCTGTACGACATGCTTTGGTGGATTTAGTTTGACAATTTTGACAGCAATTGACCAGCAGTCTGGTAGCTGGAATAGTAGAAAGCTCGTTTCCACGAGTTGGAATATCCGAGGTTGACTGTGAGCTTGCTTGCACGGGATGAGCATGTGGAAAGTTGAGAGCTTGAGTTCATGAGATAATTGCCTAATGAGCTAAACATTTAGCAAGTAGGACAACTAGCGAGCTGAGCCTTTGGTCAATTGGGCAACTTTACTGGATCAGTTTTGGGTTTTTACTAGCCCATTTAAACGACACCAAAAACACCCATAACACTAATCAACATGAGAATTGTTTCCTTTCACATAGTTCACAAGTGATTTCTAACTGAAATGATCCGAGAGAGTATTATCAATATCTTAACTACTATAAAAATGATATAAGAAAATTCTTACGTTTTCACCATCAATAGATGGTCTGCATTTTGCATTCTAGCCCGTCCTCGGGACCGTATGAAACTGTTATAAATTCAGCCTAGGAACAGCCTAGAAAAATCTGCACAAAACAGTCCAGAAAATGAAGGAAAAATCTGCACTGTTTTTCAAAAACTGCAGAATTTTGTTGTCCAATATGATAGTAAAAAACAGTCTTGTGTTACACCCAAAACAGTCAGCAAAATTCACCAAATACTGTATAAAAAACAGTTCAAAAAACCTGCACCAAACAGCATAAACAAAGTAGCAAAAAACTACAGAAAACTGTAAATAAATGACTTCAAGGCGCGGTACAAAGTCGCTCTCCTTAAAACGTTATTCGTCTCCACTAATTCTGTAATGCACAAAGTTGTAAATACACTTCTAGGATATAATAAAGCCTTTTATTTGTTTGCAATATACACAAGCAAAGACAAATCAGAACACCATAAAATAATAAGTCTACTTTAACAATTTTTTACTTCTACAGAAAATAGAATATTATTGATTTTGTTTAAGAGCACATAAAGTTTATTTTAGAAGAAACGAATGAAGAAAAGTTAATGATTTTTGTATTGGTTGTGGTGCACGTGTGTGCGCACACACATATATATATATATTTATAACAGATACAACTATTTAACAGACGCAACTTTTCGTAAAATAATATGTCTTTTCATTTTGAAAATTTAATTTAACAGCACAACTTTTAGTGAATGAATGTGTCCATTCATTTTCAAAATTTCAAATTTAATTTATTTTTAAAATTTCTCCAACGAAAACTACAAACAGCTGCAGGATCAAATCGAGCAACCAAATTGCAGCTTTGAACATCTAAACCCTCTTCCAGTATTGATGTTGCAACAAGTATGTTCACCTGCAAACATATCAATCTTACACTAAAGCATGGCGAAGAGCGATAAACAAAAAATTTTGATTATCAGTTAGCATGCACATATACTTGGCCTCTACCAAATTCTTCCGCAATTTCATTTTGTTTCTTCCTTGATTGGCTTTGTAATCCAGAGTTGTTTTCAGCAATGTATTTAGTCTTCCAATCATTGGGTTTTGGAAGTAGCTTACTTAATAGACCTTTAAGCACAATGGTTGTAATTACTCTTTCAACAAAAGTTATGCATCTTATATCCACCAACCCCTATATTTATATAACAGTACATAAAGCATCTTAGCAACATTTTTATGATCTATAGCTCAAACTAAGAAAAAAGTATAGATAATTTATTTTGACTTTTCCAAAACAAGTTAGAGTTGACTGAAGTAGTGCAAATTGTGTGATAACAATCATACAACAATAAATTTAATCTAAAAACGTAATTATTATTATTATTATTTTGAATTGAATTGCTCTCATTGAATAAATTTAATTCCTCTAGTTTTTGTGTAGCAAAATTTCATTAGAAGTGATAAACCAAATTTCATATTCTTTATGGTTGACCTGACTGGAAGCCGATATCACTTCTTAGTCTTGCACTTTCTGTTTGTTATTTTCTTGCTCTATCTTTGAGTCACTTTTATAAATGATGAAATTTACAAAACTTATTATGAAAAAATTTCTACTTGGTCATTTATATTGGTCACATGAACATAATATGTACATTAGAAAAACTTCAGTCTTGGATTAAAACTTAAGAAACTTTAGATAGCTATAAACTAAATCGTATGCGAATAACCATATTAGGGACAGTTAATTAAAATCAAAGATAATTTGATTTACCCACCCATACTCAAGAAGAGAATCGATGAGGCGGCGAACTTTTGTTGATAAAAGCCCAGCATCCACATTGGAATTAACATTATGACCAATGGACCATTCCGGACCAAAATTGAGGGTGAACAAGGAGCAAACATGAATATGAGAATATGTATTACAATTTCACCAACAATTACACAAAGTTAGATACGTAACAGATCGTATGTAAGTTGAAAACAACTTGATAGCATCCAAACTGAAATTTATTAATGATTTGCTCACCAAACACATCCAATTGACCACAAGCGATCCCTTTGAGCCTCCTGCTTCTCTTAGATAGAGTTTAATACTTTGGCAACTATTTCTAACTCGATTAAGTTATGTCCATTATGAAAATATAAAATGAAGGGAAGAATATTTCTGCAATCTTCTAGAAACAATCAATCGGACATTGCGGTCTTAAATTTTATGATATACTCACCTTTGCTTTTAAGCTTTTCAATTCTTCTACTTAATGATCATATACTGCATATGGAATTTTAATGAGCTGGTAAAATTTGAACTTCGGAGTTGAAGATGGAATATACTGAGTTAGAACAGATTCATTGACACATGTATACACCTTCAATGTATAAAAAGTTGGTCACATAATTAAGTTATATATCAAGAAATATCAACACCAGCTATTGAATTTATATCACAAAGAATCAATGTAAACATTACGTGAAACAAACTTAAAGATTAAATATGCCCATGTACTGCACATTAGAAATAACATAATAGCTGCCCAAGCATTTCACCCTGCAACAATTTGATCGTATGTCTGAAATGAAATTTGATAATTACAGATAAAGAATCTAATTAAAAGAATATGTGTAATAAGATGCACAGGAACTTCACATGAATGAGCAAAATATAGGTACATCAAATCAAAATGAATACCAGCTAGACCAATCGATACACATATATACAAAGAAAACTATTAACATATAAGAAGAGAAGACCTTCGAGTTCATTAGATTCTCAAGTTCAGCAATCTTCCTTCGGTAGCCAGTCTCCGATTTAGATCCTAAACCAAAAGTGTTGGCAAAATAAAAGACTTGATCCACAATATTACGATTGGATGCTAAACATATTTCAAAGCAATTATGTTATATTGTGTATTGTCAAATTTTGAATACCCTCAGATTTTACGGGCGGCGCGGTCATTCCAAAAATCCTAGCAAGATTGGATGTACCAGAATTTTTCTGGCGATGATAGAACTCCTGTTTTAAAAAAAAAAAAAAAACAAAAGAAATTCCTCATATACAGTATACAAAAAAATATATGAAAAAGTTGCAATATGACAAAGAAGCACCAAGTTTCGGCTACAAAATTTGTGAGTGCAATATTGGTTTGTGCTGTCATGGCTTATTGTCAATGTAAATCTTATAGATGATTTACATATCTCGAACTATAATCTATTACTCATAGCCTATCATTCAGTGGCCTTGACACAAGTAAAATATTATAGGATATGAGCACCCATCTCTTTTTAGAAGTTTCCTAAGATTTCATTGAGACCATACTTAACTACTGCAAACAAATTGAAAAACAGAAAGCCCCGTTATCTCGTCTATTCCTCCTCTTCTACAGTTACCAACTGGGTCGATAATATTGCACATGTTTGATATCTACCGCATGAAACAAAACTATCTACCACTTTTAAACTTGCTATGTGAATAGATTTACAGTGTATCACTAGTTTTGGTAATGACTCGTCTACTCTGAATGTTATGCTACTTCAAAGTGCATCGGCCTCTTGCAGTTTGAAGTTAAGAAACGCATAAAAGTTACTCAAACTTGCAAGTAAGAGCTGGCACTTTCTAAATGGAGCAAGGGTAATTACAAGAAACATGTGAAAACTTTTTCTTATGGCAAATTAAGCAACAATAAGATACACATCATTAAAAAATTTATCTTGAATAAACCTTCTGATATGAACACAGTAGTTATGAAACTATTACTATACCAGGAAAAAAAAAAGTGTAAAATATCAAGCCAACTCACCGTCGGAATTGAAGCATATGGGAAATTACCGCTGGCATGATGGCATTAATCAAATATGCTTGATCATGTTTAGTTTAAAAAAGCTGTGTCTCGAGCCATTAAGCAAAATTTGAGGAGTCATCACAAGCACCTGCAAGCATTAGGATGAAAATGACTACTCATTGCAGATGTAATCATATTCATGTCAATGGCCCATAATGTCTTGAAACAGACACCTTATTAAGAATCATCAGAAAAGGAATAGAAATTCTGTTAATATATAATCTACAAACATAATGAAGTGTGTGATAAATCTCAAAAACCGGTTTTGATAGTTAAGTCCATACTGATGACATTTTCAGATATTATGAAACTGAAAAAATTAGTCCAAATGAATCATATATAAGTTGGATAAACAGTCCAATTAGATTTCATGAGTTAGCAAACTTTAAAGCAAAACACTAGAAGCACATTCAATTCAAGTCATGGTGTCGAGAAAGCCGCTTTTAGAATGAATATGTATACTTAATCAATCATCTCCATTGTTCAATACATTCGAAAAAAAAAAAACCTCATGTTTGCTTATCTCTTGGCTCCATGTGGTAGCACCCCAAAAGTCAACTCCCGCGTCTCCCCAATACATACCCACATTCAAGTCGGTGTGCATTTTTATGGCTGCCGCTTGCTTACATTACAAACAAAAACAACAAGCGAAAGGTAAATTTTCAAATTTTGTCTTCAACATGCATCTCCCTTGATTCTCATATGCAACACTAATAAGTAACAGGGGGAAACGGCTATAATACAAACATTTAAAATGTTTGTATCATAGAGACAAACAAAAAGAATAAAATCCAACCGTTGGATGATCAAAATTTGCATCCAACGGTTAGGATATTTGAAAAACCAAAAAAAGTTTAAAAAGTGATGAAAACTGGTAACCGGCTAAGTAAAATGCCAAACCTAATTAGTCTCATTTCTCTCCAAAAGAAACCCTAGCCGACACCCATTTTCTCTCCAAGCTCTCTGTCACATCATCGACGATCTCGCTGCGCCGACATCGTCGCTCTCTCTCAGCATCATCGTCGACTCGCCGGCGTCGCCTCTCTGTCTCAGGAGTCAGGATCATCGAATCGTCACAGCCTCACAGTGACAGGATCGTGGACTTTTTCGCTCTGTGTCATGACTCACGGCATCATGGTGGACTCACCGCTCGCTCTGAGCTTCATCGTCGAAGGGGGGTTGGGGCAGTGGTGGGGGTGGGGGGACCACTACAGAGCATATTGAAGGCAAAATCAATCGTATCCAGAGAAGACATGCTGAATATGGTTGGACGCATGGTCCCTGAAATCTGTTGGCTAACATGGAGATCGAATGTCTCGAGTTTAGTCAAATTGCCTATCTCTTCAAGAATGTTTCCTTGTAGGTTATTATTCCACAATTCTGGATTCCTTAATTTTGTGATATTTACCAAAGAAGGGGGGGGACAATGCTTGTAAAATTGTTGCAAAAGAGAGACAAGATTTAAAGTTTAGGCAAGGAGCTGAGGCAAGATGGAATCTCTCCCTGACACCGTTGCATCCCTAGTGGAGGTTTTCCAGTCTGTGCAAATGAACTGGTTCCACATAGGTAGAGAGCAATAGAACTGTTGTTTCTGAGACATCGCTGAACAAAGAATGAAAGACTTCCTACGTGTGGCGGAATGGAGCATGTTAGACTCATTGAGGTAATATTCATGGCTATGACTATTATTTTGAGTATCATTCGTGATTCCCTGCCCAGTTGCAAATAGAAGTAGAAACAGTCCAATTGTTTGCCAAGATGTTGTAAGGGTCATTAGTGATTTGAGCTTTCAATGCAAGAGGAGAAGATTGTTCTGTAGTAATAATAGTCACTTCGACAACGAAGAATTCCATTGCAGAATACTCAAGAATAATTGAAACACAAATAAGAAAACTAGTTGTTTCCATGAGTGCGTGACCATTGATAGAGGGAGGACCATGGTGCATAAATAATGATAACAGTTCTATTGACTTGCCAAGAAAGATGAGAAAGACACTGTTGAATGAAAACTTAATTGCACATGAAAATATCACATGTTATTTCATTTCTTACACATGAGTATAACTGGTTTCCAAGCTGACATGTTATTGTTTCATTTCACACCTTGGTATAACAGAAACCAGAAATAGGAATACTTAAACATTACTAGTTTTTATCAAGCTGCACTGATCATTGGAAGTTACAGTAGTTTTTGTCATATGATTTATTACGTTGAAAGCATTATATATAATAAATGGGTTGTTTTATGCATTTGTATAATATCACTACAGGCTCCTTTATGAGATCTTTAGAACAGAGTTATTAGTCTACTGCATCTGCTTTAGTTTATTATTATATTTTAAAAGTTTCATTCATCTTTAAAAGTGATTATTAGGTAGAACTGTTAGTTCTCTAATTTTGGATAATAGGAACTGTGTTGTCCTTTATGCGAGCACAACTCGACACTAGCAACTAGAATATTTTTAAGAGCAATAATATGTAGATCCTCGTGTTAGTCAGGTCAAGTTTGTAGCTTCATGAAAAAGGCACGTAAAGATAGCAATTTTTATATATTGTATTGGCAACTTGTTGCAACCACGGTCCTGCCATTATCTATAAAGCACATGAGCTGTATTTCCGTATGTAAGACCTAAAAATTTTCATTTTGGTACCTTAAAGTGTGGTCCTTTTTTTTTTTTTTTTTTTTGTGTGTCTTCTAGTTCTTTTCTTCTTTTCCTTTTGTATATGCAGGAAGAGTTTCAATTGGCTTTCTTCAAGAAATTGAAGAAGGAAAATTTATTTGCTAACAGGGTATATATGATAACCTAAACTAAAGTTTGGTGTTGTCATTTTCTCAGTCGTATTTTCTCTGAATTTCTGATATAGACTCCCTTTTATTACTAACATTACTGTTGTTACTAACATATCATTGTTAAAGATTATGACCCTACCCTATTTGAAGTATATAAGAGTGAAGAATGTTTCTAATATATATACTAATCTTGTATGTATCTTGATTGATGTCATGTATATTGTATGCGTTTTGATTGATGCTGTCTGTCTATTTGACTGCAGGCACATAACGACGAGTTTTTCCAGTTTTGTTTTCTGCTGAGAACTTGACGCTACATAAACAAACATTAGTTTTAGGAATTAGTGTAAGATATTGTGAAAAACTTTTGTTTGATTCTTGAGATTAAATTTAAACATGTGTCTTGCACGTGCAGCCAAAACTAGTATTGATGTCAAAAAAGGAAATTAAATTAAAAGTTGTTTTGCATTTGTTGATGTGAATTCTTGTGAAGGGATTTCTCCATACCAGTAGGAGCTGATATTTTTTGAGAAGCAACTAGAAGATGGTCGTACTCTTGTTGACTACAACATCCAGAAAGGTTCGATTTTTGTTTATATAAGGGATGTTATGTTTGTGTAATTATGCTTGTTATCAACCATTTGAAGTTTTTTATTTTTTTTTTGAAAAAAAAAAATTGTGTAGAATTGACACCGTATCTTGTTGAGGTTGGCGAGGTGGGATTATTGAACCATCTTGAATGGCATTGGCTAGGAAGTATAATCAGGACGATGATTTGCCACAAGTAAGTTTCGAGTTACCAAGTCAATGCAAGTGTTTATTGATTTTCTTATTTGTTTATTATTAAAGGTCAATTTGAAAGAGCAAAGATTTGGTCGATATGAGTTTTTGTTACCGGTATTAATTTTTTTTTTTATTTGGTTGTTTATGAGTTGATGAACTTGAAATGGTATGATGTTTTTGGTTTTGGGTTTAAACTACAAGTTATTGTTGCCCTTTGGTTTAATTTTATTGTTACCAACACTGGTATTGTAAAATATTGTGAAAATGAATGAGGATTATTAGAAAATATGGATTAATTTGGTGGTAATGTTCAAATGCAATTGGATCTTTGGGCTAGCTTTTGTATTTGGGAAATGTCTTTGTGATGATTAGGTAATGAGTAGACTGTTTTATCATTAGAAAGCCATTTTGGTCAGTTTTGAATACTAATTATAACATCTTATTATGGTTTTGAGTTGTATGGATTGAACTTAAAAGAATAAAGTTACCTATTAGATTTCTATAGGTCTTGTTGAAGCAGTTATCACATTTTTCATTATCTGTCTTTAATTGCTATGTTAGGCTGCATCCTTGTGTTGGTAGCTACAGGAAAAAAAAAAAATTGTGGATACAGCAATCAGGTGCCCTTTTTTTAATCTTTAATTTCTTCTAGATTCCCATGCTATCGGATACACCTGTTTGGACAATCTTTAATGTTTTGAAGGATGTTGTTATTGCAGCTGAGAGCAAAGAAGAAGATCAAGTAGATGTGATCATGAAGCTCTTTGTATTAGTTGCAGTCAGTGGTTGTATGTGACTGCATTCTTCCAGCTAGGAATAGGGTTGTTCATTGTTTTCCTCTTCGTTCAGTTAAAACAAAGTTGTAGCTAATCCTATTCATTTCTTGTGGATTTTCATAGTTCTAATCTAGCCATGAAAGTTTCAAGTGCTTTAGCTCTTATCCAATGGAAGCTACATAGCTAAGTGTGTTTTAAATTAAATATTGATGTTGCAATTTGTGCGAAAAGACAATTGGTTGGTGTTGGTGTGGTTATTTGAAATTTTAAGGCGAACGTAATGCTTTTAGGTTTTAAAAATTTTAAGGCCTCATTATCTCTAGCAATTGCTGAAGTACATGTTTTTTTACTTAGTTTAAGAATGTTTAATGTAGATCTTGTATTTATTCATGGTTGTTTGAAGGACTATGAGAATGAGTTTTAATGTTAGGGGGTGATAATTATTATTTTAACCTAAAAGATAATATCTTGTGATTGAATTTATTAATATAAAATTGGGAAAGTATTTTTTTTTTATATTAATTTTTTATGGGTTAAAATTCATATTGTCGTTAAAATTGATATAAGCAATGGTGTTGATAAAATTCTAGTTGGTAGGTAAAACTTTTGTCTGCATCTTTTATATATTTTTTTAAATGAAAAATGTGGAAGCTAAGAAATAATGACATTCAAGAACTCTAACAGAGCATAATATTATCAAAATAAGTTTTTAATTTTATTACAAGTTAAAATTGTAGATTAAAAAATCCTTTTATTTTGATTTTAATGGATTTGAATTTTTTTTTTTTTTAGAAATTCAAATTCTTTTCATATAATATTTTAATTGTAAATTATTGATATATTAATAGAATCTTTAGATGATAAGTAAATTTGATATAAAATTATATTAAAGTGTTAGTTTACTTTTGAGTCTTTAAATTTAAATGGAGTTACATATTAATTTCAAATTATATCAAAAAATTAAATAACATTATATATTAATTTTTTCTTATAAGTGATAAATTTATTTATACGTGACGTTAAAACAAATTATCAAATATTAATGTGCGAAAGCTCTAAAACTTCATTGAAGTATATTTTGTTAAAAAATTTTATGTTTAAATATTAGGTGTTAAAAGAATATTAAATTGTTCATATGAAATTTAAAGGATAGTGTCATTAACATTAAATTTAATAGTTAAATTGTTCATATATCTATTAAAAGAATTAATAGTTTTATGTATTTATTAAACATCATAAGGGTAAAGATGTAAATGCAAAATTAATCCTAATAGAAAAAATTCCTTGAAATTATATTAAAATTAGGTGTAAATATTTTTATGTATTTTTAAGATATAAATTTAACAAACTTATTTTCTTTAAAAATATAATTAAATAATGTTTTAATCCAATTTAAATGATTTTATTTTACTATATTTGTACATCTACCATTAAAAATTAAATTGAATTACACTAGTATGAGTTTGCAGTCACATTGAACCAATGGTGCAGTCGCACACCAACACTGGAGTAAGTATACGGTCGCGTACTTACTCTAATATTGGTGTGTGGCCGCACTTTTGTTGCAATGTGACTGCGCACCTATGATCGCATTGCATTGGAATGGGCACGTGATTGCACTAAAATGATGGTGCAGCCATGCGCCAACATTGGAGAACCTCTTATCACACCAAAGGTAAACGTGAAAGGAAAGCCTCAAGCATGACAGGAGAGCCTTTTGCCACGCTTGTGAGTGTGGGTGTGCAGCTTCTTATCATCATGTCTAAAGCAATCATGATAAGAAAAAGCGTGACAGGAGAAACCTTCCGTCACGCTTGTGAGTAATAATATGAAATTCCTATTCAATATAATATGAAAATTTAAGAAAAAAAAAATTCAAAAGCCTGTTATATAATTAATTGTAAACTATTGATATATTTAAAGAAAAATTGTAGTTGTTTTAGATTTAGATGGAATTATTCTTTAATTCAAAAATGTGTTATCAATTCAATTGATCGTACGTACATTTTTTTTTTTTTTACAAGTGATAAAGTTATTTCTAAGTGATGAATCACCAAATAACACTAATTGTATTTGTATATATTAATTTTAGTAAACATATTTGAAATAAGTGTATTTAATTTTATATTATTTAATTTAAGTCTATATGATGGATATATGTTTAAATTTAGTCTTATATTTGTGTGAAACATTATAACTTGAGAATATTTGACTAAATTAGATTTAATTGTGATATACTTATTAAAATGTTATGTTGAGATATTAGATACTAACTTGACTAAATTGGATTTTGGGTTAAAAATTTTAAAAATACTGTGTTTTGTAAAATTTGAAAACATTACCTTGTATAACACTTGTGTATTTATAATATATAAATTTAATAAATTGGATTACACTAGTATGAGTGCGTTGCCACACTAAAACACTGGTGCGGTTGCGCACCAACACTGAAGTCAGTACACCAACCATAATATTCGATGTTCTTTATTTTGTTGGATTGAAGGGTTGTTACGTAATTAGCCAAGCAAAAACTAACCTACAAAGAGTATTGGGAGATGATAATGTTTTGATGGTCACGTTTGCTTAAAAATTAAGTGAAGGAATCAACTCACTTTATTTTTCACATGAATATAGTGCAATAACCCCCCAAACATGATTGGATATGATTGCGACGAAGAACTCAATCATTTTGTAGTGTTTTAGGAACTAAATGTTTTACGTATTTATTAAACATCATGATGTAATTGCAAAATTAAATTCTAATAGAAAAAAAAAATTCCTTGAAATTATATTAAAATTACGTGTAAATATTTTTATGCATTTGTAAGATATAAATTTAATATACTTATTTTCTTCAATAATATAAATATAAAAAATTTTAGTTCAATTTATTTAATGCTTTAAAAAAATCCCATACAATTTTTAAATATTTTACTATATTCAAAAAAGTAAAATTAAGTTATTTTCTAAAAAATAATTCACTTTATGTTATTTTCTAAAAAAAATTTCACTTTCATTTGTTATTTAAAAATTATTTCAATTTAAAAATAATCCAACTTATTACACTTTTAATTGTTTTCCAAAACAAATTGTAAAAACAATTTGTTAAAATTGAGTCTTAACAACTGCAGACGTTGCTTCAACGTACAACTTGTTGAATGAACAACTTCGACGTTGCTGTGAACAAGTTCACGTTCGACAAATTCTTCACTTGAACGTCAAACTTGTTTAACGAACAAGTTCGACGTTGGCTGACGTCCAACGTCCGAAGTTGTTTAGTCTCAACAACTTCGGACGTTGCTTCAATGTTCAAGTTGTTGAACGAACAACTTCGACGTTGCTGTGAACAAGTTCATGTTCGGTAACTTGTTCACTTGAACGTCGAACTTATTGAACGAACAAGTTCGACATTGGCTGTAGTCCAACGTTCAAAGTTGTTGAGTCTCAACAACTTCGGACGTTGCTTCAACGTCCAACTTGTTGAACGAACAACTTCGACGTTGCTATGAACAAGTTCACGTTCGGTAACTTGTTCCCTTGAACGTCGAATTTGTTGAACGAACAAATTCAACGTTGCCTAACGTGGAACGTCCGAAGTAGTTGAGTCTCAACAACTTCGGACGTTGCTTCAACGTCCATCTTGTTGAACGAACAACTTCGACGTTCATGTAAACAAGTTCACATTCGGCAACTTGTTCACTTGAACGTCAAACTTGTTGAACGAAGAAGTTTGACGTTGGCTGATGTCCAACATTCGAAGTTGTTGAGTCTCAACAACTTCGAACGTTCCTTCAACATCCAATTTATTGAACAAACAACTTCGACGTTGCTATGAACAAGTTAACGTTTAGCAACTTGTTCATGTGAACGTCGAACTTCTTGAACGAACAAATTCGACGTTGGCTGACATCTATTGTCCGAAGTTGATGAGTTTCAACAACTTCGGACGTTGCTTCAACGTCCAACTTATTGAACGAACAACTTCGACATTGTTGTGAACAAGTTCATGTTCAGCAACTTGTTCACCTGAACGTCAAACTTGTTGAACGAACAAGTTCGACGTTGGTTGATGTCCAACGTTCGAAGTTGTTTAGTCTCAACAACTTCGGACGTTGCTTCAACATCTAAGTTGTTGAACGAGCAACTTCGACATAACTGTGAACAAGTTCACGTTTGGTAACTTATTCACTTGAACGTCGAACTTGTTGAACCATCAAGTTCGACGTTGGCTGACGTCCAATGTCCGAAGTTGTTGAGTCTCAATAACTTCGGACGTTACTTCCACGTCCAAATTGTTGAACGAACAACTGCGACGTTGCTGTGAACAAGTTCACGTTCTGCTACTTGTTCGCTTGAACGTCGAACTTGTTGAATGAACAAGTTTGACGTTGGCTGATGTCCAACGTCCGAGGTTGTTGAGTCTCAATAACTTCGAACGTTGCTTGAACGTCCAATTTGTTGAACGAACAACTTTAATTCTGCTGTGAACAAGTTCACGTTCGGTAACTTGTTCACTTGATCGTCGAACCTGTTGAACAAGTTCGACGTTCCCTGACATCCACCATCCGAAGTTGTTTAGTCTTAACAACTTCGCACGTTGCTTCAACGTCCAACTTGTTGAACAAACAACTACGACGTTGTTGTGAACAAGTTCACGTTCGGCAACTTGTTCACTTGAACGTTGAACTTGTTGAACCAACAAGTTTGACGTTGGCTGACGTCCAACGTCCGAAGTTATTGAATCTCAACAACTTTGGACGTTGCTTCAACGTCCAAGTTGTTGAACGAACAACTTCGACGCTGCTGTGAACAAGTTCACCTTCGGTAACTTGTTCACTTGAACGTCGAAGTTGTAGAACGAACAAGTTCGACGATGGCTGATGTCCAGCGTCTGAAGTTGTTTAGTCTCAACAACTTCGGACGTTACGTCAACGTCCAACTTATTGAACGAACAACTTTGACGTTGCTATGAACAAGTTCACATTCGGCAACTTGTTCACTTGAACATCGAACTTGTTGAACGAACAAGTTCGACGTTAGCTGACGTCTAATGTCCGAAGTTGTTGAGTCTCAACAACTTCGGACGTTGCTTCCATGTCCAAATTGTTGAGCGAACAACTTTGACGTTGCTGTGAATAAGTTCACATTCGATATTTTTTTCACTTCAACGTCGAACATGCTGAACCAACAAGTTCGACATTCCGTGACATCCCATGTCCGGAGTTGTTGAGTCTCAACGACTTCGGACGTTGCTTCAACGTCCAACTTTTTGAACGAACAACTTCGACGTTGCAGTGAACAAGTTCGACGTTGGCTGACGTCCAACGTCCGAAGTTGTTGAATCTCAACAACTTTGGACGTTGCTTCAACATCCAAGTTGTTGAACGAACAACTTCGACGTTGCTGTGAACAAGTTCACGTTCGGCAACTTGTTCACTTGAACGTCGAACTTGTTGAACCAACAAGTTTGACGTTGGCTGACGTCCAACGTCCGAAGTTATTAAATCTCAACAACTTTGGACGTTGCTTCAACGTCCAAGTTGTTGAACGAACAACTTCGACGTTGCTGTGAACAAGTTCACGTTCGGTAACTTGTTCACTTGAACGTCGAAGTTGTAGAACGAACAAGTTCGAAGTTGGCTGATGTGCAACATCCGAAGTTGTTGAGTCTCAACAACTTCGAACATTGCTTCAATCTCCAACTTATTGAACGAACAACTTCGTCATTGCTATGAACAAGTTCACGTTCGTTAAACTTGTTCACTTGAACGTCTAACTTGTTAAACGAACAAGTTCGACGTTGGCTGACATCTAACGTCCGAAGTTATTGAGTCTCAACGATTTTCGACGTTGCTTCAACGTCCAACTTGTTGAATGAACAACTTCGACGTTGCTGTGAACAAGTTCACGTTCGGCAACTTGTTCACTCGCACTTCGAACTTGTTGAACGATAACGTTTGACGTTGGTTGACGTCCAATGTCCGAGGTTATTACGTCTCAACAATTTCGGACGTTACTTCATCGTCCAACTTGTTGAAATAACAACTTCGACGTTGCTGTAAACAAGTTTACGTTCGATAACTTGTTCACTTGAACGTCGAATTTGTTGAACGAACAAGTTTTACGTTCGCTAATGTCCAACGTCCGAAGCTGTTGAGTCTCAACAAATTCGAACGTTCCTTCAACGTCCAAAATGTTGAGCGAACAACTTCGACTTTTCTATGAACAAATACACGTTTGGTAACTTTTTCGCTTGAATGTCGAACTTTTGAACGAACAAGTTCTATGTTGGCTGATGTCCAACGTCCGAAGTTGTTGAGCCTCAACAACCTCGGACGTTGCTTCAACATCCAACTTACTGAACGAACAACTTCGACGTTGCTATTAACAAGTTCATGTTCGGCAACTTGTTCACTTGAACGTCGAACTTGTTGAACGAACAAGTTCGACGTAGGCTGACATCTAACGTCTGAAGTTGTTTAGTTTCAACAACTTCGGACGTTGCTTCAACGTCCAACTTGTTGAACGAACAACTTCGACGTTGCTGTGAACAAGTTCACGTTCGGTAAGTTGTTCACTTAAAAGTCGAACTTGTTGAAGGAACAAGTTAGACGTTGGTTGATGTCCAACGTCCGAAGTTGTTTAGTCTCAATAACTTCGAACGTTACTTCAACGTCCAACTTGTTCTACGAATAACTTCCACGTTGTTGTGAACAAGTTCACGTTCGGCAACTTGTTCACTTGAACTTCGGAGTTGTTGAACGAACAAGATCGATATTGGCTGACGTCCAATGTCCGAAGTTGTTGAGTCTCAACAACTTCGGACGTTGCTTCCACGTCCAAATTGTTGAACGAACAACTTTAACGTTGCTGTGAACAAGTTCACATTCGAAAACTTGTTCGCTTGAACGTCGAACTTGTTGAATGAACAAGTTCGACGTTGGCTAACGTCCAACGTCCGAAGTTGTTGAGTCTCAAAAACTTCAGACGTTGCTTGAACGTCCAATTTGTTGAACGAACAACTTCAATGTTGCTGTGAACAAGTTCACGTTCGGTAACTTGTTCACTTGAACATCGAACTTGTTGAACGAACAAGTTCGACGTTGGCTGACGTCCAATGTCCGAAGTTGTTGAGTCTCAACAACTTCGGATGTTGCTTCCATGTCCAAATTGTTGAAAGAACAACTTCGACGTTGTGTGAACAAGTTCACGTTCGACAACCTTTTCACTTGAACGTAGAACATGTTGAACCAACAAGTTCGATGTTCCATGACGTCCAACGTCCGAAGTTGTTGAGTCTCAACGACTTCGAACGTTGCTTCAACGTCCAAGTTATTAAACGAACAACTTCGACGTTGCTGTGAACAAGTTCACGTTGGGCAACTTGTTCACTTGAACGTCGAACTTGTTGAATGAACTAGTTCGACGTTGGCTGACGTCCAACGTCCGAAGTTGTTGAGTCTCAACAACTTCGGACGTTGCTTCAACGTCCATCTTGTTGAACGAACAACTTCGACGTTGTTGTGAACAAGTTCACATTTGGCCACTTGTTCACTTGAACCTCGAACTTGTTGAACGAACAAGTTCGAAGTTGGCTGATGTGCAGTGTCCGAAGTTGTTGAGTCTCAACAACTTCGGACATTACTTCAATGCCAAACTTATTGAACAAACAACTTCGACATTGCTATGAACAAGTTCACGTTCGGTAACTTGTTCACTTGAACGTCTAACTTGTTGATCGAACAAGTTCGACGTTGGCTGACATCTAACGTCTGAAGTTATTGAGTCTCAACGATTTTCGATGTTGCTTCAACGTCCAACTTATTGAAGGAACAACTTCAACGTTGCTGTGAACAAGTTCACGTTCGGCAACTTGTTCACTTGCACGTCGAACTTGTTGAACGATGATGTTTGATAACTTTATATTTATAGAGTTATTTTATCTTTTTAAATTTGAATTCTTGCTTAGTTCTTAATATTTTTATTATTATTAAGTAAATTATTTCATATTTCTTTTATTTTTATTTTCAGAATAAAATTGGTTAAAAATGCACATGTGGACCCTACCAAGTAATATTGTTCAAGACAAGATCATCGCTACAAAATGAATATCATTCGCAGCAAGTTCATCGCCTCAAGAATTACTCGAGTCGGAAATCGCATAAAGAAATTATCGCGGTTTAAAGATAGGGTATTCTAGAAATAAATATTATGTCATGCTGATGTAAGAAATGATGTAATCAAAATTATGATGTAAGCAATGATGTAATAGAAGTTGACTTGACTGGGATAGGTGAACGATGATGTAAGCAATGATGCAATTTGAAAGTTGACTTTGAATGGGGTAGGTGAAAGATGATGCAAGCGATGATGCAAAATGGTGGAAAATCAGGAAACGATGATGCAATCGATGATGTAATTGGAGGTGAATTTGGCCTATAAATAGGCCTTAGAATCACCATTCTAAGCATTCGATCACAAACCAAAGCAATAAATAGTTTAGAGAAAGAGAGAGAGAGCTTGGAGAGGAGGAGCAAAGCAGAGGAAGAAATTCTACGGTGAAGCTTCAATCCACTAAGTTTTCCTATCTCTTGTTATGTTTAAGTTTATAGTTTTTGTAAATTCTATTATGGAGTAGATTTGTTTTCTAAGGTTATGATGTAGCCTAACTTTGATGTTCCAACCCTTTGTTCAATTCAATTAATGATTTTCTATCTTAGTTGATGCATTTAATACTGTTCTTAATGCTTCTAAATAATTGGCCACTATTTAGTTGAATTGTTAATCATAATGATAGCGGAAGCTGATTTACGTGTCTAGTTCATTGTATTTAATGTCATAAATTGCATGTAGGATAGGAATATACCTGCATGGTTTGTGTAGTCTATAAAAGAGATCCATAAATCTTAATGAATCCTTTAATGTTTTGACTTGCATGGGAACATAGCAGTTAATCTTTATAGGGTATTTTCCTTAGACCTTGGGAGAGGCTATGTGAATAATTCAGGGAATCTCGACTAACAACTGGATAGTTAATTTTAGTTAAAAAGAACAAAGGGGAGGAATAGATTAGTTATGGTGAAATCATAATCTTAGAGTTTTTATTCATTGAATTAATTTTCATTTATTTTCAATTGCAATTAAATTTAGTCATAGTTATCAACTCATTTACTCACATTTCATCTATCAAATAAAAGTTGAGTTATTTTAATTTTGGGCATTAATTAACAACAATCCTCGTGGGACGATACTTCTCTCACTACTTTATTACTTGTTCGGCTCGTTCACTTGCGATTTTGCACAACAAGTTTTTGGCGCCGTTGCCGGGGATTGTTTGTTTCAATTAATACTAATACTACGTAACTCAATTTTTAATTTGGTCATTTATTTATTTATTTATTTATTATTATTATTTTTTTTTTGTTTGCTTTATTACTTGTGAGTTTTATGGTGTATGAGAAAGTCTGGGGGCGAAGTTTTACCATTTGACCCAGAAATAGAGAGAACTTGCCGTAAGAACAGGAAGGAAACAAGAAAGGCTGCAAGTACTGCACTCATGGATATGGCTGAGGGATCAAACAACACACAGAATATTGTACCAATAGATGCCGAAATTCGAGCATTACGAGATTATGCTCTACCCACAGTGGGTAATACTTCGGCGATACGACGACCAACTATTGCTGCCAACAACTTTGAGATTAAGCCGGCAATCATCCAGATGGTTCAAAATAACCAGTTCAGTGGGGCCCCGAACGATGATGCAAATGCCCACATTGATAACTTTCTGGAGATCTGTGATACTTTCAAACATAATGGTGTTACTGATGACGCCATCCGATTGAGATTGTTTCCATTCTCTCTTCGAGACAAAGCCAAAAGTTGGCTCAACTCGTTGCCATCAGGAAGTATTACCACATGGGACATCTTGGCACAAAAATTTTTAGCCAAATTTTTTCCACCAGTCAAGACTGCAAAACTACGAGCTGAGATTGCCACATTCAGACAGCTTGAGGGAGAGTCATTATACGAAACGTGGGAAAGATTCAAGGATCTGCTAAGACGGTGCCCACATCATGGGGTTGCTGACTAGTTGCAGCTACACACATTCTACAATGGTTTAGGGAGTTCCACAAGAACATTGGTGGATGCCGCCGCTGGTGGAGCACTTTTGGGGAAACCCCATCAAGCCGCTTGGGATTTACTAGAAGAAATGGCTGCAAATGCCTATCAGTGGCCATCAGAAAGAGCAGTTCCGAAAAAAGTTTTCGGAATACAAGAAAATGATATGTTAACCAGGCTTTCCACTCAGGTCGAGACATTAGCCAAGCAACTTGGAAACTTGACAGCTAATGCAATTCATACTCAGTCAGCATCCTGTGATTTCTGTGGAGGGAACCATTCCAACGGGCAATGCGATGAAGACCAGACAGGTCAAGCCTTTTTTGTGGGCAACAAACAACCAAATAACCCGTATTCCAACACATATAATCCAGGATGGAGGAATCATCCAAATTTCTCATGGAAAAGCAATGATCGACCCAGACAACAATATCCGCCACCACCTCAACAGCAGCAGGCCAACAAACCGTCGCTTGAAGAAGCACTTGCTCAGCTCACCGTAAGCACTACTCAATTTATGACGAGAACAGACACCACGCTCCAGAATCAAGCAGCTTCCATTCGAAATCTGGAGGTACAAATGGGTCAAATCTCAAATTTGTTGACTGCAAGACCTCAAGGATCCCTACCAAGCAACACAGAGACCAATCCTAGGGAGCACCTGAAGGCTGTCACGTTACGAAGCGGTAAAATTCTAAAAGAACCTGTCAAAAGAGCAGACGAGAAAGAAGAAGAAGTGATGGTTGAACAACAAGAAGCAGAGAAGCCAAAGTCAAAGTTATTCCCAGACAATCCGCCACCATACAAACCACCATTACCCTTCCCTCAGAGATTTCAAAAACAGAAATTAGAAAAGCAATTTTCTAAATTTCTGGAAGTTTTTAAGAAGCTGCAAATTAATATTCCTTTTGCAGATGCTCTGGAACAAATGCCCAGCTATGTGAAGTTCATGAAAGAAATCCTCTCAAATAAAAGGAAGCTGGAAGAGCATGAAACGGTAGCTTTGACAGAAGAATGCAGTGCAATCTTGCAGAAAAAGCTACCACCCAAACTCAAAGATCCGGGGAGCTTTACAATTCCTTGCACCATTGGTGATTCATTCTTTGATAAAGCATTATGTGATCTTGGTGCAAGCATCAACCTAATGCCATTCTCCGTTTTCAAGAAACTCGACTTTGGAGAAGCAAAACCCACTACAGTTTCGTTGCAGCTAGCTGATCGTTCAATCAAGTATCCAAGGGGAATCATAGAAGATGTACTAGTCAAAGTGGATTAATTCATATTTCCTGCGGATTTTATTGTGCTAGACATGGAGGAAGACCAAGAAATACCCATCATCTTGGGTAGACCATTCTTAGCAACAGGGAGAACCCTTATTGATGTGCAGAAAGGTCAACTCATACTCAGAGTTCAAGATGAAGAGGTAACCTTCAATGTGCTAAAAGCTCTCAAACATCCACACGATGTTGATAACTGTATGAGGGTAGATATGGTGGGTGAATGTATCAAAGAAGTACATCAAATCACCACTCCAAAAGATCCACTTGAAGCTTGCCTACATGGAGCACCAAACTCAGAAAGTCCGAACATCACAGAATGTGTTAACCAACTGGAAGCTTCAACTCCCATATTTTTCAGACGACCTTTCGAGGAGCTTGGAGCAAGTAAGAGACAACCGGTACCATCAACAGAAAAACCACCAGAGTTGGAGCTCAAGCCACTGCCAGTTCATCTCAAGTACGCATTCTTAGGTACCTCATCTACACTACCTGTCATTATTTCATCTTCTCTAACTAGAGAACAAGAGGAAAAGCTTTTGAGAGTACTACGAGAACACAAGATGGCTATTGGATGGTCGATCGCAGACATTAAAGGAATCAGCCCATCTTTATGCCAACACAAAATTCTCATGGAGGATAAGTACCGGCCATCCATCGAGCACCAAAGACGTTTAAATCCAAACATGAAGGAGGTTGTTCGAACAGAGGTACTTAAACTTTTGGATGCAGGTATCATTTATCCTATTTCGGACAGTACATGGGTAAGCCCGGTGCAAGTGGTACCAAAGAAAGGAGGCATGACAGTGGTCACCAATGAAAACAATGAGCTGATTCCAACACGAACAGTAACCGGATGGAGAGTGTGCATTGACTATAGGAAACTAAATAAGGCGACCAGAAAAGATCATTTCCCTTTACCCTTCATCGATCAAATGCTCGACAGGTTAGCAGGTCACCCTTACTACTGTTTCCTAGACGGTTATTCTGGTTACAATCAGATTTCTATAGCACCTGAGGATCAAGAAAAGACTACATTCACATGCCCATATGGAACGTTCGCGTTTCGGAGAATGCCGTTTGGTCTATGCAATGCACCCGCCACCTTCCAACGGTGTATGATGTCAATTTTTTCAGATATGGTGGAACGCTTCATTGAGGTATTTATGGATGATTTTTCAGTATTTGGCTCATCATTTGATTCTTGTTTGGATAACTTAGCACAAGTACTGAAAAGATGCGAAGAGACAAATCTGATCCTTAACTGGGAGAAATGCCATTTCATGGTACAAGAAGGGATCGTTTTAGGTCATAAAGTTTCAGCTAAAGGCATCGAGGTTGATAGAGCCAAGATTGAGGCAATTGAGAAGCTGCCACCACCAACATCTGTCAAAGGCATTCGAAGTTTCTTAGGGCATGCAGGGTTTTACAGAAGATTCATCAAGGACTTCTCGAAGATCACAAAGCCATTATGCAATTTACTCGAGAAAGGTGTTTCATTCCACTTCGATAATGCATGTAAAGAGGCATTTGAGATACTGAAAAAGGCCCTTGTGACAGCCCCAGTCGTTATTGCACCTGATTGGGCTTTGCCGTTCGAGCTAATGTGTGATGCTAGTGATTATGCCATTGGAGCCGTGCTAGGACAACGTATTGGTAAGATTTTTCATACCATTTATTACGCTAGCCGTACACTAACCGATGCACAGGTCAATTATGCTACCACTGAGAAAGAGCTTCTAGCTGTAGTCTTCGCATTCCACAAATTTCGACCGTACTTAATCGGTTCCAAAGTCATTGTATACACGGATCACTCAGCCATCAAATACCTTCTGGAGAAGAAAGATGCAAAACCACGCCTGATCCGATGGGTCCTTCTGTTACAAGAGTTTGATTTAGAGATTCGAGATAAGAAGGGAAGTGAAAATGTGGTGGCCGACCATCTTTCTAGACTAGAGCAACGAGGGGATAAGGAGGATCTTGACATAGACATTAAAGAGACTTTCCCTGATGAACAGCTCTTTGTTCTAGATACAAGCAATGTTCCATGGTATGCTGATTTTGTTAATTTTCTTTCTCACAAAGTTTATCCACCTGACATTTCATGGCAGCAAAAGAAGAAATTCTTGGCAGACGTAAAACATTACTATTGGGATGAACCGTTCCTATACAAGTTATGTCCAGATCAGATCCTTCGACGATGTGTCTCAAAAGATGAAGCACGAGATATTCTCCACCATTGTCATTCTTCTGATTATGGTGGACATTTTGGGGCCAATCGAACTGCTGGCAAAATTCTTCAATCTGGATACTATTGGCCTACCATTTTTAAGGATGCTCAATCATATGTTTCTGCATGCGATCAATGCCAACGCACAGGTAACATTTCGCGAAGGCATGAGATGCCCTTAAACAACATTTTGGAAGTGGAGTTGTTCGATGTTTGGGGTATCGATTTCATGGGACCATTTCCACCGTCTTTCAAGAATCTCTATATTCTGGTGGCCGTGGATTATGTGTCAAAATGGGTTGAAGCCATTGCTGCACCAACCAATGACTCCAAAGTAGTGGTGAATTTTCTGCGTAGAAATATCTTCACCAGATTTGGAACCCCTAGAGCAATCATCAGCGATGAAGGGAAACATTTTTGCAATAGGTATCTTGATGCTCTTCTAGCCAAATATGGAGTCAAACACAAAGTTGCTACAGCATACCACCCGCAAACCAATGGACAAGCTGAAATCTCAAATCGGGAACTGAAATGGATTTTGGAAAAGACGGTAAGTGCATCTCGAAAAGACTGGTCGAAAAAGCTTGATGATGCATTATGGGCCTATAGAACAGCATTCAAAACACCGATTGGGATGTCTCCATACAAGATGGTATTCGGAAAGGCATGTCACTTACCCGTTGAACTAGAGTATCGTGCATACTGGGCTATCAAAAAGTTGAATTTCGACATAGGAGCATCAGGAGCTCTGCGAAGATTGCAACTCAATGAGATGGATGAACTTCGTCATGGTGCATATGAAAATGCTAAGCTGTATAAAGAACGCACCAAAAAGTGGCATGATCAACGGATCTTAAACAAGGATTTCACTCCAGGACAGAAGGTTCTTTTGTTTAATTCACGATTACGTTTGTTTCCAGGTAAGCTACGCTTTAGATGGTCTGGGCCTTTCACTGTTATTCAAGTTTTTCCACATGGTACTGTTGAAATTCAAAGTGCAGATCGTCGATTCAAAGTCAATGGACAACGACTCAAAGTTTACATGGATGGTGGAGAGCCTCAACAGAAATCCACTATCACGCTTTCAAACCCAACTTAAGGCGTTTCTCAACAGTCAAGCTAACGACTATAAATTAAGCGCTTCTTGGGAGGCAACCCAAGTTTTTCTCTTTTTAGCTAGTTTTTCTCTGTTTGTGTGTTATTGTGTGTTATTGTGTTCTTTGTGTGTTTTTGTTTTTTCTTTGATAATTTTTCTTTCTCTTTCAGAGATAGAGGCAAGTCTTGCAGCACTGAAAAATCATTTCCCTACTCTACCCCAAGATGTACTCAGAAAGATTTACAAGTGCAGACTCGAAAGAATGAGGGCACTAACATCTTTAGGTCTTCCAGAGCATATTCGATGGATCATCGAAGCTAAGGTACGTTTAGTAGGTGAGTTGAATGATTCATTAATTAAACGTTTACCAGGATTAGGAAGAATTTCTTACTCAAAGAAGAGGAGAGCTAAGAGAATGGAAGTCTGTCATAAGTGTGCGAGATGTAACTGCGACACAAGCTGTAAAAATCTTGGATATTTATCTATAAATCGAGAAGATAAAATCAAATGCATAAAGGATGGACTGAGTAAGGAGTCTCTGGATAACATCCGTGAGACTCTTGAGACGCATCCTTGTGGGAAAGTTCAACGTATTCTTTTAGATTTATGGGAGTTATTCAGTAAAGAGAAACAGCGTTATAGTCTTTGGAATCTGACTGTAAAAGACCCTGTTTGCCAGTTTATAAGAAAACTGGATGGGAAGCCAATCCTCAACTCATAGAAGTTGTTTAAGCCGTTTCTGGACGTAAAACCAGAGGAAGATGTGAGCCACAATCACAACTACTGTAGCATCATTTTTTTCTTTGTTTAGCAGTCTGTTTCAAATTTTTTTGATAATTGTGTTTACTTTTCCTTACCTGTCCTTTTGGATTTTTAGGTCATTTCAAGCTTTCTTGATAAGTGTGTTTACTTTTGACGTTTCATCACCGAACATTTTTATTTTTAGCAGCTATTTTCAAAATTTTTCGATGTCTGTGTTTACTTTTTGACGTTTGTGTTTACTTTTTCGATGTTTGTGTTTACTTTTTGACGTTTCGTCGCCGAACTTTTTGAATTTTGTATTTGTAGCGGCTTGTTTTATTTATTTATTTATTTATTTTCTCGAAGATTGTGCTTTCTTTTTGACATTTCTACACTTAACATTTCCTTTTCCCTCTGACCAATACTGTGTAGCATCGTAAAACTGTTCTTTTACTCTTTCATCTTCTTTAAATAAGTGATTATGACTGATAACAAATAATTCGTTTTCTCTGAAAAAAAAAAAAAAATGGCAGAGTCCTCGAGCAGTAAATTCAAAAACATCTGTGTTTTTTGTAGTCCAAAGTCTGGTATGAGTACACAATATTCAAAAGCAGCTGCTGAACTTGGTACGGCTTTAGCTACCCGAAAAATAGATTTGGCGTATGGAGGAGGCAGTTTAGGACTGAGGGGCTCTGTCGCAGTAACTGCAACTGTTGGAGGTAGGCAAACCCTCGGTGTCGCAGTAAAGCCTTTGGCTGAAAGGAAAGACATCATCGGTACGAGCATAGGTAATGAGTTTCAGGTTATAAGTATACACGGACGAATGGCGTATATATTACTCAATGCTGATGCCTTTATCGCGTTACCTGGTGGTTTGGAAACATTTGAAGAAATCTTCAACATTGCGTCCTGAGCCCATTACAACATTCACAAAAAGCCATTAGGTTTGCTTAACACTAACGGTTTTTATGATGGTTTATTGGCTTTTCTTGATCATGCTGTGGAACAGGGTTTTATGACTCAAGCAAACCGGCGTATTCTAGTCTCAGCTTCCAGTGCTGATGAACTGATTGACCAACTGCAAGACTTTGTACCCGAAGTTGATCCAATCATGTCACAGGTGGTTTGGGCTCCTGAATCAAGCGGTAGCAAGAAGCGTGCACTGGATCTTAATCTCCGGTTGTAACTTTCTTATCCTATGGTTTTATTAATAGCATTTCCATTTAAGTTTTTCTTCTTTTTATCTTACTAGACATTGGGGACACTGTCTCAAATAAGTTTGGGGGTAGAGTTTGCTATTATTAAAACCATAAGATTCAAAAGCTGGTCCGAGTTGAAACTAAAAGATGGCAGAGTAAGGAGTACTTTTGTGCTCTTGAGACGCATCTTTGTTTTCATTTAAAAAAAAAAAAAAAAGCAAAAAGATTTTCATTATTTGTTTTATTATTTTTCTTTCTGCCCTAACAAGTCGACTACTTACTTTTTATTTATTAATGGAGTCTTAATGCATGTTTTTGGTTGAATATCGTTACTAAGGAATAGTCATGAACATCTTTGCATGATTTGAGACTTTTGAATGTCATGATCTTAGTTAATTGAGTGGATAAATATTATGTTTACATGAACTGTGGACTATTAGTGGAGATTATCCTTGGTGAGGATTTGAGCCTTTTAAACGTTTCATTTTGAGAGATTTATTTGTTTCTACTCTTAAACACTCTTCACTTTGTTCTTAATAGATGATCTCTATAGGTTTTGCATTGAATACTGAGAACAAATCATTATTGTAGATAACATGAGTTGCTTTGATTTGAAAATTGGATCGACTTCTTAGAAGTAATATAGGTCAGTTCTACTCTACAAAAGCCTACTTTCCTACTTTAAATTGAGACACATCATAAAACCTTTGAAGCCAAGCACTTTAAATATTTTTCTCTGTTTACCGTTATTAAATGACCCTATTGAGCCTTTAAATTTAGTCATACCTTATGAAGTTTGGGATCATGCGATGAAGTAAAAGAGGAGAAGGGAATTGAAGTGTTAACATTTACACAATGTGTTTCTAAAAAAAAAAAAAAAAAAAAAAAAAAAAAAAAAAAAAAAAAAGAAAAAGAGAAGTTGTGATGAATTAAGGAGAATAAATGAAGTACTTTGGTATGATCATATGTTCTTGTTGAACCTGTACCTTAAAATTTCTTACATGTCAATTAACCATAGCCCAAATACAATCTTTAATAAAGCCTATTGATCTTCAAAAGGAAGTCCAATTTGAGAGTTGAAGTCTATCATCATGCTCTATCTACGTTCTTAGTATTCGATTCCAATCATGAGATCTATTCACTTGAAAGTGCGGTTCTTTTAAACGTCTATATTCATATGTGATGTAAATGACGCTTGCTATGCCTTTACATAACCTCTATCACATATGATTGCATGAGTGTTTGCTTTAGGATTCATGAGGGTTATGAGAGATATCTTGTGAGAATTAGAGTCGAAGCGAAATAAGTCCATAACATGTGAATATGATGTTTTGAAATGAAATTGCTTTGAAAGTGGTGTGAGATTGTTGACGATTATGTTTTAGATCATTAGTGACTTATCCTTAGTCCTGATACAAGATTATACATGTATGAGACTTCTGTTAATTTGTATTTAGTGAGATGTTGATAAGTTATGGGTGGAATCTTTTAACGTTTGTGGGTATCGTTGCTGGTAAACCCTCAGGAGACACAACTCCTCCTACTAGGGACACCTAGGGGTTTAAAGGCTTGTGGCATATGCTCAATGCCATCGTGTTTACCTACGAAAATGGATTGTGATTTAATTTTTGTGGTTTTAGCTTAGATTGTTAGTTTTAGTTTTACTTGAGGACAAGCAAAATCTTAAGTTTGGGGGTGTGATAACTTTATATTTATAGAGTTATTTTATCTTTTTAAATTTGAATTCTTGCTTAGTTCTTAATATTTTTATTATTATTAAGTAAATTATTTCATATTTCTTTTATTTTTATTTTCAGAATAAAATTGGTTAAAAATGCACATGTGGACCCCACCAAGTAATATTGTTCAAGACAAGATCATCGCTACAAAATGAATATCATTCGCAGCAAGTTCATCGCCTCAAGAATTACTCGAGTCGGAAATCGCATAAAGAAATTATCGCGGTTTAAAGATAGGGTATTTTAGAAATAAATATTATGTCATGCTGATGTAAGAAATGATGTAATCAAAATTATGATGTAAGCAATGATGTAATAGAAGTTGACTTGACTGGGATAGGTGAACGATGATGTAAGCAATGATGCAATTTGAAAGTTGACTTTGAATGGGGTAGGTGAAAGATGATGCAAGCGATGATGCAAAATGGTGGAAAATCAGGAAACGATGATGCAATCGATGATGTAATTGGAGGTGAATTTGGCCTATAAATAGGCCTTAGAATCACCATTCTAAGCATTCGATCACAAACCAAAGCAATAAATAGTTTAGAGAAAGAGAGAGAGAGCTTGGAGAGGAGGAGCAAAGCAGAGGAAGAAATTCTACGGTGAAACTTCAATCCACTAAGTTTTCCTATCTCTTGTTATGTTTAAGTTTATAGTTTTTGTAAATTCTATTATGGAGTAGATTTGTTTTCTAAGGTTATGATGTAGCCTAACTTTGATGTTCCAACCCTTTGTTCAATTCAATTAATGATTTTCTATCTTAGTTGATGCATTTAATACTGTTCTTAATGCTTCTAAATAATTGGCCACTATTTAGTTGAATTGTTAATCATAATAATAGCGGAAGCTGATTTACGTGTCTAGTTCATTGTATTTAATGTCATAAATTGCATGTAGGATAGGAATATACCTGCATGGTTTGTGTAGCCTATAAAAGAGATCCATAAATCTTAATGAATCCTTTAATGTTTTGACTTGCATGGGAACATAGCAGTTAATCTTTATAGGGTATTTTCCTTAGACCTTGGGAGAGGCTATGTGAATAATTCAGGGAATCTCGACTAACAACTGGATAGTTAATTTTAGTTAAAAAGAACAAAGGGGAGGAATAGATTAGTTATGGTGAAATCATAATCTTAGAGTTTTTATTCATTGAATTAATTTTCATTTATTTTCAATTGCAATTAAATTTAGTCATAGTTATCAACTCATTTACTCACATTTCATCTATCAAATAAAAGTTGAGTTATTTTAATTTTGGGCATTAATTAACAACAATCCTCGTGGGACGATACTTCTCTCACTACTTTATTACTTGTTCGGCTCGTTCACTTGCGATTTTGCACAACAATGTTTGACGTTGGCTGACGTCCAACGCCCGAGGTTGTTAAGTCTCAACAACTTCGGACGTTACTTCATCGTCCAACTTGTTGAAATAACAACTTCGACGTTGCTGTAAACAAGTTCACGTTCGATAACTTGTTCACTTGAACGTCGAACTTGTTGAACGAACAAGTTTTACGTTCGCTAACGTCCAACGTCCGAAGCTGTTGAGTCTCAACAACTTCGAACGTTGCTTCCACGTCCAAATTGTTGAACGAACAACTTCGACTTTTCTATGAACAAATACACGTTTGGTAACTTATTCGCTTGAACGTCGAACTTGCTGAACGAACAAGTTCGACGTTGGCTGATGTCCAACGTCCGAAGTTGTTGAGTCTAAACAACCTCGGACGTTACTTCAACATCCAACTTACTGAACGAACAACTTCGGCGTTGCTATTAACAAGTTCACGTTCGGCAACTTGTTCACTTGAACGTCAAACTTGTTGAACGAACAAGTTCGACGTAGGCTGACATCTAACGTCTGAAGTTGTTTAGTTTCAACAACTTCGGACGTTGCTTCAACGTCCAACTTGTTGAACGAACAACTTTGACATTGCTGTGAACAAGTTCACGTTCGGTAAGTTGTTCACTTAAACGTCGAACTTGTTGAACGAACAAGTTCGACGGGGGTTCATGTCCAACATCCGAAGTTGTTTAGTCTCAATAACTTCGGACGTTACTTCAACGTCCAACTTGTTGAACAAACAACTTCGACGTTGTTGTGAACAAGTTCACGTTCGGCAACTTGTTCACTTAAACTTCGAAGATGTTGAACGAACAAGTTCGACATTGGCTGAAGTCCAATGTCCGAAGTTGTTGAGTTTCAACAACTTCGGATGTTGCTTCCACGTCCAAATTATTGAACGAATAACTTTAACGTTGCTATGAACAAGTTCACGTTCAGAAACTTGTTCGCCTGAACGTCGAACTTGTTGAATGAACAAGTTCGACGTTGGCTGACGTCCAACGTCCGAAGTTGTTGAGTCTCAATAACTTCGGACGTTGCTTGAACGTCCAATTTGTTGAATGAACAACTTCAATGTTGTTGTGAACAAGTTCACGTTCGGTAACTTGTTCACTTGAACGTCGAACTTGTTGAACGAACAAGTTCGACGTTGGCTGACGTCCAACATCCAAAGTTGTTGAGTCTTAACAGCTTCGGACGTTGCTTCAACGTCCAACTTGTTGAATGAACAACTTCGACGTTGTCGTGAACAAGTTCACGTTCGACAACTTGTTCACTTGAACGTTGAACTTGTTGAACCAACAAGTTCGACGTTGGCTGACGTCCAACAACCGAAGTTGTTGAATCTCAACAACTTCGGACGTTGCTTCAAGACATTGCTGTGAACAACTTCACGTTCGACAACTTTTTCACTTGAATGTCGAACATGTTGAACCAACAAGTTCGACTTTCCGTGATGTCCAACGTCCGAAGTTGTTGAGTCTCAACAACTTCGGACATTGCTTCACCGTCCAACTTATTGAACGAACAAGTTCGACGTTGCTGTGAACAAGTTCACGTTCGGCAACTTGTTCACTTGAACGTCGAACTTGTTGAACGAACTAGTTCGACATTGGCTGACGTCCAATGTCCAACGTTGTTGAGTCTCAACAATTTCGGACGTTGCTTCAATGTCGAAGTTGTTGAGCGAACAACTTCGACGTTACTGTGAACTAGTTCACGTTCGGCAATTTGTTCACTTGAACATCAAACTTGTTAAACGAACAAGTTCGACGTTGGTTGACATCCAACGTCCGAAGTTATTAAGTCTCAACAACTTCGGACGTTGCTTCAACGTCCAATTTGTTGAACAAACGACTTCGACGTTGCTGTGAACAAGTTCACGTTCGGCAACTTGTTCACTTGAACGTCGAACTTGTTGAACCAACAAGTTCGACGTTGGCTGATGTCTAACGTCCGAAGTTGTTGAATCTCAACAACTTAGACATTGCTTTAACGTCCAAATTGTTGAACGAATAACTTTGACGTTGCTGTGAACAAGTTCACGTTCGGCAACTTGTTCACTTGAACGTCGAATTTGTTGAACCAACAAGTTCGACGTTGGCTGACGTCCACCGTCTGAAGTTGTTTAGTCTCAACAACTTCATACTTTGCTTCAATGTCCATCTTGTTAAACGAACAACTTTGACGTTGATGTTAACAAGTTCATGTTCGACAGCTTGTTCGCAACAATGTTGAAGTTGTTTAGTGAACAACTTTGACGTTATTATAAATTTTTTACAATAAAAAATTATTAAAATAATATAATATAAAATATTATTTTATTATTTTATGTTTTGTTTTAATTATAATATAATATATTTTATATAAATAATAAATTAATAAACATATTTATATATTTTATTTTATTATTAAATTATTAATTATTATTAAATTATTAATTTTCGCTGCAACAATCGATTTAACCGGTTGCTGCAGGTTTCAACAAAAACATTTGGCTACCAAATGTGTTTGTATGGTACAAACAACTAGCCATTCCCAGAATTCTATTACAGGTTTTTATATGTATGCTGAATCAGGCTGTGAGGAGTTGCTTTGACTCGTAGAAAGACAACCTAAAAGACAAAAGGCAAGTTTTCTCATTTTGGTCAGTTCCTCTACTGGCTTCCTTTGGTCAACCAAAGTGACTATACTGCTCCTAGCCGAAGGTGTTTCCCTTAAGGAAACCCCATGAAAATAAAACATTGTATGAGGGATTTAATCCAATATCTTCTTGGGTAACTACATAAAAATTTCATTATTAAACTAGTTTGATGTATATACATTGCCCTCAACCCAAGTAGTGCATACATTTCCTTCCACGTATGTATCATACTTATAAGTATATTTTTCAATGATATAATGAAAATAGATATATTTCAATTGTAGAGATAAATTCCAAACCACTCATGTGATATATAATTTTGATAGTTTCTAACAGATTTTTTATTTGTTTGTATCAAACTTTCTTTCTTTCTTTTTTTCTTTAAAAATAAAAAATAAAAAAACTTGTTTGATATCTATAATTTTGCATTCATATTTTTGTAATTAATTGTAATTGTCATAAATTATAGTGATTTACTTGTTATGCTCAATAATGAAAATTTAGGGAAAATAAAAGCAATTTTTGGGAAGCTTGAGGAGTTCCAAAAGCAAGTTGGAAACGAAATAGAATTTGCAAGCAAAGGTGATGGATTTCTCTTGAATGAATGGCATAAAAAGAGCCTTCTTTTATCAAGCATTACACTCCAAATATTTTCTTGTGTGCACACAAGGTTGGAGAATCATTACTCTATTTATTTCAACCGCACGTGATAACAATTGGATGGCAAAAGAGAAATTAATTATGTCAATTGAGGTTTAAAACGGGGAAAATGGTTACTTGAACTTCATGTCACAAAAATTGGAAGGCAGTTGTTAAACACAATATCTGTACAGATGCAAGATCTCGTTATTACTAAAAATTTTTATAGATCTCACCTGTAATTTGTCCAATTATTAGTCAAATCTTTTTGGTCATGCTTCTATTTGTTTTACAGAACGGTTTCACGATCGAAAACCAAGTCCTGCGATGGTAATATTAGAACAGCAGTGCATTTTATTTGACATGAACAGCTAAAGAACTCAATAAACACAACACCAGTCCATATATGATACAAAACCATGCTAGTCTGTTTTAAAGAAAACATGGGTGCAACTTGGAAGCAAAGTGAGAGTCGAAAAACAGATAGTGACAGAAGAAGTCATGAATCATAAGGCGGGAAAGATGCACCAATCATGTAACCAATTCATGATCCTAAAACTAGGCAGTTTACATCAGAACATTTGCATTACAGATATGGTTTTTAAGATTTTTGTGTTTTTCTATCGAGAATAGTAGACTAATTCATTTCTCGAAAGTAAATGCAACATCTAAGAGTACGGCATCATGCTGCAATTGGAATGAATAAGAACATACATGGAGATACTATCTACACTTTTACACCTTTTTGGTCATATTCTTTTTCCTTTTGACATGCAAAAGCTAGTTGTATCCTAAACATGATAGATCAGATAGGTTGAAGTTGTAATGACCTACTACGAGTTTCGCTTAAAGAGTGAGCAAATATCATGTGGCAGTAACAAAATGAGTTATTTTATTTTGGCATCTGGAAGGCGGATAATAACCTGATCCAGGAAACAAACCGACTAAAGAGGTCTAGTGTTTTTTGCAGAACAGTTGTACTTCCATGTTCCCAGCCTCTGTCTGCAACGCATTGAGCCTTTCAGCAGCTGCGGCTCTGACTTTAAGAACCTTGTTCTCACCCTTAAGCTGCCAAAAGTAAAAAAATACCACATTTGTATTTGTTAAAACTAAAAATAAGTAAGATGGTTTACGTTCTCTTTCCATGAAAATTCATTTCAATGGCGTAACATGATGTGTTTTTCAGAATGTTGACTAATTTCAAAGCCTGAAAATGTTCTTTTGGATATATTGTATTCTCACTTTCATTGTAAAATTATAATAGCAACTAGTAATAAATAGCAATTGGAGGTCAATCAATTCCAAGAAATTGACACAACTGCTTCTGTACATTTGTCTCTTACCTCCTCAGCGATACAAGATCATTCGCAGCTTGATGCAGCAAGGAAATTGTCTGAGTGCTAACATCTTCACAGGCCTGCTCCACCTCCTCAATTGAATCGGCATCCAAGAATATTCCCTCAAGAATGAATAGTTCCTTAAGTGACTTGGCATCTTCATCATCCAGTCTCTCCCTCATCTAAATAAATGCAGACTGTCTCAGAAATTAAAACCAAATGTGGACAAAGAAATATTAAGCATGATGCTAACCTTGTTTAAGATTCTCTCCCTTGACATCTTTATTTGCAAGAGATGTTCCATGATTTCTAGCATAATGTTCTTTGTTGCAATGGGGTCGTGGTGATGCTTTTATGTGCTTTGCCCTGCCAAAAGAATTGAAACAATAAACATCACTGAGTGGCTACAAAACATAATTCCTAAATGCCATATTATGATAGAATTTCGATAACTAGGAAATACATATCTTTGATTTGATTTGAAAAATGTGCTGTTTGGAGCTGTCAATTGAGTGATAGATAAAAAAATCTAATGCTCAGTGTTTCTAGTTAACCGGTTCAATGCTGTCACTTTGAGTCCAAGACCAGAAAAATAATCCTGAGTGTGCATACACCAAACTGTTTCTTTCCTTATAATTTTAACATCATGGCAAACTAGCTTTCTGTGCAAGAGGTCTGGATTTCCATACCTGGTGCCAAAGCGAAGGGTAGACAGGCTTTCTGATGCATTCAAAGAGCTCAGTGAGCAACAACTCAGTAATGCAGTTCCGAAGTTCCCTCCCTGTAAGAAGTAGGTGTATAATTCGCATGTAATAATAGCATGGCAATGAAGTGATAGAAGAAAACTAACAAGTGCATCTTGTAGAATTCGAGTAAGCTTGGAATCATGGTATGGGATGTGATTTGCTTTTCCTGGTGAACCACAAGTCAGAGCATTGATTACATTCCCAAGTGCTGAAAGGCATTTGTTGATGGTCTTTGCTTCTTCAAGAACTCTCCCTTCAGCTCCAGTTTTCTCCACTTTCTCAGACCCCGCCAAGTCCACAGGAACTAATTTGCCAGATTTCACTCTGTCAGCAGTTTGAGGTAATCAGGACTTATTCGTTTAGAATCTTAGGCATATCAAGAAGAAGCAAAACCGTTTCTCTTTAGCCAATTCTTGTTGAACTGTGAATATGTAGATACAATGACTTCTGCTGCTGGCCATGTTCATTTCTATCAAATCTCAGGGATTAAAAACAATTTAATTAACAAATAATAAATGACATATCCCAGGAAGACAAGTTCAAGTAGTACATATATGATGTGGCCTGTGGGACTATTTTCTTTTACTATTGTATAGTTAACGAGTTCTTAGAATGAATATTGGAGGACAAGAAAGGATACAGGTCTCTGCAACTGCTCTATTAGCTATTCCACTCTGCATGTTTGAAGTTGATATTAGAATCTTAAAAAATTAAGATAAGTTGAACATGCAATTCTTATCTTACTGATAGACTTTGCAATGCTTCTTCAGGGTCAGATATAGTGACCTGCGGCAAAGAAAAATAGAAAATTTATGGGATTTAACAATGCTAATGAAAGGAAAAATGAAACTGCTAAGTCGAAAATCCTTTGCTTTCAAGTCAATGCAGGCATACCAGTTTAATTAACCTGAGACAAAGGTTTGTGTTTCCACGAAACAAGCTTACAAGGCCTACATTGCGAAAAGAGACAAAAAAATGTACATTGTTCACGTTGACCAGCACATGCTTCACCATTTTAGGATTTGAAGTGTACAGCTTCAAGATATGGGAACCATTTCTGATGCATGATTTAGAGGTAAAAACTAAATGAGAAGTAATCAAACATGATCTATGGAGCATCATAGCACAATTGACTCATAATTTATCAGTTTGTACACAAGAATGAGGACAAGAAGTTCTTTCAAAAACAGTTACCTCTGTTACTCCAGATAACAATATTCCTTGCACTTTGCTCTCCTTAATCTGTGTGTTATTCTTTGATAAATCAAGAAGGTCCCTGCGATAAAAAATAGTGAAATTACAACTTAAACTTAGGTGCAAGAGTAAAAGTAATGCTATAAAATTATCAACCATTAATTTAAGATACACACCTGACTTTCTCCATGTAGATCTCCACCTAGAGGATTCACAAAAGATGCAGATATTAAGTTCATCAGTTATAGATATATTGCAGCCAATGTTTGCAAATAACTCAGGATTAAAGAAACATTAAGTGTGTGGCAATACCATTGACAACTTAATTGTGTGCTTGACAGATCCCTCACTAAACTTAATACAGTCAAAGAGTCCTTTAGCTGCTCTCTGGAGTAACCCTTGCTTCTGCTCATCACATTCTAGTACATTAGGACCTGCTTTAATTGTCAATGCAGGAGCTTAGTTTACACAATCACTATATCTGCATACATAAACAAAATCATTGCATCACCTCCATGCTGTATGTCTTCCCGGCTCCTGTCTGTTGAGCGGTACCAAACAAACAAAAAGTTAGTTCATGAAACAGAATTTATGCAATCTAGATAGATTAATTGACAACTTTATTGAAGATAAATAGGAAAATGAGTTCAAGTAAGTACTGTGTACCCGGAAATTAATCATAGGTATGAAATGAACAAATCTGTTCAATTAATAGTTTGAATGATGCATTTGTTCGAACCAACAATACAGATATTTTAATCAAGAAGGTTCTCCCTGTGAATGTATATGTTACTGATGATCAGACCACTACAAATATATCTAGCAAAGTTGTGCAGCCTGGAATTAATAGGGCTGTGCAATCAAGATCTACTCAAGTAGTTCGAGCTGATAATATACAAGCTGATAAGTTAGCCAAGATGCGCTCAGCTCAAGTTGTTCAAGCTGGTGTTTACCAAGCTGGTTTTGCACAACTCTCAGGATAGATTATTTGCTAAGCAAGTTAGTTAAGATCTTGTCAATGTGGCATCTTTCTATTGGTTAGTTGATGAAAGTTAGATTAGATTCTGTTTAACATTGTTAGTGATAAATAAACACTTCACTCATACTAGTTAACTAATAAAAAAAAAAATAAAGTTTACTCAAGAATTTTTTCTTGCTCTTCATCTTGAACAAACACTTCCATCTTTGATCTTGTGTTTTACACACTCAAAATCTTGAATCATCACATGGTATCAGAGCCGAAGACAAACGTCAATGGCCGATTCATCTTCTTCTCACAGTTCGATGCAAACAACAAATAATCACATGTCAAATTCGTCAATGGATTTCACTGGGCTTGCAAAAACTTTGAGTCTCAACTTGACTCTCAAGCTTGATCAAACAAATTTCATCTATTGGAAGACGCAGGTGTTGCCAGCAATTCGAGCACTGGATCTTGAGGATTTCATTACTGGACTCAAGACTGAACCAAAGAAGTTTATTGAGGTCACAACTACAAATGAAGATGGAGATCTTGTAGTCGAGCAACAAGTCAGTGCAGAGTACCAGATTTGGAGGAAAACAGATCAACTTTTGCTGTCTTGGATTCTTTCAACACTCAGCCCAGGGATTCTTGGCCAGGTAACGAATTGCAAAACCTCTTTTGATGTCTGGACAAAGATTGAGAAGTTATTCTCACAAAGGTCACTAGCAAAAGTTATGCAACTTAGGCAACAACTACAAACCCTCAAAAAGGGATCTGACTCAATAAGTGATTTTGTGTTGAAACTTAAGAATATTGGTGATGCTTTAATGGCTGCTGGTGAAGATATAAAGGAAAGAGATTTGGTTCTAAGTTTGATGAATGGAGTAGGGCATGAATATGATCCGGTTGTTGTTTTTATCTCCTCTCAACATAGGACAATGTCACTAGAGGATGCTCAGTTCATGTTACTGATGCATGAACAAAGGATAGATCAGTTGAACTCATCGAATAATGTGAATATTAACAACTTTTCTGCACATTTTGCATCTAGTCAATCTGGTTATGGAGGAAGAGGAAGTAATAATAGAGGGTTCAATGGTAATAGAGGAGCTAATCGAGGTAGAAGAGGCGGAGGTAGGAATAATAGCTACAACAGAAACAAGATTTTTTGTCAAGTATGTGCAAAACCAGGACATGGAGCACTACAATGCTATCATAGGTTTGACCAACAATATCAAGCTCCAAACAGAGGAAATCGGTTCTCTAGAGGAAATCAAGACAGTCAGGCCATGGTGATTCATCCACAACAGCAATTTCAAGGTGGGAATCATCATTTCTATAATCATAACACAATACCACATACATCTGATCTTGTTCGTGAAGGCTCTCATTTGACTAATGGAAATCAACAACAGTCAGCTTCAGCTTATCTTGCAACCCCAGAAACAGTTGTTGATCAAGCATGGTATATGGACAGTGGTGCCACAAACCATGTGACTTCTGAACTTGGCAACTTATCTCTCAAGACAGATTTTGGAGGTAAAGAAAAGTTGCTTGTAGGTAATGGTGAAAAGGTTGATATCTCACACATCGGGGAAACTAAAATAAAGTCACACAATGCACAACACGATTTATATCTTAAGGATGTGCTTTGTGTACCTTCTATTACAAAAAATTTAATTAGTGTCTCAAAGTTAGTCAAAGACAATCATGCTTATGCTAAGTTTACTCCTACTACTTGTGTGATTAAGGATCAAGCAACCAAGAGGGTACTGCTCCAAGGTACTGTTAAAGATGGATTGTATCAAATGCAGCTGGCAAAAAGAAGATCGAGGCATCCTTCTATCTTTCAGGTTGCTGTAGGATCATCAAAATCAGAGAGGACAGCTGCTGGTAATGATGTTTTTACTGTGACAAACTCTTGTGATAAAGTGACAAAGTCTGACTTGTTGAATTCTGGGTGCTCACACAAATTTGATGTGTTAATTGCTGCAAAAACAAACTCAATGTTGTGGCATGCTAAACTAGGACATCCTGCACCTTTGATCTTGCAAAAGGTGTTTAAATCTTTGAGTTTTCCTTTCAAGGTTGATGCTTTATCATTTTGTGATTCATGCAAGTTAGGAAAGTTACACAAATTACCATTTACAAGGTCACAAATTACTGTCACAAAGCCTCTAGAGATATTATATAGTGACTTATGGGGGCCATCTCCAGTTGTTTCAACAGAAGGATATAGATACTACATTGTGTTTGTGGATGGTTTCAGTAGATTTACATGGATATATCCATTGAAATTAAAGTCAGACGCATTACAAGTGTTTCAACAGTTCAAAAGTAATGTAGAACTTCAGTTTGAAAGGAAGATTAAGTGCTTTCAAGCTGATATGGGAGGAGAATTTCAACCATTTATCTCATATTTGTCTAAGCTAGGTGTTAAAGTAAGGTTTTCTTGCCCATATACTCACCAGCAGAATGGTATACCTGAAAGAAAACATAGAAGCATAGTTGAGACAGGTTTGACACTTCTAGCTCATAGCAACATGCCTTTAAGGTTCTGGTTTGAAGCATTCTCTACAGCAGTTTTCTTAGTAAATAATCTTCCCACTCCTTTACTTAGTTTCATGTCACCATTTGAAAAACTTTTTCATAAAAAGCCAAACTACAGCTTCTTGAAAACTTTTGGATGCACTTGTTATCCTTACTTAAGAGATTACTCAAAACAGAAGCTAAACTTCCACTCTAGCAAGTGCATCTTTATAGGATACAGCACTTCACACAAAGGTTACAAGTGCCTGCATCCATCTGGTAGGATTTTTATCTCTAGGCATGTGATTTTTAATGAATTAGAATTCCCTTTCCAAACACTTTTTTCTTCTACTACACACAAAGATATATCTACCTCATCAATCTCTAATCTCTTTGATCTTTTTTCTCAACAAAACAAACACACCGTCACTACTTCATCCTCTCATACTACAAATCCTAATACTGTGTCTATCACAAATCCTAAGTCCCATCCTCGACCTTCTCATTATGTACCTATCACTGACCCACCGACCATCAATAGAAATACCACATCTATCCATCCTATGATAACAAGGTCCAAGACAGGGTCATTGAAACCAAAAATCTACCAAACTACCTACTCTATTCCTTCAACCTTTCTAATAGAAACTGAACCAAAAACTGTTAAGGATGCTTTAACAGATCCTAAGTGGCTGCATGCTATGAATGAAGAGTTTCAAGCTCTTCAAAGGAACAACACTTGGACTTTAGTTCCTCCCACTTCTCAGATGAATGTAGTAGGATGTAAATGGGTGTTTAGAATCAAGTATAATCCCGATGGGTCCATACTTAAACACAAGGCGAGATTAGTTGCAAAGGGGTTCCACCAAACTGCAGGGGTTGATTTTTGTGATACTTTTAGTCCTGTGATTAAGCCTTCAACCATTAGAGTGATATTTACTCTAGTTGTGACTTTTCAATGGGACATTAGGCAGGTGGACATCAATAATGCTTTTTTGAATGGTGAGCTTAATGAGTTGGTTTACATGGAACAACCAATAGGTTTTGAGGATTCCAAGCATCCTTCCTATGTGTGTAAACTAAATAAGGCACTGTATGGATTAAAGCAGGCCCCAAGATCATGGTTTCATAAGCTCAAGTCAGCATTGCTCTCATGGGGTTTTCAGAACTCTACTTCTGATGTGTCTCTCTTCATCAAACACATAGGTACTGATGTTCTCTTCTTACTGGTTTATGTAGACGATATACTTATCACTGGTAGTAGCTCCACTCTTGTTAATCAAATCATCCTTACACTCAACAACACTTTTGCTCTCAAAGATCTAGGATCCCTCAACTATTTTCTTGGTTTTGAAGCATATAGAGATTCTACTGGTTTGTACCTTACACAGTCCAAGTATGTGGTTGATTTGCTTAAAAGAACTAACATGCTAGAGTCAAAACCTTGTGCTACTCCAGTTAGTTCAAGCTGCAAACTTATTCAAAAAGAAGGAAGTCCTTTCTCAGATGCTACTGCCTATAGAAGCACTATTGGTGCTTTACAATATCTCACTTATACCCGACCAGATATCTCTTTTATTGTTAATAAACTTAGCCAATTTCTTGTTGCCCCTTCACAAGTCCATTGGCAAGCTTGTAAGAGAGTGTTAAGGTATCTAAAGGGTACCATTCATAAAGGGTTGTGGTTCAAACCAGCCAAGTATCTTCAACTTGAGGCATATAGTGATGCAGATTGGGCTAGTTGTCTGGATACCAGGAGGTCTACTAGTGGTCATTGTATTTTTCTTGGTGGTAATCTCATTTCATGGAGTTCTAGAAAACAACAGGTTGTAGCCAGGTCTAGCACTGAGGCGGAGTATCGTTCCATGGCCCAAATTGCAACTGAAATCTTATGGTTGCAGTCTTTGTTCAAAGAACTGCGTATTACCATTTCCAAGCCTGCTATACTGTGGTGTGATAATATGGGAGCAGCAGCTCTTGCTCATAATCCTATTTTTCATGCCAGAACCAAACATATTGACATAGACATTCACTTCATTCGAGAAAAAATTTCTGCTGGCTTAATTGAAACTCGATTTGTCCCTTCTGAGCATCAAACTGCAGATCTTCTTACAAAAGGACTTTCTCTCAATAGATTTCAGTTTCTTTGTTCCAAGCTGAATCTTGTCAATTCTCCCCGTTTCAGCTTGAGGGGGGATGTGAATGTATATGTTACTGATGATCAGACCACTACAAATATATCTAGCAAAGTTGTGCAGCCTGGAATTAACAGGGCTGTGCAATCAAGATCTACTCAAGTAGTTCGAGCTGATAATATACAAGCTGATAAGTTAGCCAAGATGCGCTCAGCTCAAGTTGTTCAAGCTGGTGTTTACCAAGCTGGTTTTGCACAACTCTCAGGATAGATTATTTGCTAAGCAAGTTAGTTAAGATCTTGTCAATGTGGCATCTTTCTATTGGTTAGTTGATGAAAGTTAGATTAGATTCTGTTTAACATTGTTAGTGATAAATAAACACTTCACTCATACTAGTTAACTAATAAAAAAGAAATAAAGTTTACTCAAGAATTTTTTCTTGCTCTTCATCTTGAACAAACACTTCCATCTTTGATCTTGTGTTTTACACACTCAAAATCTTGAATCATCACACTCCCATCTAACTAATACCTTTGAAGAGATATTCCCTGACTTTCAACTAACAGCATAAATAAACTTCTTTATCATCACAATCATCTACAAATCAATTTATCCCTCTTGATTCTAAGATTGAGTTTTGTTTTCTACGATCAAAACCACAAATATGTATGTTGACATCAAAAACCAATCAACCAAGTTCTTCAAAGCCCAACACTGCAAAGGAAATCAAAACAGTACAAGAAGCAAATAGAAAGCCAAAAAAAAGGCAAAGAAAGAACAAAAGACAACAAGTTTTAAGTGGTTCGACCAGTAGATGCCTACGTCCACTATTTTTCTCTCACTATTCTAGTAGATTAACAACACTCTTTTCACTCAGTGTTTTTTCTCCTGATTTACAATGAAAATGACCCCTTATTTATAGAGGGGAATGATACAATTAAATACAATTAATCTGACAGGTCATAATTAATTGACAATTTCCTATACATGTAACAAAGTCAACTCCAGTAAAATTGAGCTCTGACATAACCTATACTTATTAGTTGAGATTTTCTCAAATCATGCTGTAATTAGTCTAAAGCAATTTCCTTAATGTGTATGCCACACTGCAAGCTGAATCTGACCTCGCTCTGAATGAGCTGAAGCTGCTGAGGATGTCTGACGACTTTAGCTTGGAAGTAGTATACGATCTCGATTTAGTGAGCTCGACGTCACTGTATTATAACATGCGGGTGCTGGGAGCTAGGCGATCAAGGGGCTCGCTTTTGCAAGTTGGCAGATTGCTCTTATATTGGGCTAGATTATTGAGCTTTTACCAACCCATTTGGGTGATCCAGAAAATACTTATAACACAAGCCCCCCAACTCTTAGGGTGTCTTGTGGATTGAGAGCTCCGAGCTCGCTGGTAAAAGTTGATTTGGCGGAATTTGCTACTTAGCTTTTTCAAATTATCTTATCTTTGGACACGCGTAGCTTCCTAGGTGACAGTTTCAATTTAATGCACACATCTTTCAACTGACAGCGCATGATGACCAAATCCTTAACATCGTACTATGTCATCAGATCTTAGGTAGTTACTGAGCTCTTAGATTCAACGACTAGGGCTTGGTAACTATAAAAAGGTGAAGCCCCTTCGTATTCCTTTTTCACTTGTCATTTTCAGAATTCGACTACCATCAAACCTCTTCGTTCTCTCTAGTTAAGTCCACCATCATCGTTCTTCATCGAGGATCTGCCTTAGCTTTTGAGGAATCAGTTTCTGCTTCATCTTCAGTAAGTCTTCATAACTTCTTTTACTATTTTTTTTGTTCTCACTGTCTACATAATTTGCATGTTTTCTGGATTTGGCTTTTAGGTTTGTGCTTCATGTTCTTGTTGTTTGAGTGTTTGCTTGAGATTGAAACTTCATTTTTTGTTGATTTGATATGGTGAACCGGCTTTTTGTAATCTACTTGTTGTTTGTGACATGCATGCGAGCTCGTAGATAGAGATACTAATGGGTTGGCAGCTCGTAGGTCGTTAGGTTGTAGACTAAGACATGACCTGTAGTAATTTCTCATGGCGTTTGTGACCTATTAACGTTAAGAGAATTTTTAATTTAGAGAATCAGAGCCTTAGATTGTTTAGGCATGGTCTGCATATAGCGATCTAACTGCTCATTTTCATGTGTAGATATCTTCAGGTCGCAGACGCCAACCATACGTAATAGGAGAAAGAGAAACTTCAGGCTCTAATGAGCATATAAAACAACTGCGAGCTCCACAAGAGGTGACCTCGCAAGGCGAGGAGGTTGCTAAAGGACTCTCTGTTCGCGTGAACCTCAATCTGACCTAATAATCAACTGCAACTAAGCAGGCTGCTGTCGTGAGAGGGAGGAAGAGATGAGAGCTTACGAAATGTTTAAACATCATCCCATAAAAATGTCATCTATGGAACTTGTGGGAGTGGCGCTAGAGTACAATATTCCAAGAGGTTATCATAGCATTATAGCCTCTCCTAGCAACCACATAGCTTATCCTCCTGCGGGCTACGTTACCATCAGCCTGCATCATTTAGAAGCTGGGTTTAGGCTTCCAATCCCTCTTTTCCTTGTGGATCTTCTCATCAACCTGGACCTCGCCCCTTTCTAGCTTACCCCAAATACTTACGCCTAGATTACCTTAGTGGCTATTCTTTTTGGAAAGAATAATCTTCCTTTTCCTTCCCCCAAAATTCTTAAGTACGTGTTTGCTTTCAAGGGCACTAATACTAGCTAGTTACAAGACGGGATATATTATATCTCAGGTCATCCCTCCAAGCATAAGGGCATTTTGCCCCAAGGTGAGGCCAAAGGAAAATTCAATGTAGATGATTACAAAACACATTGATTCTACACATCTTGCCCTTCCTTGGTCTATTTTAAAAACTTCAACTTCTGAGTTGAGCCAAGTAAAGGTTCTCAGATCGTGCGCTTTCTTACTAATGATTTTTTTTTTTTTTAGACGTAAAGACTCGGAAGATCGGGCTTTTCCAAGAAGAGGATAGAGACCTCGAGGTCCTCGTAGTGCAGAAGTCAGAGTGGGACGACATCAGGCTATCAGACGGACTCATTCGCACTTACGAGTTCGCTCCTCCTCTTGAAGATAAACTCATTAGGAGCAAGTACATAGGCTTCCACGGTGTCAAGGACATTGAATCAGCCTTTGAAGCGAGAGACGTAAGCGAAAGCTCCGGCTCGTTGGGTTTGTCTTCTTCCAGTGACTCTGAAGTCGAGATTATTTCGAGAGAGGCTGTAAAGATGGCTAATCATAGCCTTATGGTGCCTCCAAAAAGGAGACCTTATCAACCTGCAAGTTCAACTACTACTACCTCCGTTGCTCCTAGTTCATTTGCAGCGGCAACAATAGAGGGACCTCAGGACGTTAGCACTGTTGAGTCTCTTGCCCCCATTCCTTTAAAAGATCCTTCAGTAGCTGTCCCTTCTAGGACCTCACAGGCCATCATTCTTGTTCCTTAGCCACGAGCTCCCACAGATCCAAACGTAGAGATAGCTACTGTGGCTAAAGCCAAAAAGGTCATCACCAACTCAAGGTATAACGACCCATCCTCTCCCCATGCTAGGCCGGGACCTTCTTGGGTGCATGGGCTCACTCATTCTTCGGTCCAAGTACTGTCCCTTAGCCTTTAGGGATTTCATAAGCCTCCCACACCTCTCGAACCCATGACCAAGACCATATAGTCAAATGGGAAGCAAGATGTGTTGACTATATGGCCTTGGTCATGGGTTCGAGAGGTGTGTGAGGCATATGAAATCCCTAAAGGCTAAGGGACAGTACCTGGACCGAAGGATGGGTGAGCCCATGCACCCAGGAAGGTCCCGGCCCAGCATGGGGAGAGGATGGGTCGTTATACAAGGGTTAAGAGAAAAGGCTTCGAAGCTCCGAGTAAGCCCCCTCATGCTAAGCGGACCCAAAAAGAGAAAGGGAAGCAGGTAGCGACTCCTTCCTAGAAGGCCCCGTCCAAAGTTACTATCGAGCTGCATCCTGCAACTATCTTAAGAGGAGTTTATTTCAATCTCATATCCGAGCAGCTATCCTCCCTTGTAGGTTCTATAGCCATAAACCTTGAAGATGACAATTTTACTGGTGTAAACTTACTTTCCTAGTCAGTTCGCCAGTCCATCAAGGTAAGACTCTCTTTCTTCCCTTTCTGCTTGTTAATTTTTACTTGATTCTGACTTTCATCTTTTGGATTCTACAATCTTCCATGGGACTTATGAAGGCCTTAGAATAAGGACTCGCCCTGGAGGAGCAGTATGATAAACTCATGGCTATCAATAAGAAACTTAAAGAGGTAACAAAGAAGCATGACAACGAGCTGCTCTCATTAACGAGCGAGGTCAACAAAGCTAAGGAAGTAGCTGGGCTTCTTCAAGCCAAATTGGATTTTGCTAAGGTGGCCAAGAAAGAGGTTGAGGTCACCTTATCGAAAAAAGGATAGCTTTCACGAGACAGTCACCTTCAAACTGTATTGCCAGCTGAACAATACAAAAGTTTTACTAGAATAAAGGGAGAAGGACTTGGAAATGAACTTTGAAGAAAAGAAGCTGGTAGGGCAGCAAGCTAAAGCCACAACTCAGCGAGCTGAAGCCACGGAGTAGGAGGCCGCAAAGCTAAAAGAGGAGGTCATCTCAGCAAGAAACGAGGTGGAAACTCGCGTTTAGGAGGCGAGATCAGAAACTGAGGCAGGGTTTTTGTACACCCTGTGGAAATCATATCCCAACCTGGACTTCTCCATCTTTGACGAAGAATGAGTCAAAGATGTCCAGTTCTTTATCGAGGAAGCTGAGGGAGCGCAAGGTGAGACACAGGATCAAGTCCAGTAGACCTTGCCTAAAGGAAGTGCAAAGCACCTGCCCGCTGGAGGTGCAGATGATCAAGCGCTCTCCAAATCAGCCCCTCAGGACCCTATCCCCTAAGCTCCTGCTCTCCTCTTTGAGTGACCTCGCGAGCACAGCCTAAGCCTCTTCCTCTTTTGTTTCAAAAATCTTGCTTCTGTACTTTGACAATTGTTAATTTCTTTGTTTGCCTCGTTTATAAGGCTGTTTCTTTATTTGTATGAATATTGACTTCGTTCGAGGTCTTTTTAATATTTGCTTTGATATAATATTGTTGATTTTACTTATCTGTGTATTATTAAGAGCTAATGAAATAAATATTACGAGCTAATGGTAATAGTACCTGGTAGGCCTGAGAGATCATTAACTCTGATACTTTTCTAGCTCACAAATTACAATATAGATCTGAGTTGGGTTGTAATATGTTTAATAGATTGTAGCTCGAAGACTTAACAAAATATTGCATACCTTTTAATAATATAAAGCTCACAATATAGATCAGATTAAATAATAACTTAGATAAAATCAGTGTGTCGAATAATTAGATCAAATGCTCAAAACAGGTTGCATAGAATAAGCTATATAAATTACCTCTAACTCATAATTTGGAGAAGGCCTTTATCTACCAATATGTATGTTCGAGTGGGTCATGCAAGCTAGGTCGACGATGTGAGCTCGCGCGACCTATCAACGAAGGTTGACGATATAAGCTCGTGTAGCCTATCAATGAAGGCTGAAGATATAAGCTCGCGCGACCTATCAACGAAGGTTGACGATATGAACTCGCGCAGCCTATCAACGAAGGTTGAAGCTTTGTAGGCGCTGATTCCCTTTATGCCACAGGGTAGCTGTGGAATCGACTAGAAGACCGATATTAAGCCCCTTACCCCTGTGGGATCTCATTCGGGGCGAAACTCCCAACTTCATAGCTTCCATTATTAAGTTAAAAATCACCACGAGCTAGCTTGCTTTCTGTTATATGCAACCTTGAATAAATAAATGGCATTAGTGAAGTTCATAGAGAACATGGAGCTTTTATAAATTGCAAATAATCAAGGTTTACAAAATAAAATGAGTGAGTTGTAAATCATTAGAAATAAGGCCGCAAGTGTTATGTATTCCATGCTCGTGGCATTGTTGCTTTACTCATGCTTGTCAGGTGATATGCTCTATTCTCTAAGTCTTCTTTTATGATATAAGGTCTTTCTCAGTTCGGACCCAATGTCCCGTCACTAGCCTTGCGAGCTCCAGATAGAATGAGGTGCAGTACGAGATCGCCAGGTTTATAGTTTCAAACTCGGATCTTCTTATTATAGTATCTAGCCACCTTTTGTTGATAGATTATAATCTTTATGCAGGCTGCTTCCCTTACCTCGTCGAGCAGGTCCAAGTTTGTGGCAATGAGCTTATCATTCTTTGCTGGATTGAAGCTCGCTCTTTGTTGACTTGTCACCTCCAATTTAGCTAGGATCATAGCCTCGGACTCGTAGACCATCGAGAAAGAAATTTTTCTAGTGGTGCTGCAAACTGTTGTTCTGTAAGTCCACGATACCTTCTGTAGCTCATCCCCTACGCTCCTTTCTTATCTTCTAGTCTTGTCTTCAAAATCTGTTTTATGATTTTGTTGACTGCTTCGACTTGGCCATTTGTCTAAGGATGGTCCACTGCTAAGAATCTCTTCACAATGCCGAGGCCATTGCAAAATCTAATAAATTGCTCGTTGTTGAATTGAGTGCCATTGTCGGTCACGAGCTGCTGGGGGGACTCCAAACCTGCAAATGATGTTATTCTAGACAAACTTTTCTACCTTTGCAGTGGAGATCTCGGTAAGTTCCTTAACCTCTGCCCACTTAGTGAAGTAATTTATTACGACGATGACTTGTTTACACCTTCCACAACCTATTAGGAGAGGCTCTATCAGGTTTATGCCTCAGATCGCGAATGACCATGGACTGATCATCTAGCACAGGTAGGTAGGAGGAGCTCGTGGGACCCTTGAAAACCTTTGGCAACTATCACATTTCTTGACCAAGTCGATAGCATCCCATTTCATGGTTGGCCAATAAAACCTCTGCCTTAGTGTTTTCTAGGCTAAAAAGAGCCTCTCAGCGTGGTTCCTACAATGACTTGCATGAATCTCCATCAGAACTTTGTGCAAACGGGCTCATCTATACACCTTAACAACGGAGCTGAAAAACCTCTTTTGTATAGCACGTCGTCACAAATGTAGTATCTTGCAGCTCGGGATTGTAGACGACGTGCTTCTAATTTATCATCTGGCAATTTCCCATCTTACAAATTATTGATTAAGAGGTTCATCCATGAGTCATTTGCCACAGTCATGATTATCACCTTGTCTTTTGGCTCTGTGCTGGGTGTTGGTAAGAACTCAACTGGTATAGCCCTAGAGAACTCCGCGTCTTGAGTTGATGCCAAGCGAGCTAAAGCATCAGCATGAGAATTCTAACCTCGTGAGATCCGATTCACCACATATTTTTCAAATGTTCCCAATAACTCTTGAACTTTCTGTAGGTAGATCGTTATTTTTGACCCCCGAGTCTGGTATTCACCTTGCACTTAATAAACTACAAGCTGGGAGTCACTAAAAATTCTGATTCGTTCAGCTCGCATTTCTCTGACTAAATAAGTAAGGCCTCATACTCAGCCTCATTGTTGATGGCCCGAAATCCGAATCTAAGAGCACAGAGAATTTTATGCCCTTTTGGGCTAATCAACAACACTTCAACTCATGCCCTCTGTTCGCTGGAAGACCCATCAATATACAGTTCCTAATATGGACCTTCTAAAGTCCCAGCTTCTTCTTCTTCAATAGGTCCAGTGAACTCGATTATGAAGTCAGCCAATGTCTGCCCCTTAATTGCTAACTTTGGCTTGAACTCTACATCAAATTGGGCCAACTCGATAGCTCATTTAAAGAGGCAACCTGAAGTATTCGGCTTCTGGAGGATCTGTCTAAGTGGATATTTGGTCAGAACTTCAATTTTATGGGCTTGGAAGTAAGGACGCAACTTCCTTGATGCTACTAGGTAGTAGGCAAGCTTCTTCATCGGGGTGTACCTCGTCTCAGTATCAACCAGCTTTTTATTGATGTAATAGACAGAAAATTACGTCCTGTCATCTTTTTGGACTAAAGTTGCACTCAGCGTATGTTGAGATACCCCTAAGTAGCTCATCAAGTCTTCTCGTTCTTTTGGTTTTGAGAGGAGCAAAGCTCGCCCCATATATTCGTTCAATTGCTGGAATGCCAGTTCGCACTCATCTGTCCATTCAAAGTCTTTCGCATTTTTCAGCACATCGAGGAAAGAAATGCATTTGTCAGTGACCTTTGAAATGAATCTGCTGAGAGTCGCGACCTGGCCATTAAGACTTTGCACTTCTTTTACCTTTGTTGGTGACCTCATGTCTAATAGAGCCCCAATCTTCTTAGGGTTGGCCTCAATCCCCCTATTATTCACTATGAAACCCAAAAATTTACCCGAAGCCACTCCAAAGATGCATTTAAGAGAGTGAGCTTCATCTGATACTTCTTCAACACCTGAAATGTCCTCTCGAGGTTGTGCACATGATCAATGACCTACTTGGACTTGACCAGCATATCATCAACATAAACTTCTATGGTTCTCCCAATCGATTCCTAGAACATCATATTTACCAACCTTGGTATGTTGTCCCTACATTTTTTTAATCCAAAGGGCATTAACTTATAGCAATATAAGTCGCGGTCTATGATGAACGAGGTATGCTTCTTATCCTTATAGTGTATTGGGATCTTATTGTAGCCTAAGTATGCGTCCATGAAATTGAGGAGCTCATGACCAACAATTGCGTCTATGAGTTGGTCAATTTTAGGTAAAGGGAAGCTGTCTTTTGAGCAAGCTTTATTAAGGTTTTCAGTCTATGTATGTTCTCCACTTTCCATTCTTCTTCTTTATAAGCTCTGGGTTGGCGACTCAAGTTGGATAGTGGGCGACTCTGATGAAGTTGCTAGCCAGCATCTTACCAACTTTTTCCTTCAGGGCTATGTACCGTTCATTTGTCATTGGTCTCCTCTTTTGACGAATTGGCTTATGATGGGGGTCAATGTTTAATTTGTGTGATATAACCTCTAAATCTATCCCTACCATGTCTTCATGATTCTAGGCAAAGACATCTAAGTTCGCTTTGAGGAAGTTAGCCAGCCGAGTCTTTATTTTAGGGGTTAACCCCTTTCCCAACTTCAGGCATCTTTCAGCATCTACCTCACTAACTTGGATATCCTCAAATTCTTCCATAGGCCTAGTTGCCCTATCTGCATCTATCTCATGAGAGTTGAAGTCGCGACTCATGCCCTTCTCGATCATAACACGTGGTTCGTCTCATAAGACCACGTTCACCTTTTTCCCTCTGGTTCCCATTTTTACTGCGTCCTCATAACAGCTGCGAGCCAGATGCTACTCACCTCAGACACACCTTATTCCCTTGGGGGTTGGGAACTTCACCGTAAAGGTCCTAGTTGAAGTGACCATATCCAGGTCGTTCATCGTGAGACTTCCTAATACCATGTTATAGGTAGAAGGGGAGTTTATAATCAGAAAGTCCGCAAGCATAGTTGACTGATGCTCTGTATCCCTAAGAGTTAGGGGTAATTTGATCTGCCTAATAGAAGTGACTGCATCTTCTGTAAAACCATACAAGGGCTCAGGGGAAGGCTTCAGCTGCTCGTCTCTCATCCCCATCTGGTCATAACACCCTTTATACATCACATTGATTGAGCTCCCAATGTTAATCATTATTCTCCTCAATTCCACATTCCCAACATGAGCTCGGATCACTAGGGTATCATTATGAGGTCAATGAATGCATCTGGCATCATCTTATGTAAAAACAATCTCTTTTGAGGCTGTCTTCGCCTTTTTGACAGGTTCTTATAATTCTATTTAACTGGCAAGTTGTATGTGATTAACTTCACGCACATAGTGCTCATGCGATCTGTTTGATGTACCTGCTATATGAGGACCCCCATGGATGGTGAAGATTGTCCTCACAGCGAGTGCTTGTTCTAAGTCAGAAGCCTGCTGGGCTGGTCACGGTGTTGATCGATGTTGAGGATGCTGGTATTGAGCTCGTTGACCTGTAAGTCACATCACATAATCCCTCATGCGGCCATTCCTGATTAATTCTTCAATGGCATCTTTCAGTGTCTAGCATTCTAAGGTTTTATGTCTAGTTTCATTATGATAAGCACAATACCTGTTTTTGTCTCTGAACTGATTGGGCACATTTGTTGGAACAAGCTTGCCAAAATTCTCACTGTTCTTTTATGTGGCGAAGATCCTGTCCCGGGAGTCGAATAGGACAGCACAGCTTTCATAGCAACCTAGACGAGGAGGTCATTCACGCCTTTGATTGGTTCTTAGCTCAGGTCCGCTCCTGGCTTTCTTTGCCACTTGGTGATTACTTATCTACCTCTTATTACTATTCCCCTCATTGCTTCTCTTCTTACTTTGATTGGAGCTACTAGCCTTGTTTTTTTAATTGCTTGACTTTTTCAACCCAAAGGCCTCCTCCCACCTTATCTCTTTCGCAGCTCGTTCATATAACTCCTCTAGATCCTTCACTGGGAACTTGTAGATGTTCTCATATAGCTTCTTGTCTCTTCTTAGTCCTGCCAAGATAGCTATTAAGATCCCTTCATCAGTAGGGTTTTTCACATTATTTACCTCGTGTCTGAACCTGTTAATGTAGTTCTTTAATGGTTCACCATGATGTTGAAAAATTGTGACAAGGTGACAAAATGGCGCGAGCTGCCTCTTCAGCACCTTATATTGGTTTACGAACTTCTGTTGACATTCTTCCCAACTACCAATATTGTGAGGAGGGAGGTTCTTGAGCCACATCTGCGGATCATTACTAAGTGTCGCTGGGAAGACACGTATTTGACTAGCGAACTTGTAGTCTGCAACTCTATTTGAATATTAAAAGTGTCCAAATGGTCATAAGGATCGGTGTCACCATTGTATTGTGGGATGTTGGGGACCTTAAACCTGGGAGGAAGTGGTTCCAATTCAACCTCCAAAGTAAATGGAGTCCTCTCTCCACCTTGACTCCCCTGCTCTTGAGCCCCAAGCCGTACTTCTAGTTGTTGGACCTTCTGGAGGAGCTACTCAATGACTGAATCTTGTGTTTCAAACTGTCTGACTGGGGATCATCTACTTCGTCTGCTGTCCCTATTTGGGAAGTATTGGTTTTGCACCTCATGCCATCTCTCATATTCGATCTTAGAGGAATAACGATCTGGTTCATGCCTCCGGTCTTACCTGTTCAACCTATCTTCTCTATACGAGCCTTCATGTCGATGTCGATGCTCATTTTCACTTCTCCGAGCTGACACTTGTACATGTCCATGGCTTATCTCAACTTGTTGATGCCTGTCATGACTCACCCTCACTCTCAATCTTGAAGGCTGAGCCACATTCTCATCCTCATGGGCTCGCTGAGCCTCAGCTCAAGATCGCACGTTTGAGGAATGGGTCGATCCCTCTAATATTGGCACTTCCCTGGTAAGTCTCCCTTCCGCAGCTGGGATCTCAATCGGTCTCTGAGTGACCTGAACTTGAGCCTATATCAGCACCCTCACAGCATCCGCTATCTGTATCATTGTATTTTCTAACACTTCTTGGCGCTGCTTTAAAACCTGCATGGTATCTCCTCCTACAGCATTAGATACAGATTGATAAGAGGGGAGTGGGGGCATACCTTGGGCAGTCCTATCCACAGGCGAATTTGAGATGCTCGCACTTAAGTCAACTAGCAAAGCATCTCGCTGGTGGTCTACATCTTCCATTCTATCAGTCATCGCACTAGAACTCCTAGTTGTTCTACCCTTTGCCATGGTAATGGCTGATAGAAAACTACAGTTTGGCCCTTCTTTTAGTGCCAAAATGTTGACTTCAAAAACCAGTCAACCAAGTTCTTCAAAGCCCAATATTGCAAAGGAAATCAAAACTAAGGGTGGGCATCTCTAACCCAACTCGATAAATCTAACCCAACCCAACCACTTTTTAATGGGTTGGGTTGGGTTAAATCTTTAAAAAAATTGAGATGGGTTAGGTTAGGTTGGATAGAAAATTAAATTACGTTGGGTTGGGTTGGGTTGAAAATTTTTCAACCCAACCCAACCCAACCTGATAAATGTCCTTCTCTAGTTCTAAATCCAAATTTTTATTCTTTTTCTATAAGAATATTTGCTAAAGATGAAGATCAATAATAGTCTCTGTGGTAGATTAAATCTTTTATTTTGAATCATTGAATATTTATTTGTATTTGTTTTATTTATAATCAAATTGCTAAGATTAAAAAAATTACTAACTAAACTTGTTATGCTTTCGTGGTGGATCAAATCTAACCCGATCAACTCAATCCAAACCAATCCGATTATTATTGGGTTGGGTTGGGTTGGGTTGAAGAATTTATTAGGTTGGGTTAGGTTGAAAATTTTTTAACCCAATCCATGTTGGGTTGGGAGATTTTCAATTCAACCCAATTCGAACCCGAAAATGCCCACCCCTAATCAAAACAGTACAAGAAGCAAATAGAAAGCAAAAAAGAAGGCAAAGGAAGAACAAATGACAATAAGTTTTTAAGTAGTTCGGTCAATAGATACCTATGTCTACTGTTCTTCTCTCACTATTCTAATAGAGTAACAGCACACTTTTCACTCAGTGATTTTTCTCCTGATTTGCAATGAAAATGACCCTTTATTTATAGAAGGTGATGATATAATTAAATACAATTAATCTGATAGGTCATAATTAATTGACAATTTCCAAGATAGACATGTAACAAAGTCAACTCCAGCAGAACTGAGCTCTGATATAATCCATACTTAGTAGTTGAGATTTCCTCAAATCACACTACAATTAGTCTGAAGCAATTTCCTTAACATGAACGACACGCCATAAGCTGAATCTAACCTAGCTCTAGGCGAGTTGAAGCTGTTAAGGATATCTAACGACTTTAGCTTGGCAGTAGTATATGATCCCGGTTTAGTGAGCTCGACATCGTTGTATTGTAACATACGTGAGCTGGGAGCTAGGTGATCAAAGGGCTCGTTTCTACGAGCTGGCAGATTGGTCTTCTATTGGGCCAAATTATTGGGCTTTTACCAGCCCATTTAGATGATCCAGAAAATACTCATATCAATGTATATCCTACCTTGTCAACACCATTGAAAAATAAAAACTAGCCATCTACATACAATAGGTTATAATATATAGTCTCATCCACCAAAAAATGAAATATGTCTCACCTGTCCATAAGTGATGATGGTCCCATTTATTGCGTTTACAGCATCTGTTTCAATAACAAGAACGCATGCATATATCTCAAAATCACACTACAACTTTACAACACTAATTAAATAACATCAGCCTTTCGAACAATCTTCAAATTACAAGGCCAAAACCGGAAACAAATTACACAATATAATTCTCTCCTAAACAACAGCTATCATTTACGTGAAAAAAACAAGTACCTCGAACAATAGGCTTAGCTAGAAACTCGAAGACCTCAACTTGTTTTGATTCCTCATAAAACACTCTATCGAAACTAAAACTAAAATCCTCTTCCTTCTCATCCCAAAACAATATTTTCATCAAAAATTCTCTAATCAAACGCTACATACACATAAACATCAAAAAATACATGTAGACAAATATGTATATGCATACACATACATTTATACGCACAGAAAAGCACATGAAGACGTAAAAGAAAACACATCGGCATAAGCAGATACACCTTGAAGACGAAGGTATAGGTGTCGATTTTGTGAAGGCAGACAGTGTCTTCGTGATTTGTTCTCTCCTCGGAGCTTAGAGGTCGGAATCGAGCGCAGACTGTTATATTCGACATCGCCTCTCACAGATCTGTCACGATTACCACAACTGGAAATCAAAAACAGAAAGTGAAATTGAAGAAAACATGAACGAAATTGCTTGCAGTTGGTAGAAACGAGAAGCTCGTGCAGTTTTTGAGACGTATAATCGCATTGTTGAGGCAGTTGAATTCGATAGAGAAAGTGATTAGGACTTTCTCGGAGACCAAACAACAATTTTTGAATTTGATTTTTTATTTTATTTTACTTTTTTGTTGGCGGGAAGCTGGCGGTGGTTTTATGAGGCGTTGTCGTTTTGTCGATTATTTGTTTTAGAGTGATGATCTTGGGCTCCAATTCCGATTTGGATCGGGCATGAATAATTGGGCCTGAGCTTGGGCTTTGGCTTGGACAAAGCAGCAGTGGAGATAAATATAACAAAAAATGGAGATGGGTCCATTTTTCAATTAGTAAATCAAACCGACCCAATAGGCTCCGAATAACCGATAAAAATCAATAATGTCGGGTCAATTTGGTTGGATCAGGCCAGTTTACCTTTTATTGCCCATCCCTGTATTCTTTATTAAATACATTTTAGAATAGTAACAAAATTCATCCACTTTACATATTTGAACCTATATCTAACAACGGATATTATATGTTATAAGAGTCAATTTAATTATCAACATCAATGGATGATGAAGATTTCATCTGATTTTGGTTTTTCTTTTTTTGTAATTATGTGTTATAATTTTTTTAAAAAAAAAAATGGAACATGGTTGGGGATTCAATCTGTGAAGGCAGGCTTGGAGTGTCTGAATAAAGGTGGTCTGGTTGAGGTTGAAAACTCCACTCTTATCAATTTAATTCCTAAGACTCAAAGGGCTGAAGTGATCATTGATTTCAGGCCAATAAGCCTGTGTATTGTCTTTTACGAAATTATTTTAAAGACTGATAGTTGTTTTAAGAGATGTGACTACGGATCCTCAAAGTGCTTTTATCATTAGCGGTCTGATTTCTTATAGTCTTGGTGGGTTTTGAGTGTATTAATGCATTGAAAAGAAAGGGTGGGGGAAGAGATGATGCTTCGGCTCTTAAGTTGGATATGTAACAAGACTTATGATCATGTGAAGTGGGTCTTTCTAGAGAGAATGATGGGGAAATTGGGTCTCCTGGGATCTTGGATTAATAGAGTGATGAATTGTATCTCTACTTTTTCTTACAAATTTATTGTTATTAGAGAGGTTTGTGGGACAGTTTTCCCTTCTCGTGGCCTAAGACAAATGGATTCGTTGTCTCCATATCTTTTTCTCCTATGTGTCGAAGGACTTTCTTGTTTATTTAATAATGCAGAAAAGAGGGGCAAGTTATCAGGTTTTAGATGCAGGAGAGCTAGTCTTGTTATTACACATTTCTTTTCTACAGATGATGGTTTGCTATTCACAAAAAGCCAAGGCCTCTGAGTGTTGTTTTCTGAAAAATCTCCTTGATTGGTATTCTCGAGCTTCAGGTCAAAGCATCAATCCAAAAAATCTCCTTTGTCCCTCTACATTCAAAATTTTCTCTCAGTTTTGGAACGACTTCCATAGTTTTTATTTGCTTTATTTTAATTATTTTAGAATTTGTTAATTTGTAATTAAAACAAAAACAAAATAAGAATGCATTAATAATATGTGGAATGTGCTTACAAATTATACATTAAAAAAGAAAATGGGGTGTACATAAAATAGGTGCACATACAAATTTACAAGGTATAAATATTGTTACTCATTAATTTGGCTGTACATAAGTGAGCTTGGGCTTGCAAATTGAATTGGTCTAACAGGAAGAAAATAAACTTTCATATGCACCACATTTGTCAGTATATTCCATTAAAATTTTTTAAGAGATTTTAGTATTTCATAGGTTAATAACAACCCACTTGATATAGAAAATTTTATTTGCTCAACTTTTATTGTATTAGATTTCTCAAATAAAAATAACATAACATGGATCACAATAAACCATCTCTCTCTCATCTCTCTCTCTCACACACACACACGTATATGCTACATATACATGTATATATATCAATACATATACATATACATACAAATATATATATATTGTTATAAAATATGGTCTAAAAGTAATGAATATAGAATAATAATCAAATAATAAAAAACAAGCAAAAATAAGAGAGAAAATAATTCAATTTATGTGTATTATAATGATTACAGTATAGACATATTTATAGGCCAATTATAAATCATTTCCATAATAAAATCATAATAAATAAGGAATCAAATATTATAAAAAAAAAAGTAGTGTTGAGACCATATATTCATAACACTTTCCCTTGGGCATACACCACTTGATAATACTCTTTGAAATTCAATAGTATTTGGACGTACTTAAAGGGACTGTCTCGCTAAAAATCTTGTTAGGAAAACTAAGTGGAATAAAACCTAATCGAAGGAAAAAATAGTGTAGTATACATATGTTCATATTAACTTAATATACTTCCCCTGAAAGGTATACAACTATTACTCTTATAGTTTTTCGAAGATATTAAAAAATATATTTGATTCCATTCTAGTGTCTTCTAGTTGATAAACTAGTATTCCTTTTAATATGTGCTTGATCTTCAAGCTAAGATAATATTTTGTTTTTTCAAAATCTTACAACTCAAATTCTCTTTTCAAATATTCAGTAGTTCTTAGGAACTCTTGAGGAGTTCTAATTTAATTTATGTCATCGACATATATTGCTACAATTGCAAATCCATATTTTGATTCCTTATGAATACACAAGGACATATAGATCATTAATATATCTTTCTATCGTGAGGTATTCATTAAGAATATTATATGACATTCATCTAGATTGTTTTAAGTCATATGAAGATTATTGTAACTTTATTGAATATAAGTTAAGAGAATTTGAATTATATGCTTTTGGTATTTTAAATTCTTCAAGGATTTTCATGTATATATTAGCATCCAATGACCCATATAAATATGTCATTACCATACTCATAAGGCACATTTAAATTCTTTTGAAAACTGTCAAACTAATTAAAATTCAAAATGTAAACGTATCCATCACAAGTGAATATGCTTCAACTTATAACGTTTGCAAATGCCCATTAATATCCAATGGATTTGACGTCTTCAAGTGTCTAGACTATTGGTCCAAATACATCATATTAGCCAATGAAGTCAATTATGCTTGAATTTCTTTATTCTAATATGCCTTTTTCAACACTCATCGATACTATGTAAATAAATTGTCAATGATTATTTTATCATGACTCCACTGTTCTTTAAGAAAATTTCTGTATTTCTAAGATTTTGTATCTCTTTAGAAGATTGTACCGCTTCTGGGGTACTAGCCTCTTTAAGGGCTATTAATTCTTATCATATGAAATTAACTATAAGACAATTTATCTTCATTTTACACGTGTCATCATCCTCCAATATGATTAGAAATACCAAATTTACCCTCATTCAGTATGCTATCAGTTAGGTTTGACCATTAGTTGACTGATGGGATAGACTAATTTGATACTTTTATGAATTTGAAAAACATAGTTAAAAAATTGACCATTTCTTAAAAGTTAGGGACTAAAATGATTTTTTTACTATTGACAATAAGTATAAAATCATTCGGATATGCAATTTTCAAATAAATGATCCTTTGAACTTTAGGTTCATTTGACTTATACAATAATCGTCATAATGAATTATGTATGTCAATTTTAATTTCATGTCATTAAGTTTTTTAATTTTATCCTTATTCTCTCCCTAACGATGAGAAAATTTATTCATTGACATTATTTTATTATCCGTCATAACTTATTTGTATCATTATAATGCCTTTCTAGGAGGGAACTTATTCATATCATAATAATAACCTTCTGAAACTTAATTATACTGTCTTATTATCATTCAAAGATATATTAGACTATTATATTATTATTCAATTATTAAAATGAAACATAGTGTCTTTCAGTGACCAAACACATAATATCCTTCAAGAATCAAATTGTAATATCAATCATTGTCCTTCAGGGATATTTACTAGGTAAGAATCTTCAAATTTTATAATGGATAGCCATATTATTTCCAATAATCTAATGCATCATTTTCTTTATATTATTGGATGAAAAACAAACTTTTAATTTATCACAATTTTTTATCATATTATACTTATAATTATATGATAGTCATTGTAAAATATGTTTTTAGCATATGATAGTATGAATAATATAAATGCAATATACTTTTATTAATGCATATCTAATAGATTTCTTCAAAATATATTAAAGTAACAAAGTTTCACATATATAAAATTATTGTTTTTCACTTTATAATATGCAAATTTGCTCTTTTGGAGCCTTTATATATCAGTAAAATATTAATATAATATTTATATATACTTAAGATATACAATTATTATAATTTCATATTCTACCAATAATAAACATTTTGTTTACTTTGCTATGATGTGAATTCCACTTTAGGTGGTTAAAATTTATTATGATCACCGAGGCTCTATTGACCATAATCATCGTCATGACTATTAGATTATTTAACATTCATTTCAAATAATGATATTAATTAATTTAGTCATACTAGATAAATGATTTTTCACCTCATAATCATTAACATCGCTACTTCATGAGCAAATTTGAAGTATACATTATTTTAATCATCTGATTTTATTCATTTGGTGATCAAATGTATATATTTCTTTAAAAATATAAATTTATCCATTTACCATGATATATAAATTGTAATCATAATGAATTAATAAACAATTTCTCAAAATACTATTACAATGAATCGTAATCAAATACGGTATAAAAAAAAATACACGTCATGTACCTTATTTCATATCTTACTCTAAGAATATAAGAAAAACGAAAAACGAAAAAAAAAACATTATCCTTCGTTAAGAAAAAAATTTATGAGAAATAATAATAATTATATAATTTAATATAAGAAAAATAAAAATATTGTACATTTTTTTCTCAAAAACCCAAAGCTTTAAGTTATGATATGATTGTATATCATAATTATATGTTTAATATGATAGTTACTCAAAACTTCAGGTTTTGATAGAATTGAGAATGAAATTTTTTTCTAAATCACATCAATCCTTGTAATTGGTTTTAGAACTTTAGATTCTAAGTAAATTACAATTATACCTTAATTTTATTATATATTATAAAAGATCACAAACAAAATAACTATCGGGAAATCTTAACCGTCACTGTTACCTAGTTTTCACATCTAATAGTTCATGCTACTATCAGACTCATGCAATCACTAGAGAGGTAACGACTTAACTATTACATCAATAGATTTTAATCGTATAATATGAGACATGAGATCGTTATATACATATATATACATATATATGCTCGATCAAATAATTAGTATTAAATATATAAGTATGAAAATATATAACTTGATGTGTAAAATTTATAAACAGAAAATAGAATACCTTAACATATTTACTAACATAAATTTCACGATCTATATATCCTGAAATCATGAACAAAAGTATAAAAGATCTTCAAGTCTCTACTCATCTTCAATGAGGAGACATATTTTCAAATTTATATACTTAGATTCGAGACAGGTTCTTTTTATATTAAATTCGAATTGATTTAGTTTTTCTCTTTTTCTTAGATCTAAATAAATTATAATCTATAACCAAAATAAGGATCTGAAACCTCAGATTTTAAGATCTAAATAAAATTGGGAATAAATTTATTTAGAATCTAGAACTTCTGGTTCAGATTTAAAATACAAAAATTCATATTCAAACTATTCATTGATAATATAATCAATTAAAACAAATTTAATGGAATCATTATGTCATATGCAAAAAGTAAGAACGTAACATCACAATATCAAATCCGTTTAATCTTTATTTAATTTTTTATAACGCAAAAAAGCCACATTGCTTTCTATGTTCAGACTAGAATTTCTAGTCTTAACACAGAAAGCACTATAACCCAAATTTTTCATAAAATAAGACTAGAATTTCTAGTCTTATTTTTTATAATGCGAATTTAATTAGAATTCTTAGTTTCAAATAAATTAAAACTATAAAACTTCTGATTCTAATAGATAAATAGATCAGAATTAATTATATTTAAATTGAAATTGTGAAACTACTTCTAGTTCTAAACAAATTTATAATATTTCTGCTCTGAATGAATTGATAATTTAGAACTTTCAGTTCTAATTAAATTAAAATTATAGAACTTCTAATTCTATTTGAAAACTAGAATTTTTAGTTTTAATTTTCGTTTGCAAACTTCAGGTTATAGATAAAAAAACTAAAAGAAATATCATATTAAATAAAATATCAAACTATAAATTCAATTATATTAAACTTACTTTTGAATGCAGAATGTAACACCTCTTACCCCGATTTCCCGTCGGAGTGAGATTCGAGGCGAAGGGCGTTACGGTTCCAAACTGAAAATTCATTTGTTCATTTATTTGAAATCTTTTTACTAAAAGAAATAGAATTACCACTAAAAGTTTTACGATCTAAAACTAAAACTTTAATATTATTTTCTCCTGTATAATTTTAGAAAATCCGGCAGAGTTCCCTCTTATTTTACTGAAAACCCAAAAATCTAAAAACTCACAAATAAATAATTAACACTTCTAAAATCACGTTCATTTTCTCAACTTTTCTTTCGAACCTCCTGTCCGACTTTCAAACCACTTCACCACACCAATATTTATAATAAAACTTATAAAAAAAACAAACGCATAATAGCATGAAAATTATTATTATTATTATTATTTTTAACGAGCATTCTTAAATTTTATATCAACATTTACTAATAACTAAATTGATTAATAATTATACATACAAAATACTTAACATCATTTCTTCCCATTTGTAGCCACATGATTTTCTTAAAAATTTCAAAGCAATTCTGACGCAGACACTTGCTTAAGAATTTCACATACCCATTTCATCGACAATCATTTAATAATACAATTTCGTTTAATAATTTTTCAAACATAATGACACGATTTGTTTTTACTAATTATTCAAACATAATAACACGATTTCATTTAACAATTTTCAATGCCCTTCGTAAACTCTGACACGATACCATGGACCGAAATTCAGGTCTCAAATTGAATAAACAGCGTTCCCAGCATCGGTCACTCGGGGACCACCCGTCGGGTCGTATATCACATATCACATATCATATATCTCAGTCGGTTTCGACTTCAGGACCGGACACCTAGTGCCTCTCATAATCCATCCGTCGAACCCAGTATATCGGTATCGGTGTAACGGTGCAGTACTGCTATATTACCCTATTGGCATGCCAACTACCAGTCCCCACCTACCAATATTCAGGTTTACTCGGGCCCTTTCTCAATTTTTAATTAATTACTGAAAATTTCATATTTTTGATAACTTTTATTTCTATATAAGGATTTCATTCGAAAGTCGATAAATACAATTTCAGTCACAAATTTTCATAGATATTTAAATTATCATATAAACATCATAAAACACTATTTCACATTCAGTTAACTCATCCAATATTTTTCATAACGTCCGTGCTCTTCTTCCGATATACGCTCGGTCAAGGCACTGAACTTGTCCATTTCTTTCTGTTTCCTTTCTATTATAATTCAAAATCATTCGATTATCATTTAATCATTACATAAATAAACATAAAATGACACGAATACCCTTGAATTTTCAAATTAATATTCATTTGACCTAAACAGAAGTTTTTAAAATATTTATTTTTCACACATTACTTCATCATATAAGGTATTCAAAAATCATTTATTTAACACATCAATACAATAAGATGGAAATGATATAAATACCACTAGGTTATTCTCTACTGTGCATATAGTCTAGGGAACTAAATTATTATTGTATTTTAATTAGGCTTGAGTTTGAGATATCATCTCAAACGCCTACGTACCCATTTCATAATTGGGATCAAAGCCCTCGTAGTTCGATAAACTTTTAGTATAGTTCATCAAAATCTTTCACACTACACCCAATCTCTATTTTCAGTCAATCATATATATATATATATATATATTTTCTAAACTTTTTATTTTTCCTTACATAATGTTACAAATTTTATTATAATATGATGTTCACATAAACATAAAATCAAATCATAATAAGTAATTTATTTTCAATACATAATAAACACTGAACTATACGTAAACGTACTAAAAATCTTATTTTATCCATTTTCAAATCTTAAATCATTTTATATGCAAAATTGTATAACTCGATTTAAACGTATTTATCAAAATACTTATTCTATAATCAAATCATAAATCATAATACATAGTTAATAAATAAATAAACTAATTAAATGATTTTTTTTTTTTCTAATCACACTTAAATAAATAAATTTGAAACATGTATAAACTTTTATTTTATTTCTAAACATGATTTATAACCTATAAAATCAACTAACTTACCAATTTATTTACTTAAAATAAATAATAAAATCTGAAATATAAATAAATATAGCTTAATCAATTTTAATTAAAATAACACTATCCACTCATAAACTCTTTTACTTATTTATAGATGTCAAACAATTTGCCCTTTAATTGTCTTGTCATATTGGATCGACTCTAAAATCGTATAAAATATAATATCTAACTTCTTGAACACTAAACCAATTTTTCTGAAATCTAAATCCTATTAAAATAAACTTATTTATTTTGCTAAGAACACCTAAAATATTTTCCATTACCTTTCTTCTTCATTTTCTTCTTCCCCTACTGTGCATGTATCTGTCATTTTCCTGTTGTGCTTCTCCCTCTTTTCTCTATTTGTTTTTATTTTTCGCTCTGCTGCCGATAGCTTCATTTTTTTTTTCTTGCTTCTCTCTGTTTCGTTTCTTCTGCTTCTTGTTACCGAGCAGAACACTTATATATCTTCTGCTTCAACTTTACATGCACCGCCTCTTGTCATTTATTTTATTTTATTTTATTATTATTATTTTTTTTTCCATTTTATCCTCTCGACATTCAATTGTCTGATTTTTTTTTCACATGGGTCCCACCACTAATAATAAATATAAATAAATATATATAATAATTTATTTTAAGTGGGTCCCACCACTATTATTTATTTATATATATATAAATACAAATAAAATCACACCGACCTTTTTATTTCATTTTTATTTTTATTTTTATTTTTTTGTAAATTTTCATAATACCCCTATGATTATTTTTCTTTTAACCCAATGGTCTTAATTTCTTTTTAAAAAATATCTTTCAAATCAGATATTTATCCACAAATTTCTGTATTTCTAAAACTAAAACCGACTAAACTAATAATAATAAATTAAATTTCAAGTAATCCCCAATTTTTCCACATATATAAGATCGTATATTTTTATTATTATTATTTTTTCACTATAATAATTCATACCTACAACTATTCTGAATAATAATTATTTATAATATTCCTTTTTTTTTTTAATCCAATTCTAAAAATTCACCATTCACTCATCACTATTTATCCAAAAATCACTATTCCGTTCGAAATACTATTCATCTGGATATTCGGGGCGTTACAATTCTCCTCTCCTTATGAAATTTCGTCCGCGAAATTTAGATGATCCATATATTAAACTATCTGTAGCAGATCTAACTCTCACGCTCTTTCATAATTAATTTATTATTATTATTATTATTATTATTTTAAAATCTTTTTCAAGAAAATGAACTAGAATCCCACTAGCATTTCTCACTCGCTTTTGGATTTATCTTTATTGAACTTGTATAGAAGTCCAAAAGAAATTTCCTTACTATACCTTCATCTAATTCCAAAGTTACTTGACCAACACTACCCGACTCGCTCTGTGAGCTCCTATTTAACTCCTTCGAGTCACAGTAATTCTAATTATTCTTATAGATACTATTTACTATTCAAAATACAAACACTGTACCTCACTGATCACTATCCAGCTCACACGTCACGAGTTGCTATTCTAACCCAACCAACACTGCATAAGCTACTGCACAGCTCATCTCGAACAATTCACAATGGACCGTGAGCCTCACCCAACTTGCTCCACGAGCTGCTTCCCTAAGCCTAGCTCGACCTCGCGAGCTGCTGACTTAATTTCATTCCAACTCACAACCTCTAGCTATGCGGTAGATCGCATTCCTCAATTCACTATAACTCAAGAAACATTAGATTTCTTTTTCTTTAACACATAAACATGCAATATAATAACTATACAATTCTCAATAAAAGCTATGATAAAACCATCATCCATTATTTTAATACTTTAGATACTCAACTCAAACCTTATTTCATACAGCTCAACCATTTCACAATCTAAACAATGAAAATTAACTTATTACCTTTTTAAATCAGATTCCAACAGATAAGTTTTTACGTTCAAAACTCTGAATCCAACTACATTAACAAAATTATTATTTCCACCTCTCTTCACCACCCTCTGCTGTTAAAACATCAGAGCGTTCTACTCCTTTATTTATTCATATCAGAGAAGTTAGCTGTACATTTGAGTCACATCTTCTTATTTCATGTCTATATGTAATACATATTCACACAAATACAGCAAATTTTTTTCGAAAATCGCTTGGCCTAGGAACGCCTAAACCATAGCTCTGATACCACTAAATGTAACACCCCTTACCCCGATTTCCAGTCGGAGTGAGATTCGAGACGAAGGACGTTACGGTTCCAAACTGAAAATTCATTTATTCATTTATTTGAAATCTTTTTACTAAAAGAAATAGAATTACCACTAAAAGTTTTACGATCTAAAACTAAAACTTTAATATTATTTTCTCCTGTATAATTTTAGAAAATCCGGCAGAGTTCCCTCTTATTTCACTGAAAACCCAAAAATCTAAAAACCCACAAAGAAATAATTAACACTTCTAAAATCACGTTCATTTTCTCAACTTCCCTTTCGGACCTCCCGTCCGACTTTCAAATCACTTCACCACACCAATATTTATAATAAAACTTATAAAAAAAAAACAAAACGCATAATAGCATGAAAATTATTATTATTATTATTATTTTTAACGGGCATTCTTAAATTTTATATCAACATTTACTAATAACTAAATTGATTAATAATTGTACATACAAAATACTTAACATCATTTCTTCCCATTTGTAGCCACACGATTTTCTTAAAAATTTCAAAGCAATTCTGACGCAGACACTTGCTTAAGAATTTCACATATCCATTTCATCAACAATCATTTAATAATACAATTTCGTTTAATAATTTTTCAAACATAATGACACGATTTGTTTTTACTAATTATTCAAACATAATAACACGATTTCATTTAATAATTTTCAGTGCCCTTCGTAAACTCTTGACACGATACCATGGACCGGAATTCGGGTCTCAAATTGAATAAACAGCGTTCCCAGCATCGGTCACTCGGGGACCATCAGTCGGGTCGCATATCACATATCACATATCACATATCTCAGTCGGTTTCGACTACAGGACCGGACACCTAGTGCCTCTCATAATCCATCCGTCGAATCCAGTATATCGATATCGGTGTAACAGTGCAGTACTGCTATATTACCCTATTGGCATGCCAACTACCAGTCCCAACCTACCAATGTTCAGGTTTACTCGGGCCCTTTCTCAATTTTTAATTAATTACTGAAAATTTCATATTTTTGATAACTTTTATTTCTATATAAGGATTTCATTCGGAAGTCGATAAATACAATTTCAGTCACAAATTTTCATAGATATTTAAATTTTCATATAAACATCATAAAACACTATTTCACATTCAGTTAACTCATCCAATATTTTTCATAACGTCCGTGCCCTTCTTCCGATATACGCTCGGTCAAGGCACTGAACTTGTCCATTTCTTTTCGTTTCCTTTCCATTATCATTCAAAATCATTCGATTATGAAGGGACCCAACCCGGATTTAACCTCTTGAATCCGTGAGAAGCCCTCCCGGCACTCCAACGGACTCCGAAAACCTTTTCTTTAAACAATTAACTTAGGAATCCGTGGAGCAAACTCATTTAAAACATTTATTCATTTCATTAACTAACAGAAAATGTGGTGGGAATTTTTTTTTTTTTTATCAAAACCCATAAACCATTTATTCGATGAAAAATTTACAGAAAAACGGACAGAGTTTCCTCTGTTTTTCGAACATTCCAATTTTACAAAACCTGCAAATAAAATCATAAACACTTCAAAAATTCATTCAATTTCTCCACTACCATTTTCAGGACCTCAGGTCCACACAATTTAACCACAAGAACATTTAAAAACTTTCGGTAAAATCATTTTCATCCATAAAACAAAACATATGCATTATGTGCAATTCAAAATATTTTCTAAAGTATTTTGGGCTTGAGTTTGGGCACTCCCAAACGCCTACGTACCTCAATTATCTACAGAGGATCAAAGCCCTTGTAGTTCAGAGTTTAATTATGCATATACGTATGTACAATATCAAAATAATGATGCAAGTATCAAAACCATAATATGACATATTTATAGCCCAAAATTATATACATATTTTCAAGTCGTCGTCGTCGTCTACAAGTAGGCCGCCTACGACTGCCCTGGAGGCTGCTCAGACTGCTCCCTAGTCTCAGTTCCTGAAAATTTTATTAAAACATTTTGAAAGAGTGAGCTAAAAATAGCTCAGTGAGTGTGCAGTTTAATAACAAAATACCTTTCAATATCTTTCAGTAAATCATAATATTTATAAAAATAAATAAAACATTTCATTTCATTTATCAATTATATCAATCATAATATACATTTGAAATCATCTTTAACATTTCAGTCACTACCAATGAAACCCAGGGAATAATGCACCAACCGACCTAAAAGCGACGGTGGCGGGACGATCCATTTCCAGTCATAAAACCACTACGCTGCGGATAAATCACGCCTTGCGCAGGGTAACAGTCATAAGAATACTTTATAATGTGTAAAGGCAATCCTATAATTTCTATCCCTTCCCTTAGTTAGTAACCTATTTCTTTACCCGTACCTTTACACATTTAAAGTATCTCGGCCGATTATCCAGTCATTTCAGTCATTCCAGTCATGATAGGGTTTAGGGTAACCATCGGCTAAAAATCCTTTTATAAACCACATTTCATTTAAAAACCAAAACCATTTCTTTTATACTTTCCATAAACATTCGTTTGTCAAAACTTTTCTTAAGATCAAACCTTAACACTTGATTCTTTTTCCTTAAACTTGATATCAAAACTTAAAACATTTCTATAATCAAAACGATTATATTCAAAACATAAACATATATAAAATATGAATATACAAACATATACTTAAAAGAAACATATATGTATAAATATATAGTTAAACATAACATATATATTTAAATAAAACATATATATATATATAGTTTTACACTCACAACTTATTCCCGTCCGTTAGCTTTCGATTCAAAGAACCTCCTTCACTTCCTACCCGTCTCCGTTTCCGTTCGAAGAGTTTCCAATTCACCTAAAATTTAATCACCAATTCATTTAAAATTCTCTTTAATCACAACTCTAATGACAATATAATTTTCCTTAACAATTTCTCAATCTAATCAACCTAATCAAGCAATATTCTTTCCGTTAAATGCTCTTATCTTAATACCATTCATTTCCATGATATTTTCATGTCCAAACACATTTAAATACACACTTGGAATCACCAAAATAACATAAAATGCAAATGGGACAGCTTGTACATCATTTGTTCATACGACTACCTTTGAGCGTTACACATATTCCATGCAATGCAATTTATCTTCTATGATTTAATCACACTCAATTACACATTCAAGTACATACTTAGGACCTTAAAATCAACTTAAAATCACACAATTTCTACTTATATGCAGCTGTCTTTACTTTTGTCGAAAATCACACGAATAACTTAATACGCGATTTCCTTTCGGTTTCCAACGCGCAATCACATTCTATCATACATTTATACACTTAAAATCAATTAATCTCCATTTTATTTAAACAAAATACAGCTCATACACACCCAAATACATTCAGCCGAATAGAACATCACACAACACCCATTCTTTTCACTCATTCACGGCACACACACCACACATAATCTCTACACAAACATCTATTCCATTTCATCAATTTGTAAGCTAAAATCAATTAAAACCCAACATAACTCACTTGTCTTTGATATCCACAGCTGCTCTGAGATTCTCACGGCAACAATTTCTTTCCATTTCAGCTTGTCAACCTTGAGCTACTACTAAAATCAACCAACAATCACATGAAATGGACAGCACAGCTCAAGAAAAACATCACACAAACTCAAGTTAATTCTCTTACCTACTGTGCATCATCTTCTTCACGCCTCCCCTGCGTTTTTTCCTCCATCTGATGGCTTCAAGTGGCTGCTTTCAGCTCCACTTTTTCTGGTCTCAGCTCACCCGAATCTGTCCTCCTTCACACGGCCTGCCGAGCTCGTCAACGCCCACGCGCGACTTCAACTTCTTCCCGTTTTCTGGTTCGTCCTCCTCACTTCCAGATCTGATTTCTGGGCTGAAATCAGAGGTTCATCTTGCTTCTTCAAGCCTCCATCTGACCGTGAAGAAGCCCCTTTGTTGATCGGTTTGATGGCTGCACTTGGTGGCCGAGAGGGAGAGATCGCCGAGTGAGAAAGCTGTCTTCAGCTCTGCTGTCGTGTTCTGTTATTTTCGGGTCTGATGGAATGTGATTTCGGTGCCAGATCTGAGCTGGAAGAAGACACTAGAATTTGTTAACAATTTGCCCAAAAGCCCCTCTATTATTCTCAATTATGCCAGCTAACACTTCAACCTAAATATTGCACTTAAACCCCTCTTTTATTCTATTATTTTTGAACTTTATTTATCCATTTCCAATCATGCCCATACTCATTTTTAATCTATAATTAACACTTCCTAATGACCTCTTTTAATCCTCATCACTTATATTTTTCATAAAAAACTTTATTCCATAAAAATAAATACGTTAAATCCGTCAATTTCCATAACGATTTTAATATCGATTAAATTAACTATCATTCCTCTCAATAATATTTCTAAAATATTCCACACTTATCAATTCATCGAATTAACCTCATAAACATTCAATTAACTTATAATTGTTCACTTTCATCACATAAGAAAAATTTCTCACAACGGTGGAATATTTTAAAAATACCATCACATTTAACGTATTTTATCGATATCTATATATAGTCTTAAGCATAAAGGACTTGGTCCTAACATATTATCATTTAATCATTACATAAATAAACATAAAATGACACGAATACCCTTGAATTTTCAAATTAATATTCATTTGACCTAAAAAGAAGTTTTTAAAATATTTATTTTTCACACATTACTTCATCATATAAGGTATTCAAAAATCATTTATTTAACACATCAATACAATAAGATGGAAATGATATAAATACCACTAGGTTATTCTCTACTGTGCATATAGTCTAGGGAACTAAATTATTATTGTATTTTAATTGGACTTGAGTTTGAGATATTATCTCAAACGCCTACGTACCCATTTCATAATTGGGATCAAAGCCCTCGTAGTTCGATAAACTTTTAGTATAGTTCATCAAAATCTTTTACACTACACTCAATCTCTATTTTCAGTCAATCATATATATATATATATATATATTTTCTAAACTTTTTATTTTTCCTTACATAATGTTACAAATTTTATTATAATATGATGTTCACATAAACATAAAATCAAATCATAATAAGTAATTTATTTTCAATACATAATAAACACTTAATTATACGTAAACGTACTAAAAATCTTATTTTATCCATTTTCAAATCTTAAATCATTTTATATGCAAAATTGTATAACTCGATTTAAACGTATTTATCAAAATATTTATTCTATAATCAAATCATAAATCATAATACATAGTTAATAAATAAATAAACTAATTAAATGATTTTTTTTTCTAATCACACTTAAATAAATAAATCTGAAACATGTATAAAATTTTATTTTATTTCTAAACATGATTTATAACCTATAAAATCAACTAACTTACCAATTTATTTACTTAAAATAAATAATAAAATCTAAAATATAAATAAATATAACTTAATCAATTTTAATTAAAATAACACTATCCACTCATAACCTCTTTTACTTATTTATAGATGTCAAACAATTTGCCCTTTAATTGTCTTGTCATATTGGATCAACTCTAAAATCGTATAAAATATAATATCTAACTTCTTGAACACTAAACCAATTTTTCTGAAATCTAAATCCTATTAAAATAAACTTATTTATTTTGCTAAGAACACCTAAAATATTTTCCATTACCTTTCTTCTTCATTTTCTTCTTCCCCTGCTGTGCTTGTATCTGTCATCTTCCTGTTGTGCTTCTCCCTCTTTTCTCTATTTGTTTTTATTTTTCGCTCTGCTGCCGATAGCTTCATTTTTTTTTTTCTTACTTCTCTCTGTTTCGTTTCTTCTGCTTCTTGTTACCGAGCAGAACACTTATATATCTTCTCCTTCAACTTTACAGGCACCGCCTCTTGTCATTTATTTTATTTTTATTATTATTATTTTTCTTTTTCATATCCATTTTATCCTCTCGACATTCAATTGTCTGATTTTTTTTTTTTTACACATGGGTCCCACCACTAACTAATAAATATAAATAAATATATATAATAATTTATTTTAGTGGATCCCACCACTATTATTTATATATATATATAAATACAAATAAAATCACACCGACCTTTTTATTTCATTTTTATTTTTATTTTTTTGTAAATTTTCATAATACTCCTATGACTATTTTTCTTTTAATCCAATGGTCTTAATTTCTTTTTAAAAAATATCCTTCAAATCAGATATTTATCCACAAATTTATGTATTTCTAAAACTAAAACCGACTAAACTAATAATAATACATTAAATTTCAAGTAATCCCCAATTTTTTCACATACATAAGATCGTATATTTTTATTATTATTATTTTTTTCACTATAATAATTCATACCTACAACTATTCTGAATAATAATTATTTATAATATTCCTTTTTTTTTTTAATCCAATTCTAAAAATCCACCATTCACTCATCACTATTTATCCAAAATTCACTATTCCGTTCGAAATACTATTCATCTGGATATTCGGGGCGTTACACAGAAGATCTAAAAAAAAAGTGATTCTCTTACAACAATATTCATAAAATTATTTAAACAAATACCCAGAATATTAATATTTCACATAGAGCAAACATATATATTTTTTGCATAATATATAAATAAGCAAAAGCATATATATTTTTTTCTCTCTATACACAAAACAAAGACAAACTCCATATAATTTTTTTCTTTTCTCTCTTTTTGCATCAATCAAACCAATAAAACAAAATTTTTGATTTAATATTTTCCCTTGATACAATTAATCAAATCATACAAACAGTATATAGATTTGAAACTCTTAACATATACTTTCAAAACAATATTCATATTGCATATATTTAAATAAACATATAAATCAAAATAGTAGAAAAAAAAAATCAATTAAACTCGAAGAAAAATTTATTTTTGGATCTAATATAATATCCGTTAACAAAACATGACCTTTATACGAAACTCATATATTAACAAGATTATTTGAATCAAATAGTAGAAAGTAGATCGTATGAATGAAATATCTTACATGAAATTCGTGCTGATAACGTGTTATAAAACATAGGTTAAAAGCATTAAATATAGAATAATAATTAAATAATAGAGAACAAGCAAAAGTAAGAGCGAAAGAGATAAAATAATTCAATTGATGTGTATTCCAATAATTGCAATATAAGCCTATTTATAGGCTAATTATAGAATCATTTCCACAATGAAATCAGAATAAATAAGGTAGAGAATATTATCAAAAATGAAGTGGTGTTAAGACTATATATTCATAATATATAGATATGAGTTATTATAATTTTTCCATTTAATGATTTTAAAAATATAAAAAAAAATCCTTAAAAATAATATTAATTCAAGTCAAAAGAATGAGCAAAATGATGTTTTTGAATCAATAGAGAGGAAAATGACGATTTATTAATCGTCAGAAGAAAAAATGTTGATAATAATTATATACATATTTAGATATGCTCTTAATGTTTTTTTTTTCTTTGTTTTTTCTACCACAAAACTTTCTTAATCGTTAACCATAATAATTTATTACCATAACAATTGCCTTGTTGAGTTAGCCAATAAAATAGTTACCAAATAGAGCTTCAAAAAATAGATGGTCATTTTAGCAATGTCTACCTCAAATTTTTGCCACCAACTTGACATTGAATAGTGATGATTGTATGGAGGAGTTTATTTCAACACATTGTGTAATTGTCCAATGTTCCATTTGAAGTTTTTTTCATAGTCCATTTGTGCATTGATGATGTTTTGATAAACGCTTTTCTGACACCTACTATCTTTCCTAATTTTCAAGAATTAATAAGTAACTTAGCTAACTAATTTATTGATAAAGTTTATGCTTTTCTGAATTTAAAAAAAAAAAAAAAAGAACAGGAGGCAGAATCATCTTAATTATGTAATTGCATGAGCTTAAGTTGTCATACAATCTATTACTCTTAAGCCTTCGTGAGCTGCTATAAGATCAAGATTTGGGGAGTATGATAGCTTCTCTGCAGTGGAGTTGGAAACCCCATCTTTTGGTTTTGAAACTGGCTAAATTGATTTAAAGACAACTACATGAACCAAATTTCACGATTTATTCCTACCGTGTTGTTTATTACCTTATCCCATGATTTATATGATAAAAACTAATCATTTATCATATAATTTGAGTTAATTTTTTGCATTGTATAGCAATATTCTTGTTCATGGTGCTGCTGGGTGGGAAGCTTGTTAGTTGTTACCATAAGGCAATTTTGTCTTCGCTCCTTGAGAGGGTGCTCTGAACAACAATTATGATGCAAGAGAAGATTTTAAATGTAGCTGCCTTTGTATTATGTATTCATAAATATTTAGGATTTTTTTTTTTTTTAATATGAAGACTGAATAATACTGCTGAAGATTAAAAACTGAATAGTGACTAAAATTTGAAATCTGATATATATGTTTATTTTATCTTTTCTTACCTCTGAATATATAATAATCTTATTTGTTTTTTAAAGTTAAAATTGTTTTATTACTAGTAATTTGATATTTATATCATTTTATTATTAGGTGTTGTGTAATTTTATTTAATATGATACAAACAATTGTAATAAATTATTTAACAAATATTAAAACACTTATTTATATAATATTTTTATTCATAATTAAAATAAAATTAATTATTATAGTAGAATCAATTAAGTTTATATGTTTAAATTAAAATAAACAAAATAATCTTAAATTGAATTACTATTATAACAAAAGTTAAAATTATAACTTATTTACATAGTATTTTTATTCATAATTAAAATAAGATTAATTAAAATAGTAGAGTCAATTAAATTTATATATGTAAATAAAAATAAATAAAATGATTTTAAATTGAATTACTATTACAATAAAAGTTGAAATTGTAAAGTAATAAATATTTTCTATTATAATTAAACAAGAATAATCAAATACTCAAATAAATTGATTTGCAATGATTTTTTGATGATTTTAAGTGGTTTTACCACTTAAAAAAAATAAATAAAAATCTCTTAATTGATTTAATTCAGCATTATTAAATGTTAAGTGTAAAAAATAAATAACTCTTTGGTAAAATTAGAATAAACTGAATTTAAAAAATAATAGAAAACATTTATTAACTTATATTATTTAGTTGATAGTATAATGATTGTGATTTGTGACTTGTGAAGAAACAATAGAAAAGTCAAATCTTTACACCGGAACCTATTGCTAATTATCCATTGAGTGACAATAATTCTACCCGTTAAAAAAATTATATCCACACCCCTTTTTATGTGCACACTCCATTAAAATTTTTAAGCGTTATAATGTAAACGAATGCGTCATTTATTATCCAAAATATCATTTGTATTGTCTTCTGATCAAAACTTCGAATATTATATTAATATTAGAAAAATAAAAATAAAATGAGAAGAAGGGGAGGAAGCTCCTTGCAAATTTGTTTACGTTTTATTTATATGTTTCACTTTTATTTTAACTTATATGCAATTAGCTACACAAATTTACTTTTAAATAATAATTATGATGGTTATTTTAATAATTAAATTTAGATAATTATTATTTGAGTTTAATTGATCAATACTTAAAATTTAGGTGAAAAACAATAGTAGATTAAAATTTAGGTGAAAAACAATGGTAGACATGTTTAAAATAGATTTTTTTTTTTTTTTAACTTTTTAATAATTTTATTTAAGGATCTAAAGTGTATTTACAGTTTTAAAGGGGTGTCGATATTGCCGTTCTAGTCCATTCTTTCTTCCTATGCAATGGGTGTAAGCCAAGCCCTTTGTACAGACTGTAGTTGGTCAACGGTGTTGTTGGTAGGCCTATTGATCCTTGCCAAGTCAGAAGTTCTACATGCAATAAAACTCTCCCTCATTATATAAAAATGTTTGGATTGTTCCCTCACTTTATATGAGTTTACTCTCCACTTATGTATAATATGCGCCCTCTCGCATGGAAGTCGGTCTTCAAGCATGCTACAAAGTTAAACCTCGTTTGGTCTCAATTGATCATTTGAATTATCCTAACCATAAAAAAAATAAGTAAATAAATAAAATAAAAACTATTTGTACAAACTAAACAATATCTATATTGGATTTCAAAGTGTTTAAATGTCCCTTTTAGACAAGGAATTTCATGGTCATACCTTGAAAATGAAAGATGCATTATTATATTTTTAAAATTTGACAAAGTCTTTAAACCAAACAACACGATGTTGGGACCAAAATGTTTTAATTAATGTCATTCATAGAGTAAAAAATTTCAAGACTATCTAGGGGTGAAACCAAAAAGGGATTTTTTTTTTTTCCTATAATATGATTAGTAAAATGATTACAAGAGAATTTTATATTTTTTAAAATAAAGACAATTTTATTTATAAAAATTAATGATAAATTGTATGTACATGTAGTCTATCTGTAAATTACTGCATAACATTTTATGTTATAACTTAAACAGACACTGAAGAGAATATATATATATATATATATATATATATATATATATATATATATATAATGCATACATTTGTACGCTATGACTAGAACAAAAACTAAAGGAAAAGACATTATATCAATATTGTATCAGGTAGCAGAGTCAAAATTTTGATTTTGAAGGAGCCAAAAAGAAAATTTAATATTAAATTAATATAAATCAAATTTACTAATATTTAGAAAAATAATTATTAAAATTAATCCTAAACATATACTATAATGGTATTAAAAATTAATGTATAAATAAACACTAGTTTTGTGAATCAAATAAAATCATAAATATATAATATCTATTCCTTTTCTTAAAATAGTTCTATGTAAAATATTTATTAAATTATCAACTTAAAGAGAATTTGGTTCTACATTAACCAAAATAATTCATCCTGAAGAAATCGAATTCAATAGGATATTCATAATAAAAGTGTAAAAGAGTTGTGGAAATAATGATATAAATGTTGAGTAAAAATGTTTTACAAGTGTATTAGTATTTTTTAAGGGTATTTTGAAATTGTTTAATTATATCATTTTAAGTAATTTGATATATGAATATATTAGTAATTTGATTCGCAAGGTATGGATTTCATGATGACTCATATATATCGCAATAGAAATTCTATTATGGATGTTTTAGCTTTTCGCTCTCCTTTTGTTTGCTCCATTTGGTGGTGGACAGCTCCAATCTTTTTGGATTCATTTCTCCCTGATGATTTTCTTGGCCATGGACACTCTTTTTTTCTTACCAAGTTTTTTCCATTGGGTTTTTCCGGTAAGATTTTTAATAAGGTTTATGATAAGGTTTGATTTGCAAAGGTTTAGTTTCAACTGAATTTTCTATTATCTTTTATTTCCCATGGCTTGATTGTGTTCTTTTATAGATTATTCTTTGTTTTTTTTTTCTTTTGTGGCTTTTTGACTTGTCCTTCTTTATATGTTTTTTCTTTTTTTAATAATATATTGGCTTCACTAATGGCCTTATAAAAAAAATAATAGTAATTAAAAATTTTATTAAAAAAGGGTGCAAGAAGAACTTTTTGGGTGGGAATGGAATCGCCCTACTTGTAATTCTCATAAAATAAAACCTCAAAATAATACATATAAAATAAATGCAAAATTATGAGTAGATAATCAATAAAGAGGTGTAAATCGTGTATTAATATATAAGAATTAAAATCCAGATAAAGTAGATCTCCCAAAATCAGTAACAAATATTTATATAATGAATATTTAATTAAATATTGAAACTAAAATCTAAATAAACTGTCCTAAAATCCATAAAAATATATGTAATTAATATATATAATTGAATTATTAAAAAAAAAAATCTTATTGGTTGAGGAGGCGGGCCATGATCTGAGCCCCCATCTCTCTCCACCACTATCTAGTATTTAGGACATATTCTGTTATTTCATTTTATTTATTTTTTAATTACTCAGAATAAGGTCAATCTTATTATTTTACAAAATTGTTTCCAAGAAGCAAAGCTGCAATAAAAAAAATAAAAAATTGATAATATATGGCTGTGATGCATCTTAGTAATAAAAAATAAAAATTTATTGGCTTCCATATATGATATTTATGCAAAACAAATGTTTATTATAAAAATATTTTTATTATATAGTTAAATATCTTTTACAAAAATTTTTTCTTCTTAAATTTCAAATATATTTGTATATATGTTTGTTTTAAATTTTGCATCATATTGAGGATAAATCTATATAACTTACTGTGTTTTTGTAACAAATCTAGTTCATTTTTATTGAGATTTGTAAAGTAAACATAAATCATAATATAGATAAGTTTGCTATTAATCAATAATAACTTTTAACGATTTCAACTTTAAAAATATTTTTCAAAAAATCAGCTCAAGCACACCACCTCTAAGCATATACGGTTATATTCTTCCAAATCCTCCAAGAGGTAGAGATTAATTCTCATTAAACTCATAATTTACAGTTTATGTGGATAGTTTTATTTTTTAATTGTACATTTAGTTGTCTCTCATTTATGACAGTAAATAATTGGCCTGTATAAAAAGTGTTTAATTTTGACAAATCTTAATAGACTTTTGAACTTTAGAAAGTAGCAATAATAACAATTTAAAATTAAACAAGCTTGAGCCAACCCTCTCATACATCTTTCCCTGCCTAATCTTGAAGATTTTGCATTATGGAAGATGTTTTGTCGCATTTTTTCCATTACACCAGTGGACCTAAAACAAGTTGATTTTCAAAATTCGGTGAAGTCTATAAGCCAAACAACACTATCCTCATAGCTTGGTTTTACTTTGATTTTCTTATATTTGGCAACATAATGCCAAAATTTAGTTGAAGTGTTCCAACCAAATTAAATGACACGGTACTGCTAGCTTTTATTTGTTCTTCATTGATATTTCTCAAACATGTCACTGTGTAAGCTACTTTACCACTTCTTCGTCAAGGCACCAATAGGCCTGCAATAGACTAGTGACTTATTGGCTTGGGTCCAAGGTGTATCAATTTTCTTTTTCATATCAAAATATATCTTATACTATATATGATTTTTTTTTTTTTTAATGCTAATACCTAACAAGTTGGAGAATTATCTGAACCTATTGAAATCGATCATTAATAACACGTTCCGGATGACTATTCTCACAATTAAGAAAAAGGTAATTCCTATAAAGAGGAGACTCACAATCCACATTTTATGTTGTAAAGGATAATAATGAGACTTAAATCTTTGATCTCTTAGGGTTAAGGTAGTTATTGAACCACTCTTACTAATGAGTAATGTTTGACACTATGCCATGAAAATTTGGCACTAGGAAAGCTGCATTATTCCATTTTCCAAGACACTAATAGACCTATATTTCAAAATATTGATTTCAAAAATTTGTCAAAGTCTATTTTAAATCTACAAACATGGTATTGGAATCAAGATCTTTCATTTGTCCACTTTAAACCAACCTACACGGTATGACCAAAGTGTTTCACTTTCCTTCACAAATTTAAAAGTGTGAAGGCTATACCTTGAATTTTAATACTTCATCACTTCAAACCAACCTACACGTTATGACCAAAATATGTATCAATTAACCTAAACTATTAAAAGTTGATTTTTTAATAAGTCATTGAAGTCTTCAAATCAATCAAGATAGTGTTTGTAGCTTGTTACTTTATTACATTTCATCACTTGTTTCTCTTTTATGTATTTTTAAGAAGTTGTTTATATATCTTTAATAACCCAAAAATTTAGTCTATTAACTCAATGATTACTAATTAAATATAATTTATTAAATAATAAATTTAAGTGTCTAATCTATGTTTGACTCAATACATAATATTAAATTAGATTGAATTATATAGAACTTTATAATATTAAACTTTAATATTGTGCAGCATATGCCACAACAAAAAATAAGAATTTTCAGAAGTTGACTCGTAAATATAAGTTTTACGTCATATAAATCTTTGTCATTTTATATATTTTCTTATATAATTTTTATTTAGTTACATAGCTGTGTGATTTCAGTTAACAAGTAATTTAGAGGTTTATAACTAATACAAACAAATAGCATCATTCATTTCAAGCTTAATTTATGTAGGGAGAGAAAAAGAGATTGTTGATTATAATTCATAATGCGTGTGAAATTTCTTTTGTGTAGACTATATAAATATTCCACGTTAATTAATCATGGAGCGGCCTTATCTACTTTATAGTTGTTCTTTTATCAGAAAAGTATTAAGATGCAATTCTGTTATATTATTATTATTATTATTAGGTGTGCATTATCATAAAGAGATTTTCACCAACCGCGATTAAATAGTAATATTTTTCTTTTTCTTTTTTTTTTTTAAAAAAAAATTGTTAACAATCTGTAAAAGAAAAAAAAATGATAAAGAAATGACATAAAGATTTGGTATTCCGAATATAGTAAAACTGACGGAACCCTTCCCGAATCCTTCCTCTGAACTCTGTCAGAACTCCAACGAACCCTAACTTTGGTCCGAAGAAATCCCGTCAGAGCACCGAAACTTTCTTTAAACTAGTTTACTAGGTGGCAAGGGTACCAATTTTTCGCTTTTCTATTGAAAATCCGGCAGCATGCCATCTGTTTTTTAAACTATGCCACCCTGCAATATTCAAATACAGTTTATAAAAACACTTCTATGAAATTCATTTCTCAACTTCTAGAGCCTCCGGCTCATTTTTCACAACACAACCCCAACTAAATAATTAAAATCAGAAAACTGATTCATATAAAACTTTAATAAAACATTTTAAACTAATACATCCACGATTTCTTTAAAATACTTACAACTATATATATAAACATATACATGATCAAAATAACACCATATATACTTGTATTAGGTATCGTCCTATACGTCCACCTGCACGTCTGACTGAATCTCGTCGGCTGGATGACTAGCTCTTGCATCTGTGGGAGAATTTTAAAGAAAAACATTTAAAAAAAAACATAAGTATAACTCAGTGAGTGGTAGTAACTTTTAAACTAAAACTCATTTCTACACTTAAATTTCTCCCAAAAATAGTTTAATAAAACTAAAGTATTTTTCTAAAATACTTTCTAAAACTCATTTAAAACTGCTTTTGAATCTCGTTCTAAATTTCTTTCTAAAACTTTATGAAATATTTTCTTAAACTATTTTCTTAAAAGTATTTTCTTAAAATCTTTTCTGGTGCTCACCTGAATGATAACTCAGGGAATATCTACTCCTGACGTGGTAGCATATAAACTTTAGCTAACCACTAGGAGTGGGAAAAACTGCTTTTAAATATCGTTTTAAATTTCTTTTTAAAACTTTCTGAAATCTTTTCTTAAAATCTTTTCTGGTGCTCGCCTGAATGGTAACCCAGGGAATATCTACTCCTGGCGTGGTAGCATATAAAATCTAGCTAACCACTAGGAGTGGGGATCTACCATATGTAGTCGCCGAAAGCGGGCCCACGCTGCGGACCGACTACACTACCCTATACGTGCATACGGATCACTCATACCTCGCTCACACATGAGTCGACTAGACTCAAATCTCACTGACTGACTTCCTCTCATCTACCGTATCACGTATAGAGTATTCGGCCGGGTACTAAACTGGGGCTAGGGTAAACCATAGGCTATTAAAGTTTCTTTTTCTTAATACACTAAAATATTCTAAATCTTAAGGCAATAAGCCTAAAATCTTTAATTCTAGCACATTCTTATATCAATAAATTCTCATGTAAATAAATAAATATTAAACTAAAATCTTTATGCTAGAATTAAAATATAAATTCAATTAATAAAAGAATAACTATTTATAATCAATTCTTTTAACTTTAAAATAAACTTTAAGACAATATAAATTTTAAAAACTTGTAGTTTCATTCACAACACATCCTCGGATAAAATCCGATTCTCCTCCGTATGCCTCCGGAAGTCTCCGCTTTTACCCTAAAATATCAAATATCCATTTAGGGTCACTTAACTCATTTAAATAATATTCAAAATCAATAAAAATCTCATTATCTTTATATATATCCTTTAACGCCTAAACTTTCGGATCTCAATTTCTATTCAACCAGGGTTTTCGAAATCCGTTTTCTCTACATGAATTCTACTTATTCTTTCCTAAGAATACCTTAGAATACTTAATCTCATCGTCGGAAACTCGGAACCAAATTCAACCGGATTTGCTTACTAACGAAAACTACTTTTCGCTCCGGACTTCCGACAACTTCAAAAATCAATCCTCTAGTGTTCTAACACCCAACTATGATTAAATAAACTGTTTCAAACGTTAAACGAACGCATTTCGAAGGTTTTCAGAAACCACCCTTCAATTCGTCCGTTTAGCTCCGAAATAGATCCTAAACTTTTCGTTTTCGAAATCTAACTTCAAAAGATTATTCCTTAACCTCTAAAACATCAATCTAATGCTTTAAAATCGAAAACGGGATCAAATTCCATAAAAAACCCATTTTTCTCTACGACTTCCCTCTCTCGTTTTATCTGTTTTTCTTCCACCAAATCACTCCAAAATCATATCAAAATCATCCTCACATATCCCTCTTATTATCCCTAATCTCTGATTCGAAAATAAACGAACGAAAACAAATGGGTTTCATATAAATACCAAACTTTAAACTGAAATAACTCACCAAATAGGCAACCGTTTTACTTCAAATTTGTTGGGTTAGTTAGAGGAGATGACGAGGAACAACTTTCATGAAGAAACCGCGTCGAAAATTGGATCGGATCTCTTTCTCTTCTTCCTCTCTTCTCTCGGCGCACACTCTCGGCTCTCATTCTCTCTCACGCAAACTCTCTGCCTTTCTTTCTGTTTTGCACGATCAAAAATGTCTCAAATGAGACAAAACTAAGTTATATATATTTTAATGCTCATTTGCTAAAAACTCCTCAAGAAAATCTCATTTACAACCCCAAACTTTCACTAATTATATTAGTGCCCAAAAACAAATGATTTTATATTCTATTGGTCCACTTGTCTTATTTTCATCCACTTATTTTTTTCAACCAATCCATGGATGACATGTGGCACAACCCTAACCACAACTTTTCAAAAACACTTATCTATTTTCTTATTGGTTGAATTCCATGAGCTCACCTCGCTTGATTAACACGTAAATCTCGCCTAATCACTTTGTAATTGTACCGGGGTCAGCCAAACGATATCTGACTTGCGATATGAAAATCTAATAAGCCTCAAATAACACTACTGGAGGCATATGATTCGACCGTAACTCAATTCGAATATTTCTAGTACCATAAAATAACAAATCTGGGTGAGCGCTTACACTTGGTGAATTCTCATTTCAATATCAATACCTAATTCTTCTGAAAAATATTCCACAAATATTCTACACACATCTTATGGCCAATTCGACTTTATAAACTTCAATTTAGGTTTGATTCCTCTCATATATACTTAATAAAGGAAATGTTCCTAACCGAAATCTGATCGAATCAACCGATATCTTTTTATACGTATCTATAGCTTAAAAACTCGATTTTTACACTCATTCTCGTTAACTCATTCTCATTCACTTGGGTTACACTCCTTGAAACTTCTGCATATCATTCTCATGCTTGATCCATGAATACTTAACTTAAAATGTCCATTTTGCCCTTTTTATGATATAATTTCACTTTGATCGAAAAATATTCTGAAAATATTCCATGGTCATTTAATCTTCAAATTGACCATGAAATACTCTAATTGGGTGTCTTATCTATCAGTCTCATGCTTCGAAAAAAATTCAATTGGATTTAAACTCATTAAAACCTATTAATCTCTCAAAAGGGCAATATCGTAATTTTCTTCGGATTGCTAAAACTGATTCAAATGGTCTTCTTTTTGATCTGTTTCTGTTTCTCTATACTCTCATACTATTTTCAGACCTTTTCGACCCTTAAGGTCAATTTTCAAAAATTTTACTATTCATTCAAAAATTTCCGTCCGAAAAATACTATTTATCGAAAACTTTCGTTTCTCATCGAATCTTAATTCATGACCCTGAACAATATAACCGGGTCCAAATTCGATCTTAAACACAAACTTTAGGATCTTTTCTTGAAAAATAACTATTCATCTGGATCCGAATACTATTCACTGAAAATTCTTATTTCTTCCTAACATGATCTCAGGGCCTTATAAATATAATCGAATTCTAATCGGACCTCTTGCATTATTTCTAGACTCTTTATTCTTTATCTGATCGTCGAAAATGAATTCTTTAAGAACACTAGGATCGGGGTCTATCAAAAACTGTATAGACTTCACCAATTCAATGATTTTAAGTTCGATGGACAAAATCATTGTATGTAAAATCAAATTTTAGCAAGACTTTCAAAGGGAATTTGAAGTTTATGGTTCAAATTTATAATATTATATAAGAGATTTTCTACTTTCAATCCAATTTTTTATTTTTTTTTTATTTATTTTTTTTTTTGCGCACTCCTTTTCTCAAAACACTACGTCCTAAAAATTTAAAACTAAAAGAATTCTAAGAACACTTAAATTCTGTTCCAAAATTATCCGCTTTTAACTTTTAACACTTCTATTTTAAAGGCACTTCAATTCAAAAAATTAAATTTTAATTAAACCAAATTTATAAATATTTGCATGTAATCATAAAGATTTTTAAAGACACTTCAACTTAAAATAAAAAATTAAATCAGTTTTATAAAAACTGAAAATGGAAAATTCAATTGTATTATAATATAATTTATTTTTAAATTTTAATGTGATTATTTTTGTTGGATATAATTTTGATGAAATCCTTGATTTTGATTTTTTAATGAAATCCATATATATATATATATATATGTATGTATATATATTTTTTCAGTTGTAAGTTTGATTACAAATCATTTTTTGGAATCACTGAAATCTTTAGAGTATGAGAAAAAAAAAAACAAAAACAAAAAAGACAAAAAAGGAGATCTTTTAGGAGTTATGAATGTAAAAAAGAAAAAGAAATAAAGTTGGATCCTAAAAAATTAATCTGAAGTCCCATACAGAGTAGTAGGAAATGCGACGGCTATACCTTGGAATTACATGCTACTCTAATTTTCAAGGCTATACCGTGAAAAGTACACTCTAGGACATCGATGGACCGTGAAAAGACGTCAATGGACCTATACTATCAAATATTGACTTTCAATATTCACCAAACTTCTCAAACTACACAACACAGTGTTCTAATTTTCTTTGTAAAGTAGGAAACGTCAAAGCTTTGCATTGGAAATTACAAGCTGCTCTAATTTTCAAGGTGTATACCTTAAAAGTATATACCTTGAAAATTGCACTTCAGCAAACACATAAGTGGACCGACACTACCAAACATCGACTTTTAATATTCGTCGAACTCTTCAAATCAAACAAGAAGCGGTTCTAATTTTCAAGGCTATACCGTGAACATTACACTCTGACAAACAACACGCTCTTCAAAATTGTAAATATATATACACACACACCCCCACTACGGTGAGACTTGTTGGAAATGGTTGGCATGAATTAACGGTGTCTAAGAAACTTGACAATTATTCTTAATTTTAATTCTAAGATTATGATATTTTTTATTTTAAATTTTTTTTAAAAATAAATATCACATCAAAATTTTTGAAAATTTAATACAATTTGGTATGAAATATCGATGAATGCATAATCTTATTAGACTAGTTTAGTCTAACACAATCAAATTTAATTTTATCAATCTTTCAAAAAAAAAAAATAATTATATCAAATTAAATAGTACAATACAATCCAATGTGCCAAATGTAGCCTAATTTCTCATGGTCTTAATGGATAGGCAACTGATGGTGATGTAGAGCCCCATTGTATTAATTATTTAAATATTTTTAATATAGTATAATTGGTTGATATTTGAGGTCAAATAATAATAATAATTATTATAATTGGTTAATATTTTTTACAATTAAGTGATGTAACAAAGGTGAGGTTGTGCAACAGTAAGCTCCACAAACACATCTATCAAATTGTTTCACTTCCCATCCTCCCTCTAACTTTTGAATTTTAATTCAAAAAATAAAATAAAACAAACTGTGGTCCACTTGCCATCAATTTCATTTGAAATTTCTTTAGGCATTAAGTAGTTTTGAATTTTTATTCAATTACTTACACTCATACTTCTTTAAATAGCGTAGAGTAATGAAGCTATAGATTGACAGCATTTTTATTGCAATATGGAATAATTTGTTTTCTCTGATAGTACTACTACAATTCTTAACTTTTCATTGTTTCAAACTTTTGAAGAACTTCAAATCCTCGACTTGTCTCGCAATTCTTTTAAAGGTTGGGTTGACAGTAGAGGTATATTATCTTCATCTTTTACTTATTTACTAAATATTTCATAAATTTGTTTTCCAAAGTACTAATTAATAGTTTGAGCAACATATTTCGGTCTTTTGCAGCTCATTATAGCTCTAGGAGTTTCAAGCAACTGAAGATCTTAGATCTCGACTATAATAACTTCAATAGTAGTATTTTATCATATCTTACTACAATCACTTCATTGATGACTTTGATCTTGAGATGGAATAATTTTGAATTCAACCCTAAACAAGGTATGTTTCTACAAAGTTTGTCTTTGCTAATAATTTCTTATCTAATTTTCAAATTCTACTATTTCTATTTTTTCAGGTGGAGGATTAGAGGATTTGAGAAACTTGAGATTCCTGAATCTACGTGGTAATAGGATAAGTGGCTCCCTACAAGAGATAGGTAATATTAAGATTTTACAAGTAGTTGTTTACTACTTTATTGGTAATTAAAATTGAAAGTACTCATTTCTACTCAAAGGTAAGACCATTATTTTTTTAGCTACAAGATAAATCCTGGTTCTCTTTTGGAAACACAACTACCTTGACTTGATCAGTGTTGGTTCTCATACATTTTGAGTTATTTAGAGGAGAGGGACATGAGAAACTTGAAATTCTTAGATGTAGGTTACAATAGCATAAGTGGCTCTCTACAAGAATCAGGTAATATTAAGATTTTACTAGCAATTGTTTATTTATTTATTTGTTGAGTTGGAACTGAATCTTACTCAAAGATACTATGATAGTACACTTGTTTCTTATATCACTGTCATAATTTGTTAACTAAATCAAAGATATGATTTTGAATTAGTAGATTGGATTTAGGTGATTACTTTTAATTGTAAATTTGTTTGGAAGTTAACTGATGCTTTTGGCCCCTCTAAAACATATTTTCAGTTTCTGAAAGTTTAATGAACGTCCAAATTTTGGCAAATACTTTAGAATTAACCAATGGACTTTTAACTTTAAGTACCGGGCATGCTTGTATTGATCTATTTTAAGCAAGCCTAAGAGAACAAAGAAACCTCTCCAGCAGAAGTTTTATTAAAAATAGAGAAAAATATACTGAAACTATCTAACATAATTACTTGAAAGTATAACCGGGGTGAGAATCTCTCCAAAAAAATTCCAAAAAGTTAAGAGCCTTAAGTCATCTGCTAAAATGTCAACCACTTAATTGTCTCCACGAAGGAATAATTGGTCAATAATTGTATCCTACTAATTGTTATATCTAGAGGTTAACTAATTGATCATTTTTTCTACTTTAAGAATTCAAAATAAACTTCCCTTAATCTTAGCATTAGTCGCATAGAGTACGTACCTAGTAACTTTTCAAATCATACTTTCACTATAGTTACAAACTAGACGATTCGGTATTCCTAATTTATGAGGAAGACCAAGGGTAAAGAGCGAAAAAACATTTGATTTTTTTTTTTTTTTTGAAATTTTCTTTTATCAATTTCTCCATTCTTTTTGCCATTTATCCTTGTTAGGTAGATACTTCTCCAACATTTTTTTTTTTTCCAAATTTTCCTATGTTCTCCCCTTTTAACTTAATGATTCATATTTTCTTTTTCAAAAAAAAAAAAAAAACAGTTGTACACAAAATTTTCAAATCTTTATATATATATATATATATTTATCATCCATGAAAAACACCTCATATTTTAATTTAGTAAATTTACTAGATTTCATCAAGGTAGTTATGGTGAGAGATCCTTCACCAATCTGCATTTATATGTAGATACACATCAAGCATTTTTTTTGGTTTCCCTAGCACAAAAAGTACAAAAACCAAAATTAACTATGCTGTCAAATCCATTTTAATGGATGAAGTATAACAATCACCAACAAGACCCATTTCAACTTCTTTCTTAAGCCCAAATAAATATGTCGACCAACTTTAATATCATAGGATAGTCTTAATGAACATTTGATAGCATCCTCTGTTTTTTTTCAATTCTACCCTATAAAAATATAAAAGAACAATTATAAATGGCAGAACAACTCAACAAGCATTATGGGATCTCAGTCCCCTTTTGCTTGAATAAAAAACACACTTAATATGAAGGAAAACAGAGCTACATACAAATAGTTCCAAAGTCATATTTATTTATAACAGAGCATGGCAGCTCTATATCTTATACTCAGGCATGGATTGTAAACATCAAATCTCCATATCACACACAGAAGCATGTCAACATGTCTCAATATGTTCTTTCGCTATTTTACAAGCAGTAGTTTACTACTTATTGGTTAATAAAATTGGAACTCATTTCTTTTTTTTTGATGAACAAAATTGAAACTCATTTCTACTTCGATAACTGTACCTTTATTATTTTGACTACAAGATAAACCTTTGCTTTCTTTTGGAAACACAACTAGCTTGACTTGATAAATCCATTAAAGTCGACAACGGAACACAGGTTGCGAATTTAGCTTCTTATTTATCATTGCCATATTTCATTAATAAAGTCGCATATTTTGAGTTATTAGAGGATTGGGTGCGAATTTGCCTGAAAAATAACAATCTGTTTCCACTCTCCTCTTGAGCAATGCTTCATTTTCAAATAATGATAATAAACAGTTAGTGTGTAACAAACCATATTTAAATTGTTCTTAAAAATCTAATTTATTGTGTTTATCAATCTATAAGCACATCTCATTCTATTTCACCAAGAATAATACCCAAGGATAATCTCTCACACACCGAAAAAAAAAATTGCCTTTATTAAAATAATTTCTTATTGAAGTTTCAATTTCTTTTTCTTTTATAATGATGCAGGATTAATGAGTATGAGAAACTTGAAATTCTTGGATCTAAAATCTAACAACTTAAGTGGTTCTCTACAAGAGTCAGGTAATATTAAAATTTTACTAGTAACTGTGTTTCATTTATTTGTTGATTTGGAATTGAATCTTACTCAAAAATACTGCCATAGTACCATTGTTTCTTATATTACTGTCATAATTTGTTAACTAAATCAAAGATTTTGAATTACTAGATTGGATTTTTAGGTGATTACGTTTAATTGTAAATTTGTTTGGAAGTTAACTATATGCTTTCGGTCCCTCTTAAAAATATTTTTAGTGTTTAAAGTTTAGTGGCCGTCCAAATTTTGGCAAATACTTTAGAATTAACCAATGGGCTTCCAACTTTAAGTACCATGTATGCATATATTAATCTACTTTAAGCAAGCCTAAGAGAGCAAAGAAGACTCTCAAGGAGAAGTTTCATTAAAAAGAGAGAAAAATATATAGAAACTAGCTAAAACGGAAGGCTTGAACTCCTTTTTTATTGAAAAATAATTACTTAAAAGTACAACACCGAGGAGAATCCCACAAAAGAAATCCAAAAAAATTAAAGCCCTCAAATCATCAGCTAAAATGTCCACCACTTAATTGTTTTAAAAAAGATATGAATGGTCAATAATTGCGTCCTACTAATTACTAGATCTGGAAGTTAACCAATTGACCCTTTTTTCTACTTTAAAAATTCGAAATAAACTTGCCTTTATTTTAGCATTGGTCACGTAGAGTACATAGTAATTTTTCAAATTGTAACATTCACTATAAGTATAAACTAGGCGATTCAGTATTCCCAATTTATTAGGAAGGCAACGGGTTAAAAGAGTGACAAACAATTGATTTTTTCAATTTTCTTTTATCACTCTCTCCCTTGTTTTTCCAATTATCCTTGTTATGTAGATACTTATCCAACTACTTTTTTTTTTTTTTTTTCCCAATCTTTCCTATGATCTCTATTTTGAACTTAATGTTCCATATTTTCATAAAAGAAAGTTGTATACAAAGTTTTCAAATCGTTTTTATAAGTATGTTTATTTTTTTATCATCCATGAAAAACACCTCATATTCTCATTATGTACTGTTATATGTAAAATGATTAGAATGATTCTCCTGCACTCCGTAATCAAGTGGTCCACTTTAAAATCTGAAGATTAGCTAAATACTACTTAATTAATACACTTCATATGATAATATGGTAAATAATTATCTTTGAAAACAAGCAAAATAAAACCAATAATCTGAATTTCCATAACATATATAGTATAGATCTTCTCTAATTTCCATACAAAAATCACTTCTTGCTCGTTTCATTTGCTGCTAGGCTCTTACATCAGCTACTTTTGGTTTCTCTCTTTCTATCTCTATACATACTTACATATATATATATATATATATATAATCTCATAATCTCTCATTATCAGTTTTAATTTTTAATCTATCTTCTTTTCATTTTTAGGAATATGCGAGCTGAAGAATCTTCTTGAGTTGGATGTCAGTGGTAATTATATTGCAGGTCCTCTTCCTGCATGTCTCAGAAACTTGACAAATATCCGACTCTTAAAACTCTCGTCAAATCAATTAAGTGGGAGGTTACTTTCCGTTATCGCCAATCTCACAACCCTTGAGTATTTGGCTCTTGGGGATAACAACTTTGAAGGTCTGTTCTCATTTAGCTTATTAGCCAACCTCTCAAAGCTTGAGATATTCAAACATGCTACAAGAAACAGTACTTTACAAGTACTGGAAAGTGAAAATTTTCTCCAGCCACCAAATCAACTAAAGTTCCTCTACTTGAAAAACTGCAACCTACGCGCCATTCCTAGTTTTATCGTGTTCCAACACACGTTAGAGTCCATTGACCTCTCTCATAATAAGTTGGTTGGAATGTTCCCCACTTGGCTTTTACATAACAACACAAGACTACAATTTATGAATTTGAAGAACAACTCCTTGACAGGAATTCTTCAACTACCCAACTCAACACATGGTTTGCTTCAACTAAGTGTTTCCAACAGCAATCTCAATGGTCAATTCCCTAACAATTTAAGTATGATCCTTCCAGAATTATTGGATCTAAGATTGTCGTATAATAGTTTTGAAGGCCATATTCCTTCTTCTATTGATCGAATGGAAAAGCTTAGTACATTGGATTTGTCAAGCAATAATTTTTCAGGCCATATTTCGAGATCGTTTGTCACCGGTTGCTTTTCATTGGAATATTTGAATCTATCACATAACAATTTTCAAGGGGAAATTTTACAAGAGTTTATGAATATGACTCAATTACAGACGTTAGATTTGGATAACAACAACTTTAGTGGAAAGATTGGAGATGGAATATCGAAGGCCAGGTTACTATATATCTTAAATTTGTCCAACAATCTTTTCTTTGGTCAAATTCCTCGTTGGTTTGGTAATATGTCATCTCTTACTGCTGTTTTAATGTCAAATAATCTTTTGGAAGGTGGCATTCCCGTTCAATTAAGCAATATCAAATACCTTCGGTATTTAGATATTTCAGAAAATAAGTTGTCTGGATCATTAGCATCTTCCTTCAATCTTTCCTCAGTGCAATACCTTTACATGCAAAAGAATGCTTTGAGTGGATCAATCCCAAATGGATTTTTCAAAAGATCTGCACTATCCATACTTGATTTGAGAGATAATGAATTTTCTGGAAGTATTCCAAATCAGATTGATGATGAGTTTTTAAATCTTCATTATCTTCTTTTAGGAGGAAATCATCTAGAGGGACATATTCCACAGGAATTGTGTAGATTAAAAAATATACGCATTTTGGATCTCTCGCGCAACAAACTTAATGGCACAATACCTTCATGCTTTATTGATTTGCGTTATTGGGTAGTAGAAGATGAAAATTCGCAGATTTCTACCACAGGATTTATATTTTCAGTACCTGAAGAAGATTTTTTTGCTGCTTCGTACAACTTCACTATTCAATTGTACAAGAAATCCTTGCCTACTACAACCTCAAATAAAAAATTAACAGTAGAATTTGTAACAAAGAATAGAGAAGAATCCTATGAGGGCAGCATTCTTCGGTATATGGTTGGGCTAGATTTGTCAAGCAACGAGTTAACAGGTGACATCCCATCAGAGATTGGGTATCTCCCAAAAATTCGTGCTTTGAATTTGTCACACAATTTCTTATCAGGATCCATACCCGAGAGCTTCCAAAATCTCAAGAACATAGAGAGTCTAGATCTTTCCAGCAACAAGTTAAGTGGCCAAATTCCTTCTCAGTTGACTGAGCTTCACAGCTTAGCCATATTTAATGTGTCATTCAACAACTTGTTTGGTCTAGTCGCTGACAAAGAGCAATTTGCAACTTTTGATGAGAGCAATTATGGAGGAAATCCTGGTCTTTGTGGTTCACAAATCAAGAGAAGTTGCAGTAGTGAGCCAGCGACACCACCAACAACACTGTCCAGTGCTGCAGAAGAAGATGACGACCATGTCGTTGATATGTTGTCATTCTATTGGAGCCTCTATGCATCCTATGTCACAACGATTTTGGGGATAGTATTGACTCTTTGCTTGAACTCATATTGGCGTCGACAATGGTTTGGTTTTATTGATGAATGTATCATTTCATGTTATTGTTGGATTCTGAAAAATGTATTTCGTAGGTAACGGTGATATATATGGCCATAACAAAGCAGGATTTTGTAGCTCTTCAAAATAAATTATGTGTGAACTGTTGGTCATGCACCTAAACTTGATGCTCTCTAAGTTAGTGTCCCTTTGTATATCATGTAAAATAAAAAATTTTCATTTTTTTTTTAATGAAAACTAGTTTATTTTATTTTTCGATAAATAATATTTTTGAATGAATAGTATTTGTATGAATAATGATTTTCGAAAAGCAGACCTCGCAAATCAAAAGTTCTAGAATAAGTATTAGAGTTAAAAGAAACTTAAACAAATCAGAAATAAGTTCAAAAGAAATATGTTTTAAGTCATCCGAAGTTCACAAAATGCCCTTTGTAAAGAATAATAAGTATTGATGATTTTACACTCATTTGATTTTTTTTTTTTTTTTAAAACATGATATTGAGAGATAACATATCTAATTAGAGTATTAAATGGTCAATTGGATGATTGAATGACCATGGAATATTTTTGAAAATTATTTAGGCATGAATGATAGTTAAATTCATTAAAGGGTAAAGTAGACATTTTCAAATTCAAGCACATATGAATTATGTGTGAGCATTGCATGGAATAAAAACTAGAAGCATAATCCATGTGAAACAAAATGGACCAATGAGAACATGACACATGGAAGTCACTAAAGTAACTAATTAGTTAGCATGGAACTAAAATTACAGGATTTAGTTAGTTTAATGACCAGTTAATAAATGGACCAATCAAATACCATTATTTGTAACTAAGAACTTGTTGGACATTATGCATACAGTTCAAGGACATTTTGGTCAATTAATGGGAGGATTATATAAAGTTGAATTTTGATATTGAAATGTGAAGTAAAAGATTGGTATAACAAGCTATCATGATAGGTTTAGAATGATGGATAATTATTTTTGAATGTTTTGAATGATCTTATGAGTTGTTTTGATCATGGATTTAACATGGAAATTGAAAGAAATTCATTAGATGACAAAGGGTGTTAGGTTCAGCCAAGTTTGTGTTTATTGTATAAATGTGGTGTTTTGATGAATTTGACTTGATATGACACCATTTTACATGTGTTCAAGTGTGAATATGGTGAAAAAAAATTTAATAAGAGTGATGGTATAAAGATGTAGTTAAGGTTTGACTAACATAAAGTAAGAATGATTCAAAAATGTCGTTCAATGCGTTAGAGAGAATTTAGGCTTCATTTGATGGCTTTTACATACTTTGATAATTAGAAATTCGAATGGAATGCATAAGTGAATAATTAGGGTCATTACGACTTGAAAGAGGGGTATTTCAAAATCCATGTGTAGTTAAGCATTTGTGTGTACTGATACGTGTTGATGAAAGTATATGATATTAGAAGCACGTGAACAAATCATTTTAGTTGTGACATTGTCTAAAATAAAATACAAAAATACATAGGTAGCGTGGAAGCGAGATAACCCGGAATCGTAAGTTAACGTGAGCTAGGAAACGATGAGTGTCATTTCAAAGTTGTTTTGATGCTATTATTTTCTATTCAATGAATTTATGTGATATTCGAATTCATGCTTTGAAATGTTGAAATCTTATTTTTAAACTGAATAGGGTTTTGATGAAATATAACCCATTTTGGACGACCCTATCGGGAAATGACCTTTTTATTTTAAGGCAGTGCACATTAACTTTTTGTGAACAAAATTGCCCTTGAGGACCCTGTTTTTGTCTGCCGGTTTAGTCGCTCTCCATTCCCAACGTAGTGCTCATATTTTTCTACAGCATCGAAAATAAACCGACAGACTGGATAAACGCGACCATCTTCTGTCACCGATTACCGACCTCAACCCTAACCGACTGGATAAACGCGACGTACCCACTATAGTTCACTGTCTTTGTAAGCATTGTATGTTCATTTTTATGAAAAAAACCCTAACCTTCCGACCTGACCTCTGCTCCGTCGAGCGACCTACCGACCGTCGAATGTCCTGTCAGTGACGACTCTCAAGTCGCTTACATCCAGCGAAAGTTCGAACTAGAAGAAGAAGAAGATGGCAGAATAGGCAAAAAGGTGAAGGCAGAAGAGGCAACAAGTTGAAGTTCAGTGAGAGCCGCTACTATTAGAAGAAAAACTCCACAGTAAGAATACATTGCTTGTGGGGTGTTTTTAGTGTAGTAGGTTTAGTGGTTGTATGTTTTTTGGAACATAAAAAGTTTGATGTTGTTAAGATTATATTGAGTATTTCTTTTGAGTTTGTAAACGTTTTCGATTCGTGTAGTCTGTTATGGGTATTGTAAACAGGTGAAGGTTGGGATTCTCGGCGAAAGTGGAAACCAACCTCGAAGGTGGAATTTCAAACTTGAAGGTTGGGATTGGCATTTTGGAATTCTCAACATTCAAGATAATTTCTAACTTCATTAGGAATTGATGTTGGGAATCCCAACTCCACTTTTTTTGTTATAGCATTGCCATTCCTAAACTTTCCACTATGCACGTTGAGACCCATCCTGTAGGTTGGGATGTGTAACATTTGGTTGAAAATATATATTCTGTGAACTGCATCAGGGTTGAAATTCATCACCTCTTGGTTGAGAATCCCATCCTACTTTAGGTCATCATTCACAACCCCGATTGGGATCCGTTAACCTTCCCAACCTTTAGGTTGGGATACGTTAATATTCCCAACCTAAAGGTTGGGATCCGTTAACTTTCCCAATCTTTAGGTTGGGATCCCAATGACAATATAGTTACTCCCAACCTTGGGTTGGGATCTCAACCGGAAGTTTGGGAATGACAATTTGAGGTTGGGATCGTAGCTCCAAATTGCGATTCACAACCATCGTGCTGAGATTTGATTGGGATTCCTAACCTTAAGGTAGGGAAATCCTATTTCCAAGCCGGAGGCTGGGATTCGCAACATCGGGTTAGGATTCCCAATCCATTCTCAACATCGATGTTGGGATTCCTTATCTCTGGGTTGAGAGCGTTTACGACATTGTGTGTGAGGTTTTGGAGGCCCAACCTCTTTGGATGCCCAACTCATCCCAGCCTAGAGGTCCAGGTTGGGATCAATTCCAGGTTAGGATTCCCTACTTACCAGTTAGGAATTTTTTACGTAACTGTTGAGAGGAAACGTTAAGTAGGTTTGTCAACCCTAGGTTCAAAAGGTAGGGGTTGGTAAACCAAATACATTTGTAGGCCTTTTTGAATGGTGTTTATGTTTGTTAGCATTTTGGTTACGGATATGGCTTTGTGCATGTTTATTTTATGTAAGCATTGGTGTGGTGAATTTTGGCCGTGTTTTTTAATGTGTTTTCAAGTGTTAATTCGATGTTACTTTATCAAAAGTGTCTGATTTTTATTGATTGTGCAGTATACATGGAAAATGTATTGGTATAATATATGTTATATTACAGTTGATGGAATAAACCTTATTTAATAGGCTCTTTCATAATTGCAGGTCCCGATGGATGCTCCAGTAATGTTTAGACTCATAGACAGGCAACATTTTAGTTCAAAGGTTATATGTTTCTCGAAGTTGCACGCCATAAAAGTTATAGCTGACAAGTTAAGTTAGCAGCAATTGGAGATGTTCAAGAGTTCATGTTTGGTAAACTATTTCAAATGAATAAGCTTAGGTTCGCCGGACAGTTAGTGCATAACTTATTGCTCCGACAGGTGGAAAGTAATGATTCCCATGAGCTATGGTTTGCACTTCCGAATGACAGTGTCATTCGTGCAAGAGTTTGCCATCGTGACAGGGTTGGATTGTCGATCGTACCCAAAAGAGGAATTTGCGAATCAAAATACATGTGCTGAGATGTTCAGCCGGAGAGTGTTTTCAGGTACTGGCAAAGTTTCGAACAAATAGTTGGATGTCATGTTTAGGGGCACTATTTTGGAAAATGATGAAGACATGACAAAACTTGCGTTGTTGTATTTTTTAGAGACGGTGTTGCTTGGGAAGGATCCCAAGAATCAGATTCAAATGGAGAATGTTCGATTGTTGGATGATATAGATGCATTCAACATTTACCCATGGGGTCGTCACTGCTACGATATGACAAAAAATGAGCCCAAAAAAAAGCAACCTCAACGTTAAGATCGCCACGATAGCTACAATGTCCTGTCAGACACACAGAATAGAATCCTTATAATATAGAGGAATATGGAGGATTTCGAGAAGCCTAATCCCATGAGGATTCCTATTAACCTTAGAAATAAAAAAATTTTGTGTCTATCATAATGAGGTTAGACACAACACTTCCAAATGTAGGGAATTAAGGGATGTAATTGAAGATCTAATAAAAATAGGTCATTTGAGAGAATATGTGGTGTGACCAGCAAACCCATGACCTCACCAACAACCACCACAGCCAGCACAACAACAGCCCTAGTAAGCTCCCAAACATAAACCTACTTAGAGCTCGCAAGGCTAGTAATAGGTCGTTTGGACCAAATTAAGAAGGTCCTCATATTATCAAGGAAAACCTAGAGAATGGAGCACATCACCTAACTAATATGGATGGAGATAAAGGTTCTGCGAGCTTGAGATGCTAGCACCTTCACCCATACTTTCGGTAATTTCTTGCACACATACTTCTAACTTGAAATTCAATCTTCATACATCAATAAAAGCTTCAAATTTCCCATACTGCTTTGCTCTAAATAATGTTTCTATTAATTAAATGCTAAGTGAAAAGTGACCTTACCAGCAAGGTTCTCTATGACAAAAAAAATTCTTTTAATTTGAGCTGTTAACTGAGGTTCTGACCTATTGGATAGCTTTCCGAAATATTAAGTTGTTAGCTGAGGTTCTGACTTACTGGATAGCTCACTAAAAAGTTATGTTGTTAGTTGAGGTTCCGACCTACTAGCTCGTTAAAATATTATGCTATTAGCTGAGGTTCCGATCTACTGGACAGCTCGTTATAATATTATACTATGTTAGTTAGGGTTCCGACCTATTGGACTTAACTCAAAAAATTTATTACACTATATTATCTGGGTTCTGACCTACTATACATGGCTTGAAAAACTTATTATGTTATGTTATCCAAGTTCCGACCTACTGGACATAGCTCAAAAAACTTATTACGCTATGTTATCCGAGTTCCGACCTACTAGACATAGCCCGAAAAACTTATTACGTTATTTTATCTAGGTTCCGACTTACTGAATATAACTCGAAAAACTTATTACGCTATGTTATTTGGGTTCCGACCTACTAGACATAACTCGAAAACTTATTACACTATGTTATCGGGGTTTCGATCTACTGGACATAGCTTGAAAAATTTATTACACTATGTTATTCGGGTTTCGATCTACTAGACATAGCTCAAAAAACTTATTACGATATGTTATCCAGGTTCTGACCTACTGGACATCGCTCAAAATTTTTTATTACGCTATATTAGCGGAGGTTCCAACCTACTATATATGGCTTAACCTAAATTTTTCAAATTAAGCTATAATTTGTGAGCTTTGGCGCATCAAGATTAGCAACCCCCTGAGCTCGTATTAGGTGTTATTACTACTGTATGCTGATTACTTTATTTCTCAGTTTGAAAGAAACTCAAACACTTAGAAAAGAAAGCAGAACAAAAGCACAACATTGAAGAAAATGTATTTAAAATAAACCTCACAACGATGTAAATTCGTTCAACAATAATAATCTCAAAACAAGGTTTAAATATTCATTACAAATAACCTTGCACAGTGAAGTGAATCAAATTCAAGGTCGTGAAAAACTAAAAAAAGAAAAAGATTCGACTCAACAAATAGTCTACTTAAACCCCTAGACTTGGGGGGTTGACTCTTTGGAAGCTGCATCATCGAATGATGCTTTTAGAGGCATTAGGACCTGAACTGTGTCATCCTGGGAGGTCGTGCTTGGGAGCTCAGCATTCAGAGGAGACGTGTCTAGAATAATTGAGGATTAGACAGCCTGCTCCTTGTATTTTTCTACCTCTGCGGTTGCTTTTTCACCAAAGAATGAAAAGTTTAGCTTAAAATGAACTGCCCATAAAGTATAGAGGAAATTACTGGAGGTCTTTGATTCTGCCTCCTCCTTAGCTTTGGTAACCCGTACCTCGGCTTCCTTTTTAGTTTGAGTAACCTCCTTTTCAACAGCCTCAGCTCGCTGTATTGCCTTTTCCAGCTCGCTCTTCACTTTGCTCAATTCCTCTTCACGTTGAAGGAGCTTGACGAAGAATTTTGCCCTCACAACTTCATGAGTACTCTCCTTGTGAGCCAGAGCATCCTCAACTTCTTTTCTAGCTTCTTTAGCATTCTTTAACTTTGTCAAAAGGAGTTGTTTTGAGTTCTTTGCCTTATTAGCCTCCATAGTCATGAACGAGAGCTCGTCCTGCAACTTCTTATTCTCGCTTTCGAGCTTCTTCTTTTCCTCTTTAATAGTGTGAGCTTCCTCCATCTGCTTCATTGCCCCATAGCGACCTGGAATGTATGAAGTTAATATTTAAAGCAAAAAGGCGAGAAAAGTAGAGACATTGGAGATTACTAGCAGCCTGTGGCGAGCTAGGTAACGGGCTACTGGTAATCAGACAAAAAATCATCCTTTAAGCTTTCTTTCTCTAGATTCCTAGTGGAGTTCCCAAGGATTTTGGGTAAGTTGTCAAGGACGGTATCAAAGTATATCCTCCTTAGCTTGACTTTGGGCTGTGCCTTGGCCTGTGGTTCAACTCTTCTCTCTATAACTTCAGACTGCTTACCCTTATTTGCCCATGATTGCTTGACCGGAGGATGCGTGGACACTAATTTTCTTTTCATCCCACAGCTTAGAGCAGCTTGAACCTCGCGAGTAGGAGCTTTTACCTACTCATGTTCTATCTTAACCACATTCGACTGTTAGGTGGAGACCTGGGCTTCTGAAAGTCCCGAAACCAACTCAGATGTGGTCACCTCGGCAGAGGTAAAAACTACAGAAGCTGTAGACTGGGCAAATTGAGCCAAAGGGCACCAACAAAAAATGAGCTTTACCATCTCCGAAGTTACTTAAGGGACAAGAACTGCCTCTACTTCACCAGTAGCTTTAAAAGCAGAAGTGAGCTCGAGTTCCCCTTGAATTTCAAGCAACTTGTTGCTTAAAGGAGGAGCTAGTTAGTGGGCACTGAGGAGCTCATCGTTGAATGCATGATTCGTTCTCCCTTCCCCCAAAGCTATAAGCGCCCTAAGAGATTCGATCTTCTCTCCAATAAGGCATGCCCCATCTTTTGTCAAGTCTACAAGGTGAAATAAAATGAATAAATATATATATAAAATAAAATAAAATAAAATAAAAAATCTATTGTAGGTGGTAGAAAATCAGTCTCATTTATTTACCTGGATTAAGGATGAAACTGAAATTATGGAGTTGTCTAAGTGAAGGGCAAGAAATGTAAAATCAGCTCGATTTATGGTCATCTACATTGGACTTGCTCTTCGCCTCACCCTAAGGATGGAGGTCCCTGAAGTTCGTCTTCCAAACTGTGAGATAATAAATCTCATCTCCCATTCCTCCCTTCAAGCTGTCGACACTCTTAATGCTAAAATGTTGGCAGCAGATTCTTGGTTTTAGAGGTGGAAGATCATTTCTTATGAAGACTAAAGCCAAGGACGTGAGCTGAGAGTATGAGTTGGGTGTTAATTGGAATGGGTTAAGTTCTAGCCTATTCAGGAAGGTTGATGATATAGGTAGAGATTAGAAATCTGAGCCGATGCTTAAGATGGTAGGTGCTAATGGCAACGAACCCCCGAGGAAGATAGGTTGCATTGTCATTAGGTGATGGTTGATGGTTGCATGATGTGACAACCTTTGGAAAGATGGTATTTTAAAGCTATTCCTCCCAACTCTTCATATTTTATTTTCGATGTGTAGTGGTTAAACACCTCGCAAGCTCTCTTTTCCTTAGTAGTTTCATGAGCTTATTGCTTTTCAGCAATCTACTGGATTACTACGGGGTCAGCGCGAGCTACGAACTCCCCAATGACCTCACTATTTAGAGAGATAGCCTCTTCAATAGTGCAAACTTCTTTTGTGTCGAGCCCTTTCGAACTAAAAGAGTCATTTTCTCCTATTCTGTGTAACCGACGTCTACGACTTGAAGACATCTAGATATAAAGGAGAGCAATTAGATCGTTATAAGTAGATCATGCTTAAAAATAAGTTTCCTATTTTCTAAGGCAGGACTTCCTAATCTATAGGTCACAAATTTCATACAGATCACTAAGGCCATAAGGGGCTCGACCTATAAAGAACTCATCCTACAACTCACACGTACAGAGTTACAAATAACAAACATTTGATAAAGTGCCAACCAACAAGATCAAAATGAAAGAAAATGAAAAGTCGTAACTACTAAGAAGCACGCAACATCTAACTCAATATCAAATCCAGAAAAGAAAGAACACAATGTATACAAAAGATGGAAACCAAAGAGTCAAGAGATGGTCATGGAGACTTACCGTAAATATAGTAGACCTCGAGCACTTGAGAATGATGACACTGATCTTTGAAGAAAATGAGAGAAAAATGAGGCTTAGCGGTGTCTCAAGTCTAAAAATGTCAAAAGTAAAAGAAAATGATGAAAATGAAGGTCCTCCACTTATATATAAGCATGAGACCGAGACCTCAACCATTAAATTTGGGGACTAGTCAACCGCTCTAGATCTGATGATGCAGCACCAATTAAGGGATTTGTTATTATGGGTTGACAACGGATCAGTCGTCATAGACCAACAATTGAGAAGCGTGTGCATTAAATGCATATACAACGAGATGTGCAGATGGTGTGGTTACCTAAAGAGTCGCCACAGATCACGCGATGGGGCAGAATTTGAAAAGGTAGCACGACAAGTCGAGGTATGTTAGCTTTTACCAGCGAGCTTAAGCTCTCAGTTCCAAGATTGTACTGAGAGCTGAGAGGGTTGATGTTGTGGGTATATTTGGGGTTGCATAAATGAGTTGGTAAAAGCCTAGTAAAATGATCTAATGAATTGATCCAATTGACGAAAGACTCAGTCCGCCAACATCCAGCTCGTAGAAACGAGCTCTCAGTTCGCTATCGTAGCTCTCAGGTTGCTAGTCAACTTTGGTCAATGATGCTTTATGCTCAGCTTTAAGTCGCTCAGAGTAAGGTATAGCTCGAAGCTCGAAGTGCTCGTTAAGAGAAAATCTTCTAGAAATGAAGCAGCCTAATTTGAGGGAGAATCTACTACTAGAATTAAAAATAAAATCAAACTCCTATTTCGGTCAATCCCTAAATTGATGAACATAATTTTGGAAGTATAATTAATGTAAAATTCTTTCCTATTCATATTGTACTCAAATTGTAACACACCCTACACTATAAATAGAAGTAGAAAATTCATTGTAAAGACATAAGCAAGCAATCAATAATATATTGTGACTTTACCAAAATAACCAGAAAAGCATTCATAGACGTAGACATTTTTTTGGGGCCAAACCATATAAAAATCCCCTTTACATCCCTATCTTTCCTCTTCCCTATTATCTTTGTCTTTGTTTAGTGTTATTTGCAGATATTGGGTCAAGAACTTGGGTTGATTGATTTTATACGTCAGCAAATAATAATTAATTTGGTTTGCTTATAACTTTATTTCTATGTTTTTAGTTACTTATTAAACTTTTTCTTGGAGATGTTATGAAGTCTCTAGCCGGGGCCATATTTGTTGATTCAGGATTCAACAAGGAGGTAGTCTTCCAGAGTATAAGGCCACTTTTGGAGCCACTGATGACTCTTGAAACAATGAAGTTCCACCCATTAAAAGAATTGAATGAGTATTGTCAAAAAGAACAAACATTTTGAGATGAAGAGACCCATTGTTTCACTGATTAATGGTCTGCCTTCTGTGATAATAGAGGTTGAAGGTAATGGTGCTGTGTTCAACCATACAACCTTAGCTTCTGATAAGAAAACAACTAAAAAGGTAGCTTGCAAGGAAGTGTAGAAAGCCCTAAAAGAACTAACAACATTTTTAGGATGGGGTTGGGGAGGAAGTATAAGTGCATTTAGGAGTTGTATGTAGTTACCATCTAGCCAAGATGTTGGTACATAGGTATGTCGGACACAAAATGCATTCGAACATTGTATTTATTGAGTTGAATATTGTTGATTAAATGTAAGTATTTATTTGTCCCTGGAGATGTCTGTTTTTCACTATTTTTCCAATGTTTTTACTCTAATTGATGTGTCAACTAAGTTGGGGTCACCATGATCACATGTCAATATCTTATTAATATAGCAAGTGACGTGGAGGTGTCATATTAGTTGCAATGAAAATGGTGAAATAGAGTTTTGACTATAATTTAATACCGTCGAACAAAAAGCAAACAATATTATATATTGATTAAATATGATTGGTTTAATGGTATACTCCTCGTAATAACACTTATAAGGTTATGAATTCATGTTGTTTTTCTATCTCTAAATTTTGAATTAATTACATTTGGAAAATATGTATGTACTAAGAAAACTTCTATCTTTAGCTTTTGAATTATTATTTAAGATTGATTAAAAAAAAAAACAGTGTTAACTGCTAAATTAATGGTAATTTAAACTGAATAATTCATTTTCCAAAATAACCAAGGTAAGAATTCTGGCCAAAAGTAATCACCAAGCACAACTCAGTTTTAGCCTTGAACCCAACTCGAACAAATTAACATATAATGACACTACCCCCCTAAGAGTACATAATGTTTGTATTTTCGCTTTTTTTTTTTTTATTCATTTCAAAATTATTTGAATAATTAAATCTTAATTTGTCTTTTTAAGGAAAAAGAAAATACTGTTCTTGTTGAGGATTTTTCTACCTGGATTTGAGGCTTATTTTTTATTTTGTTTTGTTTTGTTTTGTTTTTGTAAATGACTTTAGATATGAGTTTATAATAGGATATAATTTAAAAGTTATATATTAAATTATTTGAGATAAGAATTATGCCTAAAATCTACTAGTCTATAGTGAAAAATTACGACTAGGGTTGTCAATAAACATATTTTGAGGCGTAACATGAGCTTATGTTTTGACAAAATCTATTGTTGGGCCCAATCTAACCTGGGAAATTAGCATGAATGGATTTAAATCTAAGATATTATAAATAATAATATAAGATCTTAGTAATTCTACAAGTTGATTACCTAAATTATATAACATAAAACAAAACAAAATGAACAAGCAAATTCCTTACAGTAAAGGTATCCGACCATTGAAAGAACAAGTTCAAGTGGTGATTGCTCCTTTTTGTCCTTGTGTGAGCAAAACATAATATGATTTTTAATTTTTTATCATTAATTTTTTTATTACCGATTTTTATAATTTTTAATTTTTTTATCATAAATTTAATTTATTTTTAATAGTAAAAATTTAATTTTGTTGTTTTAATTAAAATTCGAAGTTAAAATTGTCATTTTCCTAACTTTTTAGTGGCTGATTGTCAAAATTTTGGTGAAAGTGACACCGTTTAGCGATTTAAATCCAATGATCAATAACCATCCCATTAATTGTACAGTGATAACAAAATGGATCGGGTCTTATCCGTACAATGCAATTCGGGTAATTTGTGACATCCTAAAAGATTCGGTTTCCTAAACCCGCACAGATAGCGGATAGGATACGGGTCCAGGGTCCATCCGCTGTTCTCAGACCCGGTGTTTAAAAGGCCCTACACCCGTTTTCCTTTCAGGAAAAACCGTAAGTTCATCAAATCTGCTCTCTCCCTCCATCGCCGCCGTCACTATCGGCTCTGTTCGACTGCGCCTCTCTCTCCATCGCCGCCCTGTCAGCTGCTATGCCACAACCAGAACATCTCCGTGTCACTCTCTCTCTCCATCGCTGTCGCGTCGAAAGCTTCGAGACCGAGGTCTGTTTCTCTGTTTTATCTATTACTTTTGGGTTATTAGACTTTTTTTTTTTTTTTTTGTGTTTTTATATCTGGGTTTTGTGTGTCTACTCTTGTAGTGAAATAACAACAGAGAGACGCTACCACAGTTTCCGGGTCTCTATCCTCATCTGGGTTTTCTGTTTCCACTCTGAATTTTGCTCTCATATAAGGTAACTCACCTTCCACTTCTCTCTGTTTTTGACGTGATAATGATTTAACAGGTGTATATCTCGGTTTTTTTATTTTCTGTTCTGGGTGTTTGTTGTTTTGACTTTTGATTGATTATTTTGTTTGCTGTTACTGTCGACTTTTTTAATGCATGGGCTGTTTGTTTGGTTGTAGTGGATGTGGATTCATTCTCAGTTTTGTTGATTGCTGTTTGTGTTGTTGGATTGATCGATCTTGCATTGCTTTTTGTATTTGATTTATAACAGGAGAACCCCTAAATCAAATTTAGGAAAAAAGGTAATTACTAATTAATCATAATTTATTGAGAGCAGGAATCCTCGTAAAGATTACAACATCTTCTAATTATAAAACACTTGTCAGTCAGAGCAAATATTCACCAAACCAATGATCACAACAGGAATGATTAAAACAGAGGTCTTAGACATTGCAGAAGGAAGCAAACTCAACATCGACCAGTGCTATCTGTTCAAGAAGACTGAGTGGGATGATGTTCCAAAGGATGTATTGCGACTTTCATTGGAAAAATTACCTTGGTCAGAAAGAATGAGGCTGCGTTCGGTCTGTAAGAGTTGGCATGAAATCATTTATGAAATCAAGAACACACATGAGTTTCTTCCATGGATTTTTTGCTATAGGGGTCAAGCAATTGATGGTGGTACTGGTGTCTGCAAACTCTGTGACCCATTTGCACAGAGAAGCTATATTCTGAAGGATGCACCAATCCTGAAAAACAGCAATTTTTCTGGTGCAGTAGCTTGTGATTCAAGATACAGTTGGATGCTTTTCTCAAAAGACATTCACGGTACTGAGAATTTTTTTTTCTTTTACAATCCCTTCACTAATGAAATTATTGAACTGCCTATATTGCAGCAAGGTTACACAAAAGCTACCTTTTCGTTCAGCCCCACTTCTCCAAGTTGTATGGTATTTGCTTTGACTATGTTAAAGGGTGGAAAACTTAAAATCCAAATATGTCAACCTGGTGATAAATCCTGGAAGATGTTTGAAGCCTTGAGTGGCTATTGTAGTATGTTGGACCTGGCCTATGCAGGTGAATCTTTCTATTGTACTTTTGTAGACAGAAAGATGGGTTCTTTTAATGTAAAGCAGCAGGAATGGAAATTACTTTTAGAGCGATTACCGGTAAGTCTTCCATGTTACCTTGATCTGCTGGTTACATTCAATGGGGATCTCTTACTTTGGGGTGCTAAGTCCATTGATGAAAGATATAAATATGCTAAGTATAAATCTGCACCACGTACTTGTTTCTGGAGGTTTGATTTTACAGAAAAGAAATGGAATTTTGTTGAGGATAATGAACGTAAGCAGCAAGTGTTCTTTAGAAAATGCACATCATTCTCAGTTCCAGCAATAGGCAATGCTAAAGAGATCTCAGGGACGTATTTTAACATGATTGGTTCTATGGCATGTCAACGGTGGATGCTGGGGGATGATGGTGACAAGTCTATGGTAAAGATTTGGATTCAGCCTCCTTTCCAATGCAATTCAGAACTGGTTCTACAAGACAACTAGGTTATCATTAGTTTCCTTCTGGTTTGTTAGTAACCATGGTAGCATGTATAATTTATCTTCTGTAATGTTTCTTATTTTAATTAATTAATAATTTTTATGGAATGTGTCTAATTGTGATTGCTTAAATTATTTCTCTTTTCATTTATTAGAAAATAATATTTTTACTTATATGGGACCATGCTTTCTTTCTCCTGCTTATATTAAACTACTATATTGTTTATAATTGTATACAATTAAAAAAAGCTAATCCTATAAAGATTAGAAATATGAGATTTAAAATCTTTCTAACAGTCGGATTCTGTTTCCTTACAGAAATCAAACTGTTTCTCTTTTATATATTAAAAAAAAAAAAAACCTTATATGCCCCAGCAAACACAATCATTATTCAAGATTTGACTAGAGAAAATCAACAAAAGAGAAGGAAGCAAAGTAGACATGACTACGGTTCGAACCGAACCGTAACTGTAGAACCGGAACCGTCATTGTAGCGGTTCCGGTTCCGGTTCCGGTTCTTTGAAAATTAGAACCGGAACCGCCGGTTCAAGAACCGGCAGAACCGGAACCGACTTGAACCGGCGGTTCCGGTTCTTAAATAAATAAATAAATAATAAATAATAATAAAAAAAAACAAAACAACATTCATCATTAAAGTAAACTGTTTCTTTCTTTTTTTTTTTTTTTTTGAAAACCATAACTTTATGGTCAAAGAAGAAAAAATCTGCGAACTATGGCACTCGCTAAAGGGTGAGGCCAAAGACGTCATTCTGAAAAACGCTGATAAGAATTTGGATCTTTACAGAGGGCCTTTATATCCTGTAATAAGAAGCCAGTTTCACCACCAATATTTGAAGTAAACCGGTTTTATCAACTCCGGTATTTTTTTTTTTTTGAATGACATTATATTATAACATAATATAACATAACTCCAGTATTTTTTTTTTGTATCAACTCCAGTATTTCTAACTCTAACGTATATGCTTTGTGACAGTCCAATTGCTGCAGTAGCTTGCCGCTGCAAAGGGCTTTTTGCCCCAGTGAATATTCAATATTTGCCACAATCTTTTGCTACGAAAAACAGGGGCCCTTTTGCCAAGACTACTTTTGTAACGTATATTCATTGTAAACAATATATTATTCAATTAATATTATGATAAATAAAAAACTATAAAATATGAAAAATTTAAGTAAAATTTCATATTTAATTCATGAAATAAAATTATTATATGTGTTTATTTCAAAAAATAATTATCATATTTGTAATATATATTTAAATAGAAATATGAATATAAATAAGAAACTACATGTAATAGATTTGAAATAAATATATATTTATTTGATATTAAAAGATTAATAAATAAAAAAAATTATATATTAATAAATAATAAAATATATATAATTTTACACCTAGTTTAATATTACTTTTTAAATTTCAAATTGTCATTTTAAAAAAAGGTTCTAGAACCGGAATCGAAACCGTTATAGAACTGAAACCGGAACCGGAACCTGAACCGTTATAGAACCGTCGGTTCCAGAACCGAACCGGAACCGTGTTATTTCGGTTAAGGTTCCGGTTCTAGCTTTTTTAGAACCGAAACCGTTGGTTCGGAATCGGAATCGGAACCAAACCGAACCGTGGTCATGTCTAAAGCAAAGCAAGTATTACAATGATGAAGAACCAGAGAGAATCAAAGTCTTATCTTCCAATGGGTATTGTTAGACTTACGATGGAAAAAACTCCTTGGAAAGAAAGATTGAGGTTGAGTTTGGTCTACAAGAATTCCTTGGAAATAAAGATTGAGGTTGAGTTTGGTCTACAAGAGTTGGAAGGAAGTGTTTGATGAGATTCAGGATATGCAAGAATTTCTTCCATGGGTGATGTCTTTTGATTGGGATGACAAATCTGATGGTGGTACCTGCAAGCTTCGTGATCCATCTTCCAAGACAAGTTTTATTGTGAAGGAGCCAACTACAAGATCAGAAAGAGAGCTTTTTGTTCAAGCAAAAATTTGTGATTCAAACTCTGGTTGGGTGCTTTTCTGTAAATAGATATTTGAAGAATTTGCTTCTCCTCATGATTCCAATACCTTTTTCTTGTACAATCCCTTCATAAATGAAATTAAGAGAATTTACAAATCAGGTTCCAGGGTTGCTATAAATCTCTGCAGAAACCTATAGCAAATTGTGCTCAAACCCCCCTTAGAACCATGGTCAATCTCTCCCTAACCTCCCTTTTTTGGTTGTCTTTTTGCTCTCCCCTCAAAGCTGCATTTATCTCCTCTAAATCATGTATTTATAGGGTCCAAGTAGGGCTTCAAAGCAATCCAGGTGCAGCCCAAAATCATCTCCAAAAATTTCTCCATGTCTGCTCATGACAGCTCGCTCGCATATCTTTCTTCTTTACACATTGATTGCATGTGTTTGTACATGGGCTACTCCTTATTTTATGAATTGGGCTTGACGTGGCTTTAAAGGCTGAAAGTTCGCTTGGCTTCACTTTGTCTTCAATTCATAAGCAATTTGTTTACTACAACAATCAAGCAATTGATAAAATTAATTTTAAAGCAAATCAACATGCCATTACATGGAGGATTAAAGAACACATGCACATGCCATGCATAGAATTTTATTAATCAAGTGCACATGTAATTACATGATTTCTTGTAATGGATTCAGCTGATGGTTATCCCTTCAATTAATTCAATGTTAAACTCATTTGATTTTTTTCACTCATGACTCACCATTTACTCAAAATCAAATAAAAATATTACATATGTTGTGTGTATTTTTGGGCTATATCAAATGGGTTGGTAAAAGCCCAAATGCCTAATGAAATAACTCAGTGGATCGGTCTAGTAGACAAGAGCTCAGCCTACCAAGTCTCAGTTCGCAAAAGCAACCAGCAGAACACTAAACAACCAACTCGCATACAGGTGCATGTATAAGTATCCTGCGTGCAAAAACGAGCTCGCCTATGACCAATAGCTTATTGCTATAAGCCTTTGAAGCCTCAGACCGCACAGCCATGACCTCAGCTTGCATGCAGGAGTTATCTCCCTCAAGTCCCTACTCGACTAGAGCTACTTAACGAACTCTAGGTTGCCCAGAGCAGATTCAGCTAGCGGATCAGTGTGGCATGCACAATAAGACTTCCTAAAATGGTAGTAGCGCAGGTTAAGAAAGACGCAACTACCTAATCAAGACCCGGATTTCACGGGATTTGACCCTACAATTAATGGGTGTCAGTTTTGGAAAAACATAATCAATTATTTCTTATTGTATTCAACTGTAGCATCTCTCCCTCTCTATAAATATGGAGTAAATCTCATTGTAAGGGGGTGGGTTCTCTCTCTCTCTCTCTATCTCTCTCACCAAAAAACTCATAATAACAGTGATAGTCTCTCTAAAACGGATGAGGCGTCGTGGATGTAGGCCCATTCTTGGTCGAACCACGTACTTTACTTGTCTTTCTTCTTCCTCTTCGCCTCTCTTCTCCTTTACTTCTTTGCTTTGGATTGTTTACGACTTGGACCATCAAAACTTGGTTGATTGATTTGAATGTCAACATTTTAGCGCTAGAATGAAGGGCTCAATAGTAATTTTTTTCAGTTTTTCAATAGCCATGGCGAGAGGAAGAAGAACCAAAAACTTTGATACTAATCAACAACAGCAAGATGCCCAAGCTTTAGGAGGTATCATTGCCCCCGCAGGCAACGTTGCTGGAGACAAGCTCCTTCTAGTCCCTCGCCACTTGGCTCCAGAAGTCCTAATGGTTGGGGAGCTTTAGGAATAGCCCCAGTGGTAGAAGATGATAAAAAACTCAATGCATTAGCTCGTAGATGCGATCAGGGTGTTGACCCAAGCTCAGGCTCAGAACGTGCCCAGATCAGAAGCTGTTGCTTCCTAGCAGCAACAAGAACAAATATCTACTCGCCCTCCAATTCTCACTCAAGAACTGATGATTGTCGAGCTCAAGAAAAGGAAGTAGAATATCAGTAACGGGTAAAGTCGCATTGAGCAATCAGCTCGCAAAATAGGGGAAATATCCTAAATTACAGTTCTCCAAATCACGAGCTCAACAAATAATACAAGCCCTAAGAGCTAAGGGTCAAAGAGCTCTTTCAAAGGGTCCGCCAGCTCGAAGCATGACCTGAAGCTCAAGAACAAAATGGTCAGTACTATGAAAAGACCCATCTCATCAGAGAATTTGAGATGCGACCTCTTCCAAGAAGGTTTAAGGTCCCTAAAATTCCTTAATACAACGGGGATAGCAATCCTTATGATCACCTGGATGCCTTTAACGTCCAGATGGACCTTCAAACGACCGATCCACTGGTCAAGTGTCACGTCTTCCCAACGACCTTGGGAGATATCCTACGAACTTGGTTCAAAAATTTACCAGCTCGTAGCATATACAGCTAAGAAGAATGTCAAAAAAGATTCACAAGCCAGTATAAGGTTCTTAAGAAATAGCTCGCGCTGCCTTGCCACCTCGCTACTATTTTTTAGCGACGAAATGAATCACTAAAAGACCATCTTATCATATTCAAATGCGAGGTTAACATGGTAGAAGACCCTTTAGATGAAATCATCCTAACCGCGATCCCAGACAGATTTCGTAAGGATAAGAAGCTATATGAAAATATATACAAGTCTCTAGTAAGGGACTTGGGTGAGTTTTATAAGCGAGCTGCCAAGGAGATCAGGTGGAAAGAAACTCTTAAACCTACACGATCTGACTAAAAAGATGAAGCAAACAGCTGCAATGATGAAAGCAATCAGGTCGCTAAGAAGGCCAGAAAAGAGCTCAGAAATTAATAAGCTTGGCATTGAGGCTATAGCACCTTGTCAAATACTCAAGATAAAATCTATACAGCGGAGAAGGATAGGGAAAACTTTGGTAGGCCCAATCCCATAAGATCCTCCATCCACTATAGAGACAAGAACAAATTCTGTGCTTACCATGAAGAGGTTGGGCACACCACCTCGGATTATAGAGACTTGAGGGATGCAATTGAAGAGCTTATAAAGCAAGGTCGCCTAAATGACTACGTTGTAACACTCGCGAGCTCGGAACCTCAATAAGCTCAGTAATCAGCTTAGCAGCGAGCTCCCGAACAATAAGCATGAACATACCATACAATGACCATCAACACAGGGGCACATCTCTATGTTCAATAACTTTCCGAGCTTAAGCTCTTAATATTAAATTCTATTTTTGAATATTAGTGAATTACGTTACTAAGCTATGATTATATACTCTATAATTGCTAAGCCTTCTTGGCCAAAGAATGTGCAGCCCCGTAGAAGCTCGAGCTATGTCAACAGGTGACGATCCCCTGGGTATAGCTCGCCAAAATATGACTGTTGTCAGGTGACGACCCCCTGAACAGCCCTAACCACTTATGCTATTGTCGGGTACTACCTCTTGGACAACTCACGGGTTATTACGCTATATAAACTTGGGTTTCAACCTTATGAGCACAGCTCAAGGTCCCACGACCTTAACAACTCTCGCTATAGAGCTTGGATTCCGATCCTTTGAGCGTAGCTCAAGAGGTTATTTATGATTGTATATTAAGATGTGCAAGCATATTATTGCAGAGTAATACCACCATTCGAATTAGACAATATACAACATAATGAATTAGAGAAATCATGAGTTTACTAAGACTAGGCAATCTACCACATCTATCATCAAGGGTTTAATATGGACACTATACTCGATATACCCTCGATGTTTTCCGTTCGTTATAATATCTAATATATTTGCTCCTGAATATCTTCTATATTATGGTTATATTAGTAATATTTATTAAAACTTATATTTACAACCTTGTATGTAGTGCATCATTAATCTATTATATGAAATATTGATTCACATGTTACTTCTTTTCTCCTATAAATAAAAATTAACTCATGAAGAAGAAATTGAATTCACCTTTGACGTGATGAAACGAATGACATCTTACCATTTCATGTATTTTTTTTTTTTTTTTTGTGAAGAAAGAAAATGCAACAGTTAATCACTTAAAACACAAATAACCAACAACTTAATAACTTTATTTTTTGAGAAAATACATAAAATGACCTATTTTAATAGCACCACTCCAAAACTAACCCTATTGTTTCTGTTCGTACAAAAATGACCATGAATTGATAAAATGCCCTTAATGGAAAATGACTAAAAATAACAAGTTAAAAGTGTTTTGGTGAACAAACCTATCTTCTCATGCGGTTGTCCCCTCTCCTGTAGAGCAGACTCTCCAGCCAACCAACTGTGCAGCAGTCTCCTCCCGCCGACCGACCTTCTATTCTATTACAGTTACGAAGGCCAACATGTTTACGCATTTTCAACGGCCAAACTTTTTGGTCAATTCCTGACCTCGTCTTTTCGCAGCTATGCAATAGTCTCCACCAATCGGCCTTATGTCTTTTCTCAGTTTCGACGACTAACATCTCTTCTCACCTCCTACGGGCAACCTTTCTTCTCATTTCCCACGACCACCCTTTCTTTTGCCTTCCCTTACTTAAGAAATGAAGGAGCGTGAATTTTTGGGCTATCGAAGAACTGCCCATAGTTGCCACTCTGCTTCATTATAGGTCGGTAGTGTATTTGACTAGTTATAGTTGCTTTGAGTAAGTGAGTATGGTGATATGAACTACGGATAAGCTTTGAAAATGGGTTCTGATTGTTTTATGTACTATTATGTGTGGTTTTATAGGTATGATGAGAATATAAAAGTTACATTGTATTGGTAATTATAATGTGAATCTATACTTTAATGGTGAAATTTGTAACGGAGGCTGAGATGAGTTTAGTGGTGAAGTGTTCATGTTAAAGATGGGAATCCAAACTTTTAATTTAGGAATCTCAACTTTTAGGTTGGATTCCCAATCTGTAAATTGGGAATCTTAATCTTTACGTTGAAAATCTGAACTTTTAGACTAGGAATCTTAGACTTATAATTTGAGAATCTTTACTAGAATGTTGGGATTCCCATTCTTTAGGTTAGGTATCTGAACATAACCAGTTGAAAATTCAACTTGCAGATTAAGAATCCCAATATCCAGGTTAGGAATATCAACCTTCATTTGACATCCAAATTAGGAATCTCAACCATGACATTGGGATTCCAAACTTAGATGTTAAATTAAGATTGGGAATCCCAACCTGAAGGTTAGGAATCCTAACTTTAAGGTTAGGATTGGTTCAACATCCAAGTTTGCAATCTTAACGTCAGGGTTGGGATTCTCAACCTTGAGGTTGAGATTTCAAGTGTGTATGTTTAATCCCAACATGGAGGTTTCCCAACCTCCATATTGGGATTCTCAACTCGGAGTTGAGATTTTCAATCTTGATCCAATATTCACGTTGAGAATCCCAATCAAGAACCTAACTAGAGGTTAGGATTCCCAACGTGGATATTAGACCCTGATTGGGAATTCTAACCTAAAGGTTGGGATTTTCACCATAGAAGTTGGACCCAAATTGCATCATAACCTAATAGATTGCGAATCTCAATAATCCTAACCTAGACGTTGAGATTCTTAACCTAAAGGTTGAGAATGTTGGGACTCCCTTTCTGAATAGTTGGGAAGGTGGGATTCTCAACCCAACCTACAGGTTGGGAACGTTGGAACCCAACATTGGGTTAGGAAATACAAATCCCATATCGGAAATTCCAACCAATAGATTGTTAATCCCAATATGGGGGTTGGGAATCCCACTCTTAGGGTTGGGCATCTCAATTTGAAAGTTGTGATCCCAATTTAAAGGTTGGGAATCCCAACCTACAGGTTTGGAATCCCACTTTGAAGGTTGGTTTCAACTTTCGCTATGTTAGAATTTTAACCTAAAGGTTGAGAATCCCAACATAGAGGTTGGGACCCCAACCTCCATCTTGGGAATCCCCACCTGTAGGTTATAATTCCAAACCTCCAAGTTGGAGTCCCAATGGTGGGATTGTTTACGATCGACTAATATCTCTATTTGCAAACCAACACAACCACGCAATTATCCAATATAAACTAAACTCACAGTTTCAAATTCAATCAGTTGTTTACAATACTCATAAATGACAACACGAATCAAATCGTTTACAAAATTCAAAACAGAAACTCATTAATCTTAACAATATCAAACTTTTTACCCTACAAATCACATATAACCACTAAACCTACTAGAAATAAAAATAAAACACCCCACAAGCAATGTGTTCTTACTGTGGAGTTTTTTTTCCTACTTGTCGCGATTCTCACGCAACTTTAACTTGTTGCCTCTTCGTCCTTCGCCTTTTTGCCTTTTCTTACCTTAACTTCTTCCTTCTTCTTTCGTCTTCTTCCAGTACTTTCAACAGGTTAGGGTTTCTTTGATAGAAAATAACACAAAAAAGCTTACAAGGAGAGAGAACGATGGTAGATGGGTCGGCTTGCCGACTCAATCGTGGGTGAAGGTCGACAATTGATGACATGTCATGGTTATAAGGTTAGATTGTGGATTGAACTTCCTACGGTTTCTTTGTCAGAAAATAACACAAAAACCTTATCGAGAGAGAGAATGACAATGGGTGGATTAGGTTTGCCTCGTCGATCGTGGGTGGAGGTCGGCAATCAATAAGAAGCGATGGTGATGAGGTCAGAGAATGTAAGCAAAAGGTTAGGAACAGAGAGCAAGTGAACCAATTGGTAAAGAGAGAGTGACCGACACACAAAATGATAAACGGTAGGGTTAAGCGCATTTTCATTCAAAAAAAGACAATATGCAATGCTTTAAAAAGAAAGAAATTCATTTTTCAAATGGATCATCCAAAATGGGTTAGTTTTCAAAAAAATCCATCTTTTATTTAATAAAGGCCCACCTAATTTGGGCTCTCTTAAAATTTTGACTAGGCTTTCATAATTCTTACGGATCCATTGGAATTTGGACATTACACCATTGTTATCTACAACAATACCAATCTGGTCCTAATGCCCTCCAATTTCTTAGAATTGCTACCAAATCTATTCAAATGATCATATAATCGCTTTTGAAAACTTAATCAAACACTTTTCTTATACCATTATTAAATAATCAAATTTTAACTTCTCAAAAGTACCAAAAGTGGTTATAGTGGATTTTCAGCTTTGATTTTTGTTACTTTTTGTTTATGTTGGGCCAATTCTTTAAATTATTTGTGAGTTTGCCAAGACTACTCCTTGAACAAATTTTTGTATTGAGTGATGATATTTGCATCCCATTAAAATTGTATGTACATCCCTTTTGTAAATATACTACATTAAATATTGATTAATAAAATTATAATTTATAATTATACCCACTTAATATAAACAATATTATTTTTAAATTTTGTTGTATTATATATTTGTAAATAAATATCATCAAATTATTATTCTATGTAAATTAGATATTTATTTTAATATTTGATGAAATATGCTTACTAAAGCAGTGTACATATAGTATAAAAAAAAGTGTTAAAATTGACCTTCTTTTGCATTTTTTTCTTAAATATTTACTATAGAGTTGCCAAACTATACATTAAGGAGACAAATTTTTATATAGTGCAAGTGTGATTTCGATTGCCAAATATAGGAATCCCTATGGGGGTGCTCCTTATCGAGGAAGTAATTATCAACCTCGGAGAAAATATTGAAATATGAAATATAGAAGTATCAGTATAAATATATACTAATAATATTCTCAAAATATTGAGAATTAAGAATATTTAGAGATATATTTAAGTAAAAAAGTTATGGAGAATATATCAAGTACTGATATTTACTTTGTTCTTCTTGATTTGCGCTTCTTAGCTTGGCCCAATTCAAGAATGTATGGGGAACAATCATCTTGGCTCTAAAATTGCTATCATAGTTAATTAATAATCATTGTCATCTCATTTGGATGACCATATTAGATTTTAGATTGGATGAGATTGAATAAATTAAATTGAATATAATATTATCATGTGTTTGGTGCACCATCATATTTAATTAAAACTAATATAACAATATATGATTAAATTTGGTATTAAATTTAATACAGATATTATAAATCATTTTTTTATGAAACAAAATATAAATTTTAAAAAATATTATAATTATTTCTAATAAAAGTATTAATAATCTTTTTTTATAAAAAAAATTATAAGTATAAATAAAATAAAACAAAATATTATAACTTAACTGACTTGTCTATCGGCACCTCGCCGATGTTACCCTGACCGCTTTCTCTTTTGTTGGTCACCCCGAGCTCTCTTGTGTCCACCGGGCCTGTTTCTTACCATGAGGCTCTTTATCCACCATCCAGATTTAATTAACCCATCAAATCCAATCCATCAAATCAACCCCTTGCCATTGTTTATTTGATTAGTTTCTTACCCATTGAACCTTTAGTTCCATATATTCTAGAAGAGTTTCCTTGCTCTCCTGATTATTGATATCGGGTGAAAATCCGGGGGTAACAAGTACAGTCATGTTGGCTGCGAAATTACTATAATAATAATCACGGTGGGTCTAGGCTTGGTATCATATTGATTGTCTTGGCTCCCCTGTGTGGACCCTTAAAACCTTTTCCATCCACACATGTTTCAGTCAGCGGTGGAAATGTAAGATATATGATTATATTACAATCTCGAAGAAAAAAATGTCTCCAGTTTATTGTTGGAAGATCATATGTGAAGTGGAAAAGCAAGGAGTCTAGCATCTAAAGGAAATACAAAATTTCCTCATGACAAAGATGACAATTTACGTTGAATGAGTCAAGTGACCTTTTTATAAAATTATTTCTATACCTTGTCATCGTGTGAAAAGAAGGTAGATTGCACCATAAATGATAAATGATCGTTGACTGGACGTCAACCATTGACAAGAATACGGGATGGTGATAACTATACATAATAAATTTTATTATATTATAGTATAAATATATATTTTTTGAAATATTTATAGTATAAATATTTTAACTTTTTAACTTGACAAAAGAATCATATTATTTAGCCCCATAATATATGAAAACAACAACTTTTTTAGGAATGGTTTTGGTGCTTAGCTTAGCAGCTGCTCTGTACACTGCTCCTCCCATATTCAGTAATCAAACGAATCAAATCGCTCTATTTGCTTTCAAAGATCAACGGCTCAATGCACCAAGGGGATCTTCAATGATAGACTCTTTGAAAGCAAATAAAGCGCTTTGATCCGTTTAATTGCTGAATAGGGGATGGGCAGTGCACAGAGCAGCTGCTAATTAAGCTAAGCATCAAAATCATGCCTAAAGAAGTTGTTTCCATAGCTAATGAAGCTATATCATATGATTATTTGCCAAGTTAAAAAGAGAACTTAAGCTATACGTGCTATCTGTTTGTGGTTAACATCAAGTCAACCATCATTTATCATGTCCCATAGTGCAATCTAACTTCTTAGACACGATATAGAAATAATTGTCCATGAGGAAATTTTTATATTTTCTTTTAGATGCAAGGCATCTTGCTTTTCACCTACCATATGACTTTCCAACATGAATTAAAAGTCTCTTTTTTTTTTTTTTTTCTTTTATTTCCTTTTTCAGATTCTAATACAATCATGTATCGTACATTTCCACTCTTAGATGGTGGATGACAGAGGTTTTAAGGGCACAAAAATAATTGAGCCAAGACGATCATCATGATACTAGATAAGGTTCCAAATCTTGCTACTAATCGATCAGTAAGACAGCAGTTAATAATTTATCAATTACTTATAATTAATCGGTGAGTACTATTCATCGATGCTTAAACTGAGTCAAACCTATAAAAAAAAAAAAAGGAAAATAAATTTGTGGTTTTTACCCAAATAAAAAGAAAATTTTTGTTTTATGCAAATTTTTAATAAAGTTTGTTTTTGACCTCTCAAACAAATTATTTCCATTGTATACCCAAGATTACTAAAATACCCTTAAGTTTATATGACCCAAATGCCCAAATTTGAAATTAACAAAATAGTCTTTTTCTTCCTAAAAACATCCTCCATATTTTCTCTTCTTCATTATTCTCCATTTATGATTTTGGTTGATTAGATTCACCATTGCAGTTGAAAAACAATATAATAAGAGATTATTCATTCAAACTTCTTCATCCTTTGAAAATTTTTTATCCATTCAAGTTTCATCCATTGAAGATATTGAAGTTTCTTCTCTCATTTGAGTGTTAAAGGTAATGTGTATTTTTACTGTTGGTTTTTGGATTGTTTTATTCATATTGCAAGCTAAAATACTGTAAGAATGTTTTGATTGTGATGTATATGGTATTCGTAAAAATGCAAAATCTGCTACGAAATCAGTTTTTCATGACTGATTATAGGTTTTTTATACAATGAAAAATCGATTGAAGGGGCATACCGGATTTTCAAACTAAAAAACCGATAACGTGTAAAACTCAAAACCTTATTCGTCGGAAAGCGAATTATTTTTCGATGGATCGGGTTTTCGATCGAAAAAATATAATTCTCGAGTCCGAAAATATTCGGAATAATTATTTTAGAATAATAAAAATAATTTCGAGAGCGTAAAGACGGATTCGAAATTTAAAAATAATTTAGAGTGTGCGAAGTCGAGATTAAATCATAAGCATTCATGGATGGAAACGGAATTCGATTTCAAAATCGGAATGAGAGGATGCATAAAAGTGATAGTGGCATGACTAATGCATGGAATGGACACATGTCATGCATGTATAAAGCAAGTGAAACAAGTGGCATGAAGATGGATGCATGCATGACAAGTGCTGGATTAAGAGTGACCATATAAATATAAAGTAATTGAATGAAGAAATGGAGAGAAAAAGCTCTCAATTTGGGTCATTCATCATCTTTACCCGTGAGTAAGAAAGTGAGACCGAGAGAGTCATGTGAGGGAGAGTTTAGAGCGAGAAAGAGAGATTCTTGAGAGAGGAGCTCTCTATTTCAAAGCTCGGTCATCAAGCTCAACCCGAGAGCTTAGCAAGAGAGGGAGAGAGCATTCAGTCTTCTTCTTCTTCTTCATCCTTCTTTCTTGACGGAGAGAGTTCTCCATTGTGAGTGAGTGAGAAGTCTACTTGTGAGGTGCAGCAAAGAAGAAGGGAAGCAAGTGTAGCAGCTTGTGAGGTGAGACCAAAACAGAGAGCTACCTTTGTTGCATGTGAGATGTGCGACCAAAATCTGTGAGCTTGTGTGTGTGTGCAGTCATGAGAAGTGTGAGAGAGTGAGCTTGGCAGCTCGATGCTGCAAATCTGAACCAAGAATTCGTGCATGCAATGTGAGAGCTGAATCGAGAGCATGCATCTAAGCTTGAGAAAGTAGCTCATGAGAAAAGGCTGTTCGTGAGGTCTGCAGATTCTTGGAGGTGTTAAGAGCATGTGCAGCAACTAGGAGAAGCTTGAGCTGCAGCGTCGAAGCTTGAGAATTGATCCAAGAGCAGTTCGGTTTTGGAAGAGGAGGACGACGACAGCTTGCTAGTAAGTGATTCAATTCTATCTTGGGTGTGAGTTAGTAGCTGCAGTAACTTGTTGTTCATGGCAGCTCGTGCATGTAGGTGGAAGGAGGTGTTGCTTGTTGCCGTGAGCTTAAGTGAGCGTCGTCTCGCCATTGCGATTGTTCGAGAGCTGGTTCGAAGCAAAAAATAGTTCGAGTTGAGGTAAGTACTGTTCCATTTGGTTTTGTTGTGTTTTTTCGAGTAGTTTTTAAAGCGTGCATATGAATTTTGGATTGAAGGAAGCTCGATTTAAGGTGAAGTATAAGGACAGCCCATTCGCGCAAGTTTTCTTTCGAAGTTTCAAAGCTTTCAAAGTGAGTTTCGAAAGGTGCGTTGTGTTTTTATTGATTTCGTTTTGGTTGGATAATGTTTATGATGAGTTGAGGATAAGTTTTCCGCGAATGCGAATATGTTTAGTTTGCGATTTTTCGTTGTTGAATGTGAAAATGTTTATGATGTTATCAAGCTGCCTTGAGATGTATTTAAGCTCGTTAAAGTATTAAATGTTGACGTTAGGATACATTGGAATATGTTAAAGTTAATCGGACAATTTTCGTTTCGCGCGAATTCGTGAAATCGTTGATTTTCGGAGTCGAAAAGGAAAATGAATCATTGTATAGCTTACTGCCATGATTTTCATTTATATGTGTCGAAGTGTTTGAATCCTTGTTTTCCATGATTTGAATGTTATAAAGAGTTGCATTGATGTTAAGTTTGCTTGAAAACAAAATTCATCGCGCAAAACGTTAAGAAGAGATAGTTCGCGATAATTTCTCTAAATCGCGAAAGTTTGTTGTGTTTTGAAACCTTAGCTTATTTGAATCCATTAGAGTGTGATTTCGATAATTTTGATTGAGATTCAAATGAAGTTATTGTCAGTTTTGAAGTAATCGAAAAGCTAGCGAAATCTTAAAGTTTCAATTGGAATGTGATAAAGAGTAGTATTGCCGATAAGTTGTTTAGAAACGAAATAATCGCGCAAAACGCTAAAAATGATAATTCGTGATAAATAGTTGAAACCGCGTAAGTTTTATGTTCTTCGTTTAGACTCAAAATGATTTCTGTGTTGTTATTGTGTGAGGATAATCACTTGAAATGTTGTGATTCGCAATCCCCGTGTGATTTAAGTTTAGTATTTATGCGAGCCTCGTTGTTAACGAAAACTCGATCGAAACCAATTGTAGATAAATCAATGAGCGGACGAGAGCTATTCAGGAGTGGTTGATAAGTTATTGGAAGCAAGTTGTGAGTGTGAATTTTCATAAAGCTTTCGTGAATTCTACTATATGAATATTTATTAATGCGATACCATTTTAGTTAAGATTATTATGTTGTTCGAGCAAAATTTTATAATATTATCGTTTTCCTGATAATGCATGTATAGTTATAAATATACATTATGAATGTATTTAGTCTTGAAGTAAAGAAAATAGAAAGTGTAAATGAAATACATGCATTGAGATACACGAGAAAGTTATTCGAATAATTTAAGTTCTTGTCTTAGAAAGAAAGTTTTTCGGTTTTAAACCGTAAACTAGAAAACGAAATACTTATGAGATATTTCTAAAAGTAATTAATATGCTTGAATGCTAAGTAAAGATAAGTTAAAATCTTAACTGAGTTATTCTCATCATTATTTTCCTGTTTTATTAAAATCTTCCCCAGGTGCAGTTACGAGCAATGCGGCGGAAGCATCTTCATCGGACGTACAAGCGAGTTAGAGACGCGATCACGCTACACTAGTTTTAGACAAGTTAACACGTACTGTATTTACTATCGTTTTCAGATTTATCCAGTATTATAAATATTATTTTGGATAATGAATTTTATAGCAAATGTCATGCATGATGTTTCAAAATTTTAATCAAGTTGCCTTTCATATCATTGAATATTTTTAAGCATGTTGTGAATGATTATATATCTGAAAAAGGGCCTGAGGCCCATTAGTTTGATAAAAGATATTGAATGAAATTATACAGGTTTTGTAAAGTTTTTTACAGGGTGAAATTTTAGAAAAATAACCATCGTGCTACTGGATTTTCGTAAAAATTCTACTTTCATAAGTCATTTTCAACGAACAAAATTCCTACTCATTTTCAGAACTAAAAGAGTTCAAGCAATTTTTTTTAAGAAAGAGGCTTAGCTCTACAGGAACTTTCCAGCCTGAGTAGATTTCGACTGGAAAGCCATCGTAGGGTGTCGAACAGGTCGCCTAGTTAGTATAGTTAAAAAATGGCCTGTCATAACGGATCGATTTTTTAGTGACTGAAAAATTGAAAACGATTTTTCAGTGTCTGAAAAACCGAGATTAGCAATTTTTTCATACTTTTGATATTTTTGTGTTTTGAATACTGTATATTGAATGTTAGAGTTATATATAGTTAGATATAATTGTATTTTATTTTAGTTGATTATATTTTGGTGAAGAGTATTGTGAGTGCACAATCAATTCGTTTAACTCGGTTTTTAGTGGAGTAAAAAACTAGTTCCAGGTTTTTGGTCCACTTAAAAACCAAGTTAGACAGTGTTAATATAATTTTGATATTTCTTGTGTTGTTGATGCTAGGTATTGATTTATAGTGTTAAATTTGATTTGATATGATTGTATTTTATAATGTTGCCAAATTAAAATGAAAAATTTATTGATAATATTATTTGATTTGAATGTTATATGAATGACTCAAGAGACGATCGTAATCAACTTTGATGGAGAGTGGAATGAATATAATTACATTAGAGAGGAGTCGATCATGTGTGGGATCAAAAAAAGTAGTAGTTTTTCATCACTGGTGGACATTGTGTACAGAGAGACTGATATTAATAGAAGAGAATGAGATATCTGTATATATTATTTACTACAAAGTACGGCAAATGATCAAATTAAAAAAATATGCATAATGTCCGATCTTGGTATTGTTGGTTTGATGACGATAAAAATTATTGATGTTAAAGAGATTTATGTCAATAAGATTGCAAAACATTTTAGAGTTAAGATTAGTAGGTGTACCGTTTATCCAATTGTCACCAACTCAATACCAGACAGAAGACATGACAAGGCAGATATGAATAGACCTGTAATTCTGCACATGGTTGAAAGTCATTTTTACCTTACTTCAGGTATTGGGAGCAATAAGATTGATACTTCTGTAACCCCTTTTACTTCTACAGAAAGTCCCATTTGCGATGTTAATGATGACTATATGAATTATAATACTGATGATAAAGACTGGAACATAAATGATAATGTTGATGGGATACGGGATAGTGACGCAGAACAAACTGGAGATAATGATAACGAGGAAACTCGATCTGATGATGTCTCTAAAAAAGAAGGGTTCCAGAAATAAGATTTTCAGGTTTACAATTTCAGAACAATCATTCACAACCATACTGGATTGTTTTTAGTATAGAACTGGGTGACATTGAGGCTACTTTAAGCACTACGTCAACCGTCTACCAACGTGGTATGTTGTACAAGGGAGCATTCTTTAATAGTAAAGAAAAAATGATTATAGCTATTGGAGAATATGCTCTGAAAGTAAAGTTTGAATATCGGGTTAGAAGTTCAGACACAAATTGATTTGAAGCCGATTGCAAGGATAAAACTTATAGCTTTATAGTTCGTGTAAGATGCAGAAAGAGTTTTTCAATGTGGTTTGTGTTGAAGCATGAGGCAGAAAACACGTGTCGTCAGACAGCCATTGAATCACATATGAAGAGTGTAAAGGCAGTTGTCATCGAAAAATTATATGTGGGAAAGGTGGGGAGAGATATTTATACAACTAATCGTTTGATTGGAGAAATGCTAGAGTAGTATGGAGTTAAGATCTTGTACAGTAAAACTTGGAAGGCTTTACAATATGCAAAGAAAATAGTATATAGACAAGCGGATGAGTTATATCAATAGCTTCTGTCCTACTTTGATATGTTCAAACTATCAAACCCCTACACAATAATGACAATTGAGAGAGATGAAAACAATAGGTTCTTATATTCCTTCATTGTACTTGGAGCTTCTATTGAAGGTTTTCGGTCTTACATGAGACCGGTTGTTACTGTTGATGCCACTGATTTGAAAGATGAATATAAATGGGTGATTTTTTTTGCTGCATACAAAGATGGGTCTGAGATGATTTATCTCATCGCTTTTGGATTTGCTGATAGAGAGTTATACTGTTTATGGACTTGATGTTTTAAAAAGTTACGAGAGGCGATCAACGTGTTAGACGATTTGCTTATTGTATTCGATCATTATAAAAGTATATCGAATGAGATGGAAGCATCTTTTTCTGAAATCTCACACATGTTATGTTTTTTTCCACTTGTGGCAAACCTTTAAGCAATATTATAAAAAACGTTCGAATATGGAAAATGCATTTTATAATGCAGATACTGTTGTGTGCTTGAGGAATGCAACAGAATATTAGAAGAAATACGAGCGTTACATCCGAGGACACATGGAACTTTGGTTAAAGCTGGGGTGAGCAGGTGGTCATGAGTACATTGTCCAAAAAGAAGATATGAAATGATGATCACCAACATTGCAGACTCGCTCAACAAATACATGATGCAAGCACGTCGTTTGCCAATAACAACTGCACATTAATATGTAAGAAATATGTTGTAGAGATGGTTTAATAATAGATATGTTGTTGCTAAGAAGCTCACAACTTATGTTACCATCGCTGAGTACGATCGTATCATGTTGGCAAAAAATTTATCAACGAAAGGTACTGTACATCTCATTACAGAACCGTTCATGTACAGTGTCATGCATCCTAGCAAAGGAGATGCGATGGTTAATATTAAAGGCACACATGTATGTATAAGCAATGGAACCTAGATCAGTTGTCATGTGTTCATGCATGTGTTATAGCCAGGTATGATAATTGTACATTGTTGCTCTCAATTTTTCATGTCATATCATGACACTTAAAATTCTTATAAATGTCAGGTTCAAGAGCATTAGTTATGATACACTTTACAGTCAGTATTATAGCACGAAGTGGTTGAAAGCTGCATATGCAAGTCTAATCAATCTCATCCCTAAATTAGTCAATTAGAATGTTTCGACGGAAGTTAGAAGTATGGTTGTATTACCACCTATAGGGAAAAGACAATCAAGTTGATAAACCCGAACCTGATTTTTTATTATATTCCATGTACCTAAGTAGGATAGGGAATATTGATATAGAAATAGGGCCAAAGAATGATTTAAGACCTGATTAGGGTATAGAAAATTTTGGAGTTTGTTTCGGTGGAAAACGAAAACTTTTAGTGAATAGTATTTTCGGACGAAAACATTTTTGGATGAATAGTGATTCTCGAAAAAAAGTCTTAAGAACCGAAAATGTCTGAAATAGGTCATGGATCTTGAGGGAACTAAAACGAAATGAAATGGAATCCGTTTGATTGAGTTTTAGGAGATCCGAAAGATTCAAGTCAAATTGCACTATTTTTCGAATATTGAGTTTTCGTGACCTAAACTCTATTCAAAAAATTTCGCGAAGCATGAGATTGAGAGGTAAGGGGCCCAATTAGAGTATTTCATAGTCAATTTGAAGTTTAGATAACCATGGAATATTTTCAGAATATTTTTCGGATTGAATAATATATTAAATTGTGGAAATTGAATTATAATTGCGTTTAGGCTCAATTTTCATCCAAACTTTTGTATAAGCACTACATGTGAAGCAAGAAAGAAGCACAATCCATGTGAGTAGACATAACCACGGTTCAGTTCGATTCCAAACCGACGGTTTCGGTTCTGAAAAAGTTAGAACCGGAACCTTATGATAAAACGGTTTCGGTAACGGTTTCGGTTCTATAACGGTTTCGATTCCGGTTTCGGAACCTTTTTTCAAATAAAAATAAAATTTAAATATTAATATTAAACTATATTTTGATATTAAAAAAATAAATTTATACACAAAAGAAGTAAGAAATTTATTTATTTGAACTTTGATTGAATTTAAAAATAAATTTACAATTTGAAATTTAAAAATAATAAAATAAGATTTTAAAATTTAAAAATAATAAATTAAGAATTTGAAATTTCAAACAATATATTGAAAGTTACAATTTATTGATATAATTAAAAAAAATTAAAGGAAATTAAAATTGAGAATTAAGAGAATATTAAAACTAAGAGTTAAAATTGAGAGAGAGTTGAGATTAATGGAGAGAAAGAGAGTTGAGATTGAGGGAGATAGATGTGAGAAAAAATTAAGAATTGAAAGGGTATTTATAGAGGAAATGGAGGGGTTAAAGAGAAATTAAGGGGAGAGGGTAAAATGTAAAAAAAAGGTGACCAATTGTCACTTTAATTTTTTTTTTTCAAAGTGATGCAATTTTTTTTTTTTTGTTAGAACCGGAACCGCTGGTTCAAAGCGGTTCCGGTTCCACCGGTTCTTTGAACCGGCGGTTTCGGTTCCATTATTTAAAGAATCGGAATCGGAACCGCTACAGTAGCGGTTCCAGTTCCGGTTCTGAATCGGAACCGAAACCTTTATTCTGGTTCTGGTTCTGAAGACCCGGTTCGGTTCGAACCGCACGGTTCGAATTGAACCGTGGTCATGTCTACATGTGAGATGGATTAAACCAATGAAAGCATGACAAATCAAGTGAAAGAAATGATGATTAAATGACATGTGGTTTAATGTAAGTGGAGGATGTTATATGTTATTAATTTTGGACCAATCATGGGAGTTTGTTTTTAATTCTTTTTAAAGGCATAATTAAGGGATAATTGGAGGATCAAATGGCAACCAAAAAGTGAGCAAATATATACATAAAGTGGTCGACCATCACAAGAGAAAAGAGAAAGAAAAATTGAATAAAGAAAAGAGAGAAAAAGAGAAAGAAAAAAGGGAGATTCGGTCAAGGCATGGAAGAGTGGTGGGATTCCATTTTTTTTTCTTGCTAAATCAAGTGTGTTGAATCTAACTCAAGTCAAGGAAGATTTAAGTATGAAGAAACTAGAGAAAGTGTAAAACCCAAAATCTTATTCGTAGGAAAACGAATCATTTTTTGATGGATCGCGTTTTCGATCGAAAAAATATTTTTCTATTCTGGATCATTTTTTTTTTAGAAAAGAAATAATAAAATAATTTCGAGTACGTGGAGACAGATTCGAAATTTAAAATAATTCTGAAAGATGAAATCAAGTCATAAGCGGATTTCCCGGACGAACAGAAACGAATTAGATTCTAAAGCGGAATGGAAAGCGCATGGAAAAGCAAGTGGCAAGCGGAAACACATGTCGCTCATGTAAGGTAGAAAGTGAGACAAGTGGTACTCCAATCTCTTGAATGGGTGCCATATGTCAAGAAATTATAACTCATTTATATCAAAAGAAGAAATTGAAGCCAAAAACATCTCATTCACAGTCATCCAATTCATAGCCGTGAGAGAGAGAGATCTTTCAACCTTTCCTTCTTCTTCATTCCCGAGAGCGAGAGATAGAGAAAGAGAGAGCTTGAGTGAGAGTGAGAGATATGCAAGAAGAAAGAGAAGCACCTCGGTCAAAGAGTAAAGCCGAGAGAAAGAGAAACTCATTCAAGATCCAAGCCCAACCTGAGAGTTGCCATTATTGAGTGTGAGGAAGTGTAGTCATGAAGAGAAGCATGCAGTCCCCATTTCAAATCTGAGAGAACTGTCCGTGAGCTACCAGTCAGTGCATGCAAGGGATGAAGAAGATGGAGAGCTAATCCAAGAATTTATTTCAGTCTTGAGTGCGGCAAGGAGGAGATTAACTCGTGTAGCTACCTTAAGAGTGAAACCAAGCTATGTTTGGCGTGAAAAACTGTAAATGCAGCAACCATTTGAAGCTGTTAGCTCATGCATGCAAGGGAGGAAGCTGGATTATTGCTGTCGTGAGCTCAAATGCAGACCCCAACTCGTGTAGCAGCTGATAAGCTCATGAGCAATCAAGAGGAAGAAGTTGGTTTGGTTTGGAGAAGGTGACAACCTACTACTCGTGAGTTTGAGGAGTGTTTTGAAGGTACTTTTAGCATGCAAGAGTGAGTTTTAAAGTGTAGCAGCTTGGTAAGTCACTTGATCTGTTTTGGGCATGGAAAACTGATAGTTTGTAAGTTATTTAAGTGCTGTCTTGAAGCATTTTTGAGCTTGGAAACAATTAGGTGCAATTAGGATGATGACAGCTCGGGCATATGGTTGTAGGAGGTATTGCAAGCTACCGTGAATTGCCATTAGGAGAACAGCTTGTTGTTCGAACGCGTAAGGGTTGTTTCAAAGTGAAAAACATATCGTGCAAAGGAAGCTCTAGGAAAAATTAAAAAGTTGGGCAGCCCTTTCGCGAGCATTTTCGAAGCGTTTGACGATTTTTCGAGGGTACGTTTGAGTTTATAGATTTCATGTCCAATGGAAATATTTAGGATGAGTTGTGGATGATAATTGATAATTGATATGATTGGGTTTTAGGATTTAAAACCTCGTTAATGCGGAGGTTCGTTCGATATTGTTCGGTTGTGATTTCGAATGAAATTGTCAATGATTGTTTTCGTTGCGAAATTGATTATGGGTTGATATAGTGAGATTTAATGGCTGTTATATTATGCTTTTAATTTCAAGTTCGTCGTCATGAAAAATTATACATAGTTGTGTGTTTTAATGTGTTGAAAAGTTTTTCAGACATTGAAAAATCGTTTCCGAGTAATTCGGATAAGTTTTCCACGAATGCAAATGTGATTTAGTTTGCAATTTTCGTGTCAAATGTGAAATTGTATATGATGTTAACAAGTTGCCATGTTGTGTGATTACGTTCATTAAAGTGTTAAATGTTGATGTTAGAATGGATTGAAATATATTAAAGTTAATCGGATAGTTTTCGTTTCGCGCGAATTCGTTAAATTGTTGATTTTCGGAGTTGAAACGGGAAATGAATCTTCGTTTAGCTTGCTGCCATAACTTTTATTTTTGTATGTCAAAGTGTTTGAATTCTTGTTTTCCATGATTGGAATGTGATGAAGAGTAGTATTGACGCTAAGTTGATTAGAAACGAAATAATCACGCGAAACACTAAAAGCGATAATTCGCGATAATTAGTTGAAATCGTGCAAGTTTTATGTTATTCGTTTAGACTCGAAATGATTTCCGTGTTGTTATGGTGTGAGGATAATCGCTTGAATATCGTGATTCGCAATCCCTGTGTAATTTAAGTTTAGTATTTATGCGAGTCTCGTTGTTAACGAAAACTCGATCGAAACCAATTGTAGATGAACTGACGAGCGGACGAGAGCTATAACAGGAGTGGTTGATAAGTTATTGGAAGCAAGTAGTGAGTGTGAATTTTCATAAAGCTTTCGTGAATTCTATTATATGAATATTTATTAATGTGATACCATTTTAGTTATGATTATTATGTTATTTGAGCAAAATTTTAGAATATTATCGCTTCCTTATAATGCATGTATAGTTGTAAATATATTATTATTATTATTATGAATGTATTTAGTCTTGAAGTAAATAAAATAGAAAATGTAAATGAAATACATGCATAGAGATACATGATAAAGTTATTTCAAATGATTTAAGTTTTTGCTCTAAAAAGAAAGTTTTTCGGTTTTAAATCATAAACTAGAAAAAGAAATATTTATGAGATATTTCTAAAAGTGATTAATATACTTGACTGCTAAATAAATAAAAGTTAAGCGTAAGTTTTAAGTGTATTAAAAGATTTTTAGATGTCTTTAGTTTATCTTAACCTCTAGCATAACCCGATCGAGGTACCCTATGCGTGTATGGCAAGAAACGGGGGGGAACCGTAATCCCAAGTTCCCGTACACCTAATAGATGGGGGGAATCGTAATCTCAAGTTCCCGTACGATTTAATATTCAGGGGGAATCGTAATCCCAAGTTCCCGTATTTTTTGATGTTGAGGGGAAACGTAATCCTAAGTTCCCATATTTCCTGATGTTGGGGGAAATCGTAATCCCAAGTTCCCGCATCTGAGCACATGTAAATAGAAAATTCCTAGTATTTCATGCCAAGTAGATATTTAACTTAAGAGAATAAGTTTTCACCGAGTTACCTTTTAAGGTAGTTAAAGAAATGAAATGCGTCAATAGACGTAAGTTTAAAAAAATAAGAAAATTTATTTACGAAAAGTTTACTAAAATAATCTTTCGTTTAAATGAGCTTTATTGCTTTCAAAATAATAATGAAAGCATAATTTAGTATAAAGCACACACTTACTAAGTTATTCTCACCACTATTTTCTATATTTTATGAAAATCCTCCCCAGGTGCAGGTACAAGCAAGATAGCAGAAGCATCTTCGTCGGATGTACAGGTGAGCTAGAGACGCGACACTACTACATTAGTTTCAATCGAATTATCATGTATTGCATTTATTATCGTTTTCAGACTTATCAAGTATTGTAAATATTGTTTTGGATAATGGATTCTATGATGAATTTCATGTATGATGTTTTAAGATTTTAATTAAGTCAATCTTCATGTCATTGAAGTTTTAAGCATGTTGTGACTGGTTGTGTATTTGAAAAAGGGCCCGAGGCCCATTAGTTTAAGAAAATATATTGAATGAAATTATACAGGTTTTGTGAAATTTTTACAGGATGAAAATCTTAGAAAAGTAGCCGTTGTGCTGCCGGATTTCCGAAAAAATCTATTTTCATGAAGTTATTTTCAACAAACAAAACTCCTACCCATTTTCAGAACTAAAAGAGTTTCAAGTGTTTCAAGAAGAGAAAGAAGCTTAGCTCCACGGAAACTTTTCAGTCGGAGCAAATCTCGACTGGAAGGCCACTGTGAGGTGCCGGGCAGGTCGCCTAGTTAGTATAATTAGAGAGGAGCCTGTCAAAAAGCTTGGAAGATTTGGTGAGTTTTCTAAACTAGTAATTGAGATTTTGTTAGATTTGTGGTTTTGATGGTGGAATGATGTAATTGATAATTTTTATGACTTATTTGAAGTGTGTTTATGTTGGGTTTGATATTGATTTAAAAAGGAATTGCATGGATGAGGAAGTGGTATAAATTAATAAGGGTTTGGTAGAGATTGTTGTTGGAAAATTGGATTTTATTGACTTAGTGAATTGATTATGTTTATGGATGGTTTTGAGTAGAATTGTGTGAAGAAATTAAAAGAAAAATGATGGCATGGAAGACTTCCTATTTTCGGTCAAGGGGTTTGATTTTGTTATGAGTTGTGTTTTAATTTGTTTGACTTGAAATCATGACATTTAGAAGTTGATTAAATGTATGGAAAGTGAAGAAATTGAAATGGAATCAATTGGAAATAATTGGGTGTAATATTGTTGGTTGAAGGGCATTTTATATTAATTGTGAAATGAATGAAATTGTGTGGTTATTGACCAATTTGAAATTCATGGAAGTGTGTAGAGAAATATTTATGCAATTAACATCTAGACAAGTGGTGGAAAAATGCTAGATTTCAAGATTAAGGTTTTGGACCTTATGTATGAATAGTTGTAATTGAGTTTTATTAAATGAAGATGTTTTGGTATTAAAAATTTTTTTTATTGATTTAGAATTGGTGTTTGGGTGGCTTTGTAGTGAACTTGATTTTGTGTATAATCACTTATAGAATATTTAAAAATGGCGTAAAGGAATTTGCGAATGCATGACGGAAGGAGGAAAACGAGGAAGGAGTTATTAGTTTGGTGCAGAATTGTGAGTGGAACTACGAGTTTTTAACATTTATATTTTCTTAAAGTTTATTGTAAAGTTAAAAGAATTTATCATAAATAGTTATTCCTTTATTAATTGAATTTATATTATAATTCTAGCATAAAAATTTTAGTTTATTATTTATTTATATGAAAATGTGCTAGAATTAAAGATTTTACGCTTATTGCTTTGAGATTTAGAATAGTTTAGTGTATTAAGAAAAAGAAATTTTAATAGCCTATGGTTTACCCTAACTCCAGTTTAGTACCTGGCCAAATACCCTATGCGTGATACGGTAGATGAGAGGAAGTCAGTCAATGAGATTTGAGTCTAGTCGACTCTTATATGAGCGAGGCATGAGTGATCCGTATGCACGTATAAGGTAATGTAGTCGGTCCGCAGCGTGGCCCGCTTTCGGCGACTACACATGGTAAATTCCCTCTCCTAGTGGTTAGCTAGATTTTATATGCTACCACGCTAGAAGTAGATAAACCTTGGGTTGCCATTCAAACGAGAATTAGAAAAGATTTTAAGAAAAGATTTCAGAAAGTATTTTAGAAGAAAAGATTTTTTAATGAGTTACCAAAACAAAAATTTTCAGATTATGAGTTATAAAATATTTCAACAGAATATTTTTAGTTTTATAAAATGTCTTTAAGAAAATTTAGAAATTTTAGAATTATAAACTTAGTTTATAAATATTATACTACTCATTGAGTTATACTCACATTTTTCTTTAAATGTTTTTCTTAAAAATACTCTCATAGGTGCAGAAACTAGTCGTCTAGTCGACAAGGTTCAGTCAAGCGTGCAACCAGACGTATAGGACAACACCTACTACATGTATATATTTTGTTATTTTGATCATGTATATATGTTGATGTACATAGTTGTAAATATTTCGAAGAAATAGTTTATGCATTAGTTAAAAATGTTTTATTAATCTTTTATGAAATTTAGTTTTCAGATTTTATTTACTTGTTTGTGATTGAGTTGTGAGAAATGAGCCGGAGGCTCCAGAAGTTGAGAAATGGATTTCATAGAAATGTTTTTATAAACTGTATTTGAAACTTGTAGGGTGGCATGGTTTAGAAAACAGATGACATGCTACCGAAATTTTTATTAAAAAGCGAAAAATTTTTATCACCGTCACTTTGTAAAGAAGTCCAAATATATAGTCAAATGATTTTCAGTGCCCCAATGGGGTTTCTTCGGACAGAGTATAGGGTTCGTAGGGATTCTTTCGGGGTGTTACGGGGTCTTTCTCGGGTCCAGAGGAAAGATTCAGGAAGGGTCCCATCACAAGTAGGCCGAATGAGGTTCGAATTCTTTCAGCTGGGAAAGATCATCGTAGAAAAAAGTGTGGAAGATGTGGTCAGAGGGGACACAATCGACTTCGTTGCCCTAACCCCTCTATTTCCACCAGCAGAGGGACGAGCGCAGCCGTGGATGCGGAAGCTGGCATTAGCACAAATGTTAGTGAAAATGCCCCACCGTCCCGAAGATGCCGCTTGTGTCATGAGACTGAACTTCTGTTTCATAATGAATTAAACAATGATTAGATATTGACATATTAAACAATGATGTGGATTGACATTGACAATGAATGAAAATTTATTCATAATGCATTGTCATTAAAAATAGGAAACAAGTATAGATCGGTTGACATCAAATTTAATGAATGAAATTTAGTACTTAAACATAAAATTACGTCTTCAACCACTAGTTAGTAACTGAGAACCTTCAATGTGTTGGACAGTGGGGTGAAAATGGAAGGAGAATAGCATCGAATTTTCAACTAAGCTAAGAAACCGATATTAGTTTTTCATCAACAGCAAAAAACCAATCCTATATTTTCCATGTTTCCACTAATATCGATTTTAAGGTGTCGCTGAAAAACCGAAATTTGTTTTTTAGGCACTTTAAAAAATCGATCCTCACTTTTCTTAAATATTTTCTTTTCAGATGGTTTTATATGACCAACAAATGACCTCAAAATTGCTTCAAGTTAACCAGTTAACATAAAATTACACAAATAACTAAATTAATAACTCCACATGGTGACATTGAAGTAATATAGGACAATCAGATGACAATATTTCAACACAAATATATTCATGTTGATCCATCCAAGTATGTTTTTAGGTAATAATAATCTTTTATGAGATAAAACATAATTTCTATTGTTTTTACATTTTTTAGTAGCTCCGAACCATAAAAGATGGTGAAAATAGGGGTAAAATTGGAAGAGAACTGAAGATCGATTTTTTATGAAGCTTGAAAAACCGATTTCGGTTTTTTAGGCACTTTAAAAAACTTATCCTCACTTTTCTTAAATATTTTCTTTCCAGTTAGTTTCCAATGACCAACAAATGACCCAAAAATCACTTCAATTTAATCAATTAACATAAAATTGCACAAATAACTAAATTAATAACTCTACATGATGACATTGAAGTGACATAGGATAATCACATAACAATATTTCTACACAAATATATTTATGTTAATCCATCCAACTATTTTTGTGCGTAATTATGATCTTTCATGATATAAAACATAATTTCTATTGTTTTTGCATTTTTTTAGTAGCTTGAACCATAAAAGATGAAAAAAGGGATCAAACTGGAAGAGAACTGAGGATCGGTTTTTTACAAAGCCTGAAAAACCGATTTTGGTTTTTTAGGCACTTACAAAAATTTATCCTCACTTTTCTTAAGTATTTTCTTTCTAGTTGGCTTTCTATGACCAACAAATAACCTCAAAATTGCTTCAAGTTAACAAATTAACATAAAATTGCACAAATAACTAAATTAATAACTCCACATGATGACATTGAAGTAACATAGGATAATCATATGACAATATTTCAATACAAATGTATTTATGTTGATCCATCAACTATGTTTATGGGTAATGATGATCTTTTATAAGATAAATTAATTTCTATTGTTTTTGCATATTTGTAGTAGCTCAGAATCATAAAAGAGGGTGAAAATAGGGGTAAAATTGGAAGAAAACTGAGGATCAGTTTTTAACAATGCCTAAAAAATCGATTTCGATTTTTAAGGCATTGTGAAAAATTGATCCTCATTTTCCTTCAATTTTTTCTTCTTATCAATTTTTCACTGTAATGAAAACCCAATTTCGATTTTTAAGCGTAATAAAAAAAAACCGATCCATTGAATTTGAACCGCATTTTATTTACCTTTTATACGTAAAAACATTGAAGTAATAAAATTATTTAAATAATGAAGATATAAGTCTGTAATTTTACTTATATACAACATCCCTATTAGAGTCTACTATCAATTTCCTAAATTCATTTACTTTATATATTAGCGTCGAAAACATATATATATATCCTGTGCAATCTCTACCCTCAGTACAATGGCGTCAACTGCTTTATCGGGTTTTCTTAATTTCCATATACTCTCTTTGGACTGCAAAAGATCGCGTATGTATATAGCCACATATGCTTCATAACTCGTCTTATATCATTAATAAATCAATTATATATCATAACATATAATAAATATATATATGTACATTAATTTAGTTATAAAATTACTCACCAATTAGGTTGTTAGGGCACAACTAATCTATCAAGACACTTAACTTTCCATCGCTCATCAACGGTTGACATATCTATCTGGGTCTTCTCATAAAATCCTATAAATTGTAACAGGATGGGCATGAAATACACCAGCAGCTTACATGGCTTCTTACCTCAAGAAAGGTGGTTAAGTCGATTATATCCGGTAACACTCTATTAAACAATCGTCATAGAAAACTATTCTGGTTATTTTGTAATGTATCGAAGATTTCGTGGTCAATGCCCCTAAAAGGAAGTCCTGTAACCAATAGAAACTCCTGCTTTCCAAACCTATGTGTTTCCCCCGATATTAAACCATATTTCATCACGGCGTCCACCCACCTCCACTTCTCTAGTAAGAACCCATAATATCATGGAGGCAGCAGTCATATTGTTGGTAATATTCAAAATATGTCCAAACGGACACTCTTCTATAAACCGGTCATATAAACTTATTTTAGTAAAAATGACAATTATTTTACTAAACAACCTCTAACCAATGTGTGTATTGCTGCTCGTTTTCTTGTCAAAATTTTGCAAACTATATTTATATCTGAAATCCATCTTTAAAAAAAAAATAGCAAAAATGATCAATACTAAGATATTGAAAACCGAATCAATTTTCTACTATATCTAAAAAACTGATTTTCACTTCGGTTTTTCAGTTCGGTTTTTTCATTCGGTTTTTCAATTCGGTTTCTTAGTTTGATTTTTCACTTCTATTTTTCATTTCGATTTTTTATTTCGGTTTTTCACTTCGGTTATTCACTTCTAAGGAAAACAATTCTAAAAAATTGAATTGAGAAACCGAACTGGAAAACCGATGTAAAAAACCAAACTAAAATCGATGTGAAAAAAACCGAATTGAAAAACCGATGTGAAAAGCCAAATCAATGTTGATGACACTACTATCATTGAAATCAGCTATTTTCAAACCAAATCCTACTATATACAATTAAATCCAACCTATTCTAAATCTAATAATCATAACTCAACATTTATAACATAATAAACATCTCAAAATCACCGCAAATCAAAATAAAAAAAATATAACCTTTCAAATGAAAACCGTACCTTCGCAAGATATGGAAGATCACCGGTTATCGGAGACCATCTGGGATGGTTCGAAAAAATGGATATACCTTGTCGGGTCGCGATCGAGTTAGAGTCTCAGAAAACGGGTCGGTTTTTGCTTTTGCTCGGTGATGCAAAATGCTTTGCATTGATTTCTTCACAATTTATAGATAGGGGCTGTTTCATAATTTTATGTATCGATTTTTTATAAAATTATAATAGTTGAGGGTTTATGGGTGAAAATATGTGGGGGTATTATAGGTAATTTGGGTACATGATGAAATTAATTTGTTTAAGAGACTAAAAATAAACTTTTTTAAAATTATGGGTAAAAACAAAATTGACCCTTTTTGAATGGGGATACTTGTGATAATTTTCACAAAAAAAAAAAAAAAAATAACTTAAAAGATTTAGCTTATTAATTACTCAAACCAAGAATATTTTGATTATTCTTTTAATTAATTTTGTACGGCAAGGAATAATTTGATTTTTATTTTCATGTTTTAAATAATAAAGGAAGGTGCTTATGCACCCTACTAAATGTCATTAACTTTTTTTTTTTTTAATTTGATTTTATTTTCATATTTTAAATAATAAAGGAATGTGCTCTTGCACCCTATTAAATGTCAATAAACTCTTTTTTTTTTTTAATTTGATTTTTATTTTCATATTTTAAATAATAAAGGAAGGTGATCTTGCACCCTATTAAATTTCATTAACTTTTTTTTTTTCTTCCGAACATTTAAATATTGATTCATAAATATTTTAACTATTAATTTATGAATATTGAGTGTTATTACTTGCTATTGAGGTTGGACAGAATAAATTAAAGAGCGAATTACAATTTAACTGTCCAAAAATAAAATATTTGTAGATGGAGTCAAATTTTTTGTTTTATTATAATTTAGCTACCTGTCGTTAGGGAATCTCCATAAAAATTGACAGTGAACAGTATAAATGTGATTAAAAGATCAAAATACCTTTACCATTTTATTTTAAAAAATTAAAAATGAAAAAAAATAATTAAAAATAATTAAAAACTAAAAAATTAGATAAAAAATTTTCATTTGATCTTCACCATCCATGAGAGATGGTGGAAATCTGATTAATTCTTTTTTATTTAATTTATTTTAAAGTTTTCAAAATTTATTTGAAAAAATAGAAAAGTTCTTCATTTGGAAAGAAACATCAACCATCCATTAATAAAATCAGGACCTATCTGAAAGTGTATTAATTGTTGATCCAATATGAACCTAGAGGGGGGTAAATAGGTTCATGCCAAAATTTTTGATTATTAACAAATTTACCAAACCAATTTTATAACAATGTAAATAAGTGCGAAAACAATAAAAACAATGACATAAGAATTTTTATGTGGAAAACCCCTTCAACATCGGTAAAAACCATGAGACCACTCTTGGCCACTTAACGGACAATTCACTAGTGATAAATGTAGTACACCCTCAAGTTGATACAAAAGACACACACTCCTTTTAGACTATCCCAACTAGTCTACCTGCAAACCTTTTCCGAGTGATCACGCATGATCCTCTAGGTGACTAGATGTATATCCTCAAGCCGCTCTTGAGATCACACTTCTTTTGGCATGAGCCTACACTTATTGTCTCTCAAGAACTAACTAGGAATTACTTAAACCAAATGCACCTTTCACTAAAGATACAAAACTTAAGCTTGGTCCCCAGACTTCACACATGTCACAACAAGCTTTCCAACACTCAAAAGGCTATGATCTAAGTGTTCAATGATGCATGAACATTTCAATAGGATGCATGACCACTACAACCTATGATACCAAATGCACAATTAACTCTAACCAACACATATAATCACTTGGCACATAAACAATCATGACTAAATATATATTCATCTCAACCACAATACAAATAGTCATGTAATAAACTCACTTAATGCATATACAACCTATAAACAAATGAACATTTCAAAGTATATGTGTAATGTGCACAAGAGCAATAAACATGAACTAAAAACACAAATCCCCATTTTGAAACCCTAGAAAATGATTTTACAATGCAACATGGATGACCTAGAAATTGAATGCTTATAACACGTAAATATACTCCTAAATCAACCTAAAGTTCAATCTAAGGATTAATTATCAAACCACATGAACCACAAACCACAAAGTTACTATGCATAAAGTGATTAATTAAAGACCCAACTCAAGAACACAACCAATCTATAACAAATACATCACACTAGATTAAATTGAATATAATATTGTCTCATGTTTGGTGCATCATCATATTGGATTAAAAATAAATTTAATAAAATTTGATTAAATTAGTTATTCAATTTGGGTCAAATTCACCTTTATCCAAAAACCGATCAAAAAATTTGTTTTTACCCAATTCTTTATGTAAGTTTGTTTTTGATCTCTCAAACAAACTTTTTTCATTTTATACCCAAATTTACTAAACTATCATCAATTCAGATGTAAAACGTGCTATTTAAACCAAATACTGAGATTTAATAGATAATTGAGTTTTATTAATCAGGTTTTAATTGGCAATGAAATTTAATACATGGTACTGGGTTTTTATTGTCTATTAAAATCCAGTTGTCATCTTCAACATTGCATCTCACTGAAAATCTCTATTTTCAAGTCCAATCCAAAAAATCCAACCAAATCTAACCCTAAGTATTAATACCCAACATCCAAAACATAAAAAAAAAAAAAAAAAAAAAACCCTAAAAAAATCATGAAAAAACTCAAACAATCCCAACAAAACTTAAACAACTAACAAAATCAAGCCAAACAAAAGCAATGGGGGAGGTGAACGACAGTCCGTGAAGGTCGGCACCAGTCTGTGAAGGTCGACGTTGATCAAACTATCTCTAGAGTCACAAATGGGTCAATTCGGGTCGCCCATTATTCAACCAGGTTTTTTCTTTTTCTTTTTGGAATTCTACATGATAAGGGCGGTTTGGTCAAATTGGGTATATGATGATATTAATTTGTTTAAGGGGTTGAAAACATATTATTTTTTTTTAATTTGGGTAAAAAAGAAATTTACCATTTTAGAGTGGGCATTTTAATTTTGTAATTCCCACTTAAATAAATTTAACACAAATATTAGAAATCAATTTTTTTTTTCTATGGAACAAAATTATATTTAAAATATATATATAATTATTTCTGATAAAAGTATTTATAATCATTTTTAAAAAATTATAATTATAAATAAAATAAGACAAATATTATAGTTTAAAATATTTTTACTTTCTTAAAAATAAATAGTATTAAAAAATAATAATAACATAACTCAAATGGTATTGGTTGTGAATTCAATGTTCGTGACCAATTCCAATTCAACCAAATATTGTATTTAAGTGTGAATTCAATGTTTGTGTCCAATCCAGGCATCAATGTGTGCTCCAAACCCACGATGTGGGTCGTGGTTTGATATCATAATGATCATCTTGGCTTCACCATCTTGGCTTCACCATCTTTGTCCCCTTAAAACCTCTTTCATCCACACATGTTATACCAAACGGTGGAAATGTAAGATATACACTGTTATATTAGAATGTGGGAGAAAAAAAAAGTCTTTAATTTCACGTTGGAAAATCATATGGTAGGTGGAAAGCAAGATGTCTTCCATCTAAAAGAAAATATAAAAAATCTCCACATCACAGTGATAGTGTTGACAATAAATTATGTTGAAACCTAAAGTCATTTTCTTTGACAGTTATTTCTATACCGTATCTAAGAAAGTAGATTACACTGGAGGATGTGATAAATGATGGTTGACATCACAGGAATATGGGATGGTGATAACAGTATAAAATAAAGTATATTATATTATAATGCATATAGTTTAAGCTCTGTTTTTAACTTGGCAAAGCATCATATTGTTTTGCTTCATCATCCATGGAAACAACAACTACTTTAGGCATGATTTTGATTCTTAGCTTAGCAGCTGGTCTGTATACTGCCCATCCCATATTCAATAATCAAACAGATCAAATCGCCTTATATGCTTTCAGAGAGTCCATCATTGAAGATCCCCTTGGGGTATTGAGCTCATGGAATATTTATGTGAATCTATGCCAATGGTATGGAGTAAAATGTGGACATCGGCACCAGAGAGTGATAGAGCTAGACTTGAGGTCTCAGAGGCTGGCAGGGTCTGTATCATCCTTCATTGGCAATTTGAGCTTCCTTAGGTCCATTTACCTTCAAGACAACCGATTCCGAGGCAACATCCCACAAGAAATCAGCAACTTGTCACACTTGCAAAATTTGAATTTCTCCTCCAACACTCTTCAAGGAGAGATTTCGAGCAATTTATCATCCTATTTGGACTTGAGAGTCTTGGACCTAAAGCGCAATAATCTTGTTGGGGAAATTCCATTAGCAATTGGTTCTCCTTCCAAGCTGAATCATCTATCTCTTTTTCACAACAATCTGCATGGAAATATCCCTCCGTCCCTTGGTAATCTTTCTCTTATTGAAACGCTGTTGTTTGCTGCTAATAACCTTGAGGGAAACATTCTAGAATCAATTGGCCATCTCAAAAATTTAAAGTACTTCGCCATAAGTGAAAATAAAATGTCTGGTAAAGTTCCTCCTTCCCCTCTACAACATTTCCACACTAAAAGAATTATATCTGTCAACAAACTTCTTAACAGGAATTCTGCCTCCCGATATCGGCTTCACGCTCCCAAGCCTTGCTGTAATTAGTATGGGAGATAACCAATTCACCGGGCGTTTTCCAGCTTCTTTCTCCAATATGTCTTCGATGAGAGAATTTGATCTCGCTAGCATTGGATTATCCGGGCCAGTTCCTGTTGATCTAGGAACAAGAATGAGTGAGCTTCGGTGGTTGAATTTGGCTGGGAATAGTCTAGGTATTGGGGTTGTTGGTGATCTAAGTTCTGTTGATTCTTTAACTAATTGCACCAAGTTACATTTCCTGGGATTAATTGCTAACGGGTTTGGTGGTGTTTTACCCAATTCTTTCACCAATCTCTCGACCCAACTTATGTATTTGCATGCAGGAAAAAATCAATTGGTTGGGAACATCCCAGCTGATATATCAAACCTTGTCAACCTACAATCACTTGCCCTTGAAGACAACTTTCTCTCAGGCTCTATTCCTTTCAATATAGGGAAGCTTCAAAACTTGCATGCTTTATGTTTAGGTGGAAATCGATTATTCGGTTCAATACCGGAGTCCATTGGCAATCTCACTCAAGTCTTTGAATTCGATCTCGAAGAAAACAATCTAAGGGGAAGCATCCCTCCAAGCCTTGAACACATGAAAAGTTTGCAAAATTTAAATTTTTCTCACAATCACCTTGGTGGTTCCATACCTAAAAAATAAGGCTATCTCTCGTCTTTAATTTTCATTAGCTTAGCTCACAACTGTTTTAATGGTTCACTTCCTTTGGAGCTCGATTCCTTGATAAATCTAGAGGTAGTAGATATTTCTAAAAACAATTTGTCAGGCGAACTTCCCGTTGCTCTTGGAGGCTGTCTGAAACTAGAGGACCTTCTTCTCAATAGAAATTCATTTCATGGAAGCATCCCTTCCTCTTTCGCTGCCTTGAAAGGGTTGGTGCATTTAGATCTATCTCAAAACAACTTGTCTGGCACAATACCCAGAGGTTTAGAGAAACTTCATTTTCTTGAGAAGTTAAACTTGTCTTTAAATAATTTAGAAGGTGAAATGCCATTTAAAGGTAGTTTTAGTAACACAAGTGTGATTTCAGTTGTTGGAAACAAGAATCTATGTGGGGGTATTCCTGGTTTGCACTTACCAGCCTGCCCTATTCTTAAGCCTAGGAAGCAGAACAAACGTTTTGGCTCAAAAATCATCATCATAATTATCAGCCAGGGTCTCTGTTTGATAGTTCTAATGCTTGTGGTTGCTATTCATTGGAAGAGAAGACCAAGAAAAGCTTCACCGAAAACATCCCTTGGGGAGGAGTTTGTGAGGGTCTCTTATGACGAGCTTCTTAAAGCTACTGAAGGATTTTCTGCAACCAATTTGCTTGGTGTTGGAAGTTTCGGTTCTGTACACAAAGGAATACTTCACCAAATTGAAAAACCTATAGCAGTGAAAGTATTCAATCTTGAACGGATGGGTGCTGCGAAGAGTTTTATTACTAAGTGCGAAGCGCTACGAAAGACCAGCATCGAAATCTTCTTAAGATAATCACAGTTTGCTCAAGCATAAATTTCGAAGGTGGTGATTTTAAAGCTCTTATTTTCGAGTTCATGCAAAATGGGAGCTTGGAAAGTTGGTTGCATCCAAGTAAAGATACAACAAGGAAGTTAAACCTTACACAAAGGCTTTACATAACTATCGATGTTGTCTCTGCATTGGAGTATCTTCATCACCATTGTGAAACACCAATTATTCATTGTGATCTAAAACCAAGCAATGTTCTCCTTGATGAGGATATGATTGGTCATGTGGGAGATTTTGGGTTAGCCAAGTTCTTTACAATAAACATCAGTAATCCCATTAATGGGCAGGCAAATTCAATTACAATCAAGGATTCTATAGGATACATTGCACTGGGTAGGAAATTCATTTATATCTTTAATTTTTTTATTTATCATGATATATTTGAATGATTAAGAAGGAAAAAAAATTATCTTCAAAAGAAACTAATTATTTTGTTTCAAACTATAACATATGTAGAATATGAAAAAACTAATTGTTTTGTTTTAAACTATAACATGTGTAGAATATGGGATAGGGGGCTCGATATCAGCACAGGAAGATATTTACAGTTATGGAATACTTCTACTAGAGATGTTGACAGGGAAGAAACCAACTGATGAGATGTTTAAAGATGGTTTAAGCCTCCATAGTTATTGTAAGATGACATCGCTTGACAATGTTTTGGAGATTGTGGATTCGTATTTGCAAATAGCAGAAGAACTTGATGATCAAACCAACAAGAACAGAAGTAAAGCTAAAACGAGAGAATGCTTGATCTCACTCCTTAGGATTGGAGTTTCTTGTTCAGCAGAAACACCCAATGAACGAATGGGTACAAGTGAGATAGTGATGGAGTTGAATGCAATCAAGCAAGTTTTTCTTGGTACTGGCTTTATTGGAGAGAGGCGTATAAGGATGCAACCAATTGGCCATGGAACATCCCAGCTAAGTAATGCTTAAACCTTCCATTTTCTTGAGTACGAGTTCTCGTATATTTGGTGGAGAGGAGACAACGTTTGTTGCCTTCAATTATGTACGGATAGAGTCAAACTCTTTGCAGAGCATCCACAGTCTAAAACACTTGTTTTAGAACCTCTTTATTACTATTATTTGCAGCATGTGCCTGAAACACTTCTGCTATTTTATGTCTATTTATATTTATTTAGCATCAGTCTTGCAGTGTGTTATCACACTATATTCCGTTCATATATTCAATTTCTCCGAAATTTTTTTATTAGAGCTCAGTTTTCACTTAATCTTGTAATTGCAAAGATAGCTTGAGTCTGTCTTAAGATGACATATACTTTGTGTAATTTCTTTTGCTTGGAAGTGTTAAAGTCTGAGATTTTTCTAGATACACTAAAATTGTATTTTGTGTTTTTTGTTTTGATTTTCAGTTTGTCAAAGATTAGGTGATAAAGTTGTGATGATCCATATTTTAAGGAATATTCTATGATAAGTAGAATCAGTATGGGTGGGGTTGTGGTGACTAACAACTCTTACCTACTTTAATCTTGTTTTCTCTATTTTGGCTTATTTGTCTTATATGTGTTCTTAAAATTTGTCCGGCAATTTTATTGAATAAAACACATCCAACCAACCTATTTAACTACTAAAGCAGTTATAGCTACGTAACTACTCACAACAGCACAAACAGTTGTTCAATCACATCCAAACTTTAATTTGGATTGAGTAATGGGTTTATATCATCTTGAATAGACTTGACCCATAACCTAATAACCCAACATTATCTAACTCTAAAGCCATTTTTTTTTACTCAAACTTTTATCCAATTTAATCTAATGCTACACCAACGCATGACAATATTCAATCCAATACATTAATTAAATCAAATCCATTCAATCTAATCTAATCCACTGTAAACCATGGAAACCCAAACTATAAGGTTATGTGCTTATTTTTCATATTAGTTATTCTCTCTAAGTTTTCAATATTTTTGCCATTGGTGGAGTCTCAACCTTCTCCTTTTTTAGTCTTTGAGAGCATCTCTAATACTCTTATAGATTTTATAAATATAATATGTCACACAGCATAAATAAACATCCAATGTAATTATCACTATTCACTGTCAAGCTAAGGTGGCAAAAAAAAAAAAAAAAAGATACTACCATTATGACCTTCTACTTTTAGAGAGTTTGTTCGACAGTCATTTTATTGCTGACTCAACAAGTCACATTCTCTTTTCCCTTTTTTCTTCAACTTCGCTTTGCTCTCTCTGTCTCACTTTTTTTTTCTCTTTCTCACATGTTCAAACTCTCTTCTTCATCCATTTTTCTCTCTCTAGGAAATTTTTCAACTTGAAAGTTGTTCTTCTTTTTTCTTTTTCAATGTCGGTTTTGGTAACCCTGTAACAATGGTAGGGCTACACTCTAGTTTAAGCAAACCCTAGTCTCATTGAATCAAGAAGATGGTCTTCAAGTCTTCGTCTCTTCCTCTTCGAAGAAATCTAACTCTTCCAGCCTAGATGAATCCTCCAATAGTCTCTGATCCTTTGGATCATCCAACTCCTCAATTCGATCCGATCTGCAAGAAGAAGCCTTAATCTTCACCTAAAGACAAGGTTGCCTATACCACACCTACTTCTAGTTTTACTTATAGACAAACCCAAGCAAAAGATGGACTCAAAAAGCAAGATATCAAAGCCAAAGAAACCACCCATAAACGAACAACTACTACTAGTAGTACAACAACAAAAAGCTTAACTAAATAGAAAAAGGCTAGATTGGATTCCACAAAAAAGGAGTGCCCATTTTGTTTCTTCGATACTAATGTCCTCTCTAGGGCTTAATCGGATAAAGACTTGCTCCAAGCCCTTGCCTCAAGAGAGCTTCTTTAGTTTTAGTAGAGTAGATAGTAATAAGGGTTATTCTATGGCCACTAGTAACTTATCAAGGATGCTGGCGAGAAAAAGAAGTAGGTTGCCAGTAAAATGGGGATTTTGGATGACAATAAGGGTAGCTTTTATAATGTCTTGATTGCTAGTGGTGGGCAGTTAGGAGAACAAATTCCAAATGTGTACAAACTAGTGAACTGTCTTCTTTTGAAGTAGGTATACTTTGCTTTTATATCATTTTTGGTGGCCATTTGTTTGTATTCTTAGCAATTTTAAAAATTACAAGATGATTTTGATTGGATCAATAGAGAATTTGTATTATGAAGTTAAAACTTGCTTGTGGTTAATGATTAAGAAATTTTTTTCGTTAAATATATATATATATATATATTAACACCTCATCAAAGTGTGTATTTTAATGGAAGTATTAGAGAATAATTTTTAATTTAATTATTTATCAAATGATATTTATATCATATAAGAAATAAAAGTCTCCTAACATTGATGACATAACACTTTTTTTTTTTCAAAAAAAAAAAAAAAAAAAAAACCCACTCCATAAGGACATTGAAAATACTCTTACCTCTTTATCAAACAACTAGTTTTTTCATCAGTCACTTGAACTTTACACAAACTAATTAATACAATCCTAATTCAATTCATTCACGAGTTATGAGAACTTTGAACAAAAAAGTGTGTTTTAATTAAATAATTAATGCTTTTTGCTTTATCAAAAATACATTTTTGTGGAAAAGCATCTAGCTAGTAGATATTCCAGTAAAAAGCAAGAACACTCAAAAATCTCTCAAAAAGTACTTTGTGATCTATATAAATTTATATATCATACACGTATGCGAGATGTTAGTGATAAAAGACTTATAGATTTACTAGTTTATGGTTTATTCTTCACCAATACAAAACAGTTTTTAATTTTTCATCAAATATTTAAGATGTAATATCTTTTAGTGTGAAGCATAGAACAATTTGGATTAATCCACATGAAATACACTTTAAGGAGGGATATTATATTAGAAACATTAAATCAAGGAAAAAAATTACAAAAATATGACAATGAATGGGAAATAAGTAAGATCAATTCTTTCATTTATTAAATCAACATTGCTTCACGCATGATATCTTGTAGAGTTATAAAATCCAGCCTTTTATGGTCCATCTATACATATATCATCATTACATGTGGCTGTGGAATACATATCTTAAAATCCAACAATAACTTATAGTGATACATGTATCAATGAAATAAAACCATTGTCTACGCCAATATGGGTTCAAATAAAGAATCAATATGAAACCCAGTATTGTCGTGATGTAGGATGCAAAAGTGCTCCAACGGAGTGACACCATATCAATTGTAGATTCTTCTTCTTCTTCTTCTCCAGCATGAGATGGTGGTGGTGTTTTCGGCTCACTGCTACAACTCCTTTTGATATGAGAACCACAAAGACCAGGATTACCTCCATAATTGCTCTCATCAAAATTTGCAAACTGACCGCCAGTAGGAGTTGGACCAGATAAGTTGTTGAATGAGACATTGAAGATGGCTAAGCTATAAAGTTCAGTCAATTGTTGAGGAATTTGGCCACTTAACTTGTTCCAGGAAAGATCGAGACTTTCTATTTTCTTGAGATTTGAGAAGCTCTTTGGTATTGGTCCTGATAGGAAATTGTGAGACAAATTTATTGCACGAATGTTTTGAAGATAACCAATTTCTGAAGGGATGTCGCCTGATAATTCATTCTCTGACAAATCTAGCCTTACCATGTATTGAAGAATGCTACCCACATAGGATTCATGTCTATTTTTTGTTACAAATTCTACGACTAATTCTTTAAATATCACTCCAACTCCAATCCCAACGGAATAATCCAGGTCAAGAGTGAAATTATAGGGTTTAACAAAGGAGCCAGTCACGACCCAAAAATGACCAAGACCAAGTCTATAGTGAAATGTCATATCTTCAGCCCATAAAAGTATATTAACAAAGCATGAAGGTACTGTACCATTGAGTCTGTTGCGTGAAAGATCCAAAATGCTCAAATTTTTTAATGTGCATAACTCATGTGGAATATGCCCCTTCAAATGATTTCCTCCTAGAAGAAGAAAACGTAAGTTTGTATGATCAGCATCAATCTGATTCGGAATACCAGTGAATTCATTTTCTCTCAAATCAAGCATCACTAGTTCAGAGCTTCTCAAAAATGCATTTGGGATTGATCCATTGATAGCGTTCTTTTGCATGTGAAGGTGCTTCACTGTGGAAAGATTAAAGGAAGACGCCATGGATCCGGACAACCTATTTTCTGAAATATCTAAATATTCAAGCTCTTGAATGTTACTCAATTCAATGGGAACACCACCTTCGAAAAGATTATTTGACATTAAAAGAGCAGAAAGATGTGAGATATTTCCAATCCAATGAGGAATTTGACCAGAGAAAAAATTATCGGATAAATCTAAAAGAGTTAATGAGCTGGCCTTTGATAATCCAACTTGAATCTTTCCACTAAACTGGTTATTGTCCAAATATTAATTTAATTGAGTCATGTTCATGAACTCAGGAAAAATTTCTCCGTGGAAATTGTTATTTGAAAGCCTCAAGAGTCACAATGAAAAACAACTAGAGACAAGCGCTCTTGGTAACTCACCAGAGAAATTATTGCTAGACAAATCCAGCGCATATAGACTGTTCATTTCACCCATGAGAGAAGGAATATAACCTTCAAAACTATTTTTTGATAAGGCTAGATCCATTAAATTCGGAAGGACGAGACTGATATTCTTTGGCAGTTGGCCGTTCAGATTGTTGTTGGAAATTTGTAGTTGAAGTAGACCATGTTTAGAGTTGGGCAGTTGGAGACTTCCAGTCAAGGAATTATTCATCAAAGACATACCTTTCAGTCTTGTGTTGTTGTTTAGAAGCCAAGTGGGGAACATTCCAACCAGCAAATTATCAGAGAGGTCAATGACTTCTAAACTGTGTTGGTACATGAGAAAACTGGGAATGGCTTGTAAGTTACAGTAACTTAACTGTAGGATCTTCAATTGGTGTGTCGGTGGAGCGAGAAGCTCCTCAATTTCTACCGTATTGTTTTCGGTAGAAAGTCGAAATATCTCAAGCTTTGAGAGGTTGGCCAGAGGTCTAAATGAGAATGGACCTCCAAAGTTATTGTGTCGAAGAGACAAATATTCAAGGGAAATGAGGCTAGCTAAAGCAGAAGGAAAGTTCCCACTTAATTGATTGTATGAGAGTTCAAGAGCTCGAAGTTTTGTCAAGTTGTTGAGACACGTAGGCAGGTGACCTTCTAAATGATTTTCACTGAGATCCAACTCAATAAGATTTTTCAACTTGCATATCCCTGAAATTAAGAGGAAGTTAGAATTAACATTAAAAGTGGAAAAAATCAGAATATGGAGATGCACTTTATAAAAGAGCCAATGATTTACAATAACAAGGTTTAGTGTAAAGTGATCATAAAAAGTGAAAACAAATTAACTTCCAAGGTTTGACTTAATGCCTACACTAAAACAAAACTGAGACAAACTAATATGCATATAAAAACATGTTAACATGGAGATGTATCTTTAGAAACATGGTGATTTGTATTTTATATTAAATTATTATGAATTTTTAAACATATTTATAAAAATTTAGAAATTTTAATAATAAAATAATTTTGTTATAGAATCCATCTCCCTACACAACCACAAAAAACCACATGCTTCCTTCAACATAGAGCCGCAAAATGACTCCAAAATCCCATTTTCTATTTCTCTTCGCAGCGACGAAGGGTGCGGCACCACTATCCCCTATGACTGCTCGCTTTGTCCGAGTAGCGCCGTCGGCCGTTCGGTATTAAGGAGAGAGAAGCATAACAGAGCTAAGAAATGGAAGAAATGGAAGAAACTGGTTGTGGTCTTGAGAAGAGAGAAGCAGAATAGAGCTGAGAAAGGAAAAGAGAAAGGAAGAAACCTGTGGTTTTCAACAGGTTTGTTTTCTTACTGCCTAGCGGGATAGTAACTGGATGGGATAATTTACTTCATACTCATTTGACCTGACCAGATATAGGTAATTTCGATAAAAATTATCTAAACCCAGTCTACATCTGAGAAACAAACGGGGCCTAATTGTGTTTGTATTCGAGAAAAAAGGGACAGGTTCCAAAATGCTTGTTCAGTTGTTCTACTATTTATAACTGTTGTGTTATACTTTTATATGGTAGAGTTGAAGAATAGAGGGGATGCTATCAAATGTTCATTAAAACCATCCTATGATATTTAAGTTTGTCGACAGATTTACTTGGATTTAAGAAAAAAGTTGAGATGGGTTTTGTTAACAAATGTTATACCTTAGCCGTTTAGATAGATCTAATGGCATAGTTAATTTTGGTTTTTGGTTTTTGGTTTTTGGTTTTTGTACTTATTGTGCTACGAAAATAGACGCTTGATGTGTATAACTGCAAAATGGTGAGAGATCTCTTACCATAAAGATCTTGATGAAATCCAATAAATTTAGTAAATTGTAATATGAGATGCTTTTATGAATGATTAATGATAATAATAAAACACTAATAAAAACAATTTAAAAATTTTGTGTACGACAAATCTATAAAAAAAAAAACAAATTAAGTGTTATGAATCGTTAAATTAAATGTGGAGAACATAGGAAAATTTGAAAAAATAAAATAGTTAGAGAAGTATCTACATAACAAGAATAATTGAAAAAAGAAGGGAGAAATTGATAAAAGAAAATTAAAAAAAAAATCAATTTTTTTTTCATTTTTTAATCTTTTGTCTTCCAAATAAATTATAATCACCGAGACACCTAGTTTGTACTTATTATAATTTAAAAAATTACTAGGTACTTTATGTGACCAATGCTAAAATTAAGGTAAGTTTATTTCAAATTCTTAAAATGGAGACAAAGGTCAATCAGTTAGCCTCCAAATAAAATTAGTAGGCAATTATTGACCAATCTTACTTTCTATGAAGACAATTTTTAAGTGGTGGGCAATTTAGTTAATGATTTTAGGGTCTTGATCTTTTTGGATTTCTTTTTTGGATTGTATTTTTAAGTAATAATTTCTCAATAAAAGAGGAATTCAAGCTTTTTTAACTAGTTTCTACATACTTTTCTCTCTTTTAAATAAAACTTCTTCTTGAGAGGTTTCCTCGCCCTCTTAGGGTTACTTAAAATAGAATAAGACATACAAATATAGTACTTAAAATTGAAAGTCCATTGGTTAATTCTAAAGTATTTGCCGAAATTAGGATGTTCTTTGAACTTTAAACACTAAAAACATGTTTAAGAGGGGCCAAAAGCATACAATTAACTTCCAAGCAAATTTACAATTAAAAGTAATCAGCCAGGTCCAAACTACTAATTCAAAATCTATGATTTAGTTACGAAATTATGACAGTAATATAAGAAATGGGGTATTTATAATCCTCCCCATGTTTGATCCTAATATGAAACATCACCTAGTTTCGTAACTAGTTATTTTGCCCTCTGTCGTCATTTTATCAAATAATTTTATCAATGATTATACCTAATTAAAATAAAATTAAAAATCAAATAAATTTAATTAAAATTAAAATTATAAGAGATTATATCTATTATCTATTTTTGAAATGGATTGTAGAAATTAATTTAAAAATAAATTTAAATATTTATATTTATTTAAAAAATTATTTGTTAAAGTTTTATTAAAAATAAAGATATTAGATTCCCACCATCAATCTTGTTGAGATGGATGGACGATGACAATCAAAAAATTAAAAAAAAAAAAAAATCTAAGAAAAATATGTTACATGAAAGAAAATTTAATAAAAAAAGGGTCTAATTGTGAACCTAGATCTTCGAGTCAAAGATAATCTTCAACGTGAAGATTTGGGATCATAACCCGCATCTTAAAAAATAAAATAAAAAATTTGAACAATTTTTTTCTTTAACATTGAATCTCAACAAAGAGTTGAAAAAGGAAAAATAAAAAGAAAAATTCAATTAAAGATCGAAAATCTAGATCCTCAATTGAAAAAATCTTCAGAACAAACAAAACTGGAAAAATTAAAAAAGAAAAGAAAAAGATTAAAAACAAACCCAGAATTCAACTCCAAATCAACAATCCAATAAAACCAATCAACACAACATTATAAATAAACATATATATATTAAAATATATATATCTCTTTCATTTGAGTATTGAAACCCAGATGTTTGGGTACTGGAACCCAGATGAAGAACCATGCGAACCCAGATGATGGAGAAAAAAAAATAAAAAAGAGAATGAGAGATAAGAGGGAGGAGTGACAAAGATGGTCTAGATAAGGACGGTGATGAACCGTTCATTACCACCACCCATGGACGAACAAGATAAAGAAGAAGAAGAAGAAGAAGAAGAAGAAAAGACGAAGACGAAATCCAGAAACCCATCAACACCTATCCTACCACCACCCCCAACATCAAAATAAAACACCCACCCACCCACGGCTGCCACCAAAATCAAACATCCACCCACCCAGAACACCCAAAAACCCATCCACTCCCATCGCCGCTACCACCACCACCATCAAAATCCGCCACCACCAAAATCAAACACCCACCCACCTAGAATACCCAGAAAGTCAACCACACCCACTCACCACCACCACCACCAAAATCATCAAAAACCACCAAATCTAGATTACAAAAATCATCAAAAATTAGGAGAAACGACGACGAGAGGAGAAGAGGAGATAGAATTTACTCATCAATAAGGGCCGTCGTCGATGAAGATGAAGATAGATAGAGAGTGTGTGTTTACGGGTAGAGAGAGAGAGAGAGAGAGAGAGAGAGAGAGAGAGAGAGAGAAAACAAATGGAGAGAGACTTTTTTTTTTTGGTTAATTCTTTTTATATCAAATTAACTATTAATTTCATCTCCACCGTCCATTTGGACGATGGAGATCAATCTTTTTTTTAAAAAAAATTTTTTAAATAAATAAATTTTTTATTTTTAGTTTTTTTAGTTTTTTATTATTTTTATTAATTTATATTTACTTATCACCTCCATTTACCATTTTACCCTTCTACCTTTATCAGCAATGGATAGAATTGGTAATTGTGGGGAGTTAATTCTCTATTTAATTAAACTTTACAAAAATAAACTGCTAATTATGAAATAAAGATAAACAGTTTCAGATTAGGATCAAATATTGAGGGGTAAATTATAAATATCCCTATAAGAAATAATGGTACTATGGTAGTATCTTTGAGTAAGATTTAGCTCCAAATCAACAAATAAATAAAAAACAATTGTTAATAATATCTTAATATTACCTAACTCTTGTAGAGAGCCACTTAAGCTGTTATTGCCTAAATCCAAGAATTTCAAGTTTCTCATACTTGTTAATCCTGCACCAATATAAAAGAAAAAGAAATCCAAGAATTGTTAGCAAGATTTAGCCCCGAATCAGCAAATAAATAAAAAACAATTGTTAGTAAAAATCTTAATATTACCTGACTCTTGTAAAGGGCCACTTAAGATGTTATTGCTTAAATCCAAGAATTTCAAGTTTCTCATACTTGTTAATCCTGCACCAATATAAAAAAAAAAGATAAGAAATTATTAATGCAGACAATATGTTTTTAGTGTGTAAGAGATTATCCTTGGCTAGTAATCTTGGTGAAATATAATGAGATGTGCTTATAGATTGATAAACATAATAAATTATATTTTTAATAACAATTTAAAAATTATCGTAGACATTAACTATTTATTATCATTATTTGAAAATGAAGCGTTGCTCAAGAGGAGGGTGAAAACATAGTGTTATTTTCCATACAATTTGCACCCTCTCCTCTAAATAACTGAAAATCTATTACTTTTTAAATGAAATATGATAGTAATATAAGAAACTTAATGCAGAACCTGTGTTCCTTGGCTGAACTTTATGAATTGATTAAGTAGTTGTGTTTCCAACATAGAACCAAGATTAAACTTGTAGCTAGAAAAATAACGGTCTAACCTTTGAGTAGAAATGAGTTTTAAATTTAACCAATAAGTAGTAAACAACTGCTAGTAAAATCTTAATATTACCTAGCTCTTGTATGGAGCCACTTATACTATTAGAACTTAAATCCAAGAATCTCAAGTTTCTCAAGTTTCGTAATCCTCCACCTAAAAAATTGAAAACGTTGAAATTGAAAATTAGATAAGAAATTATTAACAAAGAAAAGACTTTTTAGAAGCATGCCTTGTTTATGGTTGGATTCAAAATAATTCCGTCTCAAGATCAAAGTCACCAACGAAGTGACTGTAATAAGATATATATGATAAGATACTACTATTGAACTGTTAGTGTACTTGGAAATAAATTGCATGAAATATTTAGTAAAGAGTGAAAGATGAAGATAATAGACCTATACTGTCGACCCAGCCATCAAAAGAATTGTAAGACAAGTCAAGGATTTGAAGTTCTTCAAACGGCTGAAACAAGGAAAAGTTAAGAATTCTAGAAATTCCATCGTTGAAGAGATCAGAGAGTGAGAGATTCATCACTCGGCCAGTGGTGGCGTTGCATGCAACTCGATCCCAACTGCAACAATTAGGAACTCCATCATCAGCCCATGACTGAAGTTTTTGAGGAAAAGTTTTTGATGAGTTTATGTAGAACGACTTGATTTCCAGCAGAGCAAATCTTTCTTCTTCCAAGCAACCTTTGATTCCTGCCATTTGAAGTGCTAAAGCTACTACAATCAACATGGATAATTTAGTGAAAAACCTCTCCATATTGCAATAAAAACCCTGTCAATCTATGGCTTCACTACTCTGCTCTATTTAAAGAAGTAATAAAAATTCATAGATTTCTAAAAATCAAATCAAAACTCTGTGACAACCCTAAAGAAATTTCAAACGAAATTGATGGCAAGTGGACCACACTTTATTTTGTTTTATTTTTTGAATAAAAATCTAAAAGTTGAAAGAGAGGATACGAATTCAAATCCACAATTTTATAGGTGTGGTTGGTAGCTTATTTTTGCATAACATCAACTTTGTTACTTTACTAAAATGTAATGACTTTCTTTTTTTTTTTTTTTTTTTTTTTTTTTAAAAAAAAAAATCAACTGATTATATTATGTTGAAAAATATTCTACATAATTAATATAATGGCACTCCACATCACCATCAGTTGCCTATTCATTAAGATAATGAAATATAAGACTACATTTGTCACATTGAATCGATTTGTACTATTGATTTGATAACATTAACTATGATTGTGTTAGACTAAATTATTCTAATAAGATTATGTATTTATTAATATTTAATATTAAAATGTATTAAGTTTTAAAATATTTGGATGTGATATTAAAAAAAATTAAAAAAATATATTATAATCTTAGAATTAAAATTGAGAATAATGCTCTAGTTTGGAGGGTCTTGAAACCGTTAATTCCCACCACCCATTTCCAACAAGTCTCACCATAGTGGTGGTAACTAGTGATCCAAAAAAAAAATATTTTGGACCATCCTAACTAGAAAATGACCCTTAATATATATATATACACACACACACATGCATATATATATACACACACATATGCATATATATATATATATATTCTTACAACTTCAGTTTGTTCTCTCTATCTTTGTTAACACTATCATGGACATCATTTTCAAAGAATTTCTTGGTGATGCCAACCAGTTCTATAAGCAAACCCGATAAAAATATTTTGACATGAGATGTTGTTCTCTCAAAAGAAAAGACTTTGATAAACATTATCGCCGCATGTCCCTTCGATATCATGCCCTCGGTGGTCTCAATGATAAAAACCTCAGACATGCTTACATCAATTCTTTGCCCACAGAATTGCAAGATGAACTACAACGTCGTATAGAAGCAACCAATCGTAATCTTCGCGAGATCACTCTTGGTGAAATTCACATGCTCTCTCTACAGTGTCTAGAAAAACTTTATGCTACTTAACGATTTTTCTCCAAAATGCTCAAAAAAGGTAAAAAATATGACAAGCAATGTATGTAGCCCGACCTATATATCAAATGCAAATCATCTGAGCATTGTACTGCAAACCCAAGTAAAAGAAACATTTTCAACATTCTTTCCGACATCAAAAGAATAAAAAATTTAAATATTATCGAAAGAACGCTTCTCGGTCTTGGAGAAAATCTACTTGTTGCTATATCTGTGACCAAAAGGGTCATTTTGCCAAAAAATGTCCAAACCAACCCATCAAGTCTGCTAAAATGGTTAAGCACCTTGAACAGGTTACTGGTTAATAGATCCCTTCAAATGCTGATATTAAATCATTGTTCTCTGAACACTTTTCTGATGATGAATACACCATTTTAATGATCAAACACTCTTTATCCTCATCCTCAGCATCTTCAGATAGTGACACTGAGACACCAATCCCTAAAATTCAATCAGTCACCTCTACCATTAATTCCTCCACAACTTACATACAATCTCATATTCAAGCCAATATCCTTCTTACCAAATATTCCAAGCCTATCACTATCATTACCTTAAGTGATACAAGATACCATTGCACCATGATGAATCCCTCTATTATTCCCTCACACATGTGGACCTCTCATTCTTAGCATTTCCTTGCTGTTGATGGAAAATTGTTTACTACTAATCTTATCACTACCCATAAGATTGGTATTCAATTGTTTCCTGATTATACCATATGGCTCAAAGTTTTGGGTACCCATCTTCCAAATAAAGACATTATGCTTTGTTGGGATGCTCTCACTCAGTCTGAACATCTTCACATTATTTTCAGAGGTCTCAAATATAAATGTTCCTTCAAACCCTTTGTCTCCCTTCAAAAGATTTACCCTCTCACTCTTGTTTCACCAGAATTTCAAGACATTACCAATAAACTTTTAACACTCTGTTCTGAGAGTCATGATTAGTTCCATCATTCTCATCCTTTGTGGCAAACCCCTAAGTTTTTTATTAAGCTTTCTTTTAAGCTTAATGAATATGTCAATCCTACCAAAGCCACTCATTCAGGCATGAATCCTTATGATTTACACCTTTCCCGTCTTGAATACCAACAGTTACTATACCAAGGCCTTATTGAACCTACCTCTTCTCCCTGGGCATGTCAAGTTTTTTATGTGAAAAAAAGAGCTGAACAAATACATGGTAAGAAAAGACTTGTTATTATTATTTTTTTTTAAATAAAAAAAGACTTGTTATTGACTATAAGCCTTTAAACTAGTTTCTGCAAGATGATAAATTTTCAATACCTAAAACAGAAACATTGTTTGCTCAATTAGCCACTGCTACTATTTTTTCAAAATTTGATCTCAAAGGTGCTTTCTGACAAATTAGTATTGACCCTGCTGACGAATACAAAACTGCTTTCTGCATTCCAGATGCCTAATACCAATGGAAAGTTTTACCTTTCGGGTTAAAAAATGCTCCCTCACTTTTTCAAAAAGTTATGACTATGATCTTTTATCCTATTCTTTCATCCACCTTGACTTACATTGATGACATCTTGTTGTTTTCTGCCGACAAGTCTTCCCATCTGGACTTACTCTCTAACTTCTATAACCTTGCCAACACACATGGCATTATGCTTTCTGAAAAGAAAAGCATCATTGGCCGCACAGAAATCACGTTCCTTGGCATGATAATTTCACATTTCATTTTCAGTCCAAGACCCCATCTCACCACTCAATTCTTATCTTTTCCAGACACACACCTTTCCCAAAAGCAGATTCAATAGTTTATTGGCATTGTCAATTATGTTCATCATTTTCTTCCCCATGTGTCTCATCATACTTCACATCTCTCTAATTTACTAAAGAAAAATCCACCATCTTGGTCCCTTGTCCATACACGGGCTGTCCAACAACTTAAAAAACTCAGTCAAACTCCTCAACCTTTGACTATCCCTTCCACTGGTCAGTTAATCATTCAAATAAATGCCAGTGATGATTTTTGAGGTGTTGTTCTTATTGAAGTCCATGATCATGTTCAATTTTATTGTGGTCATGCCAATGGACAATTTAAAGACTCTTAAAAACATCAATTTATAAAGAGATTTTAGCTATCAAATATGGTATCCAAAAGTTTGACTTTTATCTTCGCACGACTACCTTTGTTGTCCAAATGGACAATTCATCATTTCCTTAGATCTTAGACTTCAAAAACAAGATTCCCCCTACTTCATTATTATTAAGACTAAAAGATTGGTTCTCCAGATATAATTTCACTGTACAACATGTGAAAGGATTTACCAATATAATAGCTGATATGTTATCCCGACCATCCCATACCAAGCTTTTTAGTTCTAAAATGACCATTCTCTCTGTTCTAATGGCCTCCTCCTCCTTTACTCTAGATCCTTCTGACCTTTTTGCCACTACTATCTTAACTTATCCTCCTGAACAAGACTATCCCTTCAGGTTCCTCACCAAATGTTCAACAGATAACCACTTTTGCCAAAGAAAATTTGCTTTTCTATTACTCTCGGCTCCGCCTTCAGCACCACCCTTAGAGGCTTCATAATCCTCTTAGACTCTTCCTAAACATTTTCCCTCTATGGCCTTTTTCTAGGTTTTCCCCAAAAGTCCTTTGGTATTTATGGTGTTTTGCTATCACTCACCATTATCCAATCATGTTCCCTCTACAAGCCCATATTGATATAATATAATATAGTAAATTCAATATTTCAATCATCAACCTTAGATTTACTTACTTTTATTTGTTTTGACTTGATCAATGACTAGTTAAGATCAATGGTCCTTGTACAATAGATCTAGTTAATTTCAGTGCACATTAAGATGAAAGTTATTATTATTATTATTATATTTTTATTTATTTCTTAAATAATAATTAATATTTTCATTAAGTAAAGTATATTTCATCTAATGAATTTCAAGAATATGTAATTATTTGGAAGGGGAGAAGGGGACCGTAAAGGAGAAAGGAAGAGGGGACGACGAATATGGAGGAGAGAGGGAAAAGGGACAATGACCATGAGGGAGAGGGGACGGCGACATGGGGAAGAGGGGAGGGATGACGACAGTGAGGGAGAGGGAGAGAGGGGACGACGACCATGGGGGAGAGGGAGAGAGGGGACGACGACATGGGGATGAGGGGACGACGACCATGGGGGAGAAAGGGAGAAGGGACGGTGACATAAGGGAGATGGGGAGAGGAGACGACGACGACAGTATGGGAGATGCAACGACCATGAGAGTCTGAGAGAGAATAGGTGGATTCGGTGGTGCGACATCGGTATGGGGGTAGGGGTGGAACTGTGGGAGACACCGCCATAAATGAAAAGAGCTACAATAAAATGAAAATGATTTTGAAATAGTTTAGGGTTTGTTAAGTGTTTATATATATAAATGCATAATTACACACAAACCCTTATAATTTATCAATATTATATTTTAATCCTTAATTTAATCTTGTCAATCCGCGATTCGTTTAAACAAGCTTAATTCGATTTGTTTAAACAAGCTCAATTCAATTCGTTTAATAAACGGGTTAAACGAGTTGACACGATTACGATATGAATTCGTTTAACTCAAACTTATACCTATTTATTTTTCACAAATTCGTATCGATCCATCGTGTCGTGACCTATATTACCGCCCCTAGTGACAACTGCAACAACCAAGGAACGAAGACCAGTGATGTGACAAAATACACTGGTAAGGACAAAGGCGGCATGACAAAGGTGATAGTCTAGTAGCACTATATGGAGCTGGGTTTGTGCAACTATGGATTTGGCATAGGTGAATCTATATGTGTCAATACAACATGCAATGACTGATGTGTCTTATTCTCTATGGAAAGTCCCTAGAGTTGATGGGGGAGCCTCCTTTTTATAGGCAATTGTGAGAGATTTTGAGGAGAGGATCAAGAAGTGAGAATCCAGGAATTTCTTATGACTTTGCTATCAAGTTATTCTTTTGAGAGATTTTCTCCTACTAGATACTTTCCTTATTTGAATATATCTCCAATATTGAAGTGAGTTCAATACAGGAAATTTCCCTTCCTAATTATAAGCACGATACACTTATATTTTATGGGCTTTGGATCCAGCCCAATCGATACTTAGGCCCAATAATTTGGATTGTGCAAATTTTGACCACTACAGTGCTTAGAGATGTCTTTCTAAAATCCTCTCTTCATTGTTTCGTGTATCCCATAATTGAGAGAAAAAAGTTGTGTAACTCTTTGAGTGAGGTTTTCTTGAATGTTAGAAAATTATTACTCTCTCAGGTGTAATCGAAGTTTGGGCTGTGAAGATTTAAGTGTTTGTAAACACTTATCGTTATTGTTATATTTTTTTCCTATAGCAACTCCATGAACGTAGCTCACTTTGGATGAATTACGTAAATTTTGTTTACTATTTTGACTTTTTTTTTTACATTATTTAATCATTTCATTGATCTAACGTTTTAGAAGGTTTATTTTTTTGATAGGATGCTGATAAGATACTACCACCATTAAAAATTGCCCAAATTTAAATCAAGCTAGTAATTTCTATTGGATTTTTTTTTGTTTTTTCTTTTTTTTTCCTTTCTAATAAAGTTATGAAAAAAAAAAAAAAGGAGTTAATTTGAAATTTGGGGTGAATCAGATGAAATTATGATAGAGAAATCCATCAGAAGGCTTTCAAATTTCTTAAAAGAGAGAGCACAGCTTTTTCTAACCAACTTTTTCAAAGCAGTACTCTTGTGGAATCCGACAAAAGCAAACACAAAGTAATTTACATTTTTTAACCATCTTTTTCAAAACAGCCGTGTGGAATGGAATACGGGAAAAGGAGACGAAGGCAGAGCAATAAACGCAGCAGTAATTTACTTTTTGACCAAGTTGGAAGTTGGCCTACGATTGTTTTCAAAACAGCCGTGTGGAATGGAATGCGAGAAAAGCAGACAAAAGTAGACCAAAGTAAACGCATAAATAATTTACTTTTTGACTAAGCTGGAAGTTGGACTTATGCCCAATAACCATAGCTTTTCTCTATAATGGTGTTAATATAATTCATGATTAGTATATATTGTTAAGGATATAATTATCTAATAATAAAATAAAATACAAAGAAACAATAACTTGTCCCCATCATAAGATTCACAAACTTTATCCTCAACACTGACAAATGAGTTAATGAAGAATGCCCTAAGGCCATTAACAACGCAAACCTCTCTTTTTCCAAGCAATCTTTGTCTTTCCATATATATATGTCTCTTTTAAACTACTAACGAATTTGATAGAAATAAGTGATTTCTTAAAAAAAAATAAAAAATTTATTAACATATTTTTTAAGAAATTTCAAATTTTAAATAAATAATTTATATTTATTTTTCCAATTTATTAATGTTGTTTCCGATACTTTTTAAAAATAAATACAATTTTTTATTTACTTTTCAAATATTAATATTTATCCTAAATTGCACGTTAGTATTTTTCAAAATTGAAGAATCACCATTCAAAATAGTTAAACACGGTTTCATGATTGACTTGGAATCTTGTTATAGTCTCCACAAAGGAAATTTCACTTGCATTTTGAATTATGATCAACGACCTTTTTCTCTCTCTGCATAAATTATTCTGAAATAAGTGACTATATATATTTGTGTACATTATAAAATTTTAAATAATTTAATTAATTTATGAAATAAGTGACTATATATATTTGTGTACATTATAAAATTTTAAATAATTTAATAGCTAACTAAAATTGCTGTCCAGTATATAAATAATTATCATTTAAGAAAATATATAATGATAAAGAATGATAGGATATAAAACTTATGCTTACGATGATCAAAATGTTAAAAACAATGTTTTTTTCTATCAGATACGGTATAATACTATTATATATATCCTAGTAATACGATAATAACATTGTCATTTAATAATATAAAAACTAAAATTTTAGAAACTCTTCATGTTATAATGAATTTGTAGCGATAGAAGTATAAAATAAAAGTATTGAACCCGTGTGTAACACGGTGTCCTTAAGACAAATTTGTTGCCAATTATCTATAAATGTTTAACATTTGTTTTCTAAGATACAACAATATCAAGATATAACAATACCAATCAAAGTCGTCTGGTGAACTGAACTATACCTATTTTTTTATCATTCAGGAAATTTATGAGTAAAAATAATATTTGAAAGAAATTAAAATTGAAAAAATAAAATGGATTCTCAGTTATTTTTTAACAACTAGAAAGAATATTAATTTATAGACTTAATGTGGACAATTTCAAAACAAGAAATAATAGTCTTTTAATTCTATTGATTTTGCATTTACAAAGCATTATTCCAAGAGTTGATACTGCAAATTCAATTAATAATTAAACACATATGCAATTGGAAATGTCAAGAATTAGTTCTATAAATTCAATTTAGAATTAATTACATTTGCAGTTATAAAATTCAAATTTAATTTTGCAAATTTAATTAAGAATTAATTATTTTAATGACCGTAATTATTCATGAAATAATCATGTCTATAGTTACAAACACATAATTTAATAAGCAATTAATCTTGCAGAAACTGGTAGTCAATTTTCAATTTTTTTTTTTTTTTAAAAAAAGACATTATTTTCTTCCCAATGAAGGTTTTTTGAGCTTTAATTTCTCATTCACCCAAATGTTATTTTGACCAAATAAATATACTAACTTGATGTTTTCACAGAGAAGAACACGAATTATCATGATCTTCTCAAACCGAGATCAAACATTAATCAAAATGGTTCATAAAATTTTACTTTAATGTCCAAATTTTCGAACAATATATATATATGTATATATATATACACACACACATATATAAGCACATTCTAACATACTCATAGGGTACGCATACACTTAAACAAAAAAAATTATATGATTGTATTCTAAAATATGTGATTATAATTTATTATATATTATTATAACTAAAAATATATGATTATAATCAGTAAATGTGGATTACAATAAAAAAGTAAGGATTGTAATCATATTTATTAATTGTAAGCAGACATATTTAGTTATAATCACATATAATTAATTACAAAACACATTTTAAAATGCAATCATGTTTTTTTTGGTCAAGTAAATGTATACCTCAGGTGTACTCAAAGGGACCATATACATATATAACTCCTATGATCAGTTTCTGCTAACTTTAAGAAGTTATGATAAGTCAATCAAATTTATTTATTGCATTCTCTCTCTTAAAACAAATTTTCTCCTCTATTCAATTCAAATGCAATAGATGAATTTGATTTATTCGTCTTAACTTTTTAAACTTAAGAGGCAATATTCATAGCAGCTCTGTGTATATATATATATATATCTTCTATGATCAGTGTCTACTAATTTCAAAAAGTTAAGGCGAACTAATCAAATTCATCTATTTCATTCTCTCTCATAAAATAAATTTTCTTTCATATTCAATTCAAATACAATAGGTGTGTAACACCCCGAATTAGAACTAATTTAATAAACAATATATATCTTGATGTAACTTTAAGGAAGCTTAGGTGGAGTTCAAATAATAATCACAAGGGATGTAATTAGAAACTTAAATCAAAGGGCTCAAAGAAAAATTTATTTAAGTGAGCCAAATTAGAATTAGAATGGCCCAATTTCTTTCTAAGCACACCCCACTTGTTTTCTAAAAATACCCATTAAGGTTAAGTATGTAAAAAGAGAATGGAATTCTTTAGAAAAGTCATAAATGAAATTATAAAACTTTTGGAGGGTAATTGATGGAAAAGGAAAGAAAACTCTAGAAAGGATAAGATGGGAATTTTGAAAATGTTGAAGGGCAATTGATGGAAATGAAATAATTCTTTAAAAATGGCAAAAATATAAATAAAGTGTTATGACAAGGGTAAAGCTACAAATGCAAAGAAAAGAGTTCTCTAGAAAGGATATGAATAGAAGTGAAATTGACGGATCTCGTTTCTGTACATCATTTATTGTACAAACGGCGGCCTGCTGACGACCCCATGGTAGCCCTCCAGCTGATCTCGAATCCGATTGAACTTTGTTGTTTGCTTGTAATTATGTGATTATTCAATAGATTTGATAAAAGTTTAGGCAGAATAAGGACTGTTTTTCCAAGTTAGCAACTCTATAAGTTTTGAAAAATTTTAAAACATTTCTAAAATCAATTCATTTCCTTAAACTACCAGGCTTTATGCCCTCAATCTTGTCAAATCATAAGCAACCACAAACATGCCATCAAATTTAAAAGATAAAGAGTAATATACTCATAGGTCATGCATATCTTTATTTACATATTTTAGAATCTAGAGAAAAGTTATATAATTATTTATATACAAATTCTTAAGGAAGTTCTAAATACATCAAAACAATCACAACAATATTCCTGACTCCGTCAACCTAGTCCTGAGCTAGAGTCTTTGATCCCAAGTACCTGTACCAGCATCTGCTTCTGGGGAGATTTTGTTTATAAAATATAAAATAGTATGACCTACACAAGTCCAATGAGTGCCATAAGTATTAAGTTTAAGTTTAACTTTATAAAATGTCTCCTGTAAGTTTTAGAAAAAAAACGTTTTACAAACCTTTCATCACTATGATTTTGAAAATCGGATTTTCTCATGAAACCAATTTCAAGTAAATGCATGGATGAACCATTTTGATAAATGTTATTCGCTTTCAATTTAAAACTAGATATTAAAACATGGTAATGTATGCTTTCAATTTTCAGCTGAAAATATACGTATAGTGGTGGCGCTACAGTTTTAAAAAAATATTTCTGAATTAAACAAGTCATCCACTCTAACTGTCCGTACCACATGGTATCTTAAGTATTGAGTAGAATTCTGCCTCGCTTTAGCCTTCCCAGAATTTTTCCTCTTTCTGGCCATTTATCCGGTATTATGTAACGAAATTTCTCTCGCTAAGGAGCAGTATTTTTCCTCGCTCAGATTGAAGCTAGCTAATAATATACCTTATACGTGTATTGAGCCACACATTAGACTTAACCACTAACATGACACAATCCCCTCGTGGCGGTTTCCTTCCGTTGTTAGTGAAAGACACCCCTGACACTGCCAATGCATGTTTCAGGTACTCAACCTCAACCAGAGATATTTGTATCATCTACCAGACATACCATAGGTTTATAAATACAGTTTCAATTCTATGCAATCCGTAATTTATAGAATATATTTCCAATCCATGCAAAACATTTCATTTCAAATTTATTTAATTCAAAATCAAGTTCTAACATATTCAAACACTAATTTTAACATATAAAATCAATCATTTAAAGGACACTCACCTAATATTAACTTACTATAGCACGCTTTTGGGGTTCCCTCGATTTCGAGTCACCTACATAATTTCGCATTCTATTTTTAGAAAATATCGAAACTAAAATCGATTCACTACAATCATTTCCATTGGCATGTAAATAAGCTAATCAACCTTTAATTTTTCAACGAAATTAAATTCCCATATTTACACCGTAATGACTTCGATTATTCGTGTTTATTTTTCATTTGAATTTCTTAACTTTTGGACACTCAAAATATCGCAATAGAAGTTCAATTTTCTTATCAATACATAAAGCAAAATTTTTTACCATTATACCCCTTCTTGGCCGAATGCAATCTATCTCTCTACCTATCCATCCAATTTAATTTTCCTCACCAAAATTATATTCTAAGACGTGCAATATATCATGAAACTCAACCAAACACATAAAACATCACAATTGCATAATATAACTTAGTTTGGCTGAATATGCATCTTTGGTTTTCCAATTGAATTCCTTTCAATCTCATACTAGATTCATTATCAAAACAACCCTTAATCTTATTTAAAATCATCAAAACAATCATACATTCCATCAAACTCTTCATGGCCGAATACATAGCATACACACACACACCATGGTTCCTGTTATAGGTATTTTGAGGTTACTTAAATGGGCTGATAAAAGTCCAAGATTTATCCAGTAAAATTGCTCAACTGACTAAAACCCAGCTTGTTAAGGGTCCAACTCGCCATATGTCTAATTCATCAGGCAATCAGCTCGTGAACTCAGGTTCTTAACTCTCTGCATGCTTAATTTGTGTAAGTAAGCTCAGTCAGACCTCAGATATTTCAACTCGAAGAAATGAGCTCTCCATTGTCGTAACTCTCAGGTCGTTGGTCAGCTACTATCAGGAACTGTCAAACCAAATTTAGCAAAGCATATTGTGTACATTAATCCTTCCAGAGATAACAGCTTGATTTAAGGAAAATCTCACATAACCAATATCGGATTAGCTTATAAACCATCCTTTGACAGAGTTGACTTGATAAATGATAGTCTCGAAAATGTAATTTATCATAATTTCATTTTTGTCTTGTTGTAACATTACTGTAGCCTCTTCATCTATAAATAAAGGCTGAAAATCCACTGTAAAGGAGAGACAACTAATAAATATACTGTCACTCTACCGAAAAGCTGGTGAATAGTCATAGACATAAGCTATTATTTGGGCCAAACCACATAAAAACCTGATCGCAACAGTACTTCTTCCTCTTCCCTCACTTCTTTTTCTCCACTCTATAACTCCACTTGCAATTTGGGATTCAAGAACCTGGTCGACTGGATCCCGACTTCGACATTTTGGCACTAGAAGGAGCAGCCTAAATTGTAGTTTCATTATCTTTATTCTTGATTTCCAGAGCTCGTACACCAGACTTTATGGCTAGAGGAAAAGCCACCAGGAGTTTTGATGCGGCTACTAACCAACTTGACAATTCAGATCATCAATGAGACGTCTTGCCTATTGGAGGACCAACTAACATGGGGGCAGGAACTTCTAACACATCTATGACCAGGACTGCTCAAGGTATGCTTCCACTTCCCTCTCGTCAACTTGCACTTAATGTTGTTGGAGGGGAGGCCATGCAGATTTTGCAGCAACGCTAGGAAGTATTGGAGAATGCTATGATATAGCTAGCAAATACTGTTAGGGTGCTGACACAGACCCAGATTCAGAACGCTTAGAGACTAACTGAGACTGCTGCAACGAGGGATGTTCGGCAGAGGCAACGCATTGAGGTTTCGGCCACAGATGAGAGACTTATCAGAGAAGTGTCAGCACAAGAAGGATCGACCCATTCTTTTAGCATGCAATCTAAAGCTCGGATTCAGTGAGCTCGCGATAAAGAAGATGCGGCTCATCCTTCAAGATTGAGGATGAGGGTGAACCAGGATGGACATCGATAGGTCAAGGCAAGCCATGGACATGTGTGAGTTTTAACTCGTAGATATGAGAATGAACAATGACATGGACATGGAGGCTCTCGTAGAGAAGATGGAACGAATAAGTTTGATCAAGAGTATGAACCAGGTTGTTATTCCCCCGAGCTCGAATATGAGAGAAGACACGGGGTGCAAGATCGATATTCCTTAGATAGTGAAAGTAGATGAAGCAGACTATCTTCTATTAGATAATCTGTTTAACGAAGTAGACGATCCACTCGTCGATGAGCTTCTTCAGAGGGTCCAACAGTTGGAGGCACGATCTGAAGCTCAGGAATAGGGGAGTCAATATAGAGAAAGGACTCCATTCAATATCCAAATGGACATGCAGACCACTAGCCTGCCGGTCAAGTGCTGCGTTTTTCCAACAACACATTGAGACATTCTACGGATATGATTTAGAAACCTCTCGCCTCGCAGCATCGATAACTGGGAGAAGTGCCAACAAAAATTTGTTAATAAGTACACGATGTTGAAAAGGCAGCTCGCTCCACCTTATCACCTCGCCACCATCTTCCAGCGTCTTAGTGAATTATTGAAGGACTATATTACCGGGTTCAGGCACAAGGTGAACAATGTGAAGAGCCCTATAGATGAGAGGATTCTAACAGCTATCTCGGTAGGATTAAGAAAAGACGGGAAGCTGTACGAGACTATATATAAATCCCCAGTGAAGGACTTAGAGGAATTCTACGAGTGGGCCGCTAAGGAAATAAGGTGACGGAAGCTTTTGGCCCTAAAAAGGCGAATAATCAAAATAGACAAAACAGGCAGTTCCAACCAGAACAAGAAAAGGGTAATGGAGGAAATGGCCATGCGGGCCGAAGGAATAACAATCAGATCACAAAGAAGGATAGAAATGGGCTTAGGCTAAGGAACGACTAGAGGCTCGTGTGACCTCTGTGTCAAGGTCGCTATAAGAGCTATAGCATCCTATCGGATATCCAAGAAAGAATCTTTACAACAAAAAAGGAACATGGAGAACTTTGGGAGACCTGCTCCAATCCAGACCCCTGAAGAATACAGGAACAAAAACAGGTTTTGTACCTATCATAATAAGGCAGGGCACAACATCTCCGAATACAGGGTGTTGAAGGACACCAAAAAAGGCTTGATCAGGAAAGGTCGCTTAAGAGAGTATGTTGTACGACCTATAGGGCGGTCACCCCAATAATAGCGCCCTTAACAACAACAGCAGCTAAAGCAGCGGTCATTCTAACAAGCTCCTAATTAAGAACATGCACCTACTGTGAGGACAATTTTCACTATCCATGGAGGTCCTCATATAGCAAGGACATGATATAGGTCGTATGAGTGCTACGTGCGTGAAGCTAATCACATACAATTTGCAGGTCGAAGCGAATTGGAAAGATCTGCGAAGAAGGTGAGAATGGCATCTGAGGAGATTGTTTTTACGAAAGAATATGTCAGGGGTGTTCACTGGCCCCATAATGATGCTTTGGTGATCCGACCTTGCATTGAAAATGCAGAAGTGAGAAAAATAATGATTGACATCGGGAGCTCGATCATTATGATGCATAAGGGGTGCTATGACTAGATGGGGATTGGAATTGAACGGCTGAAGCCTTCCTCTGAACCTTTGTATGGTTTTATTAGAGATGCGGTCACTCCCATTGGGCAGATCAAGCTACCCCTAACACTTGGGGATACAGATTGCCAGTCAATAGTGCTTGCAGACTTCTTGATCATAGATTCCCCTTATGCATACAATGTGGTGTTAGGAAGACCCGCAATGAATGATCTGGATGTGATCAGTTCAACTAGAACCCTTACGATGAAGTTCCTAACCCCTAATGGAGTAGGATGTGTGCGAAGTGAGCAATATCTAGCTTGTCGTTGCTATAAAGACGCAGTAAAAATGGGAGTTAGAGGGAAAAAGGTGAATGTGGTCTCGGGGGACGAGTTGCAAACTATCAGCATTTCAAGGGTGAGTCATGACTTGGACCCTAAAGAGGTTGATGCATATAAGACCATAGGTCCAGTGAATGAGCTGAAAGACGTTCAAGTCAGCGAGGCAGATGCTAATAGGTGCTTCAAACTGGGAAAGAGCTTGACCCCATAAGGAAAAACCCAGCTAGCAGATTTTCTTAAGGCGAATTTGGACATGTTCGCTTAGAATCATGAAGACATAGTAGGGATTGACCCAAAGATAATGTCGCATAAGCTGAATATAAACCCTTACCATAAGCCAATTCACTAAAAGAGAAGGCTCATGACCCATGAGTATTACATCGCTCTGAAGGAGGAGGTAGACAAACTCTTGGCAAACAAATTCATCCGTGAAGCTTGCTACCCGACCTCAGTAACTAATCCCGTATTGGTCAAGAAGAAAACTGGGAAATTGAGTGTAACATTCTATTATTATGTCTATATAATTTATTCAATATTGATTATATATTAAGGGACGATGTAAATAATTATCCGATCGGAACCGGATGAGTAATTAAATTTTTATAAATTCTCCAAACGGGTCCGGGGATAATTATTTAATTTAATCTCGTAAAATAAATTAGAGCGTCCGAATTTAAACATTTATTCGGAACCTAATGAAGTTTCCGTTTGTGAAATTGGATTTTATTAAATTTCCAGGATTGACCCGAAGCGAATCCGAGCAAAAAGCAAAATCATAAAATTGGAAATTGATGGCATGAGAGAATTAAATAAAATGAGTGGGCCATGAGGGACACATGGCTTGCATGCAAGAAGACAAGGACATGTGTCATGAATGGAAATAAATGAAATAAAAAAAATGATGAAATGATAAAGTGAAGAGAGATTTCTTTCGGCCACCACTCTCTCATCAAAGACAAAAACCGAAGTGATCAAGCAAGTGAAGCAACAAAAGAAATCAGATCTAGTCGTGCAAGTTGAGAGAGAGAAGCTGCTGTTCAGTCAAGGAGAGTGCAGCAGACCAGAAAAAAAAAGTGAGTAATCTGAGAGTGAAAGATAGAGAACGAGAGAAGAAGTGTAAGCTGACCGTGAAGAAAGAAGCTGGTGCAGCAAGGAAGAAGGAAGCACGGGCAGAAGCTAGCTTGCTCGTGAAACCATGAGAGAATGAGGAAGTTCAGCTCGTGAAAATGAGCTGTCCAGACCTGGTGCAATCCGTGAGTGAGAGAAGTTGAGGGAGCTGTTGATAGACCAAGGTGATGCAAGGTTGAAGGAGGATTCAGATCTGAAGCAATTTGGATGCATGCAAGGATAGATCTGAGAACTCCAACCGTGCATGCAAGCTGAGGTAACTGCTGCCTTGTTATCATTCCTGTCTTGCTGAGATTTGCTGTCGTGGCTGTCATTGTTGTAGTTGCTGTTGTTATTATCGTGGCTGTCATTCCTGAGTTGTTGTAGTTGTTGTTGTGCTGAGTTGCTGGTGTGAGCTTGCTGTCGCCCTGTGCTGTCATTGTAAATAAGTTGTTGTCGTTGTGCAAACTACTGTCGTGCTGCTGTCTTGTCTTCGCAATCGTCCACTAGCTGTTTCGAAACGAAAAACAGCTCAAGCGAAGGTAAGTTGCTGCCCCGCTGGTACTGTTGTCATGATTCGAATGATGTTTGAATGTTAATGATGTCCATTTGGATTGAAGGAAGCTCGTAGATAAAAGGAGTTATTTGGACAGCCTTTCGCGCTAGTTTCGAAACTTTCGAAGTAAGCTTCGAAAGGTACGTTGCGATTTATTTGACTTCGTTTCGTTGGATAATGACTAAGATTGAGTTGAAGATAAATTTTGATGATGATACGTTTAGGAAATAGGATTTTAGAACCTCATTAGTGCGGAGGTTTATTCGCTTGTGATTTTTATGCAACATTGGATGAAATTGGATGTTAGAATATGTGTTAAAAATCTGTCGTAAAGGGGCTGTTATGTTACGACTTTATTTTCGATTTCATTATCTTGAAAAATTATACATATTGGTGCGTTTTGAAGTACCGAATAGTTGTTTTGATTATCGAAAATTGTTTTCGGATGGTTCGGATACGTTATGGATTATTTGGATGACAAAATAAAAAGTTATGCTAAATGTGTTATAGGCTGCCATTATTTTTGTTGTGAGCTGTTAAGGTGTTATTATACGATCTGTAAACGCGCTAGTCATGACCTGTCAAAGTGAGAAGTAGCATGTTGTTTTTAGAATATTATTCGCGCTATTTTGAGTTATTTAAACGCTATATTCGTATTGATTGTTGAGCTGTTATAAGCTATCTTAATGGGTTGTTTTGAGAATTATTTTCAATACGATAAAGACAGTCATAAAAAGGATATTATGAACTGTTTCGAAGTGATATCCATTGGAAATATTTAGGATGCATAATAGGAGAGCATATAGTTATAGCGCATTATGTAACGCTAGAAACTTGCTAAATAAACTTTTGCTATGTTTGCTTTAATGAAAGGTCAAGGAGAACCCGGCGAACCGGATTCTCGACCCTAGAATAAGGGTAAAGCTTAGGAGGAGCATTCGATTCAAAGATCGAATCATTTTTGAGGTCAATATACACATTATCTTTTAAGTTTACTTGAAAGTGTTTTCATTATGAAATGAATTTCTTAAATGAGATTTGTTATATCATTTCAAAATGATGCATTTACAAACGTATTTTACTATACTTGAAATGAGACACGAAATTGATTCGTTATGAAAATTTTGTTACTAAAATCAAAGTGAAAAATATTGTGATACAAACGTTATGTTATAAATAGCCCTTGTAAATTTAGATATCGATCAATAGAAATTGGTAATTGACATATCAATAGGGAACTTAGCAGCTGCACCGTTTATTTACATGCACTAAATTGATACGTTATGGATTATGAGAGGCACTACTTGTCTGATCTTGAACGATTATGTGTTATGATATACGACCCAGTGGATAATCACCAAGCGGCCGTTACCGGGGTCGATCGTTATTCCGGCAGATACTACCGCGTGTCCGATGCCGGAAACCCATATACCAATACATGAGTATCGAATATATGTTTACTAAGGGGGCACTGAAAAATGTTATAAGCGATGAAATGAAAATGTTACGTGAAATGAAATTGTTCAATGCTTTGAAATATGTTGAACTCGAAAAATTGTGAACCATATGTTTAAGTATTTTTATGCAGCATATATATATCTATGTTTATGAATGACAAAGTTATAATACTTTTAGTTACGAATGAAATTATATTTGAAATTGAGAAATGAGATTATGTGTATACCCACTAAGCAAATATGCTTAGCGCGTTGATTTACCACGCGCAGGTTGAACATTTTGATTCCATTCCCAGACAGGGAAGTAGCTTGTACGCGGGAGCAGATAGTCACCATCCCCTCTCCGCATTTGGTAGATATATAGACATATTGCATATGATCATGCATTTTTAGGACACTTGTATATTTTTGTAAATTATTGTATTTCACTTAATTATGACAAAATTCTGTATAAAAGCTTACGTATATTTCTTAAAGCCTACTTTTGGTTATGTATGCATATAAATGTTTATGATATATTTGAGTAATGAAATGTTTGGAAACAGACGGGAGGTCCGAATTGGGAATTCTAAAATTTATGCTTTAGAAATGTTAGAGTTTTAATTACAGGAAATGGATTTTGGGATTTAAAAAAAACAGAGGAAACTCTGCCGGATTTATATAAAAAAAAAAAAATTCGCTATTGATAATAGTTTTTCTAAAGTAACGGAAACGAATTGATGTATTATTTAGTAGTATATTTTCGAAAACGTAACGTCCTCCGTTCCGGATTTTCGATCGTGACAGAAGTCGGGCGACGAATAAGGGCTTTACATTGAGGACTTGCATTGATTTCACGGACTTAAACAAAACTTGCCCAAAAATAGCTTCCCACTATTTAGGATCGACTAGCTCGTGGATGCGACTGCTGGTCACTAGCTCTTCAATTTCATGGATGCATACTCAGGGTACAATCAGATCCCTATGAACCTTGAAGATAAGGAGCACACCTCATTCATCACAGATTGCGAGCCATATTGTTATAAGGTAATGCCCTTCGAACTGAAGAATGCAGGGATGACCTATCAAAGATTGGTGAATATGATGTTCGAGAATCTAATTGGGAAGACCATGGAAGTCTATGTTGATGATATGCTAGTAAAGTCTAAGCAGGTGGTTGATCATGTACGCGACTTTCAGGGGGTGTTTCAGATCTTGAGGAAATGTCAGATGAAGCTTAACCCCCTTGATTGCTCATTTGGAGTAGCCTCCGATAAATTTATAGGCTTCATGGTGAATAATAGAGGGATTAAGGTCAACCCTAAAAAGATAAGGGCCTTATTGGACATGAGGTCACCAACGAAAGTGAAAGACGTGAAGAGCTTAAATATGGGTTGCTGCTCTTAGTAGATTTGTCTCAAAAGCCACAGACAAATGTGTTTCATTCTTTAAGGTGTTAAAGAAGGCAAAGAACTTTGAATGGATTGAGGAATGTGAGGTGGCATTCTAACAGTTGAAGGAGTACATGAAGCGAGCTCCACTATTATCAAAACCAAAGGTAGAAGAAAGTTTGACGATCTAGCAAGGGGTATCTTGGCACACACTAGCTACAGCTTTAGTTCGAGAAGAGGATAGGATGCAGTTCCTTGTCTACTACATCAATAAGAAGCTGATTGATGCTAAGACGAGGTATACCCCGATGAAGAAGCTCACCTACTGTCTAGTGATGACATCAAAGAAATTGCGACCTTACTTCCATGCGCATAAAATTGAAGTATGACCAAGTATACACTCAGGCAAATCCTCCAGAAGCCTAACACTTTAAGTCGTCTCCTTAAATGGGCTATCAAGCTAGTTTTATTTGACATTGAATTTAAGCCAAGGTCAACCATTAAGGGGTAGGTGCTAGTTGACTTTATAGCTGAGTTTATAAGACTTGTGGTAGAAGAAGCTGAGTCTTTGGCAGGTCCTTTCTAGTAATTATATGTTGATGAATCTTTTAGCGAATAGAGGGCTGGGGCTGGAGTAATGCTGATAGCCCAGAGGGGCATAAAATCCTTTGCGTGCTTAGATTCGGATTTCAAGCTACAAATAATGAAGCTGAGTACGAGGCCTTGTTAATAGGACTTCGTTTAGCCAATGAGATGTGAGCTGAGTGATTGAAAATTTTCTGCGACTCCTAGCTTATGGTCTGCCAAGTGCAGGGTGAATATCAAACCAGGGGTTCGAAAATGATAATTTACCTAAAGAAAGTTCGAGAGCTATTGGGAACTTCTAAAAAATATGAAGTGAACCAGATCCCATGAGCTCAAAATTCTCACGCAGGTGCTTTAGCTGGCAACAACTCAAGATACAAATTTTCTGGGGGCTATACCAATGGAGTTTCTGTTAACATCAAGTACAGAGCCAAAGAACGAGGTGATGGCCATAACTGTGACAGAGAGCTCATGGATGAGCCCTTGATTAATTATTTGCAAGATGGGAAGGGCCAGATGATAAATTGGAAGCACGTCGTCTGCGAACTCAAGCTGCAAGATATTACATCTACGACCACATGCTTTACAAGAAGGGTTTCTCAGCTACACTTTTGAGATGTGTAGATGAATCGGACTATGCTAAGATCTTAAAGGAGATACATGCTGGCCATTATGGAAACCATGCTAGGGGACTCTCGCTGGCTTAAAAGGCATTGAGGTAAGGATTTTACTGGCCCACAATGAAAGGAGACACCATCAACATGGTTAAGAAGTGTAAAAGTGTCAGAGGTTTGCCAAGATCCTATAAGCTCCACTCACCTACCTATAACAGATGGTTAGTCCATAGCTCTTTGTGATCTGGGGCATGGACTTGATAGGGCCTCTCCCAATATGCCTCGAAAAATGTAGGCATGCCATTATTGCGATGGATTATTTCACTAAGAGGGCAGAGGTGAAGGAACTTGCTGAGATTTCCACTACAAAAGTAGAAAAGTTTGTATGGAATAACATCATTTATAGATTTGGAATCTCTCAGCAGCTCATGACAGACAATGGAACCCAATTCAACAGCAAACAGTTCCTCTGGTTCTGCAACAACCTTGGCATTGTGAAAAGCTTTTCAACAGTAAACCATCCTCAAGCCAACGGACAAGTTGAGGCGGTTAACTAAATCATAAAGCAAATTTTGAAGAACAAACTTGAAGTTAAGAAAGGAGCATATATGGACGAGTTGTAGAAGACACTATAGACCTATAGGATGACAGCTCGCAGGACCATAGGGGAAACTCCTTTCTCGATGGTCTATGGATTTGAACTCATGATCCCAGTAGAATTTGAGGTGAATAGTGAACGAAGAGCGAGCTTCAACCTTTCAGAAAACAATCAACTTCTGGCTACAAACTTGGATCTCTTCGAAGAGACAAGAGAGGCAGCCTGCCTAAGAGTGGTCATCTACCAACAGAAGATTGCAAGACATTACAACAGAAAGGTATGAGTTCGGAGTTTCAAACCCGACGATCTTATATTACGTCTCATTCTGCTAGGAGCTCGCAAGACCAGTGACGGGACACTTGGACCAAACTGGGAAGGACCCTACATTATCAAAGAAGAGTTAGGGAATAGAGCATACCACTTGGCAAATGTGAGCAGAGTAATAATACCGTGAGCTTGGAATGCAGAACATTTGAGACCTTATTATCAATAGCTATTATTTCGCTTATGCTATCTTTGTAATATTGATTCTTTAATATAAGCTCCAGATTTCTCGTGAATTTTTACTAACACAAATTGATTATGTGTATTTACGTGAAGTTAAGCTATGAAAAGCATGGAACGAGTTAAAGTTCAAACTTGGCTACCTTGTAGAGTCAAGGGGCTTAATATTGGTCTTTCAGCCGACTCTATGCCTACCCTATAGGGTCGAAAAGGGGTTGAACAGCTGCGAGCTTGCTCACCTAATTACAACTCGTTGACAGGCCACCCCTTGCAGATCATTCCGAAAACTTCACGATTCTAATCGCTAACATTAGAACACGGTACATCAACAAAGGTCCACCCATATTGGCCTAAGTGCCATCTGTGCAACTTACGTGGACAGAGAATGGCAAAGTTTAGGCTATATATGCTCAGGTTCTGACCCTTTGAGCATAGCTCACTGTATATACTCGGGTTCCGACCCTTTAAGCGTAGCTCATGGTTAATTGAGATCCATCAATGCTAGCTTACGAGCTATTCCATGTGACCTACTGAACAAGCTTGCAACAAGTCATTCTCTATTATCAAGTTATCTGCTGGGCATATTCCTTCAATCTTATCCAGTTATAATTTGTCAACTACAGCCTATCAAATTTGTCAACTTCACAAGCTTATGACAGGTTTAATGTTCACTTACGTGTTCAGTGTTTTATTATTTAGTTTGCAGGAAATGTAAATATTCAAAATGAAAGGGCTAAAGCAATAGAAATCAAAGAATTAAAGCAAACGGATTCAATAAAATGCCTTAACACTAGTTCCAAAAGTTCATTACAAAAATAACCTTGTACAATGAGGTGAATTCAATACAAAGTTATGAAAAATTTCCAAGGCCCATCTCGGGGATGCCCTATTTTAAGCCCTCGCCTTTGTGAGTAGGTTGATCAGGAACTGTACCATGAAAAACCAATTCTGAAGGCTTGGTAACCTAGATTGTCTCTACTTGGGAGGTTGTACCTTGAAAAGCCGTGTCTGGAATATCTTAAGATTGGGTGGCTTCCCCTTTAAATCTTGCCACCTCTCCGAGCCCCTCCTCACTAAAGCATGAGAAGTCCATCTCAGGGTGAGTGAACCATAAGGTATAGAGAAAGTCGGTAGTGGTCTTTGACTTGGCCTCCTCCTTGGCCTTGAAGACTTCCCCCTTGGCAGTAGTAGCAGTCTCTCTCCTAGCGACTTTAGCTCACTATATGGCATCATCTGCCTTCTTTTTAACGGCTCCAACTCTCTATGCGGCCTCCAGTAGATCCTTCTTGGCCATGTCAGGCTCTTCTCCACTCTTGAGGTATCTAGCGTAAATTTGGCACCTCGCCTCCTCCTTGTGAGCTAAGGCTTCTTCGACCTCATTCTTAGCATCCTTGGCGTTCCTCACTTGAGCCTCGAGGATTTGCTCTTTCTTTTTTTGCTCTCACAGCCTCCCTCGACATAAAGGAAAGCTTGTCTCTCAATTTCTCCTTCTCAATCTCGATCTTCTCCTTCATGAACTCGAGCTTCTTATTCTCGGTCTTGAGTTGCTTTTTTTCCTCCTCCAAGACCAGAACTTCTTGTATCTGCTTTCTGATCCCCATGACAGACTGAAATGTAATCAGAGCAAGAAAGCAAGAAAAAGCTGAAGTATTAGAGGTTACCATCAGCCCATGATGAATGACCCAAATAGACAATCGATCACTGCTCAGCTCCTCACTGTCCAGATTCCTAGCATGGGACCCCAAAAGGTCGGCAGATGATCGAGGATCGCATTAAGATAGAGTCCTCCAAGAAAACCCTCGGGCTCTATCTCTACTTATGGTGAAACCCTCCTCTCTGGGACCTCGGGTTGCTTGCCCTTCTCAACTCGTGAGCGCTTTATTGAATGATGCTGCACTACTGTCTTCCTTTTTGTACCCCTACTTAGAGTAGCTGGGACTTCACCCGTAAAAGCCTTCACAACTGAAGCCTCACCCGTAGGAGCCTCTTCGGCAGTAGCTCTCTCCTGCTCACTTTTAATTTCAATCACCTTTGTCAGCAAGGTGAGGGCTTGGGCTTCTGAATGTCTCGGAACCGGTTCAGATGTGGTCGCCTTAATAGGGACAGCGATTGTAAGAGTTGCGGGATGAGCAGATCGATGCTTAGGATACTTGGTAAAAGGAAGCTTTACCATTATTGGGGTCGCTATGGGGGCAGGAGCTATTTATGCTTCATCCTCGGTCTAAAAGACAGAAGGGAGCTTGCATACGACTCAAATTTCGATGTCTCTGACGTTGTCAAGGATCTCAATATCCAACTTAGGTGCTAGCCCGTGTGCCCTGAAGAGTTTGTCGTCAAAGGCATGGATTGTTCTACCTTCCCCTGAGGCTGCAAGTGTTCTGAGGGTCTAGACCTATTCCTCAATCAAGGCCTCCCTGTCTCCTGTCAAGTTTGTGAGGTAAAAGGAATATAAAGTTAAAAAAAAAAAAAAGATATAGCTCGCAGCATGTCAATCCCATCTACCTAAAGATACGATAAAACTAAAGTTTTGAAGATGTTTAAGCGAATGGCAAGAGATGTAAAACCAACTTGACTTATAATCTCCTATGTTAGACTTGCCCTTCGCACGTTCTGAGGTAGGAGATCCTTAAAGCTCATCTTGCGAGCTGTGAGATAATAAATACAATCTTGCATTGACCTTTTCATGCTACCAACACTCTTAAAGCTATAATGGTGGCAGTAGGTTCGGAGGTAGAAGACCGTTCCTCAGAAAGACCAGAGCCAATAAGGTAAGCTAAGAATATGAATTGGAAGTTAGCTGGAAAGGACTAAGTTCCAGCTTATTCAAGAGCTCGATGATACAAGTAGGGACTAGAAACCTAAGCTCATGCCTAGGATGGTGGGTACTAACAGTAACGAACCCCGAAAGTGGATAGCCTGCATGATTGTCCTTGGAAGGCTGCATGATTCTATAATCTTTAGGGAGGGGTGATACTCCAAAGCTATTCCTCCTAACTCATCCTACTTCAATTTTGTGTGGTAATAGGTGAACACCACGTGGCATCGCCTTTCTTCAGCTGCTAGATAAGCCAAAATAGGGTCAGCCTGAGCTGTGAACTCTTCAGCGACCTCACCACTCGAAAAGGCTGGCTCCTTGGCAAAGCAAGCTTCCTTCTCTTTAAGCCTTTCAGAACCAAGGGAATCATGGTAATCTACTCTATGTGATTGGCGACTGCGACCTGAAGATATCTATATGTAAAAAGGGAGTAATCAGGTCTCTGCGTATAGACCATCCTTATATATATTTAAATTTCCTATTTTCTAAAGGGTTTCTTAGTCTACATGTCACAAGCGTTGTACAGATCGCTAAAGGTATGGAGGGGCTCGACCTACGAGCTATTGACTTTCAACTCACATGCAAATAGCAAATAGCTCACATAAAGCAAGCCAACAAGATCAAATCAAAAGAAAATGATGAGTCACAATAAAGAGCAAACACTCAGAAGCAAGAATACGAAACGAACAAACCAGCACCAAATCTAAAAAAATAAAACACAGCACATGCAAACTAGAGACGAAAACCAGAAGTCTAGAGAAGTTTTGAAGACTTACTTTGAGCAAAACAAAAGAAGAGATGCTGATCTTCGACGAATTTGAGTCTCTCTGATGTTGGTGTAGAAACTTGAAGTGAGATGAGAGTGAGAGAAGAGGAAGACGAAGTTTTGGATTTTGAAAATGATAGGAAGAAGTTGAAAATAACTTAACTTGCACTTTATACAGGGGTGCAAAGCTAAAACCCTAACAGTCAGATCTGATGGCTCACCAATTGCCTTAAATCTAGCGGTGTAGTGCGCATTTTGGGATTTTATCATCATGCATCGTCAGTTGATATATGTGCAAATTAAATGCGGTCAAAGCAAAACCTGCACTGTACGACAGCCTGAAGTGTCACATCGAGTGTAGAGTTAAGACACAATTGGAAAGAGGTACTGCAACTGGCTTAACGTATCAGCTTTTACCAACGAACTCTTAACTCCTAGTCTGCAGATCGTACTGAGAGCTAGAGGATTGATATTATGGGTATTTTGAGCTTACTTAAATGGCCTGGTAAAAGCCCAAGACTGATCCAATAAAATTGCCCAACTAACTAAGGCCCAGCTTGCCATATGTCTAGTTCATTAGGCAATCAACTCGTAAACTCAAGTTTTCAACTCTCTGCATGCTCAATCCTTGTAAGCAAAGTCAGTCAGACCTTGGACATTCCAACTCGTAGAAACGAGCTCTTCATTGATATAGCTCTTAGGTCGCGAGTCAGATGCGGTTAGAATTGTCAGACCAAATTCAGCAAAGCGTATCGTACACGTTAATCCTTCTAGAGATAACAACTTGATTTAAGGAGAATCTCATCTAACCAGTATGAGGTTAGTGTCTAAACTATACTTTGACAGAGTTGACCTGACAAATAACAGTCTCGAAAATATAATTTATCATAATTTCATTTTTGTCTTATTGTAACATTACTGTAGCTTCATGTATAAATAGAGGCTGAAAATCTATTGTAAAGGAGAGACAACTAATACATATATTGTCACTCTACCAAAATAACTAATGAACAGTCGTGAACGTAGGCTATTCTTTGAGTCGAACCATGTAAAAACTTGATCGCAACAGTACTTCTTCCTTTTCCCTCACTTCTTTTTTTCTACTCTATAACTCCACTTGCAGGTTGGGCTTCAAGAACCTGATCGACTGGATCTCGACATCGATAGTTCCGATTTTTTTATTTCAACAATTTAACTTAATCTTTTGGCATATTTCTATACATGAAATTACTTCAAACCATTCAAACAAAATTTAAGTTCCTATTTGGCCAAACCACATACCCATACACACACCAAGTGCTCTTCAAGTTTTCCACTTAAAATTCACACAAACTCATGTCAAGTTTCAGGACATAAAATTCCACAACTCAAACATCACCAATCCAAGCTCAAATCAAAATCATCTTAGGGAATATACTCACCAATTGGGTCCTTGGTCCTTTTCCTTGCTTCCCTTGAAGTTAAACACTCCAAAACTCTAAATCATCACATAAAAATTCCATTAGTAACACAAACAGCCCCTAGACAGTTTTGAACCAAGATTTTCACTAATAACTTTATGAAAACTCAATTATTTTCACTTAAAAACCACTTACCTTTGTTGGACAACCTTCCTAGAATTGTTCTCCAACTTTTCTTGGTTTGAAATCGCTTGAAAAATAGCTTGGAAGGGGTGAAGAATGCTTGCTATCCTTGGTTCTGTTTTTCGCTAGCCGAACACCTCTCCTCGCTTTCTCTCCACTCTTCTTCATCTTTCTAGCAACTTCACCCACACACACAAACACACACACACACACACACACACACACACACATATATATATATATATATATATTTAGGGTCTTAACTAATTGCCCTCCAAATTTGATACCTATTTACAAACTTGCCATTGATGAATTTTTATAAAATAACTCCATTTATTTCTACACTCTTTTACTTAAACTCTCAAACTTTGCATATATATATTTAATATAACCTATTAAATCAAAAATACCTATTCTAAAAATATTTCTTTCAATGTCAATCCCATATCCAACTCCTAATCAGTTATCATACCAATTTTCAATTTCGAAATTGTTTCCGATTTACCTAAAGATTTCACTAAGATCAAATTTTATTTTAAAAAATTCTACTGAAATTCAATTACACTTCAAAGGACTTTGAATTGTTTCTTTATTCCGTACATGGGTTATAAGTGTACAATGTATTTACAACACTAAAACAGGGAGGGTATATTACATAAATGTTATGGAAGGGGTAAGATTGGAATTTCAAGAGGACATTTGGTTAGATTTTTATGGAAGAAATAAGTGGTTGAAAAGTTGGTTAAGTGTCCACAAAATGGGCCATCATGAAATATATATGTAAGTGATGTTGTGTGAAACTAAAAAGCCCTTCCATAATTTTTTTTAAGCTTGGCTGAACCCCAACCTATTTCTTTCCACTCTAATTGAACACACCCATCCAAGAAGAGAAAGAAAACTCAATGGAAAGGGTGGAGGAAGAAGGAAGGAGAAACTAGAAGAGGAAAAGAACATCAAGGAGGTTTGGAGATTGAATTTTGGTGAGAATTTAGTTCAAAGTTAGAATTGATTTTCCTAAGTTTAGTCTTCGTAGATTCTAAGTAAAGTTTGATGTTATTTTAGGTTGAAAGGATTCTAAGGATGAGACAATGGAAAGAGGACTTCCATAGGGCTTGGAAACAACCGACCTAGTGAGTGGATACTTTCCCTAAACTTAATTTATGAAAGTGATTTTGTTATGTGTAAACTTTTGTTAGTTTTTTATTATTCCAATAATAATAACAGATTTAACCAAGTAAATATGTTTTGTGATTTATGGAACTTGAAGTATGTTTTCAAGGATTTAAAGCATGTCGTAGGAAAATTAGAAATATTGATTTTGTTTGGTATGTATGTTGTATGATGGATGAATTTTTGAATATGTGTTGGAAACTCTTGAAGAGGATGTTTTGGGAATTTTAAAGTATGCTTAGAATTTGTAAGTTTTAGATTATATTTTATCGATATATGATATGATTTTTATTTATAAAGTATGGTTTTTGTTTTGAATTATTAAAGTATGCCTTGTAATTTATGAAATTAAGATTATGTTTTGGTGGTTTTAAAAAGCATACTTTATGTTTTGTAAAATTAGAAATTATGTCTTTTGATGATTTATAAAGTTTATGATTTGTATTGAATTTTCAAAAAACATTTTACAAACTAATAAAGGGAAGTATGTTTTATGGTTTTTGAAATAAGGTAAATGGTTTTGAAATCTTGAGGTAAACTTTTGGAACTATGAATTGAAGGTTTTGCCTTGTGATTTTAAGTATGTCTATGGTTTATAAAATTAGAAAGTGTACGTCTATGGTTTATAAAATTAGAAAGTGTAAACTTTAATGATTCCAAAATATGTTTGAAGATTTGGAAACTTTATATTTTGTATTTAAGTTTTCAAGGTTAGTTTTATGAGTTAGCTAAGTGAATTATGTTTTATGATTCATGAACTAAATCATTGACTTTAAAACCTTAAAGTATTTTTTGTATTTTATGGATTCAAGATTTTGTTTTGTAATTTTAGAAACATACTTTATGATTTGTGAAAATTAGAAGTTATTACTTTTAGGATTTTAAAGAAATTTTGATGATTTATAAACTTTATAGTTGTGTTAAGTTTTAAAGTAAGTTTTATGATTTAATTAAAGTAAATTTATGTTTTGATTTCTCAAGTATATTTTATATTTTAATCGAGTAAGTTTTGATGTTATGAATTGCGAAGTATATTTTATAAGTTAACAAAGTAAGTTTGGATCATATGAATTCCAAAGTATGTTTTACAATCTAATAAAGTAAGCTTTGAATTTATAGTTCCCAAAAATAGCTTCATGACTTAGCAAAGAAGATTTGGTTTTAAAGATTATAGAGAAATTATTTGATTTTGAAATCTTAAAGTATATTTTGTAATTTATGGGTTTGAGATTTTATTTTGCAAATTTATGTTTTATAAAATTAGAAACTATGCTTTTGGTATTCTAAAGTATATTTATGATTTGTGGACCTTGTATTTTGTAATTGAGTTTTCAAAATGTATTTTACAAACTAAGAAAGCAAATTATGTTTTATGGTTTTGAATAAACTAATTAAATTATGAAAGTTTATAATATGTTTTACAAACTGATTGAAAAACTATGGTCTTGATAAATACAAGCATGGATGAGATTTTATTTGAAATCGAAATTTAGGATGAAAAGTTTTATGAAAGTTGTGTTTGGAAAAATATTTCCTCGCAAAAGTAATTTGTAGAAAAGATTGAGAAAGGAAGAGAAATGAAAATGTTTTAGAAAAGTTTTGAGCAAAGAAAGGGTGATGGAAATGTTTTTAGAAAGGATTGAAGAAAAGAAAGAGAAAGAAAAATGTTTTTAAAACACCAAGGCATACCATCCCCTTTAATGGTCAGTGTCAGAACGGGCATCATGTGTGTAAGACCCAGAATCAGAAGTTGCCTACCACATGCTAGTGCAAGGGTCGGTTGGGAAATTAGGAAAATGAGTCATTAGAGGTTTAGGAAAAAGTCATTAAGTTGCCTAGTATATGGATGACAGAATCCTCGCTCTGCGTGTGTGATAAGCAAATTCCACCACGCATACAAAAATCCCCCTCCCCCAGAAGTTATCCCCGCTCTGCATAAGTGTTGAGTATGTTCACCACGCATGACAAAAATCCCAGGTACTAATTAGTGTAGAAAATAAATCCGAAATCATTTTAAAAGGAAAGTTTACAAGTTATGGATTTTCATACTTTATGTAAAGAACAAGAATTTTCAAAATATCATATTTTTGGAAAGAGATTTTTAGAGATGGTTTCACAAGTTATAGATTCACTTATTTGATGTATTAAAGTTCTATATAAAAGTTTACAGTTTACTTTGATATGAGAAATTATTTCAGTTTTATTTCCAAGTAAGAATCGTTTGTGAATTTTTGAAAATGTTTCTTTTATAAGAAATAAGTTTTGAGTAGAAGGAATTTTAGAAAATTACATCAAGGTTTATATTTTATTACGAGATCACGTTTCAAATTTAGTTTTACTATTTAAGATATGAAATTTTATAATTTATTGAAAAGTAGTTTTTGTTATCAAAAAGGTTACATTTATTTAGAAATATTTTTGAAAACTTATATCCACTCACTAGGCATTAGGCTCATCCCTTGTTTTAAAACCCTTTTCCCCCTCAAGTATCTGCTACAGGTTGATGTAGATTACTACGTATCACGAGGAAGGCCATATGATGACAACTAGTTGAATTTGTGTTTATTAATTTTGTATTTTCAAAATTTGTAAGTGTGTTTTCGAATTAGTTTTACAAATTGATAATCACTTTTCAATTCTTTGAGAAATCATTTTATATGTTTAGTTTGTGGTTTTCAACTCGAGAAATTTAAAGATTAAAGTTTTTGTTCGACTTGCATTTTGATCGAAGTCATATCCAAAATTTTGAGGGTTAATTCCAAACATTTTCAAAAAATTTGGATTTTTATTTAGAAGATCCCAGTTTTCACAGGATCATTTCGAACTCAGGATAGGAGTCAAGTCGGATCCTATCAAGATCAATTTGATTAATTTATCCAAACTTTTTAGAGTTGGGAGGTACTGTTTATAAAAGCTCTCCTATATATATATAAAAAGAGAGAGAGAGAGAGAGAGATTAGTATGAGCTAAATGGATAATTTTCGAAAGATATATAACTAAGACATTTTACATTGTAAGCCGATTGACAATTAAACTCATGAACTAATACTTGAGAGACGAGGCAAAAAGAACTTCTCTAGCAAAAGAACACATATAGGGGACACAAATAATTTTATCCTTCGCTAACTGCATTGAACAGAAACATATTATTTTAAAAAGGTAAAAACAATTAGCAGAAGAAAGTACGAGTATAACTACCAGGCATCTACCTACTACTACATTATCTAATACATCATAAATCTCATCAATCTCAATTTTAAATATCATAGTTTAGCCATTTAACCTTATAGATTTAATGGTTCCTACAAAATGATATTCGATCCTAGAGATCTCAAATTCATTACATATACTACATTATAGAAGTGTTTAGTATGTATTAGGCTTTAGTCATTTATCCATATTGAATATGATATATTTACACGATAGGAACTTTTCAGTTAGGACTAGTTTGATAATCAATTCCCGCATTCTGCAACCGCTATACAATATCCATACAATTAGTATACATGTGAGGTTTATTGTCAAATGAGAACTAAAACGTAACCATAACAAGAGCCAAATAGAAACCAATGATGTGGCATCGTAGAGTAGCAGAGCTAGATGGGTCGGTAAGAATGAACATATTCCATGTCCTCCCCACATTGAAGTTCATTGTGTCATGCACATTATGAATCTGCGTCCACGGTGACAACTGCGACGATCGAGGAATAAAGACTACTGACATGACAAAAAACATTGGTTAAGACAGAGATGGCACGATAGAAGTGACAGTTCAGCAGCGCTAAGAGCTGGGTTTATGCAACTATGGATATAACATAAGTGTGAAGCTATATGTATGAATATAGCATGCCATCACTAACGTGTCTTATTCTATATGGAAAGTCCCTAGAGTTGATAGGAGAGCCTCCTTTTTATAGAGGGTTGTGAGAGATTTTTGAGGAAAGGATCAATAAGCGAGAATCCAGGAATTCGCTATGACTTTGCTGTCAAGTTAATCTTTTGAGAGATTTTCTCCTATTAGTTACTCTCCTTATTTGAATATATCTCCAATATTGAAGTGAATTCAATTTAGGAAATTTCCGTTCCTAATCGTAAATGGATACAATTATATTTTAGGGAAAATGCATAAAATGACCCCTTTCAGCATGTGGACTCCAAAATTGACCTTTTTGCTTTTGTTCATACATAAATGACCATGAATGGACCAAAATGCCCTTAATGAACAATGGGTTTAATGAACAATCACTAAAATTGATAGACCTATCTTCACACCTGTTCGTCTCTCCCGTCGAGCAGACTTTGACTTTTCACAAGCCATTTGTGCAGCAGTCTCCTCCCGTCGACCGTCCATCTAATCTATCATAGTAATGAAAGCCAACATGAAGTCGCATTTTCGATGGCCAACGTCTTTGGTGAGTTTCTAACCTCGTCTCTTCACAGCTGTGCAGCAGTCTTTGTTAACCAGTCTGACGTCTCTTCGTAGTTCCGATGGACAACATCTCTTCTTACCTCTCATAGCCAACCTCTGTTCTCATGTCCCACGGCCACCTTTTCTTGTGTCTTCCCTTTTAAGAAAGAAATTAACGTTAACCCATTTTTTGACTGTCGAAGAATTGCCCACAGCTGATGCTCTGCTTCAGTGTGAGTGGGTATTGTATTTGACTAGTTATGTTTGCTTTCTGTATGTATGTGACTATGGTTATATGAATCAAAAGTGGGTTTTGGCTATTTTGTGTACTGTAATGTATGGTTTTGTAGGCACAATGAGATGTGAAAGTTAGATTGCATTGGTAGTTGTAATGTAAATATGTACTTTGAGGGTTGGATTTGTAACTGAGGTTGAGATCAGTTTAGCAGTGGAGTCTTCATGTTAAGGGTGGGAATCCAAACTTTTAATTTTAGATTCTCAACTTTCAGGTTGGGATTCGCAATCTGTAGGTTGCGACTCATACCTTTTATGTCTAGAAGTCGAACCTTCAGGTTTGGATTCTTAGACTTGTTATTTAAGAATCCTAACTAGAAGGTTGGAATTCACAGTTTTTAAGTTCTGTATCTTAACATAACCAGTTGAAAATTCAACCTCCAACTTGGGAATCCCAACCTTCTGTTGGGTTTCTCAACCTTCAAGTTAGGTTTCTCAACCTAAAGGGACATCGGGGTGGAGATCTCAACTTTGAGGTTGGGATTCCTAATCTAAAAGGTGAGAATCTAATTTAAAGGTTGGGAATTCCAACCTTCCAGCTGGGAATCATAATCTTACGGTTGTTCAATATCGAACTTTGGAATCTCAACCTCAGGGTTGGGATTCCCAACTCTGAGATTGAGATATCAAATTTGCAAAAACATCCCAACCTAGAAGTTGAGATTCTCAACCTTAAGGTTGGGATTCGTAACTCAGAGTTAGGATTTCCAATGTTGAAACAACCTGGACGTTGGGAGTCCCAGCCTGTTACTGAACCCGAGGTTGGGCTTATCAACATTGGTATTGGATCAATATTGGAAATCCCAACAACATTTTACGAATCCCAACTTGGAGGTTGGGATCTCAACCTTTAAGTTGAGAATCTGAACCTGATCATCCGGATGTTTATAGACATTTGAAATCTTGACCTTATGGTTGAGACTTCTTACCACAACGTTAAGATTCCAAATTATGCTTTGAAATAAAGTTGGAAATCCGAACCTTGATTAAAAATCAAAATTTGGAATGTCAACTTCGTGGTTGGGAATCCCAACTATGATGTTGAGATTTCAAATGAGGAATAATAATCCCAACCTCCAGGTTGGGATTTTTATTCTTATAGTTTGGATTTAGAATCTTGACCCAACATCCACGTTAAGAATTCCGTCCTAGAACCTAAGTTGAGGTTGGGATTCCCAACCTCAATGTTGGTATAGGTTGGGAATTATAATCTTTTGGTTGGGAGTCCTAACCTTCAGATTGGGAGTCCCAATCTGCATCCCAACCTTGCAGGTTGGGAATCCCAACTTTGAGGTTGAGAATTCCAACCTGAAGCTTGGGAATGTGAATCTGTGTTTTCCATCAAGTTATGATTCTCTACGTTGAGGTTAACATAGTAAAAATGCTAGGTTGGTATGTGTTTACATTTTCATCTCCTTGTTTATTGATGGTGTTTGAAAAACGTTTGGTTGAATGGGTTTTTTGGATTGATTATTGATGTTGTATAGCATTTGATATAAAAAAATTAAAACATTGCCATGAAAGGTTAACAAGTGGTTATTGTGGTTGAAATAAATGCAATTAGTGGGGAGTTTATAATGAAATTATAAACTGCGTTGGTTGGGAATTTGTGAGAGTTGCAATGTTGGATATATATACTGACCACACTACTACATTAATTTCATAGGTAGAACGACATGGGTACAGTTAGAGTTGTTGTTCAATATGATGGTCAGTGGAACAATAAAGGAGGAAACTTTCTGTATGAAGGTGACAAGATAAAAGGAATTTTATTGTCGAAGAATATAGCGTTTGAAGAATTACAAGATGTTGTATGTCGTGCACTTGATATAAAATGTGCTGAGTTTGCAATTACAATAAAGTTCATATACAAAATGTGTGATGTTAGCCCACCGATTGAAATGATGACTGATAGTGATGTTCAGTTCATTATCGTTGAAGTTAGTGATGTAAAGATGAGGAATGCATTATGTATTACAGTGGAACGTAAATGTGCCTCGACAGTAGCCTTGTCAGTTGATGAGGAAGAATATGCCAAAAATCTTGGAGTAGGTGTTACTATAGTGAGAAATTTGGGCACTGAAGTTATAGTTCCTGTTGACGAAGTCATGACCGATGAAGATTTTATCGGGGTTGATAACTATGTAGATCACATTTTTGATCATTTTGGGTCCGAAGGTGCAGATGTGTCCACATCTCCAGTAGCTGGTCTGAAAGCATCACAAAATTATAAGGTAAACAGTACATATGAGAATAAGTTGAAATCAGAAATGGTTGAGTGGGATTATGATGATGCAACGACAGCTTCGATTCGTCGTGGAAAAAATGGTAGCTATTCTGATAGTGTCTTCGATAGTGTAAAAGACATTCGGACGGGTGATATTTTCGCTAATAAGGAAGAGATCCAGCTGAATATGAGAATGTTAGTTCAATATAAGAGTGAAGAAGTCCACCAAAGACATGTTTGGTTTTGGCCTGTGTTCAGAAAAGTTGCAAGTGGTGGTTACGTGCAACAAAACTTGCGGGGTCAACTGCTTTCCACATGCGTAAATACATTCCGCAACACACTTCTTCTCTTGATTCTTTTGTTTTTCACCGTCCACAAGCAATAAATAAATTGATTGGCCATTGTATCAAATGGAAGTATATGGGTGCTTCGCCATGTTACCGTCCAAACAACATCGTTCAGGATATGAAGAAAAGGTATGTGATGACTTGTACTTATAATAAAGCATGGAGGGCTAGAGAGGTAGTTATGACGTTAGGTAGGGGACCACCTGAACAGTCCTATAGTATGCTTTCATTGTATTGTGCAATGTTGGAAATGAAAAATCCAAGGACTATAATTGAGATTGAATGTGATGCTTCTAATCGGCTCAAGAACTTTTTCATGGTATTAGAAGGTTTTATTACGGATTTAGATCGTCCATTCGGCCCGTTATAACTGTTGATGGAACTTTCCTAAAATCCAGGTATAAAGGTACCCATTTATTGTGACTTGCATGGATGAAAATAACTAAGTCTATCCATTAGCTTTTGGGATTGGAGATTCTGAAAATGATAATGCATGGATATGGTTTATGACAAAGTTGCATGGGTCTATTGGAGAAGTTGATGATCTAGTGTTCATATCATATCGAAACACAAGCATAGCAACGACCATTGCATATTCATTTCCAGGGGCATTGCATGGAATATATATGTATCTAGGGCTGGCAATTTGGAACCGACACGACGGGTCGACACGAAACTGACATGATTATTACGGGTTAGGGTTGAGCCTAAACGGGTTGGACAAATTAACGAGTCAACCCGTCTAACTCGTTAACTTATCGTGTCAGGTTAATCATGTCACAGGTTGACCCCTTAAATGAGGGTAAAAATATAATTTAATATCTGAGAGGCATTCTTGTAATTTTTGTGAGAGATATATATACCTTCAAAATCTAAACCCTAACCATTCCACACATTGTTGCAGCCACCGCACCTCTCCTCTAGCTCACCCCCACAGTCCACTCCACGACTCCACCTCTACGGTTCCATCTATCGCACGGCCGCACCGGACATTTCCTCCATGACCACGCCGGTCATTTCGTCGCCGCGCCGGTCACACATCTGCTTCGTCACCTGTCTCATTTAGTCGTCATGCTAACTGCCACAGCCCCTTTGTCACCTATAGTCTCCTTCAGTCGCGGCCACGGGTCTCTTTCTATCGCCGAGCCGATTCTCCTTCTATTACTGCCACACGTCTCCTTTGGTCACCGCACCGCACCACCTTCGTCACCCATCGTCTCCTTCGATCACCGCCACGCGTCTCTTTCTGTCGCCGTCGCATCTCCTTCGGGTCGCCGCCATGTCGATCTCATTCGGTCACTATGCCGCTACTCATCCGCACCCCTATCTCCTTCAGTCGCGGCCACCCATCTCCTTTTGTTGCAGCGCCATATCTCCGTCGTCACCCATCGTCTCCTTCGTCACCCAGCTATGCCGATTTGCTTCGTGACCCAGCCACACCATACCCCACACCATTTCTTCATCTCGGTTCATCAGCTTCGTCACCCAGTTGGTATGTAGATTTGTTTTAGTTTTGATTTTTGATTGTGATATTGAAACTATTTAGTGGAAATGTGTGAAAACTATGATTGTGTTGATTTTTGAAATGCAATACTATGATGCAATGCAATACTTTGAACATGATTAACAATTTAACACTAACATTAAACTATATAGTTAATTTTTTTTCGGTTCTTGATATTGATGGTTAACAATCAATTACAAATATTAAATCTGTGCAAATTTACATGCATATTTATATTTGTCCAGTACATATTTTTTATGTATATTTGTTATATAAAAAAGTACGAATGTGTGTGTAATTGTGTAAATATATTGTTACATTTGGATCCCTTTTTTATATCTGACAATCAAAGTACAATATTATTTTTTGGCAGGTTTAGTCTGGTGGATGCAATCAACACCTGCTGTTGTTATTCCATTACGAAGGACTACATTTGCAGATCTATTTTTCATCTGCTGTTGTTATTCTATTATGAAGGACTACATTTGCAGATTTATTTTTCATGTTTTTGTGTGTTTTTTTTTTTTTAAATATGAAGGATTATATTTATAAATATGTTTTTATAATCATTTGAATTTTTATGGTTTGGATTGTATGTGTGGATGATTGTATTTTTAGGTTTTATGTATTTTGATTTTAATTTTGTTTTTTTATTATATCTATATTAAAATTTAAACTTATTAACTATTGTCAAACGGGTCATAAACGGGTGATTAATCGTGTCAGCTAAACTGGTTATTAAACGTGTCGACTAACGGGTTAGTATTCGTGTTGGTTAAACGGGTTGATAACGTGTCGGTTTAACGGATTGATAAACAATCCGTAAATAAACGGGTTAATCGGGTCGTTTTCGTGTCGACCCGTTATAAATCGTGTCGTGTTCATGTTGAAGGTGTTTAACCCGTTTACTTATCATGTCGTGTTCGGGTCGTGTCAAAAATTATCGTGTCGTGTTCGTGTTGGGTCCAACCCGACCCGTCAACCCGGATTGCCACCCCTATATGTATCACCTCGGCCAAAACATGAAGGCCAGTTGTAAATGTGGTAATGTGCATGAACTATTTTACAAGGCTGCCAAAGCTTACCGAGTTTCAGTGTTCAATGAAGTCATATCCCAAATTTCAGCACTTAATGGTAACACAACTGAGTATTTGATTGTTGCGGAACCGACCAAATGGGCTAGATGTGAGTTCAATGGTAGAAGATATTCCATTATGACAATAAACATTGCAGAGTGTTTGGATGCCATTTTAAACGAAGCACGAGATTTGTCAATCACGAAGTTAATAGAGCATATACGTGGCCTACTTCAAAGATGGTTTTGGGAAAGGCATGAGAAAGCTGCAAAAATGCAAACGCCAATGACAAGATGGGTTGAAGGGAAGCTATGACAGAGGATGAAGAAAGCTGGTTGTTATCTTGTGCGACCAATTGATGTAGATAGGTATCTTGTTATCAACGAATTTTTTAACCCAATTGTGAACTTGCGGAGTGGAACTTATGACTGCAAAAAATCTCAAGTTGACCAACTTCCATGTGCACATGCCTTGGCAGTCTGTACTACTCGCCATCTATCCTGCTACGACTACTGCGTTGCGTACTATAGTACTGAAACATTAGTACCAGCATATGCACCTTCCATTCATTCGGTTGGGCTTGAAGACGAGTGGATTTGGCCTGAACATCTTGAAGTTCCGGTCGTCCTACCACTTGAAGGTCATAAGCCTCGTGGACGCCCTAGTACAAAAAGAAAACCTTCGAAAGGTGAAGAAAAAAAATAGTCAAACTGCAGTAGGTGCGGTGGCTTCAGACACAACAGACAAAAGTGTAGCGTACCAATTTCGGTATAATAAGCTGCTACACGAAAACTGGAAGACGTCAACTCCATTCCCTTCATTTTGTAAATGGGAAGTCCATCTAATTTTTTGGCCTTTGTTTATTGCTTGATGTAATTAGTTTGTTTTTTTGGTTGTAACATTTATGTATGTGCACTTTTGTATATGAATACTGCAACATTGTAACCCATTTCATGCACTTGCTGCACCAGTTAAACTGAATGACATTGTCAACTATTTATGTAATATCTGTCAAAAATATTTGTATATCTGCATTTCTATCTCCCTGAGTAGTGGCTGTAGTTCTATATTTTTGGTTGTAACATTTATGTATAGTCTGTACCAAATATTTGTATATCTCCCATTGGTGAATGCTTCCGAAAATAAGTACATGTATACATGAAAAGCTTATGCAACATGACATTCTGGGATTATCAGTGCCTAACACCTGGTCCAGGCTGAAGCACAATATGCAAGGTATTTCCAAATGGCACTAACGGGCTAATTTCAAATACAGATATGACATGACAGCACTGATGAGGCCAAGATATATCAGATATGTCATAACAAGCAGTAGATGAAAGAATTTACATTTGCTGCCATTGCCACCACAGTCACTGTGAAAGATAGAAACTTGCCAGATTAGACAACGACAACAAAACTGTAATGTTTAAAAACATGTGCAGTTCCACTACTATCAAATGAGGTTACCCTATGATTCCACTACATAAAGGATAGGGACAGTTACACATAACAAGCAGAAATTAAACAATTTCAACCCATCTGTAACTTTATAAATAAAAATCAGAAATGAATTGTAGTTGTCAGTATAAATTTCTAATTAAAAAGGGGTGATTGAAAGGATTTGAGGTTTAGTATGATTGTTTACAGCTCATCATTTTTGCCCTCGACAATCCAACCCTTGAATGCAATTTGCGTGTCAACATCAATGCATGTTGTATCCTGTCTCATTCCACACCAACCATTACACAAATAAGAGATGCTGATGCCATGATATTACAGTCCTTATGATGTTGTGACACAGTCTATGCTAGAAAGCATTGGTCCCCTCTGCCAAATTACATGAAAACTTCTAAGCAACATATGTGCACAGAGCTACAACTAATGTCTGGCCGTTGAAGTCACGGAATCACAAACCTAGTTAGCAGCAGAAATCACAACTGAATATATATACGTTAGACGGAATGTGACAAAATACCGTCAAAGTTACAAACAAAACAAGTCATCATGATAGATTACTAACGATCAAGTTGAACCCCCTACCCCCCATAACTGACGAGACCATTTCCACAGGTTAAGACCTAGGTGCTTCAGGAATTCTAGTATACGGGATTTGTCGAATGACTTCAATGGCTGACCGTGCGCCATGTGTTCAGCCAACTTGATTATGAAGATCCCACAATCACCACTACTATATAATAGCAGACAACATACATGTTAGCAAGCGATGTACTTATAATTGCCAATCCCATGATACTGTTGCATGTGGTACAACTCTTACCTCATAGGTTGTTGTGGCTTGTCATCGCATCGTGATAGGGACCATCCATCCTTCCAATACCAATCTGTAGTCATATAGGTATCTGTCCTATTGTGGTCAATCTTCTGAAGGAGCAGTTGCAGTAGCGTTTGTATAGGTTGCAAAAACTGTTCCCATTTGTGTATATACGTGCCCAGTGAGTCAAACAGGGTTATCATTCGCTCCTTGAAGTGTACTTTCACCAGTACCTAATGTACACCCCTATAATTGAATAGCATGTACAGCTAACGCACGACAAACAGAACATAATCAGAAATGAACTTCAGAATGTCACATAACAGATAAAATAACAACACCAAAGCAAACAATTAACGTTGATACCGTTGTAAGTCCTGCCCAGGCTAGAGAGGTAACCTCCCTCAATGCTTGTCTGCTGCCGGCCACCTCTCCCCTTACATATCTTATACACATGTCATCATCAGCCCAAATAGTTTTCTTCTTCTTATAAGTATCTCATTTACCTAGCAAATGTTGCTACATATATTCAAAAAACATGTGAATTAGTAAGGCAAAAATGTTTCACAATTTAGCATTCAGTTGACTTTAAAGGGACTATAATAGTCACCCCAAACAAAATATTTGTGGTCGTGAATGCTTCCATCTTGGTAGTAGGGAATCACATCGACTTCCATCGAATAAACCAGAAAGCAGCATCCAGATGGTTATGCTGAGTACTCGTTATATATGTCTGACATACCTACTTGCCATATTATTTAGATGCACCAAATCTTGTAACCACTTATTGGGTTTGCACAACTCCCTAAACCACTTTCGATTACAATCGCCTATTGGTAAGCAAATCGTTTGTCTATAATGACAAACCCATTTTTGACAATTGGTTATATATTAACCAAAAAACATTATAAAAGACAATAAGAATGAAGTAAGCATGATAGAAACATACAAGTCGTTTGGAACATGCTCGGTACACCATGCTTTAAATGCTTGCAGATCAGTATCGGACGGTTTAGAAAATGGTTCGTACTTGGTGCGCTTTTTGGGAACAACTTGGATTTGCTGAAATGGAGACGAAATTTGTGGACCCTTTTTTCGCTTTCTTTTGAAAATTTTGGTTTTAGGAATAATATTCAAACTTATATCCGAACATGGCGAAGGCCACCCTAGTATTGCTTGACTTGGCACGCTAGGGTGTAATATCATTTTCCCTTTGAAACTGCCTACCTTCGCATGTGTCACTTTGGCACTGCCTTTTACCGTATTATGCAACGATGTTTCGGGCATTTTTATCGGGCCACCTTCCAACCCTGATAAAAGGGTGGACACTTGTGGACCCTTGTCTTGCTTTATCCGAAACTTGGAAGACTGTGGTAAAATCTTCACACTTGCATCAGAAGACATGGAAGGAGACAGGAGCCATGCTTTTGTTACCGAAACTATCCACCTCTTCATTAGTAGTGTCTTCAGGCATGTCGGCCACAACTGGCACCGCTCATTCCATCCCAGTACTGTATCCAGTTCTTTCACATTGTACCTCATCGGTGTTCTGCCAAGCAAAATTCCAACGGTATCAGTACATATTACTATAAATTACTCATAGCTAACGCAAGCCAGCTCTATAGTGTACCTTCAATGCAGGTGGCTTCTGATGTGCTAGAACATCATTATTTCTAAATAAAAAGTTGATAATCATATCAACCTTGGTGTTTGTTTTGTGCAGGACATCGGATGTTTCCTGTACCTTCATATTCTTGTCTTCAAGCTTCTTGTTTGTGGCCTGCAGTATATTCATCATGTCTTGCTTAACCTGATCCAGTTGTTTTTGGACGGCTTATAATTGATCACTATGAGAACTACTGCTATCCTTGGCAGCCTGTATAAAAGTCAACATGTACTAATAAGTGGTATACTATATAGCATAGCACTATCAGAGGCGCCGCTATCAAAAGACACCTGAGCTACACCCTCCTCCTTGCTCACGAAATATTTCCAGTAATCCTCTTTTTCCTCTACAGTTGTGGCCTCCAACGTAAGGTGCGCTTGAAACTAGCATGAAACGAAAAAACAAATATTCAAAACAGCAACTAAAAAGCAGGGCGCCTATTAAAATCAGTAATTGTTATGGGTATTTTGGTTTACCACGTCAACAGTAATATATATACATACATCAGAGTGATATAACAACTTAACAATATCTCCTAACTTTGGGATTGCCATAGAACTCCAATTGATGATTTGGGGTGGTATATTGCTGGATTTCAATGCAATTTATTACCCAATTGTTGGAATTGCTTCATAAGCCTATATCTATGAGTGCACAAACAAATAACAAACATTATACGCAAACGAACCAACAATTTCGAAGCAATATAAACTAAAAAACAAGAGACATAAACCTGAAATGCATATGGGAAACCAGACAAAGAATAGAGTGCATCATCTACCTTGATATGCTACCCTTTATTTCGTTTTCCAACCTTGTCAGCTATTTTCTTAAAATCTTTTTGCATGCCACGCAACGTCATCTTGTAGCAGCATCGGCCCCAAGGGTATTTGTTGAATGCATTGACATCTTCCAATAGTCGAATATGCTCCCTTCGAATCTAGTTCTTCGGATCCTTCCTAAGTAACACCGTCTCTAACAAGTACAACAACCCAAGTTTGACAATGTCCTCATCATTGTTCGAAGAAGCACCCCTGATTGTCATGTCCAGACATTTGTTTTAAACTTTACCAGTACCAGGAAAAATTATGTCACTGAACTTCTCACTAGATGGACAATCATCAGCTAACCTGTCCCTCGGGTATGACCCATAATCAAGCCTTATGATGATGCTAAACTCATGTATAAAACCGAATGACAATGTCATTCGAGAGTGCAAACCACAGCTCCTCTAAATCATCACAATCCACTTGCCGGAGAAGCAAAAGTTATGCACTAACTGACTAGCAAACCTTAGGTCCTTAAGGTGCAATAGTTTACCAAAGCATAAGGTGCTGAACATCTCCAATTTCACGTCATTTAACTTTTCTGCTATCACTTTTATAGCTCCCAACTTGGAGAAGCATGTAACTTTTGAATTAAAATGATCGGAGTCCATGATCTTGTATGTCACTGTAGAATCCATCTACCCAACCTGCACCTATAAAAGAGCACATTAAAAATTTCATTACCACATTTAATCATTGAACTCTAATATAAGATATATCATATCAGTACATATCAGTTGTATACCAAAGAACAAATAAAACACAAGCAATTACGTTACAATATCAACGACTTCACACCTAAAAACAACACTAACCAAGTCCAAATTTCACCAAATCAATGCATCTATCAAGGAACCTATATTTATGTAATCTCAATCTGGAGGTCCACCGTCCCAATTTGTAATCTCAAACTTAATTAGAGTTGGAATCCTAAATTAAAAGTTGGGATTCGGACGTCTATGTTGCAAATCCCAACCTACAACTTACGAATCTTAATCTCGAGGTTGGGGTCCAATCTTGAAGTTGGGAATCCCAACCTCCAAATTGCAAATCCCAATTTGTGAAACTCAAAGTTTGGTTTCAACTAAACTTCACAAAATATATCAACCAAAGGTTACAAATCCCAACCTAGAGATTGGGTTTCAACTTGCAATTCAGAAAGTATGTTCAACCTAGGTTACATATTCAAACCTGAAGGTTAGTAATCCTAATTTTAAGGAGGGGAATCCCAACCTCATTCCCAATCTGAAAATTGAGATTCCCAACCTCGAAGTTAGGAATGCCTAACCACATTGCGCATATCAAGCACGAGCATGGAAATCCTAACCTTCAAGTGTGGAATCCCACCTTAGAGGTTGATTTCAACCTAGGTTACAAATCCAAACCTAAAGGTTGGGAATCCCAACTTTTGTGGTTGAGAAATCCCAACCTTCAAGTGTGGAATCTAAACCTTCAAGTGTCGAATCCCACCTTTAAGGTTGGTTTCAATTTATAAATCCCAACGTAAAGGTTGGGAATCATAACTTAAAGCTTAAGAATCCCAACCTTGGAGATTGGGATTCCTAACCTCCAGATTGCGAATCTCAAACACAAGGTTGGAAATCCCAACCTTCAGGTTTGACAATCCCAACCTTCAAGTTTGGAATCCAACCTTGAAGGTTGGTTTCAGCTTTCGCTATGTTAGAATCCTAACCTGAAAGTTAGAAATCCCAACATGAAGGTTGGGACACCACCTTCGGGTTATCATCTTACCTTAGAGGTTGGGAATCCCCATATGCAGCTTATAATTCCAAACCTCCAAGTTGGATTCGTAGTTGGCGGGATTGTTTACAATAGCTTAATATCCCTTTTTGCAAACCAACACAACCACACAATTATCCAACATAAACCAACAGTATCAAACTCCCAAAGGTTACAATACCCATGAACGATAACTTGAATCCAATAGTTTACAACATTCAAAACACAAACTCAATAATTTTAACAACATAAACAATTGTTTACAAAAAACATGTCAGTTGTTCTTATTGTGTAAAAATTTCCTCGCTACCGCGATTTTCAATTAGCTTACATTTGTTACCTCTTCATCATTCGCATTTTTGCCTCTTCTTCCCTCAATTTCTTCCTTCTTCTTCCGTCTTCCTCTTCTTCTACTACTTTTGATAGTTTAGGGTTTCTATGATAGAAAATAAACGGCATTGAACTCGGACAGAGAACGACAATGGGTGGGTCGGCCTTGTGTTGTCGATCGTCGGTGAAGGTTGCCAATCAATGGCATGCGACGGATATGAGGTGGGACGGTTGGTCGGGCTTCCTAAACTGTTCTTTAACAAAAAAATAACATAAAAAACTCCCAACAGAGAGAATACCGAAATGACCGTCAGTTTTGCCTCGTCGGTCATTGGTCGAGGTCTGCAGCCGGTATGATGCGACGATAATGAGGTTGGAGAATGAGTTGCAAAAGGTTGGGAATGGCAAGATAGTGAATCGGTTATTAGAGAGACACTAACCGATACTCAAAATTTTAAATGGCAGGGTCAAAGGCATTTTTGTCTGGAAAAAGACAACGTCCAATGATTTCAAAAAAAAAAAAAAGGTCAAGGTTGCAATGGTTCATCAAAAATGGGTTACTTTTCAACAAAACCCTATATTTTATTGGTTTTTTGGGCTTTGGATCCCGCCTAATCGATACTTAGATCCAACAATTTAGGTTATCCAAATTTTGACTATTACAGTGCTTAGAGATGTATATAAAGGCCTCTTCTCATTGTTTCACTAGAATTGAGAGAAAATAGTTATGTAACTCTTTGAGTGAGGTTTTCTTGAGTGTTATAAAATTATTATTCTTTTAGGTGTAATCAAAGTTTGGGCTGTGAAGATTTGACTATTTGTAGATATAAAGGTTGTTTGTTTTTTCCACTTAACACTTAATAATGCTGAATTATACCTATTAGAATATTTTCGTTTGTTTTTTTTAAGTGGTCAAATCACTTAAAACTACCAAAAAACAATTGAAAAAATTAAGTAAGAATTTTTAATTTTTCACTTAATTGCAAATCACTTAATGACATTTAAAAATTTTTATTTCAAATCTATCATTCCCAAAATAACATAATTTCAAATTTATCCTAACTTTATATTACTCAAATTTTCATTTTTTTTTCCTTGATATTTATAAAATATATTTGACAAGTAAAACCTAAATACATTTCATGTCAAATTGTCTTAGAATTGAACTAATATATTTTAATTTACAATTTAAACATTTATTTTTTTAGTTGTTTTCTTAAATATATTAATATATTTAAATATAAATATGGCTAATACTACTATTTTTTAATTATTAATAAAATATTATTAATATGCACATACAAAATGTTTTAGAATTTATTAAATTATTTATTTTTAAATGTTTGTATTAAATTAATTAAAATTACATAAGAACAAATAATAGAAATGGTATAAATATCAACTTACTAGTTTTCAGATAATTTTAAATTTAAAAAACAAACAAGTTTACAACATATTCAGAGATAAGGGAAAAAAAAATAAACATATTATTCAGATTTCAGATTTCAGTCACTATTCAGTCTTTAGTCTTCAACAGTACTATTTAATCTTCAGATAAAAAAACAAACGACCCCGTAGTTCACTTTGGATGAACTACGTAAATTTTGTGTGTTGTTTTGACTTTTTTTCTGTATTATTTTATTATTTCATTGATATGATGTTTTAGAAGGTTTATTTCCTAACAAGACACTGATAGGATACTACCACCAATAAATATTGTCCAAATTTAAATCAAGCTAGTAATTTCTATTGGCCTTTTTTTTTTTTTTTCCTAATAAAGTTATGAAAAAAAAAAAAAAAGGAGTTAATTTGAAATTTGGAGTGAAATAGATGAGAAATTATAATGGAGAAATCCATCAGCAGGCTTTCAAATTTCTTAAAAGAGAAAGCACTGCTTTTTTTAACAACGTTTTTGTGGAACACAAGAAAAGCCGATAAAGGCAAATGCTAAGTAATTTACATTTTTTAACCATCTTTGTCAAAACAGCCGTGTGGACTACAAGAAACGCAGATAAAAGCAGACAAAAGTGAACGCAGAAGTAATATACCTTTTGACCAAGGTGGAAGTTGGACTACGGTCTTTTTCAAAACAGCGGTGGAAGGAGACCGATGTAAACGCATTAGTAACTTACATTCTGACTAAGATGGAAGTTGGACTACGATCTTTTTCAAAGCTGTTGGACTACGATCTTTTTCAAAGCTGCCATGTGGAATACAAGAGAAAAGCAGACAAAACCAAAGCAGACAAAAGTAAACGCAAAAATAATTTACGTTTTGACCAAGGTGGGAGTTGGACTTCCCAATAATCATAGCTTTTCTCTATCATTCATGATTAGTAGTATTAAGGATGTAATTATCTAATAATAAAATAAAAGACAAAAAGAAACACAATAATTTGTCCCAATCATAACATTCACAAACTTTATCCTAAACACTGACAAATGAGATAATGAGGGATGCCTTGGCCATTAACAAAGCAACCCTCTCTTTTTCCAAGCAATCTTTTGGTCTTTCCATGTATATCTCTCTTTTAAACAACTAGCGAATTTGATAGAATTAAGTGATTTCTTAAAAAAAAAAAAAAAAAAAAAAGATTTTATTAACATAATTTTTAAGAAATTTCAAATTTTAAATAAATAATTTATATTTATTTTTCCAATTTATTAATGTTGTTTCCTATTTTTTAAAAAATAAACACAATTTTTATTTGCTTTTCAAATATTAATATTTATCCTAAATTCCATGTTAGTATTTTTCAAAATTGAAGAATCACCATTCAAAATAGTTTACACGGTTTCATAATTGACTTGGAATATTGTTATAGTCTTCTTCACAAAGGAAATTTCACTTGCATTTTGAATTATGATCAAAAACCTTTTTCTCTCTCTGCATAAATTATTCTTGAATAAGTGACTATATTTATTTGTGTACATTATAAAATTTTAAAAATTTTAATAATTAACTAAAATTGCAGTCAAGTAAATAAATAGATATCATTTAAGAAAATCTACAATAATAAAGAACAATAAGATATAAAACTTATGCTTACGATAATCAAACTATTAAAAAAAAAAAAAAAAAAAAATATTCTGTCAAATAGGGTATAAAACTCTATATATATATATATATATATATATATATGTTAGTAACATAACAATAATATTAACAGGTTATGACATAAAAATTAAAATTTCATAAACTCTCCAGATTATAATGAATTTGCAGTGATAGAAGTATAAAATAAAAATATTGAGACCCATGTATAGCACGGTGTGTCCTTAAGATAAATTCGCTGTCTATCTTCTATGTTGTTCAACGTTTGTCTTCTAAAATACAACAATATCAACCAAAATCATTTGGTGAACTAACTAAAATCGTTTGGTGAACTAACTATCCATGAATCTTAATCACTGGGGAATTTATGACTAAAAATAATGTTTGAGAGAAATTAAAATTGAAAAATAAAATGGATTCTGCATTATCTCTGAAAAACTAGAAAAGATGCCAATTTATAGGCTTCATATGCACAATTTCAAAACAAGAAATAATGCTTTAATTCGCTTTTAATTCTATTGATTTTGCGGTAACAAAGTATTAATACAAGAGTTAATACTACAAAATTCAATTCATAATTAAACACATATGCATCTACAAATTTCAAGAATCAATTTTGCAAATTCAATTCAAAATAAATTATGTTTGCAGTTACAAAATTCAAACGAAATTTTGCAAATTCAATTAAGAATTAATCATTATAATGGCTACAATTATTCATGAAATAATCATATCCACAGTTACAAACACATAATTTGTAACGCCCCGAATTTTCTCTATTTAAGAAAAAAAAAATAAAAATATATATCCGAATGAACAATATTTCGGCAAGAACAGTATTTTTCAAATGAATAGTGATTTTTGGATGAATAGTTATGAGTAAATAGTGATTTTTGATAAACGGATCCTGAAAATCATTAAAAGTAAAAATTGTGATGAATAATATTTTTGGGTGAACAGTATTTTTGGATGAAAAAGGTTCTCGTAAATAGTGATTTTAGAAAAATGGACTCCGAACATTAAAATTCTCGAAATAGGAATTAAAGTTAGTAAAAATTGAAACGGATCAAGAATGAGTCAATTTAAAATAAAATAGAATAGTTTCCAGATCCGACTGAAAATTCTGAAAGATTTTCGAAAAATTCAAAAATTTAGAGAAGTATCAAAATGAGTATGAAAATATTCAAGAAGTATTTTAGAAACTCAAATGGTACTCTCAAAGGAGATTCAGATGAAAATGAAATCAATCCAGAAATCATCAAAGGCGATTTATTGAAATTCGGAGAGCCAAAAAGGGGTATGGAACGACTTTTAAGAGTCACCGAGGTTATTAGGGGTATGTAGGAAGTTTGAATATAGGTCTTGAAAAATTTTGAAATGATTTAAAAAAAAAAAAACGAAGAAAGCCGAATTCGAGCGTCGCATGGTCAATTTAATGATTGCATGACCATGAAATATTTTTGAAATTTATTTGGGCAAGAATGTAAATTAAATACATTAAAGGGCAAAGTACGCATTTCACTAAGAAATTATCACCAAGAAATGTAAATTCATGTCATGCAAAATAAACCAATAAAAGAGTGACACAAAGAGGTCCAAAATGGTATTCCATGATATGTAAAAATTAGTCAATGAGAGAATGCCAACTAAAAATGAAAAATGTGTGATTAATTATTCATTGGTGTGTAGTGATTTATTATTCCGAAGCTACATGAAGTATAAGAGTTATAGAGAATGATTTATTTATTTTTGTATATTATTGGAAGTGATAAAAAAGAAAATAATTATTATTTAGAATAGTATAAATATCTATTATTCAGAATAGTTGTATGTGTGATTGTTCAGAATTATAAAAGTATAATTGTTGTTAAGAATTCTAATTGAAGAATTTTGTTTAATGATAGTCTATTTAGGTGTTAATTGTTATGGTTTTGGATATTATATATATAAAGAAATCTATGAAATATTCTATAAGGGTACAATTATTGGAGAGTTTTGGTTAATAAGGATTTATATAGGTATGAATTGTTATGGTATAGAGTATATGATCTTATGTATGTGGAAAAAATTAGAGATTTATTTATAATAGAATTCTTATGGTTATGGATGATTCAATAAAAACAATGACTTTAGAGTAAGATGTTTTGAGCTGAGATGATTCCTAAATTTCAAGGATGAAATTTCATAAGTAGAGAAGAATTATAAGAACCCAATCTAATTGGGCTCAAGAGATTAATTAAAATTTAATTTATTATCATTAATTTGATCCAGTTCTAGTTTTAGAAGTACAGAAATTTGTGGATAAATATTTCATTGGAGGATATTTTTAAAAGAAATTAAGAAAGTTTGATTAAAAGGAAAAATGTCATAAAGGTTTAAAATAAAATTTACTTATGTTGCCAACGAAAGTAAAAAATGGTTGGTGAGATTTTTTTTTTTTTAATAATAATATTAAATTATTTAAAAAAAAAAAAGAGGAAAGGAAGAATATATATTTATTAGTTGATGGTGGCACCGAATGAGGAAAAAAATAAAATAAAATAATAGAAAAAAAATAAAAAGAAGTGAGGCATAAGGCGGTGCATGAAATAAAGATGAGAATATATATATATATATATGGTTCCTCATAAGAAAAGAAAATGCATAAGTTGCTCATTAGTAGAAGAAAAAAAAAAATTGAAGAAAAAATTAGGAGTCGAGAGGGAGGAAGGGAAGAAAAAATATATATATTTTGGGGTCTGATTATCCAGATAAAGTGGATCCAAGAGGATGAGAAAATAAAAGGAGAATGCGTTTTAGATCCGAAAATAGGCAAAAGAGTTATGTGAGTGGATATTTTTATTTTTTTAATTTAAATTTATTAAGTTATGTTGAATTATATTTCAGATTTTATTAGTTATTTCAAGTAAATAATTAGTTGAGTTAATTGATTTTATAGATTATAAATTATGTTCTATGATTGAAAGAAAAGTTTATATATGTTTTAAATTTTATTTATTTAGGCATTATTAGAAGAAGATTATTTAATTAGTTTATTGATATATTGATTTTGTATTATGATTTATGATTTGATTATAGAATATGTATTTTGATAATTATATTTTTATTTAGAAATCGAGTTATATAATTTTGTATATAAAATGATTTAAGATTTGAAAATGAATCAAATAAGATTTTTAGTACGTTTACGTATATTTTAGTTTTTATTATGTATTGAAAATAAATTAATTATTTAGAAAATTGTGTGATATTGTTATTTTTAATTGATTTGATTTCATGTTTATGTGAAAATCATAGTATGAATGATTTTGTAACAATTGTGTAATGAAGATTGAAAAGTTTGGAAAATAAGCACGCTTAGCAAAAAATAAAGATTGGGTGTATTATGAAATTATTTTAATAAATTGTAATAAAAGTTTGTTTGAATGTGATTTTAATGATTTTAAAACCAAACTGGAAAAGAATCGGAAAGAAACGGACAAATTTAGTGTTTTGACCGAGCATATATCGGAAGAAGGACATGAATGATTTGAAAAGATTGGATGAGTTAATTGAATACCAAATAGAGTTTTGTGATGTGTATATTGATAATTCGAATATATGGAAAAAATTGTGACTGACGTTGTGTTTATCGCTTTCTGAATGAAACTTTTATTTAAGAATAAAAGTTGTTAAAAATATGAAATTTTTTGTAATTAATAAAATTAAGAAGGATCCGAATAGACCTGAACATTGTTATGTCGGGATTGAAAATTGGTATGTCAATAGGGTGATATTAGCAGTACTACACTGTTATACTGATACTCAGTTTTCGACGGATGTATTATGAGAGACACTAGATGCTCGGTCTTGAAGTCGAAACCGATTGTGATATGCGACCCGACGGGTAGTCATAGAGTGGCCGATATTGGGGACATCGTTTATTTTGGTTAGTAGTCACCAAGTGACCGATGCTAGGAAACCCAAATCCAGTCCATGGTATCGTGTCAGAGTTTACGAAGGGTGCTGAAAAATATAAAAAGAAAAAAAAAAAAAAAAACTATGTTGATATGGTTGGAAATGACAATTATTGTGTTTTATATGGGCATTAATTTGTAATTTGAGTTCTTTGTAATTTATTTGTAAAAGTTTGACATTTTTTTAAATATTAATTTACGATTTGTATTTTGAAAAATGAAAATTATTTGGTGAAAATCGTGTTATTATAATTAGAAAGAAATAACTTCATGTATTTTATATGTGTGTGATTGTTAGGAAATCGATTAATTAGTGAACTTTTGATATAAAATTTAAGGATGTTGTTAAAATTGATTTTTAAGTGTAATTAGTTATTCGTTTTTTATTATGTTATATTCTGAAATCTAAAAAAAAAAAAAAAAATGTTGAAAGTGTGAGTTTATGTTGTTGTGTAATAAAATTTATAACTTTCAAATTAAGTATACACCCACTAAGTAGAAATACTTAGCGCGTTAGAATTTCCACGCATAGGTTTGAGGCTTGGACATCGTAAATAAAGACTAAAGAGAAAATATCTGCAGAAATTGTTGCGAGTCACATCTCTCCACCTTTTGGGTAGTTATTCTTTTAAGCACTATATAGTTTTGTTAACGTATATTGACACACATGTATACATGTACACAAATATGTATTCATGAGATTTTGTAAATAATAATGTTTATAAATAATATAAAAGATTTTGATATTGTAAAGTGATTTTGTAAATAAATTTATCACTTTTCTTTTAATTGGTAATTACTTTTATTAATATGATTTTTATTAAATGTTATATTTCTAAATATTTGTGTAGGGAAGTGATTTTGGAGTCGGATGAAGGATCCGACATTGGAAGTTGAAAAAAGAAAATTTTAGAAATGTTATCTTTTTCCTTGCAGATTTTTAAATTTTGGGTTTTTAAAAAAATAGATAAAACTTTGTTGAAATTTTTAAAAAATAATAATACATTAACATATAACCAAAATGAATAAACAGATTAAGGTAACATCTTTCGACTCGATTTCCATTTTAATGGGAATCGTGTGGAAGGTGTTATATAGTTTAATAAGCAATTAATCCTACAGAAATCGCTAGTTAATATTCAAATTTATTAAAAAAAAAAAAAAAAAGACCTTATTTTCTTCCTGATGAGTGTACTTTGAGCTTCAATTTCTCATTCACCCAAGTGCTATTTTGACAAAACAAATATACTAACTTGATGTTCTCGCAAATAAGAACACGAATATTTTGATCATCTCAAATCAAGATCAAACCTCAATCAAAATGGTTAATTAGACTTTAATGTCCAAATTTTCCAAATATAAAGGGGGAGAGATAATTATGAACTAAATGGATAATTTTGGAAAGATATATAACCAAGAGATTTTAAATTGTAACATGATTGACAATTAAACATGTGAACTAATACTTGAGAGACGAGACAAAAAGAACTTCTCTAGCATAAACATATATAGGTAGCACCAATAATTTTATCCTTCCCTAGCTACATCGAATAGAAACATTATGTATTAAAAAGTCAAAAATAATTAGTCGAAGAAAGTATGAGTATAAATACCAAGCATTTACCAACTACTACAATATATAATTGCTCTTCCATGCTAACACATCATAAATCTCATCAATCTTAGGTTTAAAAACTATAGCTTAGCCATTAACTTTATAGATTTAATGGTTGCTATAACATGATGTTCGATCTTAGAGGACTCAAATTCATTGCACATGCTACATTATAGAAGTGTTTAGTATGTACAAGGTTTTAGCCATTATCCATTTTGCACATGATATATTTACATGATAGGAAATTTAAATATGTGTTTGGCATAAGACATCCGTCCGCGTTGTGCATGAGATGACGTATTAAAGTATTGTAGTTGTGGGGTCGGGATTTGCCTATATTGGGCCTTGGCCTAGTTTTACCCCGCGAGCCCACTCAATCGGTACTGTTCCTAGTCACTAATAGGGTTTTGCTTCGTCTCCCCCACCCCTCGAACTCAAGACTAAGGACCTATAGTCTTAGTTCATTCAAGGTAAGTACCAATTGAGCTACTCACCTTGAACTCAAAACTAGCTCAATTAGTACTCACCTTGAATGAACTAAGACTATAGGTCCTTGGTTTTGAGTTCGAGAGGTGGGAGAGGCGAAGCAAAATCCCATTAAGGATTGGAAACAGTACCGATTGAGTGGGCTCGTTAGGCAAACCTAGGTCGAGACCCAGTATAGGTAAATCTCAGACCCCACACTTATATAAATATGAGTGACGATAGTTTTACCTCTCAAAAATTGTTTGTACACCCCTTTGGCCATAAAAATTTTAAAATTCTTCTAGTTTGTTTTTAAACTTCACTTAATACCAATAATACCTTTTTTGTTAATTTTATTATACCATATTTTTATAAATATACCCCATTTTATTATGCTATATTTTTATAAGGAATAATAATACCTTCCTTATAAAAAGATTTAAATTATTGATTATCATATTAAAAATTACTATCTAAAATTGTGAATAGTTTTTAGACTAATAAAAATTATATCTACCACAAATAATAATTTTATGTGAACAATTTTATATTCGCCTTTAGTGGAACATTACTTTTGACATAAATAATAATCTTTCATTATAGATACTACAAGATTTAAATATTAAGCAAATGATTTATTGACATTCATAAGATTAATTATATAATTACCATGCTTTTGGACATATTTTCTAATTGTTCAAATCTATCTCATCCAGTAAATTGTCATTCAATTTTGAAAATTGGATTTAGATGTTTGAAGCTTGCCTCCAATAATACATTTATATATCTATTTCCTCTCAATTTAATGGTTGTAATAAAATTTTCATTATTTCCTAGTTTACACAATTAAATTAAAAAAAATAATAGAATAAATATTAAATAACAAATATTGATTTAAAATTTTAAATTAATATATTTTTACTTGTCTAAACATATGCATTAGATTAATATAATAGCATGGACCTTGATCTAACAACTCACCAACAATAGAGTTTTGTTGTGGTTGGGATGTACTATTACAAAGTTAGCTTAAAGTTATGTTGTGTTACAATTCTGAAAGAGTAGTAATAATGTAATATTCATACTCATTTAAATCTTCAAATTAGGGTTAATTGTTACTATAATTTTAAAACTAAAAGTAATAAAACAAATAAAAACAACAATAACAATAAAGTTACTATGTATTTTTTTTCTTTTTAAAGGTGGCCTAGCATTTTAAAAACAATGTATTATTATTTTTTTATTAGTTAAATGTATTATTTTTTTATAAAATTAGTTAACTTGATTTCAAAAGTTGTCTTAACAAGTATATTAATTTTTTATATTAATTTTTGATATGATAATTAATGATGGTTGAAGTTTAAATCTTTTTATGAGGAATGTATTATCATTCCTTATTAAAAAAAAAAAATAGCAATAAAATGGGGTGCACTTATAAAAATATCGTATAATAAAATTAAATAAATAATAAAAAAAAGGATATTCTTAGTATTAAATGGAGTTTAAAAATAAAATAGAAAATTTTTTATGACAAAAAGGATATACAAACCATTTTTGAGGTGTGGAAACATCGCTACTCTTCCTTTAATTAGTGTATAGTCTATTTGTTCCATACTTTTAAACTCCCGAATGAGACTTGTGGAATTTACATGGTTTGTAAGCCTATGACTCTATTAATTACAATGTTGAATGATTATTAGCCTCATGTCTGAAGCAGTGGTAGAGCCCATGCGGTTTGAAAAAAAAACAAATCATCAACTTTGAGGGGTAATTATTTGATTCTTGGTGCATGCTTAGTAGCAAAAAAAAAAAAAAATGATTGTAATGGAAGATATTTCCATTAAATTTAAAGAAAACTATCAGTATCTTGTGTTTTGGGATAAAAATGTGACTTGAACCATTGATCACTTAAGATCAATGAAAATATTCAACCTAGAGGTGGTGTGTCATTATAATGGACATTCTTTACATATATATATATATATGTCATTCTTAATATTACATTATAATATTAAAAAATAATATTTTTTCAATTCTTTATAATGTACATTAATTGTAATGGACATTCTACAAATTCCCTCCTAAGGAGTGGGAATTTGTAGAATGTCCATTATAATTAATTTGCAGTTTGTGATTCAAATTTATAATATTACATTAGAGATGTGGCAAATTATCTTACATAGTGACAAATATCAACGAAGAACCGAATAAAAGCTAGCAGTATTGTGTTACTTGGTTGGAACACTTCAACCAAATTTAAAATTTAATTTATGGTGGTTTGGGTACGTAGTAGCAAAAGCTATTACTGCCCATGACCTTCTCAGGTCATTGTACACACCTCCTCTTTCATAATCTGTGAGTCTTTCCCTCATACAGTGTGAACTACTCTCCCATTTGACGTGGATTGCTCTCTTCTGTTTCTTGGGAGTAATTTCCCAGACCATGTCACCAAAGTTTTATATCTTGTTTGGTTTTTGGAGGACATGTATTGACTTCACCGACTTGAACAAGGCATGTCCAAAAGATAGTTTTCCCCAACCTCGAATCAATCAGCTCGTTGACAGTACTGCTGGAAATCAGCTCCTCAGTTTTATGGATGCCAACTCGGGGTATAATCAGATCCCGATGAACCCCGGCGATGAGGAGCACACTTCCTTCATTACTGATCGGGGACTTTACTGCTATAAGGTGATGCCGTTTGGATTGAAAAATGCAGGGGCAACTTACCAACGACTGGTAAATATGATGTTTGAATGTCTTATTGGGGGAATAATGGAAGTATATGTTGATGACATGTTGGTAAAATCCAAACAAGCAGACAAACATGTGCGAGATTTAGGGGAGATGTTCCATGTTCTGCGGAAATACCAAATGAAGTTGAATCCTTTGAAATGTGCGTTTGGAGTAGCGTCGGGCAAGTTTTTAGGATTCATGGTCAATAGTAGGGGAATCGAAGCAAACCCTGAAAAAATTAAAGCCCTCGTGGACATGAAATCACCTACTAAGATCAAGGAAGTGTAGAGCCTAAACGGTCAGGTCGTCGCCCTGAGCAGGTTTATATCCAGGTCAACCGATAGATGCAAGCCGTTTTTTGATGTGTTAAAAAAGGCTAGAAACTTTCAATGGACTGAAGAATGTGAAGCAGCCTTTCAGCAGCTAAAGGAATACATAGGCCGAGCACCTTTACTATCCAAGCCGATAGAAGAGGAGAAACTGGTTGTTTATTTGGGAGTTTCCCAACATGCCCTTAGCGGGGCGATGGTTCATGAAGAAGATGGAAGGCAACTTCCCGTGTATTACATTAGTAAAAGGTTGCTTGATGCAAAAACTAGATATACGCCCATGGAAAAACTTGCATATTGTTTAGTTGTAGCATCAACGAAGCTCCGCCCTTACTTCCAAGCTCATACTATTGAAGTTTCGACCAGATATCCTCTGAAACAGGTTCTTCAAAAGCCTGACACTTCTGGTTGTTTACTAAAGTGGGCCATTGAGCTTGCCCAGTTTGAGATAGAATTTATGCCACGGACAGCAATCAAAGGGCAGATACTGGCAGATTTCGTGGCTGAGTTTACAAGGCCGAACAATGAAGAACCTGAGTCTTCTGAAGGACCATTCTGGGAGTTGTATGTGGATGGATCTTCGAGTGAGCAGAAGGCTGGGGCTGGTATAATGCTGATAAGTCCAGAAGGTCATAGGATTCTATGCGCTTTGAGGTTTAAATTTAAAGCCACCAACAACGAGGCTGAATATGAGGCGTTGTTGGCAGGATTAAGATTGGCCAGAGAAGTACGAGCAAAACGAGTAAAGATTTACAGTGACTCCCAGCTTGTGGTATGCCAAGTTCGGGAAGAGTACCAGGCCAAAGGATCAAAAATGGCTATTTATCTGCAGAAAGTCCGGAAACTTTTGGCAGGGTTCGAAAAATATGAGCTGCAGCATGTCCCGCGGTCACAAAACTCTCATGCAGATGCATTAACTCGTCTAGCTACTGCCAAAGACGCAGATTTCATGGGGGCCGTACCAATAGAAGTGCTGCCGATCCCAAGTACGGAGCCACAAGATGAGGTGATGGCGATTGTGGTGGCGCTGGACTCCTGGATGAATCATTTGGTAGAATACTTGCAAAATGGAAAGTTACCTGAAGGTAAGTTAGAATCTCATCGCCTTCGAGCGCGAGCTGCCCGATACTGTATCTATGATGATAAACTATACAAGAGGGGATTTTCAGCCCCGTTGCTTAGATGCATCGACAGTTTGGATTGTCAAGTCGTGTTGAACGAAATATATGCTGGGCATTGTGGCAATCACGTAGGGGGGCTATCATTAGCCCAGAAAGCTCTTCGGCAAGGATATTATTGGCCAACAATGAAGAAAGACTCGATAGAGATGGTCAAGAGATGCGACAGGTGTCAGAGGTTTGCCAAAATACCTCGAGCTCCTCCAACCTTTTTGCAACAAATGATCAGTCCGTGGCCATTTGCTATATGGGGAATGGACTTGATCGGACCTCTTCCCATAGCTCGAGGAAGGTGTAGGCACACAATTGTAGCTATGGATTATTTCACAAAATGGGCAGAAGCGAAGGAGTTAGCTGAAATATCTTCTGCCAAGGTCGAGAAATTTGTCTGGGAAAACATTATTTGCTGGTTTGGAGTCCCACAGCAGATTGTGACAGACAATGGGACCCAGTTCAACAGCGAACAGTCTCAAAAGTTTTACAGAGATCTTGGAATCAAGAAGAGCTTCTCAGCAGTAGATCACGCACAAGCTAATGGACAAGTAGAGGCTGTCAACAAAATCATCAAGCAAAACTTAAAGACTAAGCTGGAGGCAAGAAAAGGAGCTTGGGTAGATAAGCTGCAGAAGGTATTATGGGCATACAGAACCACTGCTCGCAACACTACGGGAGAAACTCCTTTCTCGTTGGTCTATGGCTCGGATGCAATGATCCCTACCGAATTTGAGGTTGCCAGTCAGCGCAGAACAACGTTTAACCAGAACAACAACAACCACTTGCTGGCGGCTAATTTGGACTTAATAGAAGAGGCAAGAGACGAAGCCCAATTGAGGATTGCTGTCTATCAAAGACGGGTTGCCCGATTCTACAATAGGAAGGTCCGCACCCGAAAGTTTAAGACAGGAGATTTGGTCTTGCGCCTCGTTCTACCTGCTGCTCGAAAGTCTAGCGATGGAATGCTTGGTCCAAACTGGGAGGGACCTTACATTGTGGAAGATAATCTGCAAAATGGAGCCTACCACCTGACTAATCTAAAAGGAGCAGAAGTTCCTCGAGCATGGAATGCTGAGAACCTGCGACCATATTATGTTTAAGTAATTTAATTTCTGTTTCAATAATTTGTTATTCTTGTTTCATATGAATGCAGTTAAGTCAATAAAGATTTTCTTCAAATGGCAATGCTTGATCGTTTCACATACGACTAATTATGATTTCTACTCATGCTTTGGAAGGTTCAATTGCTGCCTGTGAGCGAGTAGACTTTGGAAGGATCAATTGATACCTGTAAGTAAAGGCTTTGGAAGATATGATTACCATCTGTGGGTAGCCGGGCCCTGGAAGGTATAATCATTATCTATGAGCTAAACATAACCTTGGAAGATCTATGTAACCTGTGAGCGAACAGCCTCTGGAATGAACATTTGATCTGTAGGTTTAAACGAGCAGAGGTAAGGGGCCTTAAAAGGATAATTTCAGCACGATTAGCTGTCCCCACACCTACTCTGCTCGAATAAATTTAAATGCTGGGAGAAATTGACAAATCAAACCAACTAAGGAGTAAGCAGTTTATCTCGATAATTCATTGAGCAGAGGTAAGGGGCCTTAAAAGGATAATTTCAGCACGTTGGTTGTCCCCACACTTACTCTGCTCGAATAAGTTTAAGCTTACATGATTAAACAGGACAATCAATATAGATACGACTAAAGAATAATGGTAAAAAAAAAAATTGTCAGTAAAGTAAATTTATTACAAAAAGACAAGAATCCCTAGACAGGAGGAAAATTCTGCTGGCTAAATGCCCCGCTATCATCTATGTTGATTGGACGAGGAGAGCTGGAAGAAGATCCTGTAGCGGCACCAGGGGGGTGGCCGGATGAAGAAGCCGAAGGATTGGCGTTTGATTGAGCCTGTTGGGCGTACATTTTCACTTCTGCCACTGCCTTCGGACCAAAAAATGAGACGTCCACATCTAGACGTTTACACCACAGATTGTACAAGAACAAGCTCCTTGTCCGCTCCTCTGCTTCCCGCACCAAGGTGGCAGTACGTTCCCGCTCTGAAGCAATCTGTTCCTTGAGAGAGATCGCCTCATGTCTTATCGCTTCCATGATTATTTTAGCTTCAGCCAGCTCATGCTCGTGAGAAGATAACTTCACTTTTAGCTCTTCATTTCCTGTTTTCAACTTCTGCTCTGATTCCTGGGTAAAATAAAGAGCGTGCTTCAACTTCTCAATCTCCTTATCCCTGAAAACAATCTGCTCATCTTGCATATTCATGGTCTCTCGCAGTTCGAGCTTCTGGCTGTGCAGTTTCTCGTTCTCTCGCTTCAAATCACGAAAGGCCTCTCTTGATTTTTCGAGCTCCAGTGCATAGGAGCTCACCTCCCCTTGCAGCCTATTCTTCTCATCCTCCAAGGAATTGATGGTGGTCTCCATGGTAGCTTTCTCCTCGGGCTAATCCGTAATTTCTCTCAAAAGCTTCATGTACGCCATGGATGCCTGAAACGAGGTGTCATTTAAGATAGGAAGAATGGAGAAGGAAACAAAAAAAAAAAAAAAAAAAAAACCTTACAAGCATATTGTGAAAGCCCAAATAGTTGATAAGTCTCTCGCCCTTTATCTCTTCTTTGTAGAGGGCCGGTTTCTTTATTCCCAGGAATTGGGGTGCGCGATCTAAAAGATCATTGTAGTATATCCCCGCATCAAATTCCTGGGTTTGCTCCTCAGCGCCAGAATCTGTCTCGTTCATTTTCTGACGTTTAGAAGGTGGTTCTGCTGTTTCTGAGTCAGCGATCCCTTTGCCTTTGTCTACACTTTGAGGACAAGTAGCGGGTGAACTGCTAGAAGGAGCAGATTGTGATGTAGCACCACGACGAACATTTTTGTTCGAAGATTTCCTCGCCACTGATTTCTATCTCATAGAGTGAGCAGGAGATGCATCAGAATCTTGTTGGAGAGGAGATTCTGGAGAAGTCTCGGCAACAGGGGGAGGGTCTGAACCTCTAGTTGCTTGATCGGGTTCCTTGGGGGCAGAAGTCTGGCCGGGTAAAGGTTGCTCAAAGAAAAGCCTCACCATTTATGGAATTGATATATTTGCTGGATGTGGAACTTCCTGTCCGGAGGCCTCAAAAGCAGAAGGAATTTCTTTCCCCTCGCAAGAGCTTAAATCAGAGCCTTGGTCCAATAACTCCTGATCGGCTGGAGGAGCGAGACCATATATTTGAAGCAGATGCTCGGAAGGCGTCTGATCGTCTGAGGGGGTTTTTACGTTCGAGAACTTCTCCAACAAAGAAAGCTCCTGGTCAGATAGAGGAATTTCACCCCTGGAGACGTCTGCACAAAAAGAACATTAGCAACGCGCAAAGTATGAGTAAAATAGTTACAGATAAGTACACTTACTGGGAGAAAGGAAAAAGGAAAAATTCTTTAGGTTTGATAAAGATAAGCACGACGCATAGAACCATCGTGACTTGTAATCTCCTACGTTAGACTTTCCAACCCCTTGAGGAAGGTTTATTTTGTAAGGGGATTTTCAGGTTGAAGTATAGTAAAACTCGTCCTTCTTGTTAGATTTTGGGCCTGTAGTGCTCTTAAACAAAAAAAGATGATGGATCATTGCAGGGGTAGGAAGAGGTAGACCGTTTTTAAGAAAAATTGAAGCCAATGCAGTAAGGTGAGCATAAGAGTTAGGAGTAAGTTGAAAAGGGGCTAAGTTAAGATCGTTTAGAAGAGCGATCAGGTAAGGATGAACCGGGAATCTAAAGCCAGCTTCTATGTGTTGGTGGCTAATAGCAAAGAAGCCTTTAGGAGGAAAAGCCACATGGTCAGAAGCCTTTGGCACCATAGCTCGACAGCCTCTAGGCAAGGAAAAGCCTTCAGCAATGGTTTCAAGATCGCTGAGGCTAAGAGAAGACTCGTATCGAAAAAAGGGAATGTGAGCAGAGGAAGTATGATGATCTGAAGGGGCTGAAGTAGCCCTACCACCTTGTGGGGTAGCATTTCGATCAAGATCCTCCTCGGAGGCAGCATTAGTGGACCGCACCTTATGACCGCGACGATTACGACCAGACATTTACAAAAACAACAGGGACATCAGGTCGAAGGACGTAGACCAGAACTCAGTAGTTACGGGTATCCCTATGCATATAAGGGGGTTACCGGGCATAGGAACAACCCTATGTATAAACCCAACAAATTACAAGGAATGTTGAACAAGCTAATCGACTACTAAATCTACCACGATAAGGAAATCAAACAAACGCTAATGAGGAATGTCGCATATAGACATAACTTGGAGCAGCAGTATGATAGTCCATTCTTTAAATGAAATCATGTTATCAAGTACACACAAACAATAATCATAGTGAAGAAAATTAAAAGTTACCTTGGATATGGTGAACTTTGCTGGGAAAGGCTTGAGAAGTCGCAGGAAGACGACGGCAGATGAAAACAGCAAAGCGTTTGTTTACCAGAATCGAATGGAAGAAGGCGAAAATGGAACGACAGGAGGAGAATATATAGTCGATGTCCTGAAACCCCAATCGTCAGAACAAAGTGCCTCAATCGTTGTCAATAATTCGACGATTCTGCACGAAAAATTAAAGAAATCATTATCATGAGCAGCCATCGAAAAGACGCGCATTTAATGCATGCAGCAGTAAGCGCGACGCTTGGGGTATAAGAAGCCGACACTTGGGGAAGTGACACGTGGCGCAAAAAAAAAAAAAAAACAGAGAAGAAAAAGGGGCGACGGTTTCATATCCCGCCAAAAGTGTTCTAAGTATAAGAATATTGTTTCCAGTACAAAGAATGTATTGAAAACAAGGGGGCTAGTATTGTGGGTATTTTGGTACAATGAACAAAGCCTAGGAATGGGGGCCCGTCGCGTCGCCTTGTAAAAGGAAGCCTAAAAAGTGTTGGTCAAAGTGGACAGAAGTCAAAGAGAGATAGCCATTCATTAACTTGTGTGCCCGAGGACACCTGATTACGCGGGTGGTCATCTTAAAACGACAAGTGTTGAGTGATTGTATGAAGGTTTGACCGGTGGACAAAGCTATAAATATAATCTGCTCGAAATCAAAAGGCTATTCGATGAGTACCCTTTAGAAGTCATCGCTGCGACCAGGAAGTTTGCTTGCCCGTTCGATAGATAGAAGAACAGTTAAGACTGCTCGTCTGTTCGGCAGAGGAGACATTTGATCGTTGAAGCAGTCTGCTTGTTTGAGCCAACATGTGATCACTGAGCAAGCTATTTGCTAGAATTGACCAGTTGACCTTCTGGAAGGAGAATCAATTCAAAATAGGAAGGGAGACAGTTTGCCTATTCTCATGCAAATCGAATCTCTACACTCTTGGAAATTGCTATATATGCGGTAGAGATAATCTCGAGAGATATTATCTCAATTAATATATATTATTTTTTGCTTTATCTGTAAGATTCTTAAGCCAATTCTAATTGTAACATCTCCACTATAAATAGGAGATAAAATTCAGTGTAAAAGACAGAGTGAGCTATAATAAAAAATACAGTTACTCTGAGGGTGAGAAGGGGTAATTGTCGTGGATGTAGGCCATTGTACTTGCCGAACCACGTAAAAACCTTGTTGCGTTTTATTAGTTTTAGTCCTGGTATTGTGTGTTTCGTGTGTGGTTTGTTTTGTCGCAGGTATTGGGCTTGGAGAACCGGGTTGACCAAAATTGAGTGTCAACAGTTTCCGATTGAGATAGTACCTGTACTTAATAATAATAATAATTTATGGTAGTAAGGTCTACATCACTGCTGGTGAAATGTGTAATTTTTCATATAGTGCCAAATTGCGGCATTATGTTGCCAAATATAGGAAAATCAAAGAATAACCAAGTTAAGAGGGCAGTGTTGTATGGTTTATAGACTTCACCAAATTTTAAAAAGCAATGTATTGTAGGTCCATGGTGTAACGGCAAAAATGCCACAAAACATCTTTCATAATGCAAAATCTTCGAGATTAGGTAGGGCATGGAAAGACGTATGGAAGGGTTGGACTGGTTTTTAAAAATCTCAATCTCTTAGAGAATGTAGAGGAACACAACCACATATGTTTAGAGGCGGTGTGCTTCGACTGATTTTTTGAAAATATTTTGAAGTTGAAATTGTTAAAAGTTTTCGTAATTACACTTAGTAATTACAACTTAGTAAAATAATAAGATTGACCTTACACTTTGCAATTACAAAAAAGAAAAAGAAAAAATCCTAATACATCCTAAGTACTATACAGTGGCACAGAGAGATGAGGGACCCTGTGGGCCATGCCCCCCTCCTTGACCAATGAGACGTTTTTGTAATAATTCAATTGTATATATAAATTAAAAGTATTTTTATCAATTTCAAGACATTTTATCCAGATTTTAATTTCAATAATTTAATTATATATTCATGATATAAATATTTGTTACTAATTTTGCAAAATCTATTTTATCTACATTTTAATTCCTATATATTGACATATGATTTACATGTCTTTATTGATTATCTAGTCATAATTTTGTATTTATTTTTATACGTATTGATTTGATTTTTTATTTTATGAGAATTACAAATAGGGCGATTCTATTTCCATCCAAAAAAAGTTCTTTCTACACCCTTGTTTTTAATCAAATTTTCAATTGCTAATATATTCATACATAAAATTATTTACAATTACATGATTAAATAATTTCAAAGTGCCCTTTAAAACATATCAATACTCCTATAAAACATTTTTACTCAACATTTATATCATTGTTTCCACAATTCTTTTAACTTTTATTATGAATATTATATTGAATTTAATTTCTTTAGGATGAATTATTTGTTAAGAAATTGGTAAAATAAAAGGGGTTCTAGTCCCACATCGAAAAAGAAGTAAGGGTGAAGGCATTCTCAAACCTATATAATGAGTCCAAGACATTTATTTCTAATTGTCTCAGTCCTGAACACTTTAAACATTGTATTTAACTCTAGTTTTTGTTCATTTTATTTTAGAGTGTAGAAAGGTATGAGTTAATATATCATTTGAAGAGTGTGGGTGTATTAAGGTCATGAGATTTAATAGAATAATTCATATGATTGTAGCAATTTTTCATATAGTGGGATTTTTTTAAAAGTTGTGGTTTTTCTTCTGTTTTGGAGTTTTTCAAATAAATTTTTGTATTTTAATAATTGTTATTATTTTTTAATTTATTTCTCTATTATTTCTGATATTCCTCAATAAAGCAATGTTCTAGGGAAGGATTTAGAAACCAATTTTTCTAATAAATGGTATCAGAGTCTGGTTGCTAAGATGTTAAATTCTTTAGAAAGTTCTTAATATACACTTGGGTTGTAACATTGTCTGATCTTTTACTTCAAAAAAGAATTGTTCTTGACCTCTAAAAATAATGTGGTGATGCGGAAATGCATGTCTATGAAAGGTTTTGATTAGGAAAGACTTGATATTTAAGTATACCTATTGTGACCGACCTTTCTTTCTTGGAATTTATTTGATGTACTACTTATGGACTATATGCACTATTCCAGAAACGGTCATTATGTCAAAGTTTTCAAATCCTGTAGGTTTGATGTGGAGAAATTTGATAGAAAAATCAACTTCGACTTGTGGGAAATGCAAATCAAAGATATACTAATATAATTCGGGTTACACAAGACTTTGAAGGAGAAACCACCTTGTATTCAACAAAGATCTCAATAAAGACAAAGATTCTACTAAGTCTACTATGAGCGATGAAGATTGGAAGAATCTAGATTTGAGAGTTACAAGTTTGATTCGTCTTGTTTGCTTAAGAATGTTCTTGCAAATGTGTATGGAACATCGACAACTAAGTAACTTTGAGAGAAGCTTGAAGGGTCACATCAAGCAAAAGGCACCTCAAATCAATTGTGCTTAAAGGAACAGTTTTATACCACCACGTATGGATGAAAGTATGAAAATCTCAAATCATCTAAGTGTTCTTAATGATATCGTTTCTGAACTAGAGGCTATTAGTTGAGGTTGAAGATGAAGATAAAGCACTAAGGTTCATATTATCTCTTGCATCTTCCTATAAGCATATGAAAATTCAATCTTTACCCTTTTTATATGCACACTCCATTAAAACATACGCTCATGCATGAGTAATAGATTGAAGATGAAGATGAAGCTCTCGTACACCTTAAATCTTGATCTTATATCAACTCACAAAGATTTAAGAGTAATAGATCGCATGACAACTTAAGCTCATACAATTGTATAATTAGATGATTCTAGCTTTTTTTTTTTTTAATTTTTTATTCAAAAAATTAGTAAAGTAGTTAGCTAAGTTAGTTATTAATTCTTGAAAATAAGGAAAAATAGTAAGCATTAGAAAAATGTTTATCAAAGCAACCTCAATGCATAAATGGTTGTGAAAAAATTAAATGGAACATAGGACAAATACAAAGTGTATTGAAATAAACTTCCTCCATGTAATCATCATTATTCAATGTCAAATTGGTGGCAAAAAAGAAAAATGCAGATAGTATCAATATGAGTATCTATTTTCTGAGGCTTTATTAGATAGTTATTTTATTGGCTAAAGAGTCGTTTGTTTTTTTGTCTAAAGAATAAATAATGTTATTGATAATTGAAAATTGAATAGTGATTAAACTTAAAATCTAAATGATATATTTTTTTTCTTACCTTGAATGTATAATAATTTTATTTGTTTTTAAAGTTAAAATTATCTGAAAACTAGTCATTTGATCATTTTACTATTAGTTGTTATGTAACTTCATTTAATATAATACAAAAAATTATAATAAATTATTTAATAAATACTAAAATACTTTCATGCATATATTAATAATAAATTATTATAGTAAAATAAAATAAATTTATATATTTATATAAAAATAGAAAAAATGCTCTTAAGTTAAATTAATATTGCAACAAAAGTTGAAACTGTAAAGTAACATGTATTTTAATCATTACAATATTTCATTAATTACATTTAAAAGGAATTTATATAATGTAAAATTAAAAAAAAAATTGGAAATATATTATTTTGAGAATAATGAATTTTGAATAATAAATTCAAAAAACCATTAAGTAATTTAATATTCAATAAAAAATAAAAAATTATAACCGTTTATTTTTCATGTTTTTTGGATGGTTTTAAGTTGTCTAACTACTTAAAAAGTCAAACAAAAATCACTTAATGAATATAATTTAGACTCATTGAGTGAAAAGTGATAAAAACAAACGTCTAACTCAATAAGGTAATTGTTATGGTACAAATCATTATGGTTAACAATCAAGAAAGTTTTGTGGTAAAAAAAAAACAAAAGAAAAAGAAAAAAGTAAAATAGCATTAGAAGCATCTCTAAATATATATATTTCCTAGGAGAGAAAACACAGACGTGTGTGTGACGTTAAGGCCCAGGGCCAAGTTTGATCCATATTTTTTTTTTTGGTATATATATATATATACACATATATATATATATATATGTGTGTGTGCGCAGCGTGTGTTCTAAAGATGATCTCTCTTGTATTGTTTTTATTTAAGAAATCTAATATAACAAAAGTTAAACAAAAATTTTTTTCTATATTAAGTGGGTAATTAATTAATGAAATACTAAAATCTCTTAAAACAATTTTTAATGTAACATACTTACAAATGTGCTGCATGCGAAAATTTAGTTGGGTGAAAATATGATGACTCATGATTCTGTTGGACCAATTCAATGTGCAAGCCCATGCTCGCTCATATACATCCGAATTAATGAGTCACAATATTAATACCTTGTGAATTTGTACGTGCACCTTTATTATGTACACACCCTATCGATTATTTTTTTAATGTATTATTTGCAAGCACACTCCACATATTATTAATATATATATATATATATATATTTTGTTTTTGATTTAATATTACAAATTGACAATTCTAAAATAATTAAAATAAAACAAATAAAACTATGAGACTCCTTCCGAAATTGATAGGAATTGCACGCCCTTTTGTTTTATTCAGTTTAATTTTTATTTTTAGTTAACTTCTTTACCAGAAATAAGAAATAAAAAATAAAAAAGCTCAATTGGCAGGGCAGTTGCGATCATGGATCATGCTAACCATAGCCTTGGCATCCGATTCATCTAAAACGGGAAACATCCCTTTCTCAACAGCCAATTTAAGGCTCTCGGAATAGCAAGACACTCTGCCATTTGAGGAGATGAGCAAGAACAAACCAGCTGAGTGACAGAGACCATAATCTGACCTCTGCAGTTCCTGAGGACCACTTTTATTAGCCTTTGAATCAATTGCGGCATCTGAATTAATTTTAGGCTAGCCTATATGCGGTGGCTCTCAACCTGGAAGTTTCGAACCTTTCATAGAAGGCATGATAGTCTTTTCTCACCGCTTTTAATTGAGCACAAGTCTCGTCACAGCAATGACATTATAGAGATAAAGGCTGAAGTGGGATTTCTCCTGTAAACAATTTGGAATTTGTTGGAATCCAATTATGACAAGAATTCTATACAAATATTGAACCTTGTAATAAAGGGTTAGGTAATATTAAGATATTACTAGCAATTTTATATTTATTTATTTGTTGATGTGGAACTGATCTGGGTGATTACTTTTAATTGTAAATTTGTTTGGAAGTTAATTGTGTGTGCTTTTGGCCCTCTTAAACATATTTTTAGTTTAATGGATGTCCAGGCATGGATTGTAAACATCAAATCTCCACATCACATACAGAAGCATGTCAACATGTCTCAATATGTATTTTATATGTAAAATCATTAGAGTGATTCTCCTGCATTACGTAATCAAGGCGTTCACTTTAAAATCAGAAGATTATTGGAATCTTCGTGAAAACGCAGCACCTCCTGAGACTCGCCAAGATCTCTGATCTGGTCTCAGTCAGATGCATCTGGAGCCGCACTGAGGTACTCCACCTCCAATCGCTCTCTTTTCTTGTGATGTGTTATCAAATGTGTTTTATTTTGAAAATGAAGGAATCTGCGAAGAGCACAGTGGAGATTGTGTGCAACACCTTTGCAGGTGTGAAGTGTATTTGGGGCGATGAAGGATTTGATGAGATTCTCAAAGATGCTTCCATTCTTGGTGTTGCTGTCGTGCCTGCTGGAGAAGCTCAGGTCTTTCTCTTCTTTTGTCTTTCAATGAAATCTGTTCACGTGTTTGAATTTGATATGAGCCAATTCATGCAGGTTGATAACTCACTGAAGCTTTTCAAGGCAGGGAAGCGAGTCCTGCAAGTTCAAGGTTAATGAATAATGCATCATATATGTCATTTTTAGTTTTTTATGCGAAAACAGAACACGTTCTAGGACTTTGTAACTGTAAGATTAGCATTGACTGTTAAATTTTGTTAATTTTTAGCCTAACACAATCAAGTGTAGCCTAATATCTCATGATCTTATTCTTAATGGATAGGCAACTGATGGTGATGTGAAGCACCTTTGTATTAATTATTGAGAATCTTTTTAAGATAAAATAATTGGTTAATTTTTTTCCGAAAAAAAGTAATACATGTTAGGAAGGTAACAAAGGTAAAGGTTGTGCAAAAAACTTTATTCTTTCACGCGGAATGGCTTGCCAATTCAGAACCCCAACCTCAGCTATTAGACTCCTAATATCATCCACAATGCAACCCATTTCATTTCTCCAACATTCTGCAGAACAGGCAGCAGCCACAACACTACTGAAGAGGTTAAATAGAGCAAAGCAGTACTAGTGAAGCTATAGAGTGACAGATTTGGATACAAAAACAAACCGTCCATTGAAACTCACCTCATTACGTGCCTCCAAGCCTTCGGAATTGTCAGCTTAGAAAAAGTCAGCAGACTCATCAAAAATGTGTCATCTTTAAACAATCATCTGTGATAACACTTCTAAAGTACACTCCACTTTAAGATTCTACATACTTAACACTACATCACTACTAACTCATACCACCTAGACCTAGCCTGCCATCAAATCCCTATTCCAACCTCTTTCATTCTGCAAAAGTTTTGCAGAGCAGTTAGCTCAATTGGATCAGACACCCTACCTAATTACAAGTTGTTTGATATGTTTTAAAAAGTACTTGTTGACATAGGAAGAAAACACGCAAGAGAAGAGTTTGATATCTTTTCCTTGAGTCAGCTAGGGCAGCATCCAACTAGTCTTACGACCACGATACAAGACATCATAAAAGTTTATGTTAACAGACAATTAAAAGAATAACAAAAAATCTAATTAAATAGAAGAAATAAGCCATATGAATCAGATTACATCCTTGCAGACAAAAAAACTGGAGATCCTAAGTTGATTTATTAGAAAAAGAGAGAAAGGTTACCGGAATTTTGCAATCACATCCTAGCTTGCATAGTGCAGCATTGGCTATTATTTTGTCCTTCTTAACACTGAGAAGGCCCTCATGATTATTTTGATATGTTTTAAAAAGTTGTTGACTAGTAACATATTTGAGAAAAGAGTCACCAAGAGTCTCCAGTGATTCTAGATGGAAGCTCTCTTGGCACTTTTTAGTTGTAATAGCTTCCAAAACCTACAATGGCAAGTTCCAAAAAACAGGTCAAATATATTAAATAACAAAGATCAAAAGCACAATTTTATCACATAAAATGATAGTGATCTCTTAACAAGAGTTGAAAAGGTAATGCAAACTACTTGAACGAAGAATTTGCCTCTTCCAACCTATTGATGCCATAAACCATCAAAATCTCTATGCATTCAGTGTCAATAATATTATATTCAGAACTGAAACTTTATTATTATTGCTTTGCATTTTTTTTTGTTTTATTAGCAATACAAGAGAACTTAACAAAATTCAGAGATATTAAAACTCACGAAAAAAATATCGAATTTTGGTTCAAAGATTATATAGTTGTAGGTGCCTGCTTATGAAAGATGTTTTGGACTATGTTAAAGATTCCTTCTTGCCGTGACCTTTCTCTAATCTCTAATCAAATATGTTGGAGTACTGCGACTGCCAACAAGGTTATGCTAATATCTTATCTCTTGAATTTCGCCTCGTTGGCATAATTACATCAAAATTTGCACGTGCCACGTAAATAGTGTTTTCACCCACGCTGAACCTGACTTTTGGTCGTCCCTTTCAAATAATCGGCCATACACGAGTAATTTATTATCCTATTTTCTATGTTTTCATGCATGTGAACATTTGGTATAAGCATAAATTAATCATTACAGATAAGTCATTCCATTAATAAGTATAATCATCATTACACAATTTGGATATAATTTAAAACCAAATACCTTAGTAGTCAGCATAACAACGTTTGGCATCAGCATCTTCTTCAAGTTCACAGCTAGGAGCAAAGACAGAAGTCGATACATAATCGATGGAACAAATGTAATAGTATAAATTGAACTGAGTGATATGGGAGTCATGATGACATGACATAGTTCAGGATGCAATTCAACTTATACATTACTTGGTTCTGCGAAGACAATGTACACAAGATTAAGTGATCTGCATACACAACATACAATTCGGACAGCACGTGGCAAAGCTTCAAATTGCATTTGATAAACTATTTCAATCATGCTTCACTTTTCATCTAGAGGCATGAGAAAGTGAACAAACATACCTTTTTCCTTTTGTTGTTTGCACCTGTTAAGGTATATAATTCTTTGCATGGAAAAGACGTCTCCCAATAAGTAATGAGTCTTGATCAGAACACAATTCTATGCCATGGTTATGAAACAACATGAGATTCAGGTAAACATCAATATATCATCTATATGGTAGTGTGGCATAAAAGAAGAAGATAAGATAGTTTAAAGAAGAAGATAAGATAATCAATCTCAAGATTATTCTCCGGTTGAATGCCATCAAAAACCTGAGTCAAATTATTGATACTATGCTCCATAAGAACGCTGAAAAGAGAAATTTGAAACCTCCTACAAGTAAGGGCCTAAAACATAAAAATAAAACAAATTTATAAACCATAAGAGACATCAGAACCTATCTAAAGTAATATAAATGTGACCAGAGTTACATATTTCCTTAGACAACTGGATAAATTAAACCAGTGGACAAATTTGTAGACTATTTTGTCATGATGGTTGCCTGCAAAATACTTGCGTAGTCTAACTCAGGTCCTTATACTATCATTCTTCATACAAGTCACTACATATATTTAGACAAATATTACTTTAGACGGGTTTTGATTGCAACATATACCTGTGAAGGGTCAAGCTGAATACGTTCAGCATACTTCAAGCTGAATACGTCCAGCTTGATCAACTTCCATATCAAAATTCAAATTGTCAATACCATACTCAAGTTTAGTCCTCACAGCAAGCATAATATCTTGTACTGGAATATCGTTCTCATAGTTTGGTTTCATATCAATTAGGTAATAATGTATTGGTTTGTTGTAGACACTGGTTGAGTAATTCATTAGGGATGAACACTGGGTATTCGTTAGTACAAAGTTCATTCCCTGCAAATCAAAGATTCACATCAAGAAAGTTATAGAAGAAAACTTTAATGTATCCATAGGAGAAATAGAATTAACGAAGGGATATAACTTTCAAATTGATAATATAATACTCATTAATACAGGCAAACAAAGGTTGTGTATCACAACTTACCAATATTTTCAACCCCAGCCTCTTCAACAATATCGGGAACAAGATTATCTGTTAAAGCTCTAATTGCATGGAGTTTCCTGCATGCTTCAAGACATGCTATCTGCTTTATATTTTTAATATTTCCTTGTAGACAAACACTTTCTAAAGGGCGACTTTTATGAAGATAAAGTGTAAAAGTTCCTTGTCGAAAACACACCTCAGAGCCGGTTTAAAGTAACTATAGAAAATGTAGGAATACGAGAAATTGCAATAAGTTGTAGCACAAAAATTAAAATATGATATAAAATTAATCATTTATGTACATAAAGAGATTTGCATTAATTTTAGTTTGAAGTACAAATGACTAACCAATCAAAAGGAAGTCGTCAGCAATAGAAATATATCAAACTAACACTTGAACTAAGAGTCACAATTGCTTCAGTGCTTTCGACGTGATAAAAAACTTCATCATCCATATTACATTCCACAAGCAAGCAATCAAGTGAAGCAAGGCGTAGTGATTCCATTCTCATTATATTCCGACTATCAAGATAGCCTAAGACGAGAAAGTATTGCATCATCACCACTGTAATTTATCAAAAAGAGAATGAAAAAGGCACATCAATTAATATTTTCTAACAAAGTGAAATGAATTGTAAATACTTAACAGATATTAAAGATTAAATTCCAGTAGTAATATCAGTTGGGAACATTTCAGAAATTTGTTTCTGCATGTCATTATTGGGTTTTTATATTTTTGGGTTTAATATCTATTGAATCATTACACAAACCAAAATGCATATAAACACATCTTTTTGCCTTACCTAATTGTCAACGTATAGATTAGGTCGACTGAGATTCATGGACCTAGCGCCTACAAATAGAACAAGAGGGCAAAGAAGAGAAGAGAGGGTAAAGGAAGAATGCTGTTGCACACTAGTTTTTTACGTGATTCGGCTCAAAGAAAAACCTACATCCACGACTATTCACTAACTAATTCGGCAGAGTGACAGTATGTGTATATCTCATCCTCTCTTATAATGAGTTTTCAGCCTCTATTTATAGATGAAGATGTTACAGTAATGTTACAATAAAATAAGAGAAATTACAATTTCCAAGACTTTTCTATCAAAGGTATGGCTAATCTTTGTCAAAGCATGATTATCTTCAGTCAAAACATGGTCTATACGTCATCACCATGCTCGGTAGTTGAGATCTTCCTTGAATCAAGCTATTATCTCTGGAAGGATTATCGTATACGACACGCTTTGGTGGATTTAGTCTAACAATTCTAATAGCAATTGACCTGTAGTCTGGTAGCTGAAACAGCAGGAAGCTCGTTTCCACGAGCTGGAATATCTGAGGTTGACTGTGAGCTTGCTTACTCGAGTTGGGCATGTGGAGAGTTGAGAGCCTAAGTTCACGAGATAATTGCCTAGTGAGCTAAACATTTAGAGAGCTGGACAACTAGCGAGCTGGGCCTTTGGTCAATTGGGCAACTTCACTGGATCAATCTTGGGCTTTTACCAGCCCATTTAAACGACACCAAAAATACTCATAACATCAGCCTCCCAGTTCTTAGTGCGATCTGAGTACTGAGAGCTTATAGCTCACTAGTAAAAACCTATTTTGCTGTGATCTGTTTGTGTAACCTTTTCAAATTCTGCCTTATCTACTGGACGTGTGGCAGCCTGTTAGTTGATTGTGCAATCAGTGTGCCTCGATCCGTCTTTTCAACTGGCTGTGCGTGATGACAAAATCTCGAAGTGTGCGCAGCATTGCTGGATCTAAGGCGATTGGTGAGCCACCAAATCTGATGGTTAGGGGTTTAAACTCGCATCCATATATAAAGTAGAGGCCCAACTATTTTTCAACTTCTCCCTGTCATTTTCAAAATCCCAGACACTTCGTCTTCTTTCTTCTCTCACTATACCAGCACCACAGAGGGATTTGTTGAAGATCAGCACTTCTTCCTTTGCTTTGCTTGCAGTAAGTCTTCAAAACTCTCGACTTCCGATTTTTATTTGTAGTTTGCATGTGCTACACCTTTTTTGAACTTGGTGCCGGTTTGTTCATTTCTCTTGCTGTTGAGTGTTTGCCTGTGATTGTGACTCTTCACTTTTCACTAATTTGATCTGGTAGATTTGCCTTTGGCGTATTGTTTGTTGTTTGTATGTGAGCAGTCGAATGAGATTACCATAAGCCATTAGCTTGTAGGTCGCTTGAACTGTAGGTCAAACCCCTCATATCTTTAGTGATCTGTGCGGCGTTTGTGATCTGTAGACTTAGGATATTCCTTGGAAAGTAGGTAATTTAGATAGGGATGGTCTATGTTGTATAGACCTGATTACTCATTTTTTAAATGTAGATGTCTTCAAATCGTAGGCGTCGGTCATACTAGGTGGGAGATCATGACTCCCTTGGCTCTAAAAGGCTTGAGGCAAGAGAAGCTCACCCTACTGATGAGGAGGCCTCCATGAGTGGTGAGGTCGCCGAGGAGTTGGTAGCTCAAGCTGATTCTCTAGTAAGCCTCCAAGTTACTAGATGATGGGCTCACGAGGTGTTTACCCATTATCCTTCGAAACTGAAGTACGACGAGCTGGGGGGAATCGCCTTAGAGTATACCTCCTCAAAGGTTACCGCATCATGTTGTCCTCTAAGAGCGATTGTACAACTCATCCGCCATCAGGGTTTGTAGTTGTTAGTACCCTACACCTTAAGCATGGGCTTAGGTTTCCAGTCCCTGCTTTCCTCATCCATTTTCTGAATAAGCTGAGGCTTAGTCTTTTCTAGCTGACTCCCAACTCTTATTCTCAGCTAACATCTTTAGCTTTAATCTTTCTGAGGAACAACCTGCTTCCTTCGAACCTGTGGATATATCACCATTTGTATAGTCTCAAGAGTGTTGGCAGCTCGGGGGATAGGGGGCATAGGAAATCCGAGATGGGATTTATTATCTCGTAGCTCGAAAATCAGATTTTAAAGGCCTTCTGCCTAAAGGCGGCACAAAAGGCAAGTCCAACGTAAGAGACTATAAATCGAAGTAGCTTTACATCTCCTGCTCATCCTTTAGAGATCTTCGGCATTTTAGCTTCGTTTTTAGCCCAAGTAGATAGGACTAATTTTTACGAGCTGTTGTATACATGTATATATTTGATTTCATTTAATCGCTCTGTGTTTCATCTTGTAGACGGAGGTAAGGCGGCCTTGACTAAGGACGAAATTTATGTTCTTAGAATGTTAGCATATTTAGGGGAAGAAAGCATAATCTACACCTTTGACAATGCGATCCTCATATCTCATCAGCTTGTTCCTCCATTAAGCTGTGAGCTTCTTAATAGCAGGAGGGATATAGGGTTTCGAGGTGATTACGAGCTTGCCTCTGCTTTCGAGAGCGCCAGTGGGGAAATAGCTTCTTCTCGTCGAGAGACCCTTACAATTGTAATCCTTAAACTTACCAAGTATCCTAAACGTCGACCTACTCAGTTTATAGTCGCTGCGGCCACTGTCCCTTCTAAGACGACTGTATCTGAACCAGTCCCGAGGTCTTTAGAAGCCTAGGTTTCCACCTCTCAGCTAGAGGCGGTCGGAGCTGAAAATGAAAGGGAAAGAGCCCCTGCTGGCGAGACTCAATCTGTTGGGACTCGAAATGCTGAAGCGCAGTCTATTGAGGCTCTAGTTGCCCCAAGCAAGGGGATAAAGAGGAAAACAGTGGGTCAACGTGATGCGAACCCCGTATATAAAGATACGATACCCACAGTCAAATTGAAATACAACTCCAAGAAAGATTAAAATAGGTTTATTAAAAAAAAAATTGACCCATTGATTATATGTCAATCAAGAACCAAAATTATAAAGAACTTTGACCTAATGATTAAAACTCAATCAAGAACCAAGATTATAAATAAAGGATATTTATGCCATTGCTAAGACAAAGATGAGAAGGTGGGAGATTAGTCATAGTTTGACCGTCACAAGCATAGCTTGATAAGATCACATATTCATGGAGAATAAAAGAGACAATTCTCTCTATCAAAGAAACATTATTGGTTACATTTTCATTCCTCCCCTTTTTTGCTTAGGGTTACAAGCCTTTTATAAGTAAAGAAATAAACTAGTTTTGGAATATAATTAATTCCTAAATAAAAAGGTCTAAATTGTAGGACTTAAAATCTCGAAAAATAAAACCAACATGGAAAGTAAATAATCCTAACAAAATAAACTACTAAATAAGAGATTGAGTGACATTAAATTTACAAGATCTTTTGAATATCTAAGATTTGCAAGATATACATTAAATTTTCAATATCTTCTGAATCTTCAAGATTTGCTAGATATGTATTAAATTTTCAAGATCTGCTGAATTTTTAAAGTTTGTTAGATATTTTAAATAACACCGAAGTGGCCCATTATAGTTTAAACTCAAATCTTGCTTGCTTTCTTGGGTTCCATCATTTTCCCTTTCCTCAAAACAATTTTTCCTCAAATCGTGACTTATCTTTATTGTTGTTCGAAGAGGTGATTGAAACTTAAAAATTATGTTAGAAAATCTTCATGTGTTTCACTCAAATCACTTGTGTGTTTCATAGTTTTTTTTTTTTTTTTTTCCGTCCCCCTCTTATTTTTAATAAAATTAGAAAAATAAAATTAAAAAAAATAAAAACAAATCAAACCAGAAAATGTTGCAAAAACAATTTTGAAGCTAATTTGATATGGTGCGGAAAAGTTGTGGTGATAAGTAAATCAGCAGAATGATTGATGAAGCAAGATGACATAATAAAAATAAAATAAAATAAAAGGTCCATTGATTGATGTTGGGTGGCGTAGACAAGAACCAAAAAAAAAAAAAAAAAAAACTAATTGATAAACTAAGATGATGGATCTGCGGAAAAGAAGAAAAAATAAAAGATATCCAACCTGAATTAATATCCAAAGCTTTGATATCAACTGATGCGAACCTCGGATATAGCGATACAACACCCACAGTCAAATTGAAACACAAACCCCAAAGAAGATTAAAACAGGTTTATAAAAAAGAAGAAATTTTGACCTATTGATTATATGTCAATCAAGAACCAAAGTTATATAAAGATTTTTGACCCAATGATTAGAACTCAATTAAGAACCAAAATTATAAAATAAGTATATTGATGCTACTCCTAAGACATAGATGAGAAGTTAGGAGATAAATAATGATTTGATTACCACAAACGAAGTTTGATAAGATTACATGTTCAATAATGAACAAAATAGAAAATTCACTTTTTCAATTAAACATAATTGGCTATATTTTCATTTATCTTCCCCCTTTTGCTTAGGGTTACAAGCCTTTTATAAGTAAAGAAATAAACTAATTTTGGAACATAATTAAAACAAAAAGGTCTAAATTACAGGACTTAAAATCTCGAAAAATAAAACCAACATGGAAAGTAAATAATCCTAACAAAATAATCTACTAAATAAGATATTGAGTGACATTAAATTTACAAGATCTTCTGAATATCCAAGATTTACAAGATATACATTAAATTTTCAATATATTTTGAATCTCCAAGATTTGCTAGATATGTATTAAATTTTCAATATTTTTTTAATCTTTAAAGTTTGCTAGATATTTTGAATAATACCAAAATGGCCTATTATAGTTTAAACCCAAATCTTGCTTGTTTCCTTAGGTTCCATCACAGCGTCCCTTGATCAAGCGATCGCGGGCTGACAAATGCAAACAATCGGAGGTCGTAGAGAGAAAAGGTTCGCCACAGGCCGAAATGGAGCCTGAGGGTTTCCCTAGAAGAATCTATCTTGAAGCAATCCTTGATCATTTGTCGACATTCTTGGGGGCCCATGCTAAAAGCCTGGATACTGGGCAGCTGAGCAGCGATCATTTGTCTATTTAGGCCATTCAACATGGGCTGATGGTAATCTTTTTTTTTTTTTTTTTTTTTTGGCTTTGAATATTGACTTTTTGCATTTCAGTCCATCATCGGGATTGGGAAGTTGATAAAAGAAGTATTGGTTCTCGAGGAGGAGGAGGAGGAGCTAGAGAGCGAGAAAAGGAAACTTGAGATCGAGAAGGAGAAACTTGTGATGGAAAAGGAAAAGCTGAAGGATGAGCTTTCCTTTGCGTTTGGGGAGGTTACGAGAGCTCAGAGGTCACAGCAACTTTTCGAGACTCAGTTGAGAAATACTCAAGATGCCAAAAATGAGGCTGAAGAAGCTTTAGCTCGCAAGGAGGAAACAAGGTGCCAAATTTATGCCAAATACCTCAATAACGAAGAAGAGCTTGATATAGCCAAGAAGGATCTGCTGGAGGTCATGCAGCGAGTTGAAGCTATTGAGAAAGAGGTCGCGATTGCCAAGGAGGAAACTATCAAGGCTAAGGAGGAGGCCGAATCAGATACCACTACTGATTTCCTCTACACCTTGTGGCTTTCTCATCCTGAGATGAACTTCTTGTGCTTTAGCGATAAGGGGCTCACAGAGGTGGCAAAATTCAAATAGGAGGCCACCCAATCCGCAAGCATTCCAGATGCGATTTTTCAAGGCGTGACCCACCAAGTAGAGATAATCCAGGTCGCTACATCTCCAAAGCCAGCTTCTCGCGATGTAGCTGCTAGTTCATCCACTCTCCCAAGCAAGAACTTAGAATAGACTGTCCCTAAGATGGGCTTTCAAGAAAATGACTATATGATTCACCTCATTCTTGTGAGGTTATTTTATACGAACTTCTTAGGCCTCGTGTTGAGGCTTTTTAGGGAATTTATTTGTTTTAACTTTGCTGCATTTTCATTGCTTCAGCCCTCTTTTTCAAAATATTCATATTTCCTGCAATCTGAATAATAAAAATATGTAATCAAATCTGGTGTGATCTCTTGAGGTAGCTAACTCTAATGCGCTTCGGCTCACGAATTATGACTTCAAAAGATTTTTAGAGATGCGCCTATCAAGTTATAATTTGATAATATAGAATGATTTATTGCGAGTTGTGTTGTAGATCTAGGCTTGATGATAGTGCGATTTATTGCACGTGTGTGATAAATTTGAGCTTGTTATCATAGTGCGATTCTTGCAAGCCATGTTTGATAAGTTGGAGCTCGCTGGCATAGCACGATTCTTGCAAACTTATACCTAATAGATCCGAGCTCAATAATCATGGCGCGATTCTTACACATCATATTTAGAGTCGTAATGGCATGGCGCGATTCTTGCAAGTTGTGTAATATATTTGAGCTAGCTAATCATGGTGCGATTCTTGCAAGCCATGTTTGGTAAGTCGAAGCTCGTTAATCATGCACGATTCTTGTAAGTCATGTTTAGAGTTGTAATAGCACAGCGTGATTCTTACAAGTTGTGTAATATATTTGAGCTCGCTAATCATGGCGCGATTCTTGCAAGCCATGTTTGGTAAGTTGAAGCTTGTTGATCATGGCGCGATTCTTGCAATTCATGTTTAGAGTTGTAATGGCACAATGCGATTCTTGCAAGCCATGTTTAAAGTTGTAATGGCACAGCGCAATTCTTGTAAGCTGTGTAATATATTTGATCTCGCTAATCATGGCGCAATTCTTGCAAGCATTGTTTAGAGTTGTAATTGCATAACGCGACTCTTGTAAGTCATGTTTAGAGTTGTAAAGGTACAGCGGGATTATTGCAAGCTGTGTGATAGATTTGAGCTCGATAACCATGACATGAATCTTACAAGCCATGTTTGGTAAGTTAAAGCTCATTGATCATGGCGTGATTCTTGCAAGCCATGTTTAGAGTTGTAATGGCACAACACAATTCTTGCAAGCTGTGTAATATATTTGAGCTTGATAATCATGGCGCGATTCTTGCAAGCCATGTTTGGTAAGTCGAAGGTTGTTATATTGCAAACAGAAATTCATCATTCAATAAAGAGAGCAGGAGGAGGGAATCATTCATTAGATTAGTTATGGCAAATTGAAATATTGATAATTGAATATTTTGAATTATAAATATGCGTACAAACTTAATGGAAGTATGGGTGGAGGCATTTAGCATTCCAAGCTTGGGGGATCTCAACTCTATTCACATTCGCTAGGTGATATGCTCCATTGCCTAGGTTTCTTTTGACAATATACGGACCTTTCTAGTTTGGGCCAAGTGATCCGTCGCTGGTCTTGAAATCTACAGGCAAGATTAGACGTAGCACCAGATCACCAATGTTGAAGTGCCGAACTCGGATCTTCTTGTTGTAATATCTTGTAACCCTTTATTGACAAACAACTACTCTTAATCGTGTTGCTTCTCTAGCTTCTTCTAGGAGATCGAGGTTGGTGGCTATCAGCTAGTTGTTGTCATCTAGATTGAAAGTTACTACTTGTTGGGAAGTCACTTCTAGCTCGGCCAAGATCATAGCTTTCGACCCATACACCATAGAAAAAGAGGTTTCGCCCGTAGAGCTGTGAGCTATGGTTTGATATGCCCACAACACTTTTTGCAATTCGTCTACCCATACTCATTTCTTAACTTCTAGTTTGGTTTTCAAAATCTGATTGATTATTTTATTTACAACCTCGACCTAATCATTGGCTTGTGGATGGTCTACGGAAGATAAGCTTTTGATGATATTCAAATTGCTGTAGAATTTGATAAACCGGTCGCTGTTGAATTGGGTCCCATTATCGGTTATGATCTGCTGGGAAACTCCAAACTTACAGATAATATTGCCCCACACGAACTTCTCTATTTTTATGGTGGAAATCTCTGACAGCTCCTTAGCTTCTGCCTATTTGGTGAAGTAATCCACTACAACAACTACATGCTTGCAATTTTCGCAAGCTGCTGGTAAAGCCCAATTAAATCCACTCCCCATTTTGCAAAAGGCCAAGGGCTCACCATTTGTTAAAGGTAAGCTGGCGGAGCCTACGGGACACTTGTCACATCTTTTTACCAAGTTGATTGTGTCCTGCTTCATGGTGGGCCAGTAATACCCTTTTCGGAGAGTTTTTTGAGCTAGGGATAGACCTCCAATGTGATTTCCACAATGGTCGGCATGAATCTCCTACAACACGACCTCACAATCTTGGCCATCAATTCATCTAAGGAGTGGAGCTCAGAATCCCCTCTTATACAGCATGTTATCATAGATGTAATATTGAACTGCTCTAGTACGCAGGCGATGTACCTCTAGCTTATCACTTGGCAGTTTCTCATTCTACAAGTAATCCTAGATTGGGCTCATCCAGGAGTCTAATTGGAAAAATAAGGTCATCATTAAATTCCCCTTTTCTATGCTAGGGATTTGCAAGAATTCTACTAGAATTGTCCCTTGAAAATCCGCCTCTCAAGCAGTGGTCAGGCGAGCTAGCGCATCTGCATATGAATTTTGAGCTCGTGGTATTTGGCTTACCTCACATTCTTGGAAAGTGGCTGGCAATTTATGAGCCTTCTCAAGTAAGCGGTCATCTTGGATCCCTTGGCTTAGTATTCCCCCCGTCTATGGCAAACTACGAGCTGTGACTTACTGAAGATCTTTAGTCACTTAGCTCGCATTTCCTTCGTCAAATGGAGACCTGCCAACAATGTCTCGTACTTAGCTTCATTATTGGTTGCTTGAAAGCCAAACCTTAAAGCACAGAAGATCTTATGCCTTTTGGGGCTGATCAGTAATATTTTGGCTCCAACCTTTTGCTCGTTGGAGGATCTATCTATATATATTTCCCAGGTAGGGCCTTCGGAGCATTCAGTTTCTTCTTCTGCTGGCCCTGTGAACTTCGTGATAAAGTCTACCAGGGCTTTGGCCTTGATTGCTGATCTTGGCTTAAACTCAATATCGAATTACGCGAGCTCTACTACCCATTTAAGTAATCACCCGCAAGTGTCTGACTTTTGAAGGACCTGCCTTAAAGGATACTGAGTGAGGACTTCGTTCTTGTGAGCTTGGAAGTACAGGCATAGCTTATTTGACGGGATCACCAGGCAGTAAGCAAGTTTCTCTATCTATATGTACCTGGTTTTGACGTCAAGTAACCTTTAACTCACATAATACACAGAGAGTTGCATCATATTCTCTTCTCGCACCAAAGCTGCACTTACAGTGTGCTAAGATACTCCCAAATACAGAATGAGTGTCTCTCATTCCCTTGGCTTGGATAGGAGTAGAGCTCAGCCCATGTAATCTTTTAGCTACTGAAATGCCACTTCATATTGCTCTGTCCACTCGAAGTTCTTGGCCTTCCTTAGTATGTCGAAAAAAGGGATGCATTTATTAATGGCCTTCGAGATGAACCTGCTATGGGCTGCGACCTGGCGATTGAGACTCTACACATCCTTGAGTCGAATGGGGGACCTCATGTCAATCAGTGCTTTGATTTTTTTTTGGGTTGGCCTAGATCCCCTTGTTGTTTACCATAAAGCCAAGGAACTTTCCAGACGATACCCTAAATGTACATTTAAGCGAATTTAGCTTCATCTGATATCTCCTTGATATTTGGAATGTTTCTTCCAGATCGCGTATATGATCCACTGTTTGTTTAGATTTTAACAGCATGTCATCTACGTATATACCTCATGTTTGACTTCCTGATCTGGTCTTTGAACATCATGTTGACCAAACGCTGGTAAGCCACCCCTGTATTTTTTAATCCAAAGGGCATTATCTTGTAGCAATATAGACTACGATCTGTGGCGAACGAGGTATACTCTTCTTCTTCTGTGAACATAGGAGTTTGATTGTAGCCCGAGTAGGCGTCCATGAAGCTGAGGAGCTGATGACCAACAGTTACATCAACGAGTTGGTCAATTCGAGGTAGGGGGAAACTGTCTTTCAGGCAATCTTTGCTCAGGTCCGTGAAGTCAATGCAAATCCTCCATTTCCCATTCTTCTTTTGACCAACACAAGGTTTGCGACCCAAGTAGGGTAGTATATTTCATGGATGAACTTGTTGGTTAACAACTTATCTACTTCCTTTTTTAAAGCGGCATAGCGTTCTTCTATCATAGGCCTCATTTTCTAGCGAATTGGTTTATGATGAGGGTCAATGTTCAATATGTGTACCATGACCTCTAGAGCTATTCGCACCATATCCTCGTGGTTCCAAGCAAAAACATCTAGGTTCGCCCTGAGGAAGTTAACGAGCTAGGATTTTATTTCCCGAGTTAGACCTTGTCTTAGCTTGAGGCATCTTTCAGTTGCTACCTCGCTAACTTGGACATCTTCCAACTATTCTACAAGCCTTGTCGCCAACATCTAGTCAAGTACTGCTCACCTCGTACACAATCCATCCCATTAGGGGTCGAGAATTTCATTGTGAGGGTCCTGGTGGAGGTGACCATATCTAGGTTATTCATTGCTAGTCTCCCCAAGACCAAATTATACGCCGATGAACAGTCAATTATCAAGAAGTCTGCCAGTATAATTGCTTGATGGTTTTGGTCACCGAGTGTAAATGGGATTCTGATCTGGCCTATGAGAGTGACGACATCTCCGGTAAAGTCGTACAAAGGCTTAGGGGAAGGCTTCAATTGTTCTACTCTCAATCCCATTTGGTCGAAACACTCCTTATAAAAAACGTTCACCTAGCTTCCAATGTCTATCATAATTCGGCGTACATTAGCGTTGCTTATTTTAGCTCGAATGACAAAGGCATCGTTGTGCTACCATATCATGCCTCTAGCGTTCTTCTTGGTAAAAATGATGTCATCTAAGCTTACTCTCACCCTTTTTACAGCTTCTTCCAATCCATTACAACCTGTGAGCAAAACACGATTTACTTCTCGCACATATCGCCTATGTGACCTGTTAAAGGTACCTGTAATATAAGGACCACCATGTATGGTAAAGATAGTTTTTACCGCAGGCTCTTACCCTTACTCGAGAGTTTCCTGAGGCTGTTGCTGTGCTGGAGGTGAAAGTTATTGATGACGTTATTGATAAGGTCGTGAGGTTATCGGTCGTACCACATAGTCTCTCAAGCGACCTCTCTTGATTAGATCTTTAATTGCATCTCTTAGCGCCCAACACCTTGAAGTGTTGTGACCGACCTCATTATGATAGGCACAAAAATTGTTCTGATCCCGATAGTTGGGAGGAGTTTTTATAGGCCTAGGCTTCCTGAAATTCTTCCTATTCTTTCGGTCTCAAAGATCCTATCTTTGTCTATCCAATAAGAGGCTGTAATGGTCATGGTGACTCAGACGCCAAGGTTGCTCATTTCTGAGTTCGCTTCTAGCCTTTTTGATGATTTGGTGGTTCAAGTTGTTATTCTGACCTCTGTTTCGGTTCCCATCATTACTTTTTTTTTATTGGTTAGAACTGCTTGCCTTGTTCTTCTGACCGGATTGCTTAGGACCGAAGGTCTTTTCTCACCTGATTTCTTTGGCAGCTCGGTCATAAAACTCGCTCAGGTCTTTTACTGTCGATTTATAGATGCTCTCATAAAGTTTTCCATCTTTGCAGAGTCCAATCGAGATTGTTGTCAAAATGCTATAGTCTGAGGGGTTTTCCACATTGCTGGCTTCGCGTCTGAACCTGATAATATAGTCTTTCAATGATTCATTTCGTCGTTGGAAGACTGTGGTAAGATGACCTGATAGGGCAAGTTGCCTCCCTAGAGCACTATATTGGTCGATAAGCTTCTACTGACAATCTTCCTAGCCCCTTATGCTCAGAGTTGGTAGGTTTTTAAACCACGTGTCCAAATATCACCTAGAGTAGTAAGGAATACGCGACACTTGACCAAAGGATCGTCTGTCTAAAGTTTCATCTGGACGTTGAATGCATCTAAGTGGTTGTATGGTCAATATCTCTGGTGTACTAATGGATACTAGGGATTTTGAATCTACGAGGGAGAGACTACATCTCAATTTCCTTGGTAAAGGGTGTCCTTTCTCCATACTAATCATTCTGGCTAGAAGTACCAGGGCGTGCCTCGATATGTTGTACCCTCCAAAGGAGTTCTTTTATTTTGGCATCTTGAGGCCTAGGTCTAGGGTTCGCAACCTGAAGGACTACGGTCTGATGCATACCCCAGGCTGGTCCTCAGAACGTTACCAGGCTGGCATGACCTTGGACGTCGCTGATAATCTCCTTCACCTTCATACCTAGACGTGGATCTAACTTGATCCATCCCAACTTATCCTTATTCTTACGCTCGAAGGATGTTGAACCTCCTTTTCTACACGGGCTCAGCAACCACTAGCTTCCAGCCTTGAGTTAGAGGAACGAGTTGAATCTGCAGGTGCCCCACCTCCCTACGAATAGTAGCGCCATGTCTGGGTACATCCTATGCTTGGGTCTGTGCCATAGCTCTGATTAAGTTCGTGAGTTGCTATATTGAGCTCTCCAATGTCCTTTATCGTTGGTGCCATTCTTGTAATTCGTCGGTTGTTATCACTGTCGACATGGGCTAGTGTAGGGCTAGCGGAGCCATTCCTATAGTTACGCCATTCGTGGGGATGTTCGTCTATCCTACTTGTTGTTCATCTATTTCATCCAAACTCCTAGTCGTTATTCCTCTTACCATGGTGAACGTGAACTGGAGAATATCACAGTCTGGGCCCTTCTTCTAGTGCCAAAGATGTCAACATACAGATTAGGTGGACTGAGATTCGTGGACCCAGTACCTGCAAACAGAACAAATGAGCAAAGAAGAGAATAAAGGGTAAAGGAATAACGTTGTTGCACACTAGTTTTGTATGTGGTTCGGCCCAAAGAAAAGCCTATGTTCACGACTATTCACTAACTAATTTGGCAGAGTGATAGTATGTGTATATCTCGTCCTCTCTTACAATGAGTTTTCAGCCTCTATTTATAGATGGAGAGGCTACATTAATATTACAATAAATAAGAGAAATTACAATTTTTAAGACTTTTCTGTCAAATGTATGACTAATCTCTGTCAAAGCATGATTATCTTTCGTCAAAGTATGGTTTGGACGTCATCACCATGCTTGATAGTTGAGATCTTCCTTGAATCAAACTGTTATCTCTTGAAGGATTATTCTGTACGACATGCTTTGGTGGATTTAGTTTGACAATTTTGACAGCAATTGACCAGCAGTCTGGTAGCTGGAACAGTAGAAAGCTCGTTTCCACGAGTTGGAATATCCGAGGTTGACTGTGAGCTTGCTTGCACGAGATGGGCATGTGGAAAGTTGAGAGCTTGAGTTCACGAGATAATTACCTGATGAGCTAAACATTTAGCGAGCATGACAACTAGCGAGCTGGGCCTTTAGTCAATTGGGCAACTTCACTGGATTAGTTTTGGGTTTTTACCAGCCCATTTAAACGACACCAAAAACACCCATAACACTAATCAACATGAGAATTGTTTCCTTTCACATAGTTCACAAGTGATTTCTAACTGAAATGATCCGAGAGAGTATTATCAATATCTTAACTACTATAAGAATGACATAAGAAAATTCTTACGTTTTCACCATCAATAGATGGTCTGCATTTTGCATTCTAGCACGTCCTCGGGACCGTATGAAATTGTTATAAATTCAGCCTAGGAACAGCCTAGAAAAATCTGCACAAAATAGTCCAGAAAATGAAGGAAAAATCTGCACTGTTTTTCAAAAACTGCAGAATTTTGTTGTCCAATATGATAGTAAAAAACAGTCTTGTGTTACACCCAAAACAGTCAGCAAAATTCACCAAATACTGTACAAAAAACAGTTCAAAAAACTGCACCAAACTATTAGGGTAATATGCCCTAAGAGCTTGTAATTTGTAAATATTTAAATTAAATAATAAATATAATATAATTTATTCAATTTATGTGCATTTATGAAATGATTGCTTCATACAAATATCATGTAACATCCATGGTTACTTATGTAGTCTCAGACTAAGTATATAAGTGTTATATACAAGAGGATTTAGTTTGAGATTAGTAATCTAAAAAGTCCGTAGAAAGCAAACAAAGCTGGATACTTTGTTTGTGGTAAATCTACAGCTACGGTCCATTTTGTATTTGATACGATGATTTTATCCGGGATCGTTCATGTGGTGACATGAAAATGGAGGCACCTTATATAATAGAGATTATATAGGACTGGACCATGATAAAATGAATTTCTTATTAATATCCGTTAAATAAAGAAATTCATTTTTATCAACTTGATGATCATATATGGATTGATCTTAATCCTGAGTGTTTTATGGATTCCTATTTGTTGAGTCATATCTTTTGATTTACATGAGTGAGACTGTTATAAATTTACGGTCAATAAGCTTCGTACTTTGGAAATGTGATTTAATAAATGGCTGGGAACATTCTACACAATAGTGGAATTCACTCCTTCTTGCGAGAAGTAGATGTGTAGTTCTCTTAAGTGTTGATTCGGGCCTTGAACAATAAGAGCGCTCGACTTTCTATTTGTAAATAAATGGAAAGATAAATTCATAAGTTGTTATGAATATATTGTTCATTAGAGAATTAATGGTACTTAATGGAATAAGAAATAATTAGAGAGGTATAACGGACTTTAATGACCTAGCTCTAATTATGAACTACTCGTGGAGGATCGAACCATATGAAATGATTAAATCAATGGACACTGAAAATTCAGTTTGTATAAAACATTTATAATTTTGAGAGTGCAATCTTAAGTTTTTAGTGGAGTAACTTTAAGGTTAATAATAGTGAATTAATTAATTAAAGAGTTTAATTAATAATTCCGATATTATTGGAGGTCAAATTATAGGTCCATCTGGTCCCCTTGCTAGCTCACAACCACATAAAGAAACAATGGGAAGAATACAATTGGATTGTCCAATTATAAGTGTACATATAATTTTATGAACACGTTCACGAATAATTTAAATAATTTGATTATTTAAATATAAGTAATTATTTAATTATTTGTAGAGGTTAAATGTTTAACTTTAAAATGGTGTCATTAAATTATATATGATTTAGAATCATTTTAATTTAATAAAAAATCTTTTAATTAATGGAGATGGTAATTTAATTTAATTGGAATTAGATTCCATATTAAATTAGATTAAAGAAGTTTTAATTTAATAGGAATTAGATTCCATGTTAAATTAAAAGTAAAGAGTTTTAAACCAATAAGAAATATGATTCCATATTGGATATGAATTGAGTTTTACAATTTAATTAGGAAATTGTATTCCTTATTAAATTAGAAAACTCTAACTCACCATTATATATAAAAGTGTTTTATATTGGTAACAAGAGAGAAAAATAGAGAGAATTTTTGATTACTTGAATAAAAATTTTCCATTAATTAAAATGATTTCGTGATATAATTCTTCGAGATTGTGCCCACACACAGTTTCTTTTGGTGAAGAGTCATAGCAAGGAAGATCGGGTGGTGAAGAATTTGCAAATCAAAAGGGATCAATTCAATCTTCATGCAAAGTAAGATTCGATCTTATTAATTTAATTGTTGAATTATTATTACTAGTATCGATCGGGCGTGTTTTTATATGGAAACATTTTTAAAATACACGTTTCCGCATTAATTCAAAATTCAATTTTTCCTTCACAAACATCATAAACAAAGTAGCAAAAAACTACAGAAAACTGTAAATAAATGACTTCAAGGCGCGGTACAAAGTCGCTCTCCTTAAAACATTATTCGTCTCCACTAATTCTGTAATACACAAAGTTGCTAATACACTTCTAGGATATAATAAAGCCTTTTATTTGTTTGCGATGTACACAAGCAAAGACAAATCAGAACACCATAAAATGATAAGTCTACTTTAACAATTTTTTACTTCTACAGAAAATAGAATATTATTGATTTTGTTTGAGAGCACATAAAATTTATTTTAGAAGAAACGAATGAAGAAAAGTTAAAGATTTTTGTATTGGTTGTGGTGCGCGTGTGTGCACACACAAATATATATATTTATAACAAATATAATTATTTAATAGACGCAACTTTTCGCAAAATAATATCTTTTCATTTTGAAAATTTAATTTAATAGCACAACTTTTAGTGAATGAATGTGTCCATTCATTTTCAAAATTTCAAATTTAATTTATTTTTAAAATTTCTCCAACGAAAACTACAAACAGCTGCAGGATCAAATCGAGCAACCAAATTGCAGCTTTGAACATCTAAACCCTCTTCAAGTATTGATGTTGCAACAAGTATGTTCACCTGCAAACATATCAATCTTACACTAAAACATGGCGAAGAGCGATAAACAAAAAATTTTGATTATCAGTTAGCATGCACATATACTTGGCCTCTACCAAATTCTTCCGCAATTTCATTTTGTTTCTTCCTTGATTGGCTTTGTAATCCAGAGTTATTTTCAGCAATGTATTTAGTCTTCCAACCATTGGGTTTTGGAAGTAGCTTACTTAATAGACCTTTAAGCACAATGGTCGTAATTACTCTTTCAACAAAAGTTATGCATCTTATATCCACCAACCCCTATATTTAAATAACAGTACATAAGGCATCTTAGCAACATTTTTATGATCTATAGCTCAAACAAAGAAAAAAGTATAGATAATTTATTTTGACTTTTCCAAAACAAGTTAGAGTTGACTGAAGTAGTGCAAATTGTGTGATAACAATCATACAACAATAAATTTAATCTAAAAACGTAATTATTATTATTATTATTATTTTTTTGAATTGAATTGCTCTCATTGAATAAATTTAATTCCTCTAGTTTTTATGTAGCAAAATTTCATTAGAAGTGATAAACCAAATTTCATATTCTTTATGGTTGACCTGACTGGAAGCCGATATCACTTCTTAGTCTTGCACTTTCTGTTTGTTATTTTCTTGCTCTCTCTTTAAGTCACTTTTATAAACGATGAAATTTACAAAAATTATTATGAAAAAGTTTCTACTTGGTCATTTATATTGGTCACATGAACATAATATGCACATTAGAAAAACTTCAGTCTTGGATTAAAATTTAAGAAAATTTAGATAGCTATAAACTAAATCGTATGCGAATAACCATATTAGGGACAGTTAATTAAAATCAAAGATAATTTGATTTACCCACCCATACTCAAGAAGAGAATCGATGAGGCGGCGAACTTTTATTGATAAAAGCCCAGCATCCACATTGGAATTAACATTATGACCAATGGACCATTCCGGACCAAAATTGAGGGTGAACAAGGAGCAAACATGAATATGAGAATATGTATTACAATTTCACCAACACTTACACAAAGTTAGATACGTAGCAGATCGTATGTAAGTTGAAAACAACTTGATAGCATCCAAGCTGAAATTTTTTAATGATTTGCTCACCAAACACATCCAATTGACCACAAGCGATCCCTTTGAACCTCCTGCTTCTCTTAGATAGAGTTTAATACTTTGGCAACTATTTCTAATTCGATTAAGTTATGTCCATTATGAAAATATAAAATGAAGGGAAGAATATTTCTGCAATCTTCTAGAAACAATCAATTGGACATTGCGGTCTTAAATTTTATGATATACTCACCTTTGCTTTTAAGCTTTTCAATTCTTCTACTTAATGATCATATACTGCATATGGAATTTTAATGAGCTGGTAAAATTTGAACTTCGGAGTTGAAGATGGAATATACTGAGTTAGAACAGATTCATTGACACATGTATACACCTTCAATGTATAAAAAGTTGGTCACATAATTAAGTTATATATCAAGAAATATCAACACCAGCTATTGAATTTATATCACAAAGAATCAATGTAAACATTATGCGAAACAAACTTAAAGATTAAATATGCCCATGTACTGCACATTAGAAATAACATAATAGCTGCCCAAGCATTTCACCCTGCAACAATTTGATCGTATGTCTGAAATGAAATTTGATAATTACAGATAAAGAATCTAATTAAAAGAATATGTGTAATAAGATGCACAGGAACTTCACATGAATGTGCAAAATATAGGTACATCAAATCAAAATGAATACCAGCTAGACCAATTGATACACATATATACAATGAAAACTATTAACATATAAGAAGAGAAGACCTTCGAGTTCATTAGATTCTCAAGTTCAGCAATCTTCCTTTGGTAGCCAGTCTCCGATTTAGGTCCCAAACCAAAAGTGTTGGCAAAATAAAAGACTTGATCCACAATATTACGATTGGATGCTAAACATATTACAAAGCAATTATGTTATATTGTGTATTGTCAAATTTTGAATACCCTTAGATTTTACGAGCGGCGCAGTCATTCCAAAAATCCTAGTAAGATTGGATGTACCAGAATTTTTCTGGCGATGATAGAACTCCTGTTTAAAAAAAAAAAAAAAAAAGAAATTCCTCATATACAACAGAATAATACAGTATACAAAAACATATATGAAAAAGTTGCAATATGACAAAGAAGCACTAAGTTTCGGCTACAAAATTTGTGAGTGCAATATTGGTTTGTGCTGTCATGGCTTATTGTCAATGTAAATCTTATAGATGATTTACATATCTCGAACTATAACCTATTACTCATAGCCTATCATTCAGTGGCCTTGACACAAGTAAAATATTATAGGATATGAGCACCCATCTCTTTTTAGAAGTTTCCTAAGATTTCATTGAGACCACACTTAACTACTGCAAACAAATTGAAAAACAGAAAGCCCCGTTATCTCGTCTATTCCTCCTCTTCTACAGTTACCAACTGGGTCGATAATATTGCACATGTTTGATATCTACCGCATGAAACAAAACTATCTACTACTTTTAAACTTGCTATGTGAATAGATTTACAGTGTATCACTAGTTTTGGTAATGACTCGTCTACTCTGAATGTTATGCTACTTCAAAGTGCATCGGCCTCTTGCAGTTTGAAGTTAAGAAATGCATAAAAGTTACTCAAACTTGCAAGTAAGAGCTGGCACTTTCTAAATGGAGCAAGGGTAATTACAAGAAACATGTGAAAACTTTTTCTTATGGCAAATTAAGCAACAATAAGATACACATCATTAAAAAATTTATCTTGAATAAACCTTCTGATATGAACACAGTAGTTATGAAACTATTACTATACCAGGAAAAAAAAAAGTGTAAAATATCAAGCCAACTCACCGTCGGAATTGAAGCATATGGGAAATTACCGCTGGCATGATGGCATTAATCAAATATGCTTGATCATGTTTAGTTTAAAAAAGCTGTGTCTCGAGCCATTAAGCAAAATTTGAGGAGTCATCACAAGCACCTGCAAGCATTAGGATGAAAATGACTACTCATTGCAGATGTAATCATATTCATGTCAATGGCCCATAATGTCTTGAAACAGACACCTTATTAAGAATCATCAGAAAAGGAATAGAAATTCTGTTAATATATAATCTACAAACATAATGAAGTGTGTGATAAATCTCAAAAACCGGTTTTGATAGTTAAGTCCATACTGATGACATTTTCAGATATTATGAAACTGAAAAAATTAGTCCAAATGAATCATATATAAGTTGGATAAACAGTCCAATTAGATTTCATGAGTTAGCAAACTTTAAAGCAAAACACTAGAAGCACATTCAATTCAAGTCATGGTGTCGAGAAAGCCGCTTTTAGAATGAATATGTATACTTAATCAATCATCTCCATTGTTCAATACATTCGAAAAAAAAAAAACCTCATGTTTGCTTATCTCTTGGCTCCATGTGGTAGCACCCCAAAAGTCAACTCCCGCGTCTCCCCAATACATACCCACATTCAAGTCGGTGTGCATTTTTATGGCTGCCGCTTGCTTACATTACAAACAAAAACAACAAGCGAAAGGTAAATTTTCAAATTTTGTCTTCAACATGCATCTCCCTTGATTCTCATATGCAACACTAATAAGTAACAGGGGGAAACGGCTATAATACAAACATTTAAAATGTTTGTATCATACAGACAAACAAAAAGAATAAAATCCAACCGTTGGATGATCAAAATTTGCATCCAACGGTTAGGATATTTGGAAAACCAAAAAAAGTTTAAAAAGTGATGAAAACTGGTAACCGGCTAAAGTAAAATGCCAAACCTAATCAGTCTCATTTCCCTCCAAAAGAAACCCTAGCCGACCCCCATTTTCTCTCCAAGCTCTCTGTCACATCATCGACGATCTCGCTGCGCCGACATCGTCGCTCTCTCTCAGCATCATCGTCGACTCGCCGGCGTCGCCTCTCTGTCTCAGGAGTCAGCATCATCGAATCGTCACAGCCTCACAGTGACAGGATCGTGGACTTTTTCGCTCTGTGTCATGACTCACGGCATCATGGTGGACTCGCCGCTCGCTCTGAGCTTCATCGTCGAAGGGGGGTTGGGGCGGTGGTGGGGGTGGGGGGTGTGGGGGGACCACTACAGAGCATATTGAAGGCAAAATCAATCGTATCCAGAGAAGACATGCTGAATATGGTTGGACGCATGGTCCCTGAAATCTGCTGGCTAACATGGAGATTGAATGTCTCGAGTTTAGTCAAATTGCCTGTCTCTTCAGGAATATTTCCATGTAGGTTATTATTCCACAATTCTGGATTCCTTAATTTTGTGATATTTACCAAAGAAGGGCGGACAATGCTTGTAAAATTGTTGCAAAAGAGAGACAAGATTTAAAGTTTAGGCAAGGAGCTGAGCCAAGATGGAATCTCTCCTTGACACCGTTGCAGTGGAGGTTTTCCAGTCTGTGCAGATGAACTAGTTCCACATAGGTAGAGAGCAATGGAACTGTTGTTTCTGAGACATCGCTGAACAAAGAATGAAAGACTTCCTACGTGTGGCGGAATGGAGCGTGTTAGACTCATTGAGGTAATATTCATGGCTATGACTATTATTTTGAGTATCATTCGTGATTCCCTTCCCAGTTGCAAATAGAAGTAGAAACAGTCCAATTGTTTGCCAAGATGTTGTAAGGGTCATTAGTGATTTGAGCTTTCAATGCAAGAGGAGAAGATTGTTCTGTAGTAATATTAGTCACTTCGACAACTAAGAATTCCATTGCAGAATACTCAAGAATAATTGAAACACAAATAAGAAAACTAGTTGTTTCCATGAGTGCGTGACCATTGATAGAGGGAGCACCATGGTGCATAAATAATGATAACAGTTCTATTGACTTGCCAAGAAAGAGGAGAAAGACACTGTTGAATGAAAACTTAATTGCACATGAAAATATCACATGTTATTTCATTTCGTACATATGAGTATAACTGGTTTCCAAGCTGACATGTTATTGTTTCATTTCACACCTTGGTATAACAGAAACCAGAAATAAAAATACTTAAACTGATAGACCCCGAACCTGATTTTCCATTATATTCTATGTACCTGAGTAGTATATGGAATATTGATCCAGAAATAAGGCCAAAGAATGATTTAAGACCCGATTAGGGTATATAAAATTTTAGAGTTTGTTTTGGCGAAAAACGAAAACTTTCGATGAATAGTGTTTTCGGACGGAAAACATCTCGGATGAATAGTGATTTTTGAAAAAGAGCCCTAAGAACCGAAAATGTCCGAAATAGGTCATGGACATTAAGGGAGCTGAAACGAAATGAAACGGAATCCGTTTGATTGAGTTTCAAGAGATCTGAAAGATTACAGTCAAATTGTACTATTTTTCGAATATTGAGTTTTCATGACCTAAACTCTGTTCAAAAATTACGCGAAGCATAGGATTGAGAGGTAAGGGACCCAATTAGAGTATTTCATGGTCAATTTGAAGTTTAGATAACCGTGGAATATTTTCAGAATATTTTTCGGACTGAATAGTATATTAAATTGTGAAAATTGAATTAGAGTTTAGTTTAAGTTGAATTTTCACCCAAACTTTGGTATGAGCACTACATGTGAAGCAAGAAAGAAACACAATCCATGTGAGATGGATTAAACCAATCAAAGCATGACAAACCAAGTGAAAGAAATGATGATTAAATGACATGTGGTTTAATGTAATTGAAGGAAGTTATATGTTATTACATTTGGACCAATCATGGGAGTTTTTTTTTAATTCTTTTTAAAGGCATAATTAAGGGATAATTGGAGGACCAAATGGCAACCAAAAAAGTGACCATTTATGGACATAAAGTGCCGGCCATCATAAGAGAAAAAGGGAAAGAAAAATTGAATAAAGAAAAGAGAGAAAAAAGAGAAAGAAAAGGGGAGATTCGGTCAAGGCATGGAAGTCCAATTTTTTTTCTTTCTTCTTCTTGCTAAATCAAGTGTGTTGAATCTCAAGTCAAGGAACATTGAAGTGTGAAGAAACAAGAGAAAGCTTGGAAGATTTGGTGAGTTTTCTAAAATTAGAAAGTGAGATTTATTGGATTTGTGGTCTTTATGGTGGAATGATGTAATTGATGATTTTTATGACTTATTTGAATTGTATTTATGTTGGATTTGATATTGGTTTAAAAAGAAATTTCATGGATAAGAGAGTAGTATAAATTAGTAAGGGTTTTAGTTAGGGTTTGGTAGAGATTATTGTTGGAAAATTGGATTTGATTGATTTAGTGAATGGATTATGTTTAGGGATAGTTTGGAGGTAGAATTGGGTGAAGAAATTAAAAGAAAAATGATGGCATGGAAGACTTCCCATTTTGGCCAAGGGGTGTGATTTTGTTATGAGTTGTGTTTTAATTTATTTGACTTGAAATTATGACATTTAGAAGTTGATTAAATGTATGGAAAGTGAAGAAATTGAAATGGAATCAATTGGAAATAATTAGGTGTAATATAGTTAGTTGAAAGGCTTTTTAGATTAATTGTGAAATGAATGAACTTGTATGGTTATTGGCTAATTGAAAATTCATGGAAGTGTGTAGAGAAATATTGATTCAATTACCATCTCTACAAGTGGTGGAAAAATGCTAGATTTCAAGTTTAAGGTTTTGGACATTATGTATGAATATTTGTAAATTAGTGATTGTTATTAAATGGAGATGTTGTGGTATAAAAAAATTTATTGATTTAGAATTTGTGTTTGGGTGGCTTTGTAGTGACCTTGATTTTGTTTATAATCACTTACGGAATATTGAAAAATAGCATAAAGGAATTTGTGAACGCGTGACGGAAGGAGGAAAACGAGGAAGGAGTTATTAGTTTGGCGCAGAATTGTGAGTGGAATTATAAGTTTTTAACATTTATATTTTTTTAAAGTTATTTATTAATTGAATTTATATTTTAATTCTAGCATAAAGATTTTAGTTTATTATTTATGTATATGAGAATATGCTAGAATTAAATATTTTAGGCTTATTGCCTTAAGATTTAGAATATATTAGTATATTGAGAACAAGAAATTTTAATAGCCTATGGTTTACCCTAGCCCCAGTTTAGTACCCGGCCGAATGCCCTATGCGTGATACGGTAGATGAGAGGAAGTCAGTGAAATTTGAGTCTAGTCGACTCATGTGTGAGCGAGGTATGAGTGATCCGTATGCACGTATAGGGTAGTGTAGTCGGTCCGCAGCGTGGGCCCGCTTTCAGCGACTACACATGGTAAATCCCCACTCCTAGTGGTTAGATTTTATATGCTACCACGCCAGGAGTAGATATTCCCTGGGTTACCATTTAGGCGAGAACTAGAAAACATTTCAGAAAATTTTTAGAAAGAAATTTAGAACGAGATTCAAAAGCAGTTTCAAATGAGTTTTAGAAAGTATTTTAGAAAAATACTTTAGTTTTATTAAACTGTTTTTGGGAGAAGTTTAAGTGTAGAAATAAGTTTTAATTTAAAAAGTTATTACCACTCACTGAGTATAAACTCACGTTTTTCTTTAAATGTTTTTCCTAAAAATTCTCCCACAGGTGCAGGAACTAGTCGTCCAGCCGACGAGGTTCAATCAGACGTGCAGGCGGACATATAGGACGACACCTACTACATGTATATATTTTGTTATTTTGATCATGTATATATGTTGATGTACATAGTGGTAAATATTTTAAAGAAATAGTGGATGCATTAGATAAAATGTTTTATTACGTTTTATGAAATCCTGTTTTTAAAATTTATGATTTGTTTGTGGTTGTTTGTGAGAAAGGAGCTAGAGGCTCCAGAAGTTGAGAAATGGATTTCATAGAAGTGTTTTTATAAATTGTATTTGAAATTTACAGGGTGGCATAGTTTAGAAAACAGACGGCATGCTGTCGAAATTTTTATTACAAAAGCGAAAAATTTTTATCACTGTCACCTTGTAAAAGAAGTTAAAATATCTAGTAAATGATTTTCGGTGCCTTGAAGGGGTTCCTTCGGGCTGAGTATAGGGTTCGTGGGAATTCTTTCGAGGTGCTACGGGGTCTTTCTCGGGTTCAGAGGAAGGATTTGGGAAGGGTCCCGTCATAAACATTACTAGTTTTGATCAAGCTGCACTGATCATTGGAAGTTACAGTAGTTTTTGTCATATTATTTATTACGTTGAAAGCATTATATATGATAAATGGGTTGTTTTATGCATTTGTATAATATCACTACAGGCTCCTTTATGAGATCTTTAGAACAGAGTTATTAGTCTGCTGCATCTGCTTTAGTTTATTATTATATTTTAAAAGTTTCATTCATCTTTAAAAGTGATTAGTAGGTAGAACTGTTAGTTCTCTAATTTTGGATAATAGGAACTGTGTTGTCCTTTATGCGAGCACAGCTCGACACTAGCAACTAGGATATTTTTAAGAGCAATAATATGCAGATCCTCGTGTTAGTCAGGTCAAGTTTGTAGCTTCATGAAAAAGGTAAGTAAAGATAGCAATTTTTTATATATTGTATTGGCAACTTGTTGCAACCACGGTCCTGCCATTATCTATAAAGCACATGAGCTGTATTTCCGTATGTAAGACCTAAAAATTTTCATTTTGGTACCTTAAAGTGTGGTCCTTTTTTTTTTTTTTTTTGTGTCTTCTAGTTCTTTTCTTCTTTTCCTTTTGTATATGCAGGAAGAGTTTCAATTGGCTTTCTTCAAGAAATGGAAGAAGGAAAATTTATTTGCTAACAGGGTATATATGATAACCTAAACTAAAGTTTGGTGTTGTCATTTTCTCAGTCATATTTTCTCTGAATTTCTGAGATAGACTCTCTTTTTTTACTAACATTACTGTTGTTACTAACATGTCATTGTTAAAGATTATGACCCTACCCTATTTGAAGTATATAAGAGTGAAGAATGTTTCTAATATATATACTAATCTTGTATGTATCTTGATTGATGTCATGTATATTGTATGCGTTTTGATTGATGCTGTCTGTCTATTTGACTGTAGGCACATAACAACGAGTTTTTCCAGTTTTGTTTTCTGCTGAGAACTTGACGCTACATAAACAGACATTAGTTTTAGGAATTAGTGTAAGATATTGTGAAAAACTTTTGTTTGATTCTTGAGATTAAATTTAAGCATGTGTCTTGCACGTGCAGCCAAAACTAGTATTGATGTCAAAAAAGGAAATTAAATTAAAAGTTGTTTTGCATTTGTTGATGTGAATTCTTGTGAAGGGATTTCTCCATATCAGCAGGAGCTGATATTTTTTGAGAAGCAGCTCGAAGATGGTCGTACTCTTGTTGACTGCAACATCCAGAAAGGTTCGATTTTTGTTTATATAAGGGATGTTATGTTTGTGTAATTATGCTTGTTATCAACCATTTGAAGTTTTTTTTTTTTTTTCTTTGAAAATAAAAAAATTGTGTAGAATTGACACCGTATCTTGTTGAGGCTGCGAGGTGGGATTATTGAACCATCTTGAATGGCATTGGCTAGGAAGTATAATCAGGACGATGATTTGCCACAAGTAAGTTTCGAGTTACCAAGTCAATGCAAGTGTTTATTGATTTTCTTATTTGTTTATTATTAAAGGTCAATTTGAAAGAGCAAAGATTTGCTCGATATGAGTTTTTGTTACCGGTATTAATTTTTTTTATTTGATTGTTTATGAGTTGATAAACTTGAAATGGTATGATGTTTTTGGTTTTGGGTTTAAACTACAAGTTATTGTTGCCCTTTGGTTTAATTTTATTGTTACCAACACTAGTATTGTAAAATATTGTGAAAATGAATGAGGATTATTAGAAAATATGGATTAATTTGGTGGTAATGTACAAATGCAATTGGATCTTTGGGCTAGCTTTTGTATTTGGGAAATGTCTTTGTGATGATTAGGTAATGAGTAGACTGTTTTATCATTAGAAAGCCATTTTGGTCAGTTTTGAATACTAATCATAACATCTTATTATGGTTTTGAGTTGTATGGATTGAACTTAAAAGAATAAAGTTACCTATTAGATTTCTATAGGTCTTGTTGAAGCGGTTATCACATTCTTCATTATCTGTCTTTAATTGCTATGTTAGGCTACATCCTTGTGTTGGCAGATACAGGAAAAAAAAAATTGTGGATACAGCAATCAGATGCCCTTTTTTTAATCTTTAATTTCTTCTAGATTCTCATGCTATCGGATACACCTGTTTGGACAATCTTTAATGTTTTGAAGGATGTTGTTATTGCAGCTGAGAGCAAAGAAGAAGATCAAGTAGATGTGATCATGAAGCTCTTTGTATTAGTTGCAGTCAGTGGTTGTATGTGACTGCATTCTTCCAGCTAGGAATAGGGTTGTTCATTGTTTTCCTCTTCGTCCAGTTAAAACAAAGTTGTAGCTAATCCTATTCATTTCTTGTGGATTTTCATAGTTCTAATCTAGCCATGAAGGTTTCAAATGCTTTAGCTCTTATCCAATGGAAGCCACATAGCTAAGCGTGTTTTAAATTAAATATTGATGTTGCAATTTGTGCGGAACGACAATTGGTTGGTGTTGGTGTGGTTATTTGAAATTTTAAGGCGAACGTAATGCTTTTAGGTTTTAAAAATTTTAAGGCCTCATTATCTCTAGCAATTGCTAAAGTACATGTTTTTTTACTTAGTTTAAGAATGTTTAATGTAGATCTTGTATTTATTCATAGTTGTTTGAAGGACTTTGAGAATGAGTTTTAGTGTTAGGGGGTGATAATTATTATTTTAACCTAGAAGATAATATCTTGTGATTGAATTTATTAACATCAAATTGGAAAAGTATTTTTTTTATATTAATTATTTATGGGTTAAAATTCATATTGTCGTTAAAATTGATATAAGCAATGGTGTTGATAAAATTCTAGTTGGTAGGTAAAACTTTTGTCTACATCTTTTATATATTTTTTTAAATGAAAAATGTGGAAGCTAAGAAATAATGATATTTAAGAACTCTAGCAGAGCATAATATTATCAAAATAAGTTTTTAATTTTATTACAGGTTAAAATTGTAGATTAAAAAAACCTTTTATTTTGATTTTAATGGATTTGAATTTTTTTTTTAGAAATTCAAATTCTTTTCATATAATATTTTAATTGTAAATTATTGATATATTAATGGAATCTTTAGATGATAAGTAAATTTGATATAAAATTATATTAAAGTGTTAGTTTACTTTTGAGTCTTTAAATTTAAATAGAGTTACATATTAATTTAAAATTATATCAAAAAATTAAATTACATTATATATTAATTTTTTCTTATAAGTGATAAATTTATTTATACGTGACGTTAAAACAAATTATCAAATATTAACGTGCGAAAGCTCTAAAACTTCATTGAAGTATATTTAGTTAAAAAATTTTATGTTTAAATATTAGGTGTTAAAAGAATATTAAATTGTTCATATGAAATTTAAAGGATAGTGTCATTAACATTAAATTTAATAGTTAAATTGTTCATATATCTATTAAAAGAATTAATTTTTTTTATGTATTTATTAAACATCATAAGGGTAAAGATGTAAATGCAAAATTAATCCTAATAGAAAAAATTCCTTGAAATTATATTAAAATTAGGTGTAAATATTTTTATGTATTTTTAAGATATAAATTTAACAAACTTATTTTCTTTAAAAATATAATTAAATAATGTTTTAATCCAATTTAAATGATTTTATTTTACTATATTTGTACATTTACCATTAAAAATTAAATTGAATTACACTAGTATGAGTCTACAGTCACACTGAATCAATGGTGCAGTCGCACACCAACACTGGAGTAAGTATATGGTCGCGTACTTACTCTAATATTGGTATGTGGCCGCACTTTTGTTGCAATGTGACTGCGCACCTATGATCGCATTGCATTGGAATGGGCACGTGATTGCACTAAAATGATGGTGCAGCCATGCACTAACATCGGAGAACCTCTTATCACACCAAAGGTAAGCGTGAAAGGAAAGCCTCAAGCATGACAGGAGAGCCTTCTGCCACGCTTGTGAGTGTGGGTGTGCAGCCTCTTATCATCATGCCAAAAGCAATCATGATAAGAAAAAGCATGACAGGAGAAACCTTCCGTCACGCTTGTGAGTAATAATATGAAATTCCTATTCAATATAATATGAAAATTTAAGAAAAAAAAAAAAAATTCAAAACCCTATTATATAATTAATTGTAAACTATTGATATATTTAAAGAAAAATTGTAGTTGTTTTAGATTTAGATGGAATTATTCTTTAATTCAAAAATATGTTATCAATTCAATTGATTGTACGTACATATTCTTTTTTTTTTTTGGCAAGTGATAAAGTTATTTCTAAGTGATGAATCACCAAATAACACTAATTGTATTTGTATATATTAATTTAGTAAACATATTTGAAATAAGTGTATTTAATTTTATATTATTTAATTTAAGTCTATATGATGGATATATGTTTAAATTTAGTCTTATATTTGTGTGAAACATTATAACTTGAGAATATTTGACTAAATTGGATTTAATTGTGATATACTTATTAAAATGTTATGTTGAGATATTAGATATTAACTTGACTAAATTGGATTTTGGGTTAAAAATTTTAAAAATACTGTGTTTTGTAAAATTTGAAAACATTACCTTGTATAACACTTGTGTATTTTTAATATATAAATTTAATAAATTGGATTACACTAGTATGAGTGCGTGGCCACACTAAAACACTGGTGCGGTTGCGCACCAACACTGAAGTAAGTACACCAACCATAATATTCGATGTTCTTTGTTTTGTTGGATTGAAGGGTTGTTACGTAATCAGCCAAGCAAAAACTCACCTATAAAGAGTATTGGGAGATGATAATGTTTTGATGGTCATGCTTGTTTAAAAATTAAGTGAAGGAATCAACTCACTTTATTTTTCGCATGAATATAGTGCAATAACCTCACAAACATGATTGGATATGATTGCGACGAAGAACTCAATCATTTTGTAGTATTCTACGAACTAAATGTTTTACGTATTTATTAAACATCATAACGGTAAAGATGTAATTGCAAAATTAAATTCTAATAGAAAAAAAAAAATTCCTTGAAATTATATTAAAATTACGTGTAAATATTTTTACGCATTTGTAAGATATAAATTTAATAAACTTATTTTCTTCAATAATATAAATATATAAAATTTTAGTTCAATTTATTTAATGTTTTAAAAAAAAATCCCATACAATTTTTAAATATTTTACTATATTTAAAAAAGTAAAATTAAGTTATTTTCTAAAAAATAATTCACTTTATGTTATTTTATAAAAACAATTTCACTTTCATTTGTTATATAAAAATTATTTCAATTTAAAAATAATCCAACTTATTACACTTTTAATTGTTTTCCAAAACAACTTGTTAAAATTGAATCTTAACAACTTCGGACGTTGTTTCAACGTACAACTTGTTGAACGAACAACTTCGACGTTGCTGTGAACAAGTTTACGTTCGGCAATTTGTTCACTTAAACGTCAAACATAATGAACGAACAAGTTCGACATTGGCTGACGTCCAACGTCCGAAGTTGTTGAGTCTCAACAACTTTGGACGTTGCTTCAATGTCCAACTTGTTGAACGAACAACTTCGACGTTGCTGTGAACAAGTTCAGGTTCGATAACTTGTTCACTTGACCGTCGAATTTGTTGAACCAACAAGTTCGACGTTGGCTCACGTCCAACGTCCGAAGTTGTTGAGTCTCAACAACTTAGGACGTTACTTCAACGTCCAACTTGTTGAACGAACAACTTCGACGTTGCTGTGAACAAGTTCACGTTCGGCAATTTATTCACTTGAACGTCGAACTTGTTGAACGAACAAGTTCGACGTCGGCTGACGTCCAACATCCGAAGTTATTGAATCTCAACAACTTCGGACGTTGCTTCAACGGACAAACAACTTCGACGTTGCTGTCAACAAGTTCACGTTCGACAACTTGTTCACTTGAATGTCGAACTTGTTGAACCAACGAGTTCGACGTTGGCTGACATTCAACGTCCGAAGTTGTTGAATCTCAACAACTTCGGACGTTGCTTCAACGTCCAAGTTGTTGAACGAACAACTTCGACGTTGTTGTGAATAAGTTTACGTTCGGCAACTTGTTCACTTGAACGTCGAATTTGTTGAAAGAACAAGTTCGACGTTCCGTGACGTCCAACGTCCGAAGTTATTGAGTCTCAACAACTTTGGACGTTGCTTCAACGTCCAACTTGTTGAACGAACAACTTAGACGTTGCTGTGAACAAGTTCATATTCGGCAACTTGTTCACTTGAACGTCGAACTTGTTGAACGAACAAGTTCGACGTTGGTTGACGTCTAACGTCCAAAGTTGTTGAGTCTCAACAACTTCAAACGTTGCTTCAATGTCCAAGTTATTGAGCGAACAACTTCGACGTTGCTGTGAACAAGTTCACGTTCGGCAACTTGTTCACTTAAACGTCGAACTTGTTGAACCAACAAGTTCGACGTTGGTTGATGTCCAACGTCCGAAGTTGTTGAATCTCAACAACTTCGGTCGTTGCTTCAACGTTTAAGTTGTTGAACGAACAACTTCGACGTTGCTGTGAACAAGTTCACGTTCGACAACTTGTTCACTTGAACGTCGAACTTGTTGAACCAACAAGTTCGACGTTCCTTGACGTCCAATGTTCAAAGTTGTTGAGTCTCAACAACTTCGGACGTTACTTCAACGTCCAAGTTGTTGAACGAACAACTTCAACGTTGTTGTGAACAAGTTCACGTTTGGCAACTTGTTCACTTGAACATCAAACTTGTTGAACCAACAAGTTCGACGTTGGCTGACGTCCACCGTCTGACGTTGTTGAGTCTTAACAACTTCGGACGTTGCTTCAACGTCCAACTTGTTGGACGAATAACTTTGACGTTGATGTCAACAAGTTCACGTTCGGCAACTTGTTCACAACAACGTTGAAGTTGTTCAATAAACAACTTTGATGTTAATGTAAATTTTTAACAATAAAAAATTATTAAAATAATATAATATAAAATATTATTTTATTTTTTTATGTTTTGTTTTAATTATAATATAATATATTTTATATTAATAATAAATTAATAAAAATATATATTATATATTTTATTTTGTTATTAAAAATTATTAAAATATTAATTATTTTTAAATTATTAATTTTCACTGCAGCAACCGGTTGAAACCGATTGCTGCAACCGGTTTCAACAAACACATCTGGCAACCAAATGTGTTTGTATGGTACCATAGCCATTCCCAGAATTCTATTATCGGTTTTTATATGTATGCTGAATGAGGCTGTGAGGAGTTGCTTTGACTCGTAGAAAGACAACATAAAAGACAAAAGGCAAGTTTTCTCGTTTTGGTCAGTTTTTCTACTAGCTTCCTTTGGTCAACCAAAGTGACTATACTGCTCCTAGCCGAAGGTATTTCCCTTAAGGAAACCCCATGAAAATAAAACATTGTATGAGGGATTTAATCCAGTATCTTCTTGGGTAACTACATAAAAATTTCATTATTAAACTAGTTTGATGTTTGTACATTGCCCTCAACCCAAGTAGTGCATACATTTCCTTCCACGCATGTATCATACTTATACGTATCTGAGAATAGTTTTTCAATGATATAATGAAAATAGATATATTTCAATTGTAGAGATAAATTCCAAACCACTCATGTGATATATAATTTTGATAGTTTCTAACAGATTTTTTATTTGTTTGTATCAACCTTTCTTTCTTTCTTTTTTTTCTTTAAAAATAAAAAATAAAAAAACTTGTTTGATATCTATAATTTTGCATTCATATTTTTGTAATTAATTGTAATTGTCATAAATTATAGTGATTTACTTGTTATGCTCAATAATGAAAATTTAGGGAAAATAAAAGCAATTTTTGGGAAGCTTGAGGAGTTCCAAAAGCAAGTTGGAAACGAAATAGAATTTGCAAGCAAAGGTGATGGATTTCTCTTGAATGAATGGCATAAAAAGAGCCTTCTTTTATCAAGCATTACACCCCAAATATTTTCTTGTGTGCACTCAAGGTTGGAGAATTATTACTCTATTTATTTCAACAGCACGTGATAACAATTGGATGGCAAAAGAGAAATTAATTATGTCAATTGAGGTTTAAAACGGGGAAAATGGTTACTTGAACTTCATGTCACAAAAATTGGAAGGCAGTTGTTAAACACAATATCTGTACAGATGCAAGATCTCGTTATTACTAAAAATTTTTATAGATCTCACCTGTAATTTGTCCAATTATTAGTCAAATCTTTTTGGTCATGCTTCTATTTGTTTTACAGAACGGCTTCACGATCGAAAACCAAGTCCTGTGATGGTAATATTAGAAGAGCAGTGCATTTTATTTGACATAAACAGCTAAAGAACTCAATAAACACACAACCAGTCCATATATGATACAAAATCATGCTAGTCTGTTTTAAAGAAAACATGGGTGCAACTTGGAAGCAAAGTGAGAGTCGAAAAACAGATAGTGACAGAAGAAGTCATGAATCATAAGGCGGGAAAGATGCACCAATCATGTAACCAATGAATGCTAGTCATGATCCTAAAACTAGGCAGTTTACATCAGAACATTTGCATTACAGATATGGTTTTTAAGATTTTTGTGTTTTTCTATCGAGAATAGTAGACTAATTCATTTCTCGAAAGTAAATGCAACATCTAAGAGTACGGCATCATGCTGCAATTGGAATGAATAAGAACATACATGGAGATACTATCTACACTTTTACACCTTTTTGGTCATATTCTTTTTCCTTTTGACATGCAAAAGCTAGTTGTATCCTAAACATGATAGATCAGATAGGTTGAAGTTGTAATGACCTACTACGAGTTTCGCTTAAAGAGTGAGCAAATATCATGTGGCAGTAACAAAATGAGTTATTTTATTTTGGCATCTGGAAGGCGGATAATAACCTGATCCAGGAAACAAACCGACTAAAGAGGTCTAGTGTTTTTTGCAGAACAGTTGTACTTCCATGTTCCCAGCCTCTGTCTGCAACGCATTGAGCCTTTCAGCAGCTGCGGCTCTGACTTTAAGAACCTTGTTCTCACCCTTAAGCTGCCAAAAGTAAAAAAATACCACATTTGTATTTGTTAAAACTAAAAATATGTAAGATGGTTTACGTTCTCTTTGCATGAAAATTCGTTTCAATGGCGTAACATGATGTGTTTTTCAGAATGTTGACTAATTTCAAAGCCTGAAAATGTTCTTTTGGATATATTGTATTGTCACTTTCATTGTAAAATTATACTAGCAACTAGTAATAAATAGCAATTGGAGGTCAATCAATTCCAAGAAATTGACACAACTGCTTCTGTACATTTGTCTCTTACCTCCTCAGCGGTACAAGATCATTCGCAGCTTGATGCAGCAAGGAAATTGTTTGAGTGCTAACATCTTCACAGGCCTGCTCCACCTCTTCAATTGAATTGGCATCCAAGAATATTCCCTCAAGAATGAATAGTTCCTTAAGTGACTTGGCATCTTCATCATCCAGTCTCTCCCTCATCTAAATAAATGCAGACTGTCTCAGAAATTAAAACCAAATGTGGACAGAGAATTATTAAGCATGATGCTAACCTTGTTTAAGATTCTCTCCCTTGATCATCTTTATTTGCAAGAGATGTTCCATGATTTCTAGCATAATGTTCTTTGTTGCAATGGGGTCGTGGTGATGCTTTTATGTGCTTTGCCCTGCCAAAAGAATTGAAACAATAAACATCACTGAGTGGCTACAAAACATAATTCCTAAATCCTATATTATGATAGAATTTCGATAACTAGGAAATACATATCTTTGATTTGATTTGAAAAATGTGCTGTTTCGTGCTATCAATTGAGTGATAGATAAAAAATCTAATGCTCAGTGTTTCTAGTTAACCAGTTCAATGCTGTCACTTTGTATCCAAGATGACTTTGTGTCCAAGACCAGAAAAATAATCCTGAGTGTGCATACACCAAACTGTTTCTTTTCTTATAATTATAACATCATGGCAAACTAGCTTTCTGTGCAAGAGGTCTGGATTTCCATACCTAGTGCCAAAGCGAAGGGTAGACAGGCTTTCTGATGCATTCAAAGAGCTCAGTGAGCAACAACTCAGTAATGCAGTTCCGAAGTTCCCTCCCTGTAAGAAGTGGGTGTATAATTCGTATGTAATAATAGCATGGCAATGAAGTGATAGAAGAAAACTAACAAGTGCATCTCGTAGAATTCGAGTAAGCTTGGAATCATGGCATGGGATGTGATTTGCTTTTCCTGGTGAACCACAAGTCAGAGCATTGATTACATTCCCAAGTGCTGAAAGGGATTTGTTGATGGTCTTTGCTTCTTCAAGAACTCTCCCTTCAGCTCCAGTTTTCTCCACTTTCTCAGACCCCGCCAAGTCCGCAGGAACTAATTTGCCAGATTTCACTCTGTCAGCAGTTTGAGGTAATCAGGACTTATTCGTTTAGAATCTTAGGAATATCAAGAAGAAGCAAAACCTTTTCTCCTTAGCCAATTCTTGTTGAACTGTGAATATGTAGATACAATGACTTCTGCTACTGGCCATGTTCATTTCTATCAAATCTCAGGGATTAAAAACAATTTAATTAACAAATAATAAATGACATATCCCAGGAAGACAAGTTCAAGTAGTACAATATATGATGTGGCCTGTGGGACTATTTTCTTTTACTATTGTATAGTTAACGAGTTCTTAGAATGAATATTGGAGGACAAGAAAGGATACAGGTCTCTGCAACTGCTCTATTAGCTATTCCACTCTGCATGTTTGAAGTTGTTATTAGAATCCTAAAAAATTAAGATAAGTGGAACATGCAATTCTTATCTTACTGATAGACTTTGCAATGCTTCTTCAGGTTCAGATATAGTGACCTGCAGCAAATAAAAATAGAAAATTTATGGGATTTAACAATACTAATGAAAGGAAAAATGAAACTGCTAAGTCGAAAATCCTTTGCTTTCAAGTTGATGCAGCCATATCAGTTTAATTAACCTGAGACAAAGGTTTGTGTTTCCATGAAACAAGCTTACAAGGCCTACGTTGCGAAAAGAGACAGAAAAAGGTACATTGTTCACATTGACCAGCACATGCTTCACCATTTTAGGATTTGAAGTGTACAGCTTCAAGATGTGGGAACCATTTCTGATGCATGATTTAGAGGTAAAAACTAAATAAGAAGTAATCAAACATGATCTATGGAGCATCATAGCACAATTGACTCATAATTTATCAGTTTGTACACAAGAATGAGGACAAGAAGTTCTTTCAAAAACAGTTACCTCTGTTACTCCAGATAACAATATTCCCTGCACTTTGCTCTCCTTAATCTGTGTGTTATTCTTGGATAAATCAAGAAGGTCCCTGCGATAAAAAATAGTGAAATTACAACTGAAACTTAGGTGCAAGAGTAAAAGTAATGCTATAAAATTATCAACCATTAATTTAAGATACACACCTGACTCTCTCCATGTAGATCTCCACCACCTAGAGGATTCACAAAAGATGTAGATATTAAGGTCATCAGTTATAGATATATTGCAGCCAATGTTTGCAAATAACTCAGGATTAAAGAAACATTAAGTGTGTGGCAATACCATTGACAACTTAATTGTTTGCTTGACAGATCCCTCACTAAACTTAATACAGTCAAAGAGTCCTTTAGCTGCTCTCTGGAGTAACCCTTGCTTCTGCTCATCACATTCTAGTACACTAGGACCCTACTTTAATTGTCAATGCAGGAGCTTAGTTTACACAATCACTATATCTGCATACATAAACAAAATCATTGCACCACCTCCATGCGATATGTCTTCCCGGCTCCTGTCTGTTGAGCGGTACCAAACAAACAAAAAGTTAGTTGATGAAACAGAATTTGTGCAATCTAGATAGATTAATTGACAACTTTATTGAAGATAAATAGGAAAATGAGTTCAAGTAAGTGCTGTGTACCCAGAAATTAATCATAGATATGAAATGAACAAATCTGTTCAATTAATAGTTTGAATGATGGATTTGTTCGAACCAACAATACAGATATTTTAATCAAGAAGGTTCTCCCATCTAACTAATACCTTCGAAGAGATATTCCCTGACTTTCAACTAACAGCATAAATAAACTTCTACATCATCACAATCATCTACAAATCAATTTATCCCTCTTGATTCTAAGATTGAGTCTTGTTTTCTACGACCAAAACCACAAATATGTATGCTGAAGTCAAAAACCAATCAATCAGGTTCTTCAAAACCCAACACTGCAAAGGAAATCAAAACAGTACAAGAAGTAAATAGAAAGCAAAAAAAAAGGCAAAGGAAGAACAAAGGACAACAAGTTTTTAAGTGGTTCGACCAGTAGATGCCTACGTCCATTGTTCTTCTCTCACTATTCTAGCATATTAACAACACACATTTCACTCAGTGTTTTTTCTCCTGGTTTACAATGAAAATGACCCTTTATTTATAGAGGGGAATGATACAATTAAATACAATTAATTTGACAGGTCATAATTAATTGACAATTTCTTAGACATGTAACAAAGTCAACTCCAGCAGAATTGAGCTTTGACATAACCTATACTTATTAGTTGAGAATTTCTCAAATCATGCTGTAATTAGTCTGAAGCAATTTCCTTAACGTGTACGCCACGCGATAAGCTGAATCTGACCTCGCTCTGGACTAGCTGAAGTTGCTGAGGATGTCTGACGACTTTAGCTTGGCAGTAGTATACAATCCTGATTAGCAAGCTCGACGTCACTGTATTGTAACATGCGCGTGCTAGGAGCTAGGAGATCAAGGGGCTCGCTTCTACGAGCTGGCAGATTGGTCTTCTATTGGGCCAGATTATTGGACTTTTACCAGCCCATTTGGGTAATCCAGAAAATACTCATAACATAAGTCCCTCAACTCTTAGGGTGTCCTGCGGATTGAAAGCTCAGAGCTCACTGGTAAAAGTTGATTTGGTGGGATTTGCTACTTAGCTTTTTCAAATTATCTTATCTCTAGACATGCAATAGCTTCCTAGGCGACGATTTCAGCATATGTCTCACGCAGTGTGCATTTAATGCACACATCTTTCAATTGACGGCGCATAATGACCAAATCCTGAACAGCGCACTATGTCATCAGATCTTAGGTAGTTACTGAGCTCTTAGATTCAACGACTGGGGCTTGGTACCTATAAAAAGGTGAAGCCCCTTCGTATTCCTTTTCACTTGTCATTTTCACACTCCAGCTACCATCAAACCTCTTCGTTCTCTCTAGTTAAGTCCATCGTCACCGTTCTTCATTGAGGATCTACCTTAGCTTTTGAGGAATCAGTTTCTGCTTCATCTTCAGTAAGTTTTTGTAACTTCTTTCACTATTTTTTTTTTGGTTCTCACTGTCTACATTATTTGCATGTTTTCTGGATTTGGCTTTTAGGTTTGTGCTTCATGTTCTTGTTGTTTAAGTGTTTGCTTGAGACTAAAACTTCATTTTTTATTGATTTGATATGGTGAACTTGTTTTTTGTAATCTACTTGTTGTTTGTGACATGCATGCGAGCTCGTAGATAGAGATACTAATAGGTTAGCAGCTCGTAGGTCGTTAGGTTGTAGACTAAGACATGACCTGTGGTAATTTCTCATGGCGTTTGTGACCTGTTGACCTTAAGAGAATTTGTAGTTTAGAGAATCAGAGCCTTAGATTGTTTAGGCATGGTCTGCATATAGCGACCTAACTGCTCCTTTTCATGTGTAGATGTCTTCAGGTCGTAGACGCCAACCATACGTAATAGGAAAAAGAAAAACTTCAGGCTCTAATGAGCATATAGAACAAGTGCGAGCTCCATAAGAGGCGACCTTGCAAGGCGAGGAGGTCGCTGAAGGACTCTCTGTTCACATGGACCACGATCCGACCCAAAAATCAACTGCGACTAAGTAGGCCGCTGTCATGAGAGGAAGGAAGAGAGGAGAGCTTGCGAAATGTTTAAACATCATCCCACAAAAATGTCATCTATGGAACTTGTGGGAGTGGCGCTAGAGTACAATATTCCAAGAGGTTATCACAGCATGATAGCCTCTCCTAGCTATCACGTAGCTTATCCTCCTGTGGGCTACGTTGCCATCAGCCTGCATCATTTAGAAGCTGGGTTTAGGCTTCCAATCCCTCTTTTTCTTATGGATCTTTTCATCGACCTAGACCTCGCCCCTTTCTAGCTTACCCTAAATACTTACGCCTAGATTACCTCAGTGGCTATTCTTTTTGGAAAGAATAATCTTCCTTTTCCTTCCCCCAAAATTCTTAAGTACTTGTTTGCTTTCAAGGGCACTAATACTAGTTAGTCACAGGACGGGATATATTACATCTCAGGTCGTCCCTCCAAGCATAAGGGCATTTTGCCCCAAGGTGAGGCCAAAGGAAAATTCAATGTAGGTGATTACAAAACACATTGGTTCTACACATCTTGCCCTTCCTTGGTCTATTTTAAAAACTTCAACTTCCAAATTGAGCCAAGTAAAGGTTCTCAGATCGTGCCATTGAACATTTTAACTCTTGACTGCTTTCTTACTAATGATTTTTTTTTTTTAGATGTAAAGACTCGGAAGATCGGGCTTTTCCAAGAAGAGGATAGAGACCTCGAGGTCCTCGTAGTGCAAAAGTCAGAGTGGGACGACGTCAGGCTATCAGATGGACTCATTCACACTTACTAGTTCGCTCCTCCTCTTGAAGATAAACTCATTAGGAGTAAGTACATAGGCTCCCACGGTGTCAAGGACATCGAATCGGCCTCTGAAGCGGGAGACGTAAGTGAAAGCTCCGGCTCGTTGGGTTTGTCTTCTTCCAGTGACTCTGAAGTCGAGATTATTTCGAGAGAGGCTGTAAAGATGGCTAATCATAGCCTTATGGTGCCTCCAAAAAGGAGACCTCATCAACCTGCAAGTTCAACTACTACTACCTCCGTTGCTCCCAATTCATTTGCAGCGGCAACAATAGAGAGGCCTCAGGACGTTAGCACCGTTGAGTCTCCTACCCCCATTCCTTCAAAAGATCCTTCAGTAGCTGTCCCTTCTAGGACCTCGCAGGCTATCATTCTTGTTCCTTAGCCACCAGCTCCCACAGATTCAAACGTAGAGATAGCTACTGTGGCTAAAGCCAAAAAGGTCGTCGCCAACTCAAGGGTTAAGAGAAAAGGCTTCGAAGCTTCGAGTAAGCCCCCTCATGCTAAGCGGACCTAAAAAAAGAAGGGGAAGTAGGTAGCGGCTCCTTTCTAGAAGGCCCCGTCTAAAGTTACTGTCGAGCTGCGTCCTGCAACTATCTTAAAAGGAGTTTATTTCAATCTCATATTCGAGTAGCTCTCTCCTCCCTTGTAGGTTCTATAGCCATGAACCTTGAAGATGACAATTTTACTGGTGTAGACTTACTTTCCTAGTCAGTTTGCCAGTCCATCAAGGTAAGACTCTCTTTCTTCCCTTTCTGCTTGTTAATTTTTACTTGATTCTGACTTTCATCTTTTGGATTCTACAATCTTCCATGGGACTTATAAAGGCCTTAGAATAAGGACTCACCCTGGAGGAGTAGTATGATAAACTCATGGCTATCAATAAGAAGCTTAAAGAGGTAGCAAAAAAGCATGACAACGAGTTGCTCTCATTGACGAGCGAGGTCAACAAAGCTAAGGAAGCAGCTGGGCTTCTTCAAGCCAAATTGGATGTTGCTAAGGTGGCTAAGAAAGAGGTTGAGGTCACCTTATCGAAAAAAGGAAAGCTTCCACGAGACAGTCACCTTCAAACTGTACTGCCAGCTGAACAATACAAAAGTTTTGCTAGAATAAAGGGAGAAGGACTTGGAAATGAACTTTAAAGAAAAGAAGCTGGTAGGGCAGCAGGCTAAAGCCACGGCTCAGCGAGCTGAGGCTACGGAGAAGCAAGCTGAAGCCACGGAGTAGGAGGCCGCAAATCTAAAGGAGGAGGTCATCTTAGCAAGAAACGAGGTGGAAGCTCGCGTTTAGGAGGCGAGATCAGAAACTGAGGCAAGGTTTTTGTACACCCTGTGGAAATCATATCCCAACCTGGACTTCTCCATCTTTGACGAGGAATGAGTCAAAGATGTCTAGTTCTTTACCGAGGAAGCTGAGGGAGCGCAAGGTGAGACACAGGATTAAGTCCAGTAGACCTTGCCTAAAGAAGTGCAAAGCACCTGCCCGCTGGAGGTGCAGATGATCAAGTGCTCTCCAAATCAACCCCTTAGGACCCTGTCCCCTAAGCTCCTGCTCTCCTCTTTGAGTGACCTCGCGAGCACAACCTGAGCCTCTTCCTCTTTTGTTTCAAAAATCTTGCTTTTGTACTTTGACAATTGTTAATTTCTTTGTTTGCCTCGTCTGTAAGGCTGTTTCTTTATTTGTATGAATATTGACTTCGTTCGAGGTCTTTTTAATATTTGCTTTGATATAATATTGTTGATTTTACTTATCTGTGTATTCTTGCGAGCTGATGAAATAAATATTACGAGCTAATGGTAATAGTACCTGGTAGGCCTGAGAGATCATTAACTCTGATACTTTTCTAGCTTACAAATTACAATATAGATCTGAGTTGGGTCGTAATATGTTTAATAGATTGTAGCTCGAAGACTTAACAAAATATTGCATACCTTTTAATAATATAAAGCTCACAATATATATCAGATTAATTAATAACTTAGATAAAATCAGCATGTCGAATAATTAGATCAAATGCTTAAAACAGGTTGCATAGAATAAGCTATATAAATTACCTCTAACTCATGATTTGGAGAAGGCCTTTATCTGCCAATATGTATGTTCGAGTGGGTCATGCAAGCTAGGTCAATGATGTGAGCTCACGCGGCCTATCAACGAAGGTTGACAATATAAGCTCGTGCAGCCTATCAATGAAGGCTGAAGATATAAGCTCTCGTGACCTATCAACGAAGGTTGACGATATGAACTCACGCAGCCTATCAACGAAGGTTGAAGCTTTGTAGGCACTGATTCCCTTTATGCTACAGGGTAGGTGTGGAATCGACTAGAAGACCGATATTAAGCCCCTTACCCCTGTGGGATCTCATTCGAGGCGAAACTCCCAACTTCATAGCTTTCATTATTAAGTTAAAAATCATCACGAGCTAGCTTGCTTTCTGTTATATGCGACCTTGAATAAATAAATGGCATTAGTGAAGTTCATAGAGAACATGGAGCTTTTATTAATTGCAAATAATCAAGGTTTACAAAATAAAATGAGTGAGTTGTAAATCATTAGAAATAAGGTCGCAAATGTTCTGTATTCCATGCTCGTGGCATTATTGCTTTACTCATGCTTGTCAGGTAATATGCTCTATTCTCTAGGTCTTCTTTTATGATATAAGGTCTTTCTCAGTTTGGACCCAATGTCCCGTCACTAGCCTTGCGAGCTCCATATAGAATGAGGCACAGTACGAGATCACTAGGTTTATAGTTTCAAACTTGGATCTTCTTATTATAGTATCTAGCCACCTTTTGTTGATAGATTATAATCTTCATGCAGGCTACTTCCCTTAACTCGTCGAGCAGGTCCAAGTTTGTGGCAATGAGCTGATCATTCTCTACTGGATTGAAGCTCGCTCTTCGTTGATTTGTCACCTCCAATTCAACTAGGATCATAGCCTCGGACTCGTAGACCATCGAGAAAGAAATTTTTCTAATGGTACTGCAAACTGTTGTTCTGTAAGTCCACGATACCTTCTGTAGCTCGTCCCCTACACTCTTTTCTTAGCTTCCAGTCTTGTCTTCAAAATCTGTTTTATGATTTTGTTGACTGCTTCGACTTGACCATTTGCCTAGGGATGGTCCACTACTAAGAAGCTCTTCACAATGCCAAGGCCATTGCAAAATCTAATAAATTGCTTGTTGTTGAATTGAGTGCCATTGTCGGTCATGAGCTGCTGGGGGGACTCCAAACCTGCAAATGATGTTATTCTAGACAAACTTTTCTACCTTTGCAGTGGAGATCTCAGTAAGTTCCTTAACCTCTGCCCACTTATTGAAGTAATTTATTACGACGATGACGTGTTTACACCTTCCACAGCCTGTTAGGAGAGGCTCTATCAGGTTTATGCCTCAGATCGCGAATGTCCATGGATTGATCATCTAGCATAGGTACGTAGGAGGAGCTCGTGGGACCCTTGAAAATCTTTGGCAACTATCACATTTCTTGATCAAGTCGATAGCATCCCATGTCATGGTTGGCCAATAAAACCTCTGCCTTAGTGTTTTCTGGGCTAAAAAGAGCCTTTCGACGTGGTTCCTACAATGACTTGCATGAATCTCTATCAGAACTTTGTGCAATTAGGCTCATCTATGCACCTTAACAGCAGAGCTGAAAAACCTCTTTTGAGCAAGTCGTCACAAATGTAGTATCTTGCAGCTCGAGATTGTAGACGACGTGCTTCTAATTTATCATCTAGCAATTTCCCATCTTGCAAATTATTGATTAAGAGGTTCATCCATGAGTCATTTGCCACAGTCATGATCATCACCTCGTCTTTTGGCTCTGTGCTGGGTGTTGGTAAGAACTCAACTGGTATAGCCCTAGAGAACTTCGCGTCTTGAGTTCTTGCCAAGTGAGCTAAAACATCAACATGAGAATTCTAACCTCGTGAGATCCGATTCACCACATATTTTTCAAATGTTCCCAATAACTCTTGAACTTTCTGCAGGTAGATCGTTATCTTTGACCCCCGAGTCTGGTATTCACCTTGCACTTGATAAACTACAAGTTAGGAGTTACTAAAAATTCTGAGTCGTTCAGCTCGCATTTCTCTGACTAAATAAAGTCCTGTCAGTAGGCCTTATACTCAGCCTCATTGTTGGAGGCCCGAAATCCGAACCTAAGAGCACAGAGAATTTTATGCCCTTTTGGGCTAATCAACAACACTCCAACTCATGCCCTTTGTTCGCTGGAAGACCCATCAATATACAGTTCTTAATATGGACCTTCTAAAGTCCCAGCTTCTTCTTCTTCAACAGGTCCAGTGAACTCGATTATGAAGTCAGCCAATGTCTGCCCCTTAATTGCTAACTTTGGCTTGAACTCTACATCAAATTGGGCCAACTCGATAGTCCATTTAAAGAGGCGACCTGAAGTATTCAGCTTCTGAAGGATCTGTCTAAGTGGATATTTGGCCAGAACTTCAATTTTGTGCGCTTAGAAGTAAGGACGTAACTTCCTTGATGCTACTACTAGGCAGTAGGCGAGCTTCTCTATCGGGGTGTACCTCGTCTCAGTATCAACCAGCTTTTCATTGATGTAATAGACGAAAAATTACGTCCTGTTATCTTTCTGGACTAAAGTTGCACTCAGCGTATGCTGAGATACCCCTAAGTAGCTCATCAAGTCTTCTCGTTCTTTTGGTTTTGAGAGGAGCAGAGCTCGCCCCATATATTCCTTCAATTGCTGGAATGCCACTTTGCACTCATCTGTCCATTCAAAGTCTTTCGCCTTTTTCAGCACATTGAGGAAAGGAATGCATTTGTCAGTGACCTTTGAAATGAATCTGCTAAGGGTCGTGACCTGGCCATTAAGACTTTGCACTTCTTTTACCTTTGTTGGTGACCTCATGTCTAATAGAGCCCCAATCTTCTTAGGGTTGGCCTCAATCCCCTTGTTATTCACTATGAAACCCAGAAATTTACCCGAAGCCACTCCAAAGATGCATTTAAGAGGGTGAGCTTCATCTGATACTTCTTCAACACTTGAAATGTCCTCTCGAGGTTGCGCACATGATCATTGGCCTACTTGGACTTGACCAGCATATCATCAACATAGACTTCCATGGTTCTCCCAATCGATTCCTAGAACATCATATTTACCAACCCTTGGTATGTTGTCCCTACATTTTTTTAGTCCAAAGGGCATTACCTTATAACAATATAAGTGGCGGTCTGTGATGAACAAGGTATGCTTCTTATCCTTATAGTGTATTGGGATCTGATTGTAGCCTAAGTATGCGTCCATGAAACTGAGGAGCTCATGACCAACAATTGCGTCTATGAATTGGTCAATTTTGTGTAGAAGGAAGCTCTTTTTTGAGCAAGCTTTATTAAGGTTTTCAGTCTATATATGTTCTCCACTTTCCATTATTCTTCTTTATAAGCTCTGGGTTGGCGACTCAAGTTGGATAGTGGGCTACTCTGATGAAGTTGCTAGCCAGCAGCTTACCAACTTTTTCCTTCAGGGCTGTGTACTATTCATTTGTCATTGGTCTCCTCTTTTGACGAATTGGCTTATGGTGGGGGTTAATGTTTAATTTGTGTGATATAACCTCTAAATCTATCCCTACCATGTCTTCATGATTCTAGACAAAGACATCTAAGTTTGCTTTGAGGAAGTTAGCCAGCCGAGTCTTTATTTCAGGGGTTAACCCCTTTCTTAACTTCAAGCATCTATCAGCATCTACCTCACTGACTTGGATATCCTCAAATTCTTCCACGGGCCTAGTTGCCCTATCTGCTTCCAGCTCGTGAGGGTTGAGGTCGCGACTCATGCCCTTCTCGATCATAGCACGTGGTTCGTCTCCTCAGACCACGTTCACCTTTTTCCCTCTGGTTCCCATATTTACTGCGTCCTCATAACAGCGGCGAGCCAGATGCTGCTCACCTCACACACACCTTATTCCTTTAGGGGTTGGGAACTTCACTGTAAAGGTCCTAGTTGAAGTGACCATATCCAGGTCGTTCATCGTGAGACTTCCTAATACCATGTTATAGGTAGAAGAGGAGTTTATGATCAGGAAGTCTGTAAGCACAGTTGACTGACGCTCTGTATCCCTAAGGGTTAGGGGTAATTTGATCTGCCTAATAGAAGTGACTGCATCTTCTGTAAAACCATACAAGGGCTCAGGGGAAGGCTTCAGCTGGTCATCTCTCATCCCCATCTGGTCATAACACCCTTTATACATCACATTGATTGAGCTCCCAATGTTAATCATTATTCTCCTCACTTCCACATTCCCAACATGAGCTCGGATCACTAGGGTATCATTATGAGGTCAATGAATGCATCTGGCATCATCTTATGTAAAAACAATCTCTTTTGTGGCCGTCTTCACCTTTTTGACAAGTTCTTATAATTCTATTTAATCGACAAATTGTATGTGATTAGCTTCACGCACGTAGTGCTCATGCGATCTGTTTGATGTACCTGCTATATGAGGACCCCCATGGATGGTGAAGATTGTCCTCACAGGGGGTGCTTGTTCTAAGTCAGAAGCCTACTGGGCTGGTCACGGTGTTGATCGATGTTGAGGATGCTGGTATTAAGGTTGTTGACTTGTAAGTCACACCACATAATCCCTCATGCTGCCATTCCTGATTAATTCTTCAATGGCATCTTTCAGTGTCCAGCATTCTAAGGTTTTGTGTCTAGTTTCATTATGATAAGCACAATACCTGTTTTTGTCTTTGAATCGATTGGGCACATTTGTTGGAACAAGCTTGCCAAAATTCTCACTGTTCTTTTTTGTGGCGAAGATCCTGTCCCGGGAGTCTAATAGGATAGCAACCTAGACAAGGAGGTCATTCACGCCTTTGATTGGTTCTTGGCTCAGGTCCACTCCTGGCTTTCTTTGCGACTTGGTGATTACTTATCTACCTCTTATTACTATTCCCCTCATTGCTTCTCTTCTTACTTTGATTGGAGCTACCAGCTTTGTTTTTTAATCGCTAGACTTTTTTGAACCAAAGGCCTCCTCCCACCTTATCTCTTTCGCAACTCGTTCATATAACTCCCCTAGGTCCTTCACTGGGAACTTGTAGATGTTTTCATACAGCTTCCCGTCTCTTCTTAGTCTTGCCAAGATAGCCATTAAGATCCCTTCATCAGTAGGGTTTTCCACGTTATTTACCTCGTGTCTAAACCTGTTAATGTAGTCCTTTAATGGTTCACCATGACGTTGAAAAATTGTGACGAGGTGACAAAATGGCGTGAGCTGTCTCTTCAGCGCCTTATATTGGTTTACGAACTTCTGTTGACATTCTTCCTAACTACCAATACTAGGAGGAGTGAGGTTCTTGAGCCACATCTGCGGAACATTACTAAGCGTCGCTGGGAAGACACGTATTTGACTAACAAACTGGTAGTCTGCAAGTCCATCTGAATATTAAACGTGCCTAAATGGTCATAAGGGTCACTGTCCCCGTTGTATTGTGGGACGTTGGGGACCTTGAACTTGGGAGGAAGTGGTTCCAATTCAACCTCCAAAGTAAATGGTGTCCTCTCTCCACCTTGACTTCCCTGCTCTTGAGCCCCAAGTTGTGCTTCTAGTTGTTGGACCTTCTGGAGGAGCTGCTCAATGACTGAATCTTGTGTTTCAAACTGTTTGACTGGGGATCATCTACTTCGTCCGCTGTCCCTATTCAGGAAGTATTGGTTTTGCACCTCGTGCCTTCTCCCATATTCGATCTTAGAGGAATAGCGATTTGGTTCATGCCTCCGGTCTTACCTGTTCAACCTATCTTCTCTATGCAAGCCTTCATGTCGATGTCGATGCTCATTTTCACTTCTCCGAGCTGACACCTGTACATGTCCATGGCTTATCTCAACTTGTTGATACCTGTCGTGACTCACCTTTACTCTTAATCTTGAGGGCTGAGCCACATTCTCGTCCTCATGGGCTCGCTGAGCTTCAGCTCAAGATTGCACGTTTGAGGAATGGGTCAATCCCTCTAATATTGGCAATTCCCTGGTAAGTCTCCCTTCCGTAGCTGGGATCTCAATCGGTCTCTGAGTGACCTGAACTTGAGCCTATGTCAGCACCCTCATAGCATCTGCTATCTGTATCATTGTATTTTCTAACACCTCTTGGTGCTGCTTTAAAACCTGCATGGCATCTCCTCTTACAGCATTAGATGCAGATTGATAAGAGGGGAGTGGGGGCATACCTTAGGCAGTCCTATCCATAAGTGAATTTGAGGTGCCTGCACTTATGTCAGCTAGCAAAGCACCTCGCTGGTGGTCTACATCTTTCATTCTATCAGTCATCGCACTAGAACTCCTAGTTGTTCTACCCTTTGCCATGGTAATGGTTGATAGAAAACTGCAGTTTGGCCCTTCTTTTAGTGCCAAAATATTGACGTCAAAAACCAGTCAACCAAGTTCTTCAAAGCCCAACATTGCAAAGGAAATCAAAATTAGAGGTGGGCATCTCTAACCCAACTCGATAAATCTAACCCAACCCAACTACTTTTTAACGAATTGGGCTGGGTTAAATCTTTAAAAAAAATGAGATGGGTTAGGTTGGGTTGGATAGAAAATTAAATTAGGTTGGGTTGAGTTGAAAATTTTTTAACTCAACCCAACCCAACCTGATAAATGTCCATCTTTAGTTCTAAATCCAAATTTTTATTCTTTTTCTAGAAGAATATTTGCTAAAGATGAAGATCAATAATAGTCTCTGTGGTAGATTAAATCTTTTATTTTGAATCATTGAATATCTATTTGTATTTTTTTTATTTATAATCAAATTGCTAAGATTAAAAAAATTACTAACTAAACTTGTTATGCTTTCGTGGTGGATCAAATCTAACCCGATCAACTCAATCCAAACCAATCCGATTATTATTGGGTTGGGTTGGGTTGAAAAATTTTTTACCCAATCCATGTTGGGTTGGGAGATTTTCAACCCAACCCAATCCGAACCCGAAAATGCCCACCCCTAATCAAAACAGTATAAGAAGCAAATAGAAAGCAAAAAAGAAGGCAAAGGAAGAACAAATGACAATAAGTTTTTAAGTAGTTCGGTCAATAGATACCTATGTCTACTGTTCTTCTCTCACTATTCTAACAGAGTAACAGCACACTTTTCACTCAGTGATTTTTCTCCTGATTTGCAATGAAAATGACCCTTTATTTATAGAAGGTGATGATACAATTAAATACAATTAATTTGATAGGTCATAATTAATTGACAATTTCCAAGATAGACATGTAACAAAGTCAACTCCAACAAAACTGAGCTCTGTTATAATCCATACTTAGTAGTTGAAATTTCCTCAAATCACACTACAATTAGTCTGAAGCAATTTCCTTAACATGGACGACACGCCATAAGCTGAATCTGACCTAGCTCTAGGCGAGCTGAAGCTGTTGAGGATGTCTAACGACTTTAGCTTGGCAGTAGTATATGATCTCGGTTTAGTGAGCTCGACATCGTTGTATTGTAACATACATGTGCTGGGAGCTAGGCGATCAAGGGGCTCGTTTCTGCGAGCTGACAGATTGGTCTTCTATTGGGCCAAATTATTAGGTTTTTACCAGCCCATTTGCATGATCCAGAAAATACCCATAACAATGTATATCATACCTTGTCAACACCATTGAAAAATAAAAACTAGCCATCTACATACAATAGGTTATAATATATAGTTTTATCCACAAAAAAATGAAATATGTTTCACCTGTCCATAAGTGATGATGGTCCCATTTATTGCATTTACAGCATCTGTTTCAATAACAAGAACGCATGCATATATCTCAAAATCACACTACAACTTTACAACACTAATTAAATAACATCAGCCTTTCGAACAATCTTCAAATTACAAGGCCAAAACCGGAAACAAATTACACAATATAATTCTCTCCTAAACAACAGCTATCATTTACGTGAAAAAACCAAGTACCTCGAACAGTAGGCTTAGCTAGAAACTCGAAGACCTCAACTTGTTTTGATTCCTCATAAAACACTCTATCAAAACTAAAACTAAAATCCTCTTCCTTCTCATCCTAAAACAATATTTTCATCAAAAATTCTCTAATCAAACGCTACATACACATAAACATCAAAAAATACATGTAGACAAATACGTATACGTATACACATACATTTATACGCACAGAGAAGCACATGAAGACGTATACGAAAACACATCGGCATAAGCGGATATACCTTGAAGACGAAGGTATAGGTGTCGATTTTGTAAAGGCAGACAGTGTCTCCGTGATTTGTTCTCTCCTCGGAGCTCAGAGGTCGGAATCGAGCGCAGACTGTTATATTCGACATCGCCTCTCACAGATCTGTCACGATTACCGCAACTGGAAATCAAAAACAGAAAGTGACATTGAAGAAAACATGAATGAAATTGCTTGCAATTGGTAGAAACGAGAAGCTCGTGCAGTTTTTGAGACGAATAATCGAATTGTTGAAGCAGTTGAATTCGATAGAGAAAGTGATTAGGACTTTCTCGGAGACCAAACGAACAATTTTTGAATTTGATTTTTTATTTGATTCTAAGTTTTTTGTTGGCGGGAAGCCGGTGGTGGTTTTATGAGGTGTCGTCGTTTTGTCGATTATTTGTTTTGGAGTGATAATCTTGGGCTCCGATTCCTATTTGGATCGGGCATGAATAATTGGGCCTGAGCTTGGGCTTTGACTCAGACAAAGCAGCAGTGGAGATAAATATAACAAAAAATAATTGGCAAAAAATGGAGATGGGTCCATTTTTCAATTAGTAAATCAAACCGACCCAATAGGCTATGAATAACCGATAAAAACCAATACTGTCGGGTCAATTTGGTTCGATCAGGCCAGTTTACCTTTTATTGCCCATCCCTATACTCTTTATTGAATACAATTTAGAATAGTAACAAAATTCATCCACTTTACATATTTGAACCTATATCTAACAACGGATATTATATGTTATAAGAGTCAATTTAATTATCAACATCAATGGATGATGAAGATTTCATCTGATTTTGGTTTTTCTTTTTTTTTTTTGTAATTATGTGTTATAATTTAAAAAAAAAAAATGGAACATGGTTGGGGATTCAATCTGTGAAGGCAAGCTTGGAGTGTTTGAATAAAGGTAGTCTGGTTGAGGTTGTAGACTCCACTCTTGTCAATTTAATTCCTAAGACTTAAAGGGCTGAAGTGATGATTGATTTCAGGCCAATAAGCCTGTGTATTGTCTTTTACAAAATTATTTTAAAGACAATGGCTAATAGACTGACAGTTGTTTTAAGAGATGTGACGACGGATCCTCAAAGTGCTTTTATCATTAGCGGTCTGATTTCTTATAGTCTTGGTGGGTTTTGAGTGTATTAATGCATTGAAAAGAAAGGGTGGGGGAAGAGATGATGCTTCGGCTCTTATGTTGGATATGTAACAAGACTTATGATCATGTGAAGTGGGTCTTTCTAGAGAGAATGATGGGGAAATTGGGTCTCCTGGCATCTTGGATTAATAGAGTGATGAATTGTATCTCTATTTTTTCTTACAAATTTATTGTTATTGGAGAGGTTTGTGGGACAATTTTCCCTTCTCGTGGCCTAAGACAAATGGATTCGTTGTCTCTATATCTTTTTCTCCTATGTGTCGAAGGACTTTCTTGTTTATTTAATAATGCAGAAAAGAGGGGCAAGTTATCAGGTTTTAGATGCAGGAGAGCTAGTCTTGTTATTACACATTTCTTTTCTATAGATGATGGTTTGCTATTCACAAAAAGCCAAGGCCCCTGAGTGTTGTTTTCTGAAAAATCTCCTTGATTCATATTCTCGAGCTTCAGGTCAAAGCATCAATCCAAAAAACCTCCTTTGTCCCTCTACATTCAAAATTTTCTCTCAGTTTTGGAACGAGTCCCATAGTTTTTATTTGCTCTATTTTAATTATTTTAGAATTTGTTAATTTGAAATTAAATCAAAAACAAAAGAAGAATGCATTAATAATAGAGTGAATTGCACAACACCCCCCTCAGGTTTGCTCAAAAACAGATGGAAATATAGTTATATTTTTATTACACAAGACCCTCATACTTAACTTAACTTTGGTTAACAATGAAGGGCATTTTGGTCTTCTCCTAGGATCCATACTATCTCCACCGATCTGAGCCACTCACCATTATCGCCGGTCTTCATCGCCTCTCACCCACCATTAAAACTTTTCATTTCTCTCTTCTCTCTCTTCCCTCTCTTCTTCCTCCACTCCACTGATCTGACCCACTCACCATCATCGCCGATCAACTTCATCACCTCTCACCCACCATTAAAACTTTTCATTTCTCTCCTCTCTCTCTTCTCTCTCTTCCTCCAGTTCATTCCTCCACTCCATCGATCTGAACTTCCCGTTCCTCCAATCTGTTCATTTCCACCATCGCACAGCTCTATCACTCTCTTGCCTTTCCACCGTCGCGCAAATCTGACTTCCCGTTCCTCCAATCTGTTCGTCTCCACCGTCGTACAACTCTATCACTCTCTTCCCTCTCCACCGTCGCTCAGATCTGGCTTCCCATTCCTCCAATCTGTTCGTCTCCACCGTCGCACAGCTCTATCACTCTCTTCCCTTTCCACCGTCGCCCAGATCTGGCTTCCCGTTCCGATTTGGACGATGACGCGGTATCACTCTTTTCATGTTTATTTTTGGTTTATGTGTTTGGTTTCTGTGTGTATGTTTGGGTTTTATGTTTGTAGATGATGAAGATGGTTTTTTTGGTGTTTGGTTTTCTGTGGTGGACGTGTGATGGAGCTGTGTGGACCGGAGAGGGAAGAGACGGAAGAGAGAAGAGAGAGTTTTATGTGTTTGGTTAGTGTGGTGAACCTGTGATGGAGCTGAACGAACTGGAGAGGGAAGAGAGAGTTTTCTGTGTTTGGTTTTCTGTGGTGGACGTGTGATGGAGCTGTGTGGACTGGAGAGGGAAGAGACGGAAGAGAGAAGAGAGAGTTTTATGTGTTTGGTTTGTGTGGTGAACTTGTGATGGAGCTGAACGAGAAGCTGGACGGACTGGAGAGGGAAGAGAGGGAAGAGAGAAATGGAGAGTTTTCTGCGTTTGGTTTGAGTGGTGATCGGTGATGAAGTTGGTCGGCGATGGCGAGCGGGTGAGATGACGAAGAGAGTCATTTTCCAGATCTCAAGTGAAAGGACTAAATTGCCCTTCACTGAGTTAACGTTGACAAAAGTCAACGTTAACTATGGGGGTTTTGTGCAATAAAACCATAATTATGTTTCCATCTGTTTTTGGACAAACCTCGGGGGGGTAACGTGCAACTCGCTCATTAATAATATGTGGAATGTGCTTACAAATTATACATTAAAAAAAAAAAAATGGGGTGGACATAAAAATCGCTGCACATACAAATTTACAAGGTATAAATATTGTTACTTATTAATTTGGTTGTACATAAGTGAGCTTGGGCTTGCAAATTGAATTGGTCTAACAGGAAGAAAATAAACTTTCATATGCACCACATTTGTCAGTATATTCCATTAAAATTTTTTAAGAGATTTTAGTATTTCATAGGTTAATAACAACCCACTTGATATAGAAAATTTTATTTGCTGAACTTTTATTGTATTAGATTTCTCAAATAAAAATAACATAACATGGATCACAATAGACCATTTCTCTCTCATCTCTCTCTCTCACACACACACACACGTATATGCTACATATACATGTATATATATCAATACATATACATATACATACAAATATATATATATATATATATATTGTTATAAAATATAGTCTAAAAGCAATGAATATAGAATAATAATCAAATAATAAAAAACAAGCAAAAATAAGAGAGAAAATAATTCAATTTATGTGTATTATAATGATTACGGTATAGACATATTTATAGGCCAATTATAGAATCATTTCCATAATAAAATCATAATAAATAAGGAATCAAATATTATCAAAAAGAAAGTGGTGTTGAGACCATATAATCATAACACTTTCCCTTGGGCATACACCACTTGATAATACTCTTTAAAATTCAATAGTATTTGGACGTACTTAAAGGGACTGTCTCATTAAAAATCTTGTTAGGAAAACTAAGTGGAATAAAACCTAATCGAAGGAAAAAATAGTGCAGTACACATATATTCATATTAACTTAATATGCTTCCCCTGAAAGGTATACAACTATTACTTTTATAGTTTTTCGAAGATATTAAAAAATATATTTGATTCCATTCTAGTGTCTTCTAGTTGATAAACTAGTATTCCCTTTAATATGTACTTGATCTTCAAGCTAAGATAATATTTTGTTTTTTCAAAATCTTACAACTCAAATTCTCTTTTCAAATATTCAGTAATTCTTAGGAGCTCTTGAGGAGTTCTAATTTAACTTATGTCATCAACATATATTGCTACAATTGCAAATCCATATTTTGATTCCTTATCAATACACAAGGACATATAGATCATTAATATATCTTTCTATCGTGAGGTATTCATTAAGAATATTATATGACATTCATCTGGATTGTTTTAAGTCATATGAAGATTATTGTAACTTTATTTAATATAAGTTAAGAGAATTTGAATTATATGTTTTTGGCATTTTAAATTCTTCAAGGATTTTCATGTATATATTAGCATCCAATGACCCATATAAATATGTCATTACCATACTCATAAGGCACATTTAAATTCTTTTGAAAACTGTCAAACTAATTAAAATTCAAAACGTAAGCATATCCATCACAAGTGAATATGCTTCAACTTATAACGTTGGCAAATGCCCATTAATATCCAATGGATTTGACGTCTTCAAGTGTCTAGACTATTGGTCCAAATACATCATATTAACCAATGAGGTCAATTATGCTTGAATTTCTTTATTCTAATATGCCTTTTTCAACACTCATCGATACTATGTAAATAAATTGTCAATGATTATTTTATCATGACTTCACTATTCTTTAAGAAAATTTCTGTATTTCTAAGATTTTGTATCTCTTCAGAAGATTGTACCGATTCTGGGGTACTAACCTCTTTAAGGGCTATTAATTCTTATCATATGAAATTAACTATAAGACAATTTATCTTCATTTTACACGTGTCATCATTCTCCAATATGATTAGAAATAATCATTCAGTATGCTATCAGTTAGGTTTGACTGTTAGTTGACCAATGAGGTGGACTAATTTGGCACTTTTATGAATTTGAAAAACATAGTTAAAAAATTGACCATTTCCTAAAATTTAGGGACTAAAATGATTTTTTTCCTATTGACAATAAGTATAAAATCATTCGGATATGCAATTTTCAAGTAAATGATCATTTGAACTTTAGATTTATTTGACTTATAAAATAATCGTCATAATGAATTATGTATGTCAATTTTAATTTCATGTCATTAAGTTTTTTTAATTTTATCCTTATTCTCTCCCTAACGATGAGAAAAATTATTCATTGACATTATTTTATTATCCGTCATAACTTATTTGTATCATTATAATGCCTTTCTAGGAGGGAACTTATTCATATCATAATAATAACCTTCTGAAACTTAATTATACTGTCTTATTATCATTCAAAGTTATATTAGACTATTATATTATTCTTCAATAATTAAAATGTCACATAGTGTCTTTCAGTGACCAAACACATAATGTCCTTCAAGAATCAAATTGTAATATCAATCATTGTCCTTCAGGGATATTTACTAGGTAAGAATCTTCAGATTCTATAATGGATAGTCATATTATTTCCAATAATCTGATGCATCATTTTCTTGATATTATTGGATGAAAAACAAACTTTTAATTTATCACAATTTTTTATCATATTATACTTATAATTATATGATAGTCATCGTAAAATATGTTTTTGACATATGACAGTATGAATAATATAAATGCAATATACTTTTATTAATGCATATCTAATAGATTTCTTCAAAATATATTAAAATAACAAAGTTTCATATATATAAAATTATTGTTTTTCACTTTATAATATGCAAATTTGCTCTTTTGGAGCCTTTATATATCAGTAAAAGATTAATATAATATTTATATATATATACTTTAGATACACAATTATTATAATTTCATATTTTACCAATAATAAACATTTTGTTTACTTTGCTATGATGTGAATTTCACTTTAGGTGGTTAAAATTTATTATGATCACCGAGGCTCTATTGACCATAATCATCGTCATGACTATTAGATTATTTAATATTCATTTCAGAAAATGATATTAATTAATTTAGTCATACTAGATAAATGATTTTTCACCTCATAATCATTAACATCGCTATTTCCTGAGCACATTTGAAGTATATATTATTTTAATCATCTGATTTTATTCATTTGGTGATCAAATATATATATTTCTTTAAAAATATAAATTTATCCATTTACCATGATATATAAATTGTAATCATAGTGAATTAATAAACAATTTCTCAAAATACTATTACAATGAATCGTAACAAATATTTAATAATCAAATAAAGTATAAAAAAATACACGTCATGTACCTTATTTCATATCTTACTCTAAGAATATAAGAAAAACGAAAAAAAATATTATCCTTCGTTAACAAAAAATTTTATGAGAAATAATAATAATGATATAATTTAATATAAGAAAAATAAAAATATTGTACATTTTCTTCTCAAAAACCCAAAGCTTTAAGTTATGATATGATTGTATATCATAATTATATGTTTAATATGATAGTTACTCAAAACTTCAGGTTTTGATAGAATTAAGAATGAAATTTTTTTCTAAATCACATCAATCGTTGTAATTAGTTTTAGAACTTTAGATTCTAAGTAAATTATAATTATACCTTAATTTTATTATATATTATAAAATATCACAAACAAAATAACTATTGGGAAATCTTAACCGTCACTGTTACCTAGTTTTCACATCTAATAGTTCATACTGCTATCAGACTCATGCAATCACTAGAGAGGTAACGACTTAACTATTACATCAATAGATTTTAATCGTATAGTATGAGACATGAGATCGTTATATACATATATATACATATATATGCTCGATCAAATAATTAGCATTAAATATATAAGTATGAAAATATATAACTTGATGTGTAAAATTTATAAACAGAAAATAGAATACCTTAACATATTTACTAACCTAAATTTCACGATCTATATATCCTGAAATCATGAACAAAAGTATAAAAGATCTTCAAGTCTTTACTCATCTTCAATGAGGAGACATATTTTCAAATTGATATACTTAGATTTGAGACAGGTTCTTTTTATATTAAATTCGAATTGATTTAGTTTTTCTCTTTTTCTTAGATCTAAATAAATTATAATCTATAACCAAAATAAGGATATGAAACCTCAGATTTTAAGATCTAAATAAAATTGGGAATAAATTTATTTAGAATCTAGAACTTCTGATTCAGATTTAAAATACAAAAATTCATATTCAAACTATTCATTGATAATATAATCAATTAAAACAAATTTAATGGAATCATTATGTCATATGCAAATAGTAAGAACGTAACATCACAATATCAAATCCGTTTGATCTTTATTTAATTTTTTATAACGCAAAAGAGCCACATTGCTTTCTATGTTCAGACTAGAATTTCTAGTCTTAACACAGAAAGCACTATAACCCGAATTTTTCATAAAATAAGACTAGAATTTCTAGTCTTATTTTTTATAATCCGAATTTAACTAGAATTTTTAGTTTCAAATAAATTAACACCATAAAACTTTTGGTTCTAATAGATAAATAGATCAGAATTAATTATATTTAAATTGAAATTTTGAAAGTACTTCTAGTTCTAAACAAATTTACAATATAGAATTTCTGCTCTGAATGAATTGATAATTTAGAACTTTTGGTTCTAATTAAATTAAGATTATAGAACTTCTAATTCTATTTGAAAACTAGAATTTTTAGTTTTAATTTTCGTTTGCAAACTTTAGGTTATAGATAAGAAAACTAAAAGAAATATCATGTTAAATAAAATATCAAACTATAAATTCAATGATATTAAACTTACTTTCGAATGCAGAAGATCTAAAAAAAAAATGATTCTCTTACAACAATATTCATAAAATTATTTAAACAAATACCCAGAATATTGATATTTCACATAGAGCAAACATATATATTTTTTGCATAATATATAAATAAGCAAAAGAATATTTTTTTTTCTCTCTATACACAAAACAAAGACAAACTCCATATAATTTTTTTTTCTTTTCTCTCTTTTTGCATCAATCAAACCAATAAAACAAAATTTTTTATTTAATATTTTCTCTTGATACAATTAATCAAATCATACAAACAGTATATAGATTTGAAACTCTTAACATATACTTTCAAAACAATATTCATATTGCATATGTTTAAATAAACATATAAACCAAAATAGTAGAAAAACAAAAATCAATTAAACTCGAAGAAAAATTTATTTTTGGATCTAATATAACATCCGTTAACAAAACATGACTTTTATACGAAACTCATATATTAACAAGATTATTTGAATCAAATAGTAGAAAGTAGATCGCATGAATGAAATATCTTACATGAAATTCGTGTTGATAACGTGTTATAAAACATAGGTTAAAAGCATTGAATATAGAATAATAATTAAATAATAGAGAACAAGCAAAAGTAAGAGCGAAAGAGATAAAATAATTCAATTGATGTGTATTCCAATAATTGCAATATAAGCCTATTTATAGGCTAATTATAGAATCATTTCCACAATGAAATCACAATAAATAAGGTAGAGAATATTATAAAAAAGGAAGTGGTGTTAAGACTATATATTCATAATATATAGATATGAGTTATTATCATTTTTCCATTTAATGATTTTAAAAATATAAAAAAAAAAATCCTTAAAAATAATATTAATTCAAGTCAAAAGAAGGAGCAAAATGATGTTTTTGAATCAATAAAGAGGAAAATGACGATTCATTAATCGTCAGAAGAAAAAATGTTGATAATAATTATATACATATTTAGATATGCTCTTAATGTTTTTTTTTTTTTCTTTGCTTTTTTCTACCACAAAACTTTCTTAATCATTAACCATAATAATTTATTACCATAACAATTGCCTTGTTGAGTTAGCTAATAAAATAGTTACCAAATAGAGCTTCAAAAAATAGATGGTCATTTTAGCACTGTCTACCTCAAATTTTTGCCACCGACTTGACATTGAATAGTGATGATTATATGGAGGAGTTTATTTCAACACGTTGTGTAATTGTCCAATGTTCCATTTGAAGTTTTTTTCATAGTCCATTTGTGCATTGATGATGTTTTGATAAACGCTTTTCTGACACCTACTATCTTTCCTAATTTTCAAGAATTAATAAGTAACTTAGCTAACTAATTTATTGATAAAGTTTATGCTTTTCTAAATTTTTTTTTTTTAAAAAAAAAAGAGACAGAATCATCTTAATTATGTAACTGCATAAGCTTAAGTTGTCATACAATCTATTACTCTTAAGCCTTCGTGAGCTGCTATAAGATCAAGATTTGAGGAGTATGATAGCTTCTCTGCAGTAGAGTTGGAAACCCCATCTTTTGGTTTTGAAACTAGCTAGATTGATTTAAAGACAACTGCGTAAACCAAATTTCACGATTTATCCCTACCGCATCGTTTATTACCTTATCCTATGATTTATATGATAAAAACTAATCATTTATCATATAATTTGAATTAATTTTTTGCATTGTATAACAATATTCTTGTTCATGGTGCTGCTGGGTGGGAAGCTTGTTAATTGTTACCATAAGGCAATTGGTCTTCACTCCTTGAGAGGGTGCTCTGAACAACAATTATGATGCAAGAGAAGATTTTAAATGTAGTTGCCTATTCATAAATATTTAGGAATCATTTATTTTTTTATCTGAAGACTGAATAATACTGCTGAAGATTGAAAATTAAATAGTGACTAAAATTTGAAATCTGATAGATATGTTTGTTTTATCTTTTCTTACCTCTGAATATATAATAATCTTGTTTGTTTTTTAAAGTTAAAATTGTTTGATTACTAGTAATTTGATATTTATATCTTTTTATTATTAGTTGTTGTGTAATTTTATTTAATATGATACAAACAATTGTAATAAATTATTTAACAAATATTAAAACACTTATTTATATAATATTTTTATTCATAATTAAAATAAAATTAATTATTATAGTAGAATCAATTAAGTTTATATGTTTAAATTAAAATAAACAAAATAATCTTAAATTGAATTACTATTATAACAAAAGTTGAAATTGTAACTTATATATATAGTATTGTTATTTATAATTAAAATAAGATTAATTAAAATAGTAGAGTCAATTAAATTTATATATTTAAATAAAAAATAAATAAAATGATTTTAAATTGAATTACTATTACAATAAAAGTTGAAATTGTAAAGTAATATATATTTTCTATTATAATTAAACAGGAATAATCAAATACTTAAATAAATTGATTTGCAGTGATTTTTTGATGGTTTTAAGTGGTTTTATCACTTAAAAAAAATAAACAAAAATCTTTTAATTGATTTAATTCAGCATCATTAAATGTTAAGTGTAAAAAATAAATAACTCTTTGGTAAAATTAGAATAAACTGAATTTAAAAAATAATAGAAAACATTTATTAACTTATATTATTTAGTTGATAGTATAATGATTGTGATTTGTGACTTGTGAAGAAACAATAGAAAAGTCAAATCTTTACACCGGAACCTATTGCTAATTATCCATTGAGTGACAATAATTCTACCCGTTAAAAAAATTATATCCACACCCCTTTTTATGTGCACACTCCATTAAAATTTTTAAGCGTTATAGTGTAAACGAATGCGTCATTTATTATCCAAAATATCATTTGTATTCTCTTCTGATCAAAACTTCGAATATTATATTAATATTAGAAAAATAAAAATAAAATGAGAAGAAGGGGAGGAAGCTCCTTGCAAATTTGTTTACGTTTTATTTATATGTTTCACTTTTATTTTAACTTATATGTAATTAGCTACACAATTTTACTTTTAAATAATAATTATGATGGTTATTTTAATAATTAAATTTAGATAATTATTATTTGAGTTTAATTGATCAATACTTAAAATTTAGGTGAAAAACAATAGTAGACATGTTTAAAATAGAATTTTTTTTTTCAACTTTTTAATAATTTTATTTAAGGACTATCTTATAATTAAAAATATATATGTTAATTTAAAGTGTATCTACAGTTTTAAAGGGATGTCGATATTGCCGTTCTAGTCCATTCTTTCTTCATATGCAATGGGCGTAAGCCAAACCCTTTGTACAAACTGTAGTTGGTCAACGGTGTTGTTGGTAGGCCTATTGACCCTTGCCAAGTCAGAAGTTCTACATGCAATAAAACTCTCCCTCATTATATAAAAATGTTTGGGTTGTTCCCTCACTTTATATGGGTTTACTCTCCACTTATGTACAATATGCGCCCTCTCGTATGGAAGTCGGTCTTCAAGTATGCTACAAAGTCAAATCTCGTTTGGTCTCAATTGATCCTTTAAATTATCCTAACCATAAAAAAAAAAAGTAAATAAATAAAATAAAAACTATTTGTACAAACTAAACAATATCTATATTGGATTTCAAAGTGTTTCAATGTCCCTTTTAGACAAGGAATTTCTTGGTCATACCTTGAAAATGAAAGATGCATTATTATATTTTTAAAATTTGACAAAGTCTTTAAACCAAACAACACGATGTTGGGACCAAAATGTTTTAATTAATGTCATTCATAGAGTAAAAAATTTCAAGACTATCTAGGGGTGAAACCAAAAAGGGAATTTTTTTTTTTCCTATAATATGATTAGTAAAATGATTACAAGAGAATTTTATATTTTTTAAAATAAAGACAATTTTATTAATAAAAATTAATGATAAATTGTATGTACATGTAGTCTATCTGTAAATTACTGCATAACATTTTATGTTATAACTTAAACAGAAACTGAAGAGAATATATATATATATAAATATATATATATATATATATATGTATAATGCATACATTTTTATGCTATAACTAGAACAAAAACTAAAGGAAAAGACATTATATCAATATTGTATCAGGTAGCAGAGTCAAAATTTTTATTTTGAAGGAGCCAAAAAGAAAATTTAATATTAAATTAATATAAATCAAATTTACTAATATTTAGAAAAATAATTATTAAAATTAATCCTAAACATATACTATAATGGTATTAAAAATTAATGTATAAATAAACACTAGTTTTGTGAATCAAATAAAATCATAAATATATAATATCTATTCCTTTTCTTAAAAAAGTTCTATGTAAAATATTTATTAAATTATCAACTTAAAGAGAATTTGGTTCTATATTAACCAAAATAATTCATCCTGAAGAAATCAAATTCAATAGGATATTCATAATAAAAGTGTAAAAGAGTTGTGGAAATAATGATATAAATGTTTAGTAAAAATGTTTTACAAGTGTATTAATATTTTTTAAGGGTATTTTGAAATTGTTTAATTATATCATTTTAAGTAATTTGATATATGAATATGTTAGTAATTTGATTCGCAAGGTATGGATTTCATGATGACTCATGTATATCGCAATAGAAATTCTATTATGGATGTTTTAGCTTCTCGCTCTCCTTTTGTTTGTTCCAGTTGGTGGTGGACAGCTCCAATCTTTTTGGATTCATTTCTCCCTGATGATTTTCTTGGCCATGGACACTCTTTTTTTCTTACCAAGCTTTTTCCATTGGGTTTTTCTGGTAAGATTTTTAATAAGGTTTACGATAAGGTTTGATTTGCAAAGGTTTAGTTTCAACTAAATTTTCTATTGTCTTTTCTTTCCCATGGCTTGATTGTATTCTTTTAAAGATTATTCTTTGTTTTTTTTTTTTTTCTTTTGTGGCTTTTTGATTTGTCCTTCTTTATATGTTTTTTCTTTTTTTTAATAATATATTGGCTTCACTAACAGCCTTATAAAAAAAATAAAAGTAATAAAAATTTTTATTAAAAAAGGGTGCAAGAAGAGCTTTTTGGGTGGGAATGGAATCGCCCTACTTGTAATTCTCATAAAATAAAACCTCAAAACAATACATATAAAATAAATACAAAATTATGAGTAGATAATCAATAAAGAGGTGTAAATCGTGTATTAATATATAAGAATTAAAATCCAGATAAAGTAGATCTCCCAAAATCAATAAAAAATATTTATATAATGAATATTTAATTAAATATTGAAACTAAAATCTAAATAAATTGTCTTAAAATCCATAAAAATATATGTAATTAATATATATAATTGAATTATTAAAAAAAAAAAATCTTATTGGTTGAGGAGGCGGGCTAGGGGTGGCAATTCGGGTTGACGGGTTGGGTTGGACACGACACGAATACGACACGATAATTTTTGACACGACCCGAACACGCCACTTAACTAAACGGGTTGAATCCCTTCAACACGAACACGACACGAATCTTAACGGGTTGACACGAAAACGACCCGATTAACCCGTTTAGTTACGGGTTGTTTATCAACCCATTAATGACCCGTTTATCCGACACGAATAATGACCCGTTAGCAATGTTTTAAAAGGCGAGGCGAGGCGGCACCTCGAGGGGTCGCCTGGTCGCCTCCAGGCGCCGCCTCGTCGCCTTTGCCCAAAAAAACGCCTCAAGGCGGCCTCCAGAGGCGGGGCAGTCACAAAACCACGCCTCTGGAGGCTGAGGCGGTCGCCTCAGTGCGCCTCAGCCTCGAGGCGCACTGAGGCGGTATGAGGCGGCTATTTTAACAGGGGGCAAAGTTGTCATTTCGGGAGGTGCTTTTTGTTTCAAAAACCTAATAAATCACACCGACAGACACTCTCCTCTCTGTCGACACCCATTTTCACGTCCATTCTCTCCATTTCTTTCATTTTCTCTTAAAATCTCTCAAATCCTCAAGTCTCCAACACTCTCCATCACTCAAGTTCCTGAAGTCAGCAGCTGCAGTGCCATCTTCATCACTCAAATCTCTCTGAAATCAGCAGCTCTCCTCCATCTGAAACTCACGAAGGTGCTGTCATGTAAGTTTTTCAATATTTCAGCTTTTAACTTGTTAAACAATAGGTTTTGGTTTTGATTTTGGTTTGGGTTTTTGATATTGTTTGTGGTTGTTAAAAAATAACTTCAATGGCAGCTTTGACATTCGGTTCTTTTCTTTTTTTTGGCTTGTGCAACTATAACTCTCTTCATGCTCTATGTTATGTTTTGGTTGTGGTGTTTAGAATTAGAATGCAGTGCTGATAACAAATTTGTTTTCGATATTGTTTATGGTGTAGTTGATTGCTGCCGACAGCTTATTGATATTGTTTTTTATATTGCATTTGATGCTTATTGTTTGATGTAAGTTGATTGTAAGTGATGCTTATTGTTTGATGTAAGTGATGGTAGTAAAACAGAATCACTACATTTGCCAAAACTGTTAAAAAACAATAAGCTGATTTACTGCATTTTGATGTAATCTGTTTTACTACATTTGTCAAAACTGTTAAAAAACAGTTTATTTGATTTTGATGTTATGTGTATTGTTTTAAAAAACATTTATTTGACATGTATATGATGTGTTTATAGTTTTGTAATATTTGATGTGTTTATAGTTTTAGGTAGTATGATTAAAAAACAGATTAGTAATCAAGTTTCTTATATTTGTACATGATATTATTATAGATTTTGTGTGAGATGTCGAATCGGAAAGATCCGGCTTGGAAGTACGGAGTTGAGGTTGAATTTGGTGAACGAAAGGCATACAAGTATGTTCGTTGCATTTTTTGTGATAAAATAATCAAAGGGGGAGTGTATAGATTGAAAGAGCACCTTGCGGGAACTCATGAGAATGCTGCCCCATGTGAGAAAGTTACCCCGGAAGTTCGAGATGAAATAAAGACATAGATTGGCAAAATTGGAGATGCTAAAAGGCAAGCTCAATTAGCACGGGAGGAAAGACTTGATAGCTCTATCAACTTTAACACTCCTCCATCTACAGGAGATTCAACCTCAGCTTCGATGCCCCAGAGAGGAATCAGAGGGCCAATTGATAGGTTTTTTACAAATGTTAATGAGGATAATGTGCAGGTGGAGCGAGAGAGACCGTCTACAGCAAGTGAGAAGGAAGCACGCTATCGAACATGTTTGGACATTAGTAGATTCTTTTTTGAGAATGGGATTGCATTTAATGTTGCCCAGAGTCCTTCGTTCATTAATATGTGTCGATCAATTGACAATTATGGACGTGGTTTAAAACCTCCTACACCACATGAGATTCGCACTAACTTTTTGAATGACGAAGTGGCCAACGTGGTAACTGTTGTTGATGACATAAAGAAGACATGGCCAGAGATAGGGGTGTCAATATTATCGAATGGTTGGAAAGATATGAGAGGAAGGCAATTGGTGAACTTCCTTGTGAACAATCCGCATGGTATAGTATTTTTGAAATCAATTGATGTGAGTGATGTGGTGAAAGATGCAAAGTTATTGTTTAAGCTACTAGATGATGTAGTTGAAGAAATTGGTGAAGATCTTGTTGTTCAAGTAGTGACGGATAATGCGTATAACTATAAAAAAGCGGGTGAAATGTTGATGGACAAGAGGAAACGTCTATGGTGGACGCCGTGTGCTGCTCATTGCATTGATTTAATGCTTGAGAAAATTGGAGAACTTCCTCAACACAAAAATGTCTTATTTAAAGCAAAGAAGGTAAATATCAATTATTTTATCAGTATTGTTTTTACTATAATTATTTTCTAGTTGTTAATTTATTATTATTATATAATAGGTGAGTAACTTCATCTACAGTCATGGGTGGGTGTTGGCCTTAATGAGGACCCATACGAAAAAAGATTTGGTTCGTCCTGGCCCTACGAGATTTGCGACTGCGTACTTGACTCTACAAAGTATGTACAGTCTGAAGGTACAATTGCAGGAGATGTTCATTTCACGAGAGTGGCGGGAGAGTAGTTGGGCTAAAAAACCAGAGGGAAAAGCAATTAAAAAAATCATATTGACGGATGGGAGCTTTTGGCATACGGTGTCTTATGCATTGAAGACAACTAAGCCCATTGTACAAGTGTTGAGGATGATGGATTCTGAAAAGGTTCCTGCAATGGGATTTATTTATGGTGCCATTGATAAAGCTAAGGAGGAAATAGCCAAAACCTTTGGAAATGATTTAGGAGCTTACAAGGAGATATGGAGCATTATTGATGACAAATGGGAGTTTCAATTGCACCGTCATTTGCATGCAGCTGCCTACTTTTTGAACCCCCAATTCCATTATAGTGAAAATCCGTCCAAGCATCCAGAGATTGATCGAGGAGTCATTATGTGCGTGGAGAAACTTTTTACAGATGAGATGGAGAAAATTAAGACTCATTGTCAAATGGATGACTATAGGCAGAAAAGAGGGATGTTTGGATATTCATTGGCAAAGAATACCGTGTACAAACGTAGCCCTGGTATGTGAAGTTATTATTTATCATTGTTAATTTGTTTACGAATTTATAGTATTCTTTTAATTTCTAAATACTTATTTGTAGTTGATTGGTGGCTTGCATTTGGAGCTGACACCCTTGAACTTAAATCTTTTGCTGTGAGGGTTTTGAGTCTCACTTGCTCATCCTCTGCCTGTGAGAGGAATTGGAGTGCTTTTAATTTGATTCATACAAAGAAGAGAAATCGTTTGGAAACTAAGAGATTGAATGATTTGGTGTACATCATGTACAATAGAAGACTACAACATAGATACTTGAAGAAACGGGCACTAAAAGATGATGAGGATCCCTTGACGGTAAATGATGATGTGCCTTCTGATGATGAATGAGTGAATGAGGAATTATTAGGAGTTAACATGAGTCAACCCAGTGGTAGACTACAACTAACCTATAAGAGAAAGAGAAGTGGAGGTAAGTTATTCTCTAATTAAGTGTAGTAAATTCTATTAAAGTTAATGATATAATTACTAAAATATTATTTTATATTATTTGTTAGACAAAGGGAAGAATATACGTCAAGAACCTGAAGAACCTGAGTTGGAGGAGGATGAGAGTAATGATGAGGAAGGTGATGCAAGATTCGAATATAATGATGAGGATGATGAAGATGAAACTTTACCTCCAGATTCAACTATACGTCCATATTTTGATCCAAACTTTATGCCACTAGATTCAAATGATTCTTTATTTCAGAGCCCAAATGATCATTAATCATTTGATATCTTGTGTGTTAAGATTTCATATGGATAATTTTGTGTTTTAGGATGATATGGATGATCCCTACTTACTATGTTGGTTATTTGGTTTTGTTTTGTTTAATATTTGTGGTTTTAATATTGCTTTTCACAATATTTTATAATGTTATGAATGATTTTATATGTTAGTTTTTTTTTTTTTTTTGGATTTTTTTTTGTTTGACGTCGAGGCTATAGCCTCAATCGCCTCGCCTCGTCAGAGCCCTACCGCCTCGCCTCGCCTTTCGCCTTTTAAAACATTGCCCGTTAGTCGATACGTTTAATGACCCGTTAGTCGACACGTTTATTGACCCGTTTATGACCCGTTTAATTATAATTAATACATTTAAATTTTAATATAGAGATATAATAAAAAAATAAGATCAAAATAAAAAATTCAATCATCCACAAATACAATCCAAAAATACAATCATCCACAAATATAATGATCCACAAATACAATCCAAACCATAAAAATACATATATTCACAAAAATAATGTTAAAAACATATTTACAAATATAGTCCTTCATATTTAAAAAAAAAAAAAAAAACAACAACATCATAAAAAATAAATCTACAAATGTAGTCCTTTATAATAGAAAACACCATCAATTATTGATTGCATGATTTGCATCCATCAAACTAAACTTGCTATAAGATAACAATTAAAAGTTAGCTAATTAGTAAATTATATAATATCATAATCAACTCACTCAATTTGAATCATCAAGCACATGTAATCCATAAAAATTAAAATGATTCCAACTAAATATATGCAATTAAAATAAAATATTTCAAAATTAAATAGATCTTCAATCAAACATAAATTAAAAATTACATTATATGAATAATTTTACAATAAACATTACCAAGTAAAGAGGAATGCAATGTATGTTAACAAAATAAACCGATAACCTCAATTAACCAATCAATAGTATGCAGACTAAAGTATTATCAAGCAACACAATCAAAACACAAAAATTGTCGACCTATTATAATAAGAACATTGATTGAAATAACAAAAATAAAAAATAACTAAAAAAAATAGAAAAACATAAAAATAAAATCATATCTTCTGTAAATCAAACCAACAAATGTCCAACAGTATACAGACTAAAGTATTGTCAACCAACATAATCCTATTTTGCTCTCTCATTCGAGAGCTTGAAACCAAACCAACAAATCTCCAAACGGACCAAACCAACATACAAAACTAGACTCACACTCGCATTACAAAAATTAAACCAATTTTTAAAATAATTAAGAAAAGGACAATGCATGAATCTATCACTGCAAGTTAAAGATAAACCCATGCATGAATCTGTCACACTGTCACAGTGTCACTGCTAGTTGAAGATCTACAAACTATTTAGTCTGTATACTGTTGGAGATTTGTTGGTTTGATTTACAGAAGATATGATTTTATTTTTATGTTTTTCTATTTTTTTTTAGTTATTTTTTCTTTTTGTTATTTCAATCAATGTTCTTATTATAATAGGTCGACAATTTTTGTGTTTTGATTGTGTTGCTTGATAATACTTTAGTCTGCATACTGTTGATTGGTTAATTGAGGTTATCGGTTTATTTTGTTAACATACATTGCATTCCTCTTTACTTGGTAATGTTTATTGTAAAATTATTCATATAATGTAATTTTTAATTTATGTTTGATTGAAGATCTATTTAATTTTGAAATATTTTATTTTAATTGCATATATTTAGTTGGAATCATTTTAATTTTTATGGATTACATGTGCTTGATGATTCAAATTGAGTGAGTTGATTATGATATTATATAATTTACTAATTAGCTAACTTTTAATTGTTATCTTATAGCAAGTTTAGTTTGATGGATGCAAATCATGCAATCAACAATTGATGGTGTTTTCTATTATGAAGGACTACATTTGTAGATTTATTTTTTATGATGTTGTTGTTTTTTTTTTTTTTTTTTAAATATGAAGGACTATATTTGTAAATATGTTTTTAACATTATTTTTGTGAATATATGTATTTTTATGGTTTGGATTGTATTTGTGGATCATTATATTTGTGGATAATTATATTTTTGGATTGTATTTGTGGATGATTATATTTGTGGATGATTGAATTTTTTATTTTGATCTTATTTTTTATTATATCTCTATATTAAAATTTAAATGTATTAATTATAATTAAACGGGTCATAAACGGGTCAATAAACGTGTCGACTAACGGGTCATTATTCGTGTCGGATAAACGGGTCATTAACGAGTTGATAAACAACCCGTAACTAAACGGGTTAATCGGGTCGTTTTCGTGTCAACCCGTTAAGATTCGTGTCGTGTTCGTGTTGAAGGGATTCAACCCGTTTAGTTATCGTGTCGTGTTCGGGTCGTGTCAAAAATTATCGTGTCGTGTTCGTGTCGTGTCCAACCCAACCCGTCAACCCGAATTGCCACCCCTAGCTGCAACAATGTGTGGAATGGTTAAGGTTTGGATTTTGAAGGTATATATACGTCTCACAAAAATTACAAGAATGCCCTAAGATATTAAACTACATTTTTACCATCCTTTAACGGGTCAACCCGTAACACGATTAACCCGACACGATAAATTAACGGGTCAAACGGGTTAACCCGTTAATTTACCCAACCCGTTAACGCTCAACCCTAACCTGTAATTATCGTGTCGGTTTCGTGTCGACCCGTCGTGTCGGGTTCCAAATTGCCACCCCTAAGGCGGGCCATGATTTGAGCCCCCATCTCTTTCCACCACTATCTAGTATTTAGGACATATTCTGTTATTTTATTTTATTTTTTTTAATTACTCAGAATAAGGTCAATCTTATTATTTTACAAAATTGTTCCCAAGAAGCAAAGCTGCAATAAAAAAAATAAAAATAAAAATAAAATTGATAATATATATGGGTGTGATGCATCTTAGTACTAAAAAATAAAAATTTATTGGCTTCCATATATGATATTTATGCAAAACAAATGTTTATGATAAAAATATTTTTATTATATAATTAAATATCTTTTACAAAATTTTTTTCTTCTTAAATTTCAAATATATTTGTATATATGTTTGTTTTAAATTTTGCATCATATTGAGGATAAATCTATATAACTTACTGTGTTTTTGTAACAAATCTAGTTCATTTTTATTGAGATTTGTAAAGTAAACATAAATCATAATATAGATAAGTTTGCTATTAATCAATAATAACTTTTAACGATTTCAACTTTAAAAACATTTTTCAGAAAATCAGCTCAAGCACACCACCTCTAAGCATATACGGTTATATTCTTCCATATCCTCAAAGAGGTAGACATTAATTCTCATTAAACTCATATTTTACAGTTTATGTGGATAGTTTTATTTTTTAATTGTACATTTAGTTGTCTCTCATTTATGATAGTAAATAATTGGCCCGTACAAATAGTGTTTAATTTCGACAAATCTTAATAGACTTTTGAACTTTAGAAAGTAGCAATAATAACAATTTAAAATTAAACAAGCTTGAGCCAACCCTCTCATACATCTTTCCCTGCCTAATCTTGAAGATTTTGCAATATGGAAGATGTTTTGTCGCATTTTTTCCATTACACCAGTGGACCCAAAACAAGTTGATTTTCAAAATTCGGTGAAGTCTATAAGCCAAACAACACTATCCTCAGAGCTTGGTTTTACTTTGATTTTCTTATATTTGGCAACATAATGCCAAAATTTAGTTGAAGTGTTCCAACCAAATTAACTGACACGGTACTGCTAGCTTTTATTGGTTCTTCATTGATATTTCTCAAACATGTCACTGTGTAAGCTACTTTGCCACTTCTTCGTCAAGGCACCAATAGGCCTGCAATAGACTAGTGACTTATTGGCTTGGGTCCAAGGTGTATCAATTTCTTTTTCATATCAAAATATATCTTTTACTATATATGATTGTTTTTTTTTTTTTTTAATGCTAATACCTAACAAGTTGGAGAATTATCTGAACCTATTGAAATCGATAATTAATAACACGTTCCGGATGACTATTCTCACAATTGAGAAAAAGGTAATTCCTATAAAGAAGAGACTCACAACTCACATTTTATGTTGTAAAGGATAATAATGAGACTTAAATCTTTGATCTTTTAGGGTTAAGGTAGTTATTGAACCACTCTTACTAATGAGTAGTGTTTGACACTATGCCATGAAAATTGGCACTAGGAAAGCTGCATTATTTCATTTTCCAAGACACCAATAGACCTATATTTCAAAATATTGATTTCAAAAATTCGTCAAAGTCTATTTTAAATCTACAAACATGGTATTGGAATCAAGGTGTTTCATTTGTCCACTTTAAACCAACCTACACGGTATGACCAAAATGTTTCACTTTCCTTCACAAATTTAAAAGTGTGAAGGCTATACCTTGAATTTTAATATATACTTCATCACTTCAAACCAACCTACACGTTATGACCAAAATATGTATCAATTAACCTAAACTATTAAAAGTTGATTTTTTAATAAGTCATTGAAGTCTTCAAATCAATCAAGATAGTGTTTGTAGCTTGTTACTTTATTACATTTCATCACTTGTTTCTCTTTTATGTATTTTTAAGAAGTTGTTTATATATCTTTAATAACCCAAAAATTTAGTCTATTAACTCAATGATTACTAATTAAATATAATTTATTAAATAATAAATTTAAGTGTCTAATCTATGTTTGACTCAATACATAATATTAAATTAGATTGAATTATATAGAACTTTATAATATTAAACTTTAATATTATGCAGCATATGCCACAACAAAAAATAAGAATTTTCAGAAGTTGACTCGTAAATATAAGTTTTACGTCATATAAATCTTTGTCATTTTATATATTTTCTTATATAATTTTTATTTAGTTACATAGCTGTGTGATTTCAGTTAACAAGTAATTTAGAAGTTTATAATTAATACAAACAAATAGCATCATTCATTTCAAGCTTAATTTATGTAGAGAGAGAAAAAGAGATTGTTGATTATAATTCATAATGCGTGTGAAATTTCTTTTGTGTAGACTATATAAATATTCCATGTCAATTAATCATGGAGCTGCCTTATCTACTTTATAGTTATTCTTTTATCAGAAAAGTATTAAGATGCAATTCTGTTATATTATTATTATTATTATTAGGTGTGCATTATCATAAAGAGACTTATCTACTCACCGACCACGATTAAATTGTAATATTTCTCTTTTTTTTTTTTGAAAAAAAAATTGTTAACAATCTGTAAAAGAAAAAAAAAATGATAAAGAAATGACATAAAGATTTGGTATTCCGAATATAGTAAAACTGTATAGACTTCACCAATTCAATGATTTTAAGTTCGATGGACAAAATCATTGTATGTAAAATCAAATTTTAGTAAGACTTTCAAAGGGAATTTGAAGTTTATGGTTGAAATTTATAATATTATATAAGAGATTTTCTACTTTCAATCCTTTTTTTTTTTTTTTTTTTGCACACTCCTTTTCTAAAAACACTACATCCTAAAAATTAAAAACTAAAAGAATTCTAAGAACACTTAAATTCTGTTCCAAAATTATCCGCTTTTAACTTTTAACACTTCTATTTTAAAGACACTTCAATTCAAAAAATTAAAGTTTAATTAAACCAAATTTATAAATATTTGCATGTAATCATAAAGATTTAGAATACAAAAACAAAAATAACAAACACATATAAGTCCCAAACTTGAAGGAGCTTACCATATTCCAACAACAACTATAAAACAACTCATCTCTATGTTTTCAACTTAAAATAAAAAATTAAATCAGTTTTATAAAAACTGAAAATGGAAAATTCAATTGTATTATAATATAATTTATTTTTAAATTTTAATGTGATTATTTTTGTTGGATATAATTTTGATGAAATCCTTGATTTTGATATTTTAATGAAATCCATATATATATGTATATATATTTTTTCAGTTGTAAGTTTGATTACAAATCATTTTTTGGAATCACTGAAATCTTTAGAGTATGAGAAAAAAAAAAACTAAAAAGACAAAAAAGGAGATCTTTAAGGAGTTATGAATGTAAAAAAGAAATAAAGTTGGATCCTAAAAAATTAATCTGAAGTGCTATACAGAGTAGGAAATGCGACGGCTATACCTTGGAATTACATGCTACTCTAATTTTCAAGGCTATACTGTGACAAGTACACTCCAGGACATCCATGGACCGTGAAAAGACATCGATGGACCTATACTACCAAATATTGACTTTTAATATGCACCAAACTTCTCAAACTACACAACACAGTGTTCTAATTTTCTTTGTAAAGTAGGAAACGTCAAAGCTTTGCATTGGAAATTACACGCTGCTGTAATTTTCAAGGTGTATACCTTAAAAATATATACCTTGAAAATTGCACTTCAGCAAAGACATCAAACTCTACCAAACATCGACTTTTAATATTCATCGAACTCTTCAAATCAAACAACACGCGGTTCTAATTTTCAAGGCTATACCGTGAACATTACACTCTGGCAAACAACACGCTCTTCAAAATTGTAAATAAATATATATATACACACACACCCACTACGGTGAGACTTGTTGGAAATGGTTGGCATGAATTAATGGTTTCTAAGAAACTTGACAATTATTCTTAATTTTAATTCTAATATTACAATATTTTTTATTTTAAAAATAAATATCACATCAAAATTTTTGAAAACTTAATACAATTTGGTATGAAATATCGATGAATGCATAATCTTATTAGAATAATTTAGTCTAGCACAATCAAATTTAATTTTATCAATCTTTCAAAAAAAAAAAAAATTATATCAAATTAAATGGTACAATACAATCCAATGTGCCAAATGTAGCCTAATTTCTCATGGTCTTAATGGATAGGCGTTGATGGTGACGTAGAGCACCATTGTATTAATTATTTAAAATATTTTTAACATAGTATAATTGGTTGATATTTGAGGTCAAATAATAACAATAATAATTGGTTAATATTTTTTTATAATTAAGTGAGGTAACAAAGGTGAGGTTGTGCAACAGTAAGCTCCTCAAACACATCTATCAAATTGTTTCACTTCCCATCCTCCCTCTAACTTTTGAATTTTAATTCAAAAAATAAAAGAAAACAAACTGTGGTCCACTTGCCATCAATTTCATTTGAAATTTCTTTAGGCATTAAGTAGCTTTGAATTTTTATTCAATTACTTACACTCATACTTCTTTAAATAGCGTAGAGTAATGAAGCTATAGATTGACAGCATTTTTATTGCAATATGGAGAGGTTCTTCACTAAATTCTCCACGTTAATTGTAATAGCTTTAGCACTTCAAATGGAAGGAATCAAAGGTTGCTTGGAAGAAGAAAGATTTGCTCTGTTGGAAATCAAGGCGTTCTTCATAAACTCATCAGTCAAAGATACAGATGCAAATCAAGAACTTCAGTCATGGGCTGATGATAGAGTTTCTGATTGTTGCAGTTGGGATAGAGTTGAGTGCAACACCACCACAGGCCGAGTGATGAAGCTCTCACTCTCTGATCTCTTCTCTGATAGTACTACTACAATTCTTAACTTTTCATTGTTTCAAACTTTTGAAGAACTTCAAATCCTCGACTTGTCTCGCAATTCTTTTAAAGGTTGGGTTGAAAGTAGAGGTATATTATCTTCATCTTTTACTCATTTACTAAATGTTTCATAAATTTGTTTTCCAAAGTACTAATTAATAGTTTGAGCAACATATTTCGGTCTTTTGCAGCTCATTATAGCTCTAGGAGTTTCAAGCAACTGAAGATCTTAGATCTTGGCGATAACAACTTCAATAGTAGTATTTTATCATATCTCACTACAATCACTTCGTTGATGACTTTGATCTTGAGATGGAATAATTTTGAATTCAACCCTAAACAAGGTATGTTTCTACAAAGTTTGTCTTTGCTAATAATTTCTTATCTAATTTTCAAATTCTACTATTTCTATTTTTTCAGGTGGAGGATTAGAGGATTTGAGAAACTTGAGATTCCTGAATCTACGTGGTAATAGGATAAGTGGCTCTCTACAAGAGATAGGTAATATTAAGATTTTACAAATAGTTGTTTGCTACTTTATTGGTAATTAAAATTGAAACTCATTTCTACTCAAAGGTTAGACCATTATTTTTTTATCTACAAGACAGATCCTGGTTATCTTTTGGAAACACAACTACCTTGACTTGATCAGTGTTGGTTCTCATACATTTTGAGTTATTTAGAGGAGAGGGTGCAAATTTGTCTGGAAAATAACACTTTGTTTTCACCCTCCTCCCGAGCAATGCTTCATTTACAAATAATGATAATAAATAGTTAGTGTCGACAACAATTTTCAAATTGTTCTTAGTGTCTACAACAGTTTTTAAATTGTTCTTAAAAGTCTAATTCATTATGTTTTTCAATCTATAAGCATATCTCATTATATTTCACCAAGATTAATACCAAGGATAACCTCTCACACACCAAAAAAATATTGTCTTTATTAATAATTTCTCATCCAGGTGTCAATTTCTTTTTCTCTTATATTGGTGCAGGATTAACGAACATGAGAAACTTGAAATTCTTGGATGTAGGTTACAATAGCATAAGTGGCTCTCTACAAGAGTCAGGTAATATTAAGATTTTACTAGCAATTGTTTATGTATTTATTTGTTGAGTTGGAACTGAATCTTACTCAAAGATACTACGATAGTACACTTGTTTCTTATATTACTGTCATAATTTGTTAACTAAATCATACATATGATTTTGAATTAGTAGATTGGATTTAGGTGATTACTTTTAATTGTAAATTTGTTTGGAAGTTAACTGTATGCTTTTGGCCCCTCTAAAACATATTTTCAGTGTCTGAAAGTTTAATGGACGTCCAAATTTTGGCAAATACTTTAGAATTAACCAATGGACTTTTAACTTTAAGCACCGGGTATGCTTGTATTGATCTATTTTAAGCAAGCCTAAGAGAACAAAGAAACCTCTCCAGCAGAAGTTTTATTAAAAAGAGAGAAAAATATATTGAAACTATCTAACATAATTACTTAAAAGTATAACCGGGGTGAGAATCTCTCCAAAAAAATCCAAAAAGTTAAGAGCCTTAAGTCATCAGCTAAGATGTCAACCACTTAATTGTCTCCACGAAGGTATAATTGGTCAATAATTGTATCCTACTAATTGTTGTATCTAGAGGTTAACTAATTGACCATTTTTTCTACTTTAAGAATTCAAAATAAACTTCCCTTAATCTTAGCATTAGTCACATAGAGTACGTAACTAGTGACTTTTCAAATCATACTTTCACTGTAGTTACAAACTAGACGATTCAGTATTCCTAATTTATGAGGAAGGCCAAGGTTTGAAAGAGTGAAAAAAACATTTGAAATATATATATATATTTTTTAAATTTTCTTTTATCAATTTCTTCATTCTTTTTGCCGTTTATCCTTGTTACGTAGATACTTCTCCAACTATATATATATATATTTTTTTTCCAAATTTTCCTATGTTCTCCCCTTTTAACTTAATGATTCATATTTTCTTTTTCAAAAAAAAAAAAAAAAAACAGTTGTACACAAAATTTTCAAATCTTTATATATATATATATTTATCATCCATGAAAAACACCTCATATTTTAATTTAGTAAATTTACTAGATTTCATCAAGGTAGTTATGGTGAGAGATCCTTCACCATTCTGCATTTATATGTAGATACACATCAAGCATTTTTTTTCGTTTCCCTAGCACAAAAAGTACAAAAACCAAAATTAACTATGCTGTCAAATCCATTTTAATGGATAAAGTATAACAATCACCAACGAGACCCATTTCAACTTCTTTCTTAAGCCCAAATAAATATGTCGACCAACTTTAATATCATAGGATAGTTTTAATGAACATTTGATAGCATCCTCTGGTTTTTTTCAATTCTACCCTATAAAAATATAAAAGAACAATTATAAATGGCAGGACAACTCAACAAGCATTATGGGATCTCAGTCCCTTTTGCTTGAATAAAAAACACACTTAATATGAAGGAAAACAGAGCTACATACAAATAGTTCCAAAGTCATATTTATTTATAACAGAGCATGGCAGCTCTATATCTTATACTCAGGCATGGATTGTAAACATCAAATCTCCCTATCACACACAGAAGCATCTCAACATGTCTCAATATGTTCTTTCGCTATTTTACAAGCAGTAGTTTACTACTTATTGGTTAATAAAATTGGAACTCATTTCCTTTTTTTTGATGAACAAAATTGAAACTCATTTCTACTTCAAGATTGTACCTTTATTATTTTGACTACAAGATAAACCTTGGCTTTCTTTTGGAAACACAACTAGCTTGACTTGATAAATCCATTAAAGTCGACAACGGAACACAGGTTGTGAATTTAGCTTCTTATTTATCATTGCCATATTTCATTAATAAAGTCGCAGATTTTGAGTTATTAGAGGATTGGGTGTGAATTTGCCTGAAAAATAACACTCTGTTTTCACTCTCCTCTTGAGCAATGCTTCATTTTCAAATAATGATAATAAACAGTTAGTGCGTAACAAACCATTTTTAAATTGTTCTTAAAAATCTAATTTATTGTGTTTATCAATCTATAAGCACATCTCATTATATTTCACCAAGAATAATACCCAAGGATAATCTCTCACACACCAAAATAAAAAAATATTGTCTTTATTAATAATTTCTTATTGAAGTTTCAATTTCTTTTTCTTTTATAATGATGCAGGATTAACGAGTATGAGAAACTTGAAATTCTTGGATCTAAAATCTAACAACTTAAGTGGTTCTCTGCAAGAGTCAGGTAATGTTAAAATTTTACTAGTAACTGTGTTTCATTTATTTGTTGATTTGGAACTGAATCTTACTCAAAAATACTACCATAGTACCATTGTTTCTTATATTACTGTCATAATTTGTTAACTAAATCAAAGATTTTGAATTACTAGATTGGATTTTTAGGTGATTACGTTTAATTGTCAATTTGTTTGGAAGTTAACTATATGCTTTCGGTCCCTCTTAAAAATATTTTAGTGTTTGAAGTTTAGTGGACGTCCAAATTTTGGCAAATACTTTAGAATTAACCAATGGGCTTCCAACTTTAAGTACCATGTATGCATATATTAATCTACTTTAAGCAAGCCTAAGAGAGCAACGAAGACTCTCAAGAAGAAGTTTTATTAAAAAGAGAGAAAAATATATAGAAACTAGCTAAAACGGAAAGCTTGAGCTCCTTTTTTATTGAAAAATAATTATTAAAAGTACAACACCGAGGAGAATCCCACAAAAAAAATCCAAAAAAATTAAAGCCCTCAAATCATGAGCTAAAATGTCCACCACTTAATTGTCTTAAAAAATATATGAATGGTCAATAATTGCGTCCTACTAATTACTAGCTCTGGAAGTTAACCAATTGACCCTTTTTTCTGCCTTAAAAATTGCCTTTATTTTAGCATTGGTCACGTAGAGTACATAGTAATTTTTCAAATTGTAACATTCACTATAAGTATAAACTAGGTGATTCAGTATTCCCAATTTATTAGGAAGGCAACGGGTTAAAAGAGTGAAAAACAATTGATTTTTTCAATTTTCTTTTATCACTCTCTCCCTTGTTTTTCCAATTATCCTTGTTATGTAGATACTTCTCCCACTACTTTTTTTTTTTTTTTTTTTTTTTCCAATCTTTCCTATGATCTCTATTTTTAACTTAATGTTCCATATTTTCATAAAAGAAAGTTGTATACAAAGTTTTCAAATCGTTTTTATAAGTATGTTTATTTTATTATCATCCATGAAAAACACCTCATATTGTCATTATGTACTGTTATATGTAAAATGATTAGAATGATTCTCCTGCACTCCGTAATCAAGTGGTCCATTTTAAAATCTGAAGATTAGCTAAATACTACTTAATTAATACACTTCATATGATAATATGGTGCATAATTATCTTTGAAAACAAACAAAATAAAACCAATAATCTGAATTTCCATATTATATATAGTATAGATCTTCTCTAATTTCCATACAAAAATCACTTCTTCTTGCTCGATTCATTTGCTGCTAGGCTCTTACATCAGCTATTTTTGGTTTCACTCTTTCTATCTCTATACATACTTACATATATATATATATATATATATATATAATCTTATAATCTCATTATCACTTTTAATTTTTGATCTATCTTCTTTTCATTTTTAGGAATATGCGAGCTTAAGAATCTTCTTGAGTTGGATGTCAGTGGTAATTATATTGCAGGTCCTCTTCCTGAATGTCTCAAAAACTTGACAAATATCCGACTCTTAAAACTCTCGTCAAATCAATTAAGTGGGAGGTTACTTTCCGTTATCGCCAATCTCACAACCCTGGAGTATTTGGCTCTTGGGGATAACAACTTTGAAGGTCTGTTCTCATTTAGCTTATTAGCCAACCTCTCAAAGCTTGAGATATTCAAACTTTCTACAAGAAACAGTACTTTACAAGTACTGGAAAGTGAAAATTTTCTCCAGCCACCAAAGCAACTAAAGTTCCTCTACTTGAAAAACTGCAACCTACGTGCCATTCCTAGTTTTATCATGTTCCAACACACGTTAGAGTCCATTGACCTCTCTCATAATAAGTTGGTTGGAATGTTCCCCACTTGGCTTTTACATAACAACACAAGACTACAATTTATGAATTTGAAGAACAACTCCTTGACAGGAATTCTTCAACTACCCAACTCAACACATGGTTTGCTTCAACTAAGTGTTTCCAACAACAATCTCAATGGTCAATTCCCTAACAATTTAAGTATGATCCTTCCAGAATCATTGGATCTAAGATTGTCGTATAATAGTTTTGAAGGCCATATTCCTTCTTCTATTGATCGAATGGAAAAGCTTAGTACATTGGATTTGTCAAGCAATAATTTTTCAGGCCATATTTCGAGATCGTTTGTCACCGGTTGCTTTTCATTGGAATATTTGAATCTATCACGTAACAATTTTCAAGGGGAAATTTTACAAGAGTTTATGAATATGACTCAATTACAGACGTTAGATTTGGATAACAACAACTTTAGTGGAAAGATTGGAGATGGAATATCGAAGGCCAGCTTACTATATATCTTAAATTTGTCCAACAATCTTTTCTTTGGTCAAATTCCTCGTTGGTTTGGTAATATGTCATCTCTTACTGCTGTTTTGATGTCAAATAATCTTTTGGAAGGTGGCATTCCCGTCCAATTAAGCAATATCAAATACCTTCGGTATTTAGATATTTCAGAAAATAAGTTGTCTGGATCATTAGCATCTTCCTTCAATCTTTCCTCAGTGCAATACCTTTACATGCAAAAGAATGCATTGAGTGGATCAATCCCAAATGCATTTTTCAAAAGATCTGCACTATCCATACTTGATTTGAGAGATAATGAATTTTCTGGAAGTATTCCAAATCAGATTGATGGTGAGTTTTTAAATCTTCATTATCTTCTTTTAGGAGGAAATCATCTAGAGGGACAAATTCCACAGGAATTGTGTAGATTAAAAAATATAAGCATTTTGGATCTCTCGCGCAACAAACTTAATGGCACAATACCTTCATGCTTTATTGATTTGCATTATTGGGTAGTGGAAGATGAAAATTCGCAGATTTCTACCACAGGATTTATATTTTCAGTACCTGAAGAAGATTTTTCTGCTGCTTCGTACAACTTCACTATTCAATTGTACAAGAAATCCTTGCCTACTACAACCTCAAATCAAAAATTAACAGTAGAATTTGTAACAAAGAATAGAGAAGAATCCTATGAGGGCAGCATTCTTCGGTATATGGTTGGGCTAGATTTGTCAAGCAACGAGTTAACAGGTGACATCCCATCAGAGATTGGGTATCTCCCAAAAATTCGTGCTTTGAATTTGTCACACAATTTCTTATCAGGATCCATACCCGAGAGCTTCCAAAATCTCAAGAACATAGAGAGTCTAGATCTTTCCAGCAACAAGTTAAGTGGCCAAATTCCTTCTCAGTTGACTGAGCTTCATAGCTTAGCCATATTTAATGTGTCATTCAACAACTTGTTTGGTCTAGTCCCTGACAAAGAGCAATTTGCAACTTTTGATGAGAGCAATTATGGAGGAAATCCTGGTCTTTGTGGTTCACAAATCAAGAGAAGTTGCAGTAGTGAGCCAGCGACACCACCAACAACACTGTCCAGTGCTGCAGAAGAAGATGACGACCGTGTCGTTGATATGTTGTCATTCTATTGGAGCCTTTATGCATCCTATGTCACAACGATTTTGGGGATAGTATTGACTCTTTGCTTGAACTCATATTGGCGTCGACAATGGTTTGGTTTTATTGATGAATGTATCATTTCATGTTATTGTTGGATTCTGAAAAATCTATTTTGTAGGTAACGGTGATATATATGGCTATCACAAAGCAGGATTTTGTAGCTCTTCAAAATAAATTATGTGTGAACTGTTGGTCATGCATCTAAACTTGATGCTCTCTAAGTTAGTGTCCCTTTGTATATCATGTAAAATCCAAAATTTTTATTTATTTATTTATTTATATGAAAACTAGCTTATTTTATTTTTCGATGAATACTATTTTTGGATGAATAGTATCCGTATGAATAGTGATTTTCGAAAAGCAGACCTCGCAAATCAAAAGTTTTGAAATAAGTATTAGAGTTAAAAAAAAAACTGAAACGAATCGGAAATAAGTTCATTCAAATATGTTTTAAGTCATCCGAAGTTCACTGGACAAAAATGCCCTTTCTAGAGAATAATGAGTATTGATGATTTTATACTCATTTAATTTTTTTTTTTTAAAGCATGATATTGAGAGATAACATACCTAATTAGAGTATTAAATGGTCAATTGGATGATTGAATGACCATGAAATATTTTTGAAAATTATTTAGGCATGAATGAGAATTAAATTTATTAAAGGGTAAAGTAGACATTTTCAAATTCAAGCACACATGAATTATGTGTGAGCATTGCATGGAATAAAAACTAGAAGCACAATCCATGTGAAACAAAATGGACCAATGAGAACATGACACATGAAAGGTATTAAAGTAACTAATTAGTTAGCATGGAACTAAAATTACAAGATTTAGTTAGTTTAATGACTAATTAATGAATGGACCAATCAAATACCATTATTTGTAACTAAGAACTTGTTGGACATTATGCAAATAGTTCAAGGATATTTTGGTCAATTAATGGGAAGATTATATAAAGTTGAATTTTATTGAAATGAGAAAAAACAAAAGAAAAACACACTTGCAAGAGAAGAACATATTGTATGAATTTCTAGAAAAACATATTTATGCATGTTATGTAAATGAATTTTAAGTTACCTTTTAAATTTTAAAGCATGTTTGTGATTGATTGGGAAAAGGAAAGAGAGACTGAGGCCCCGTAGTCGAGAAATTTCATTATTTTAGAAGTACACAGGTTTTCGATAAATTTTTGTAGAGTGGAATTTTTAGAAAAATAGTCGTTGTGCCGTCGAAATTTTTATTAACCCTATTTTGCAAACGTACTTTGAAAAGAAAAAGTTTCCACTCATTTCCGCTAAAAAAGAAACTTGAAAAGAAATTTAAAAAAATTTTCAGTAAAGGAAAAAAACTTAGCTTTATGGAAACTTTTCAGGCAGAATAGATCTCGATTGGAAGATTACCGTAGGGTTGCTGGGTAGGCTACCTTGAGTATAAGAGTCGAGGCCCATCACTTATGGTGTAAGTCCAAAAGTGGTGTGTTAGGTAATTGCATGATTCAAAATTCTTTGGTCTATACGCCTCATAGTGGCTACATCTATTGTATCACTGGAATTTTAACACATCTATTGTATCACTAGAATTTTAAAACGTTTGAATGCGAAATCATATCTCAGTCTGAAGGATAAAGGTATTATAACATACAAACAAAACTACGAAACACGATATGTGTCAATTATATGCATAAATTCTTTAAACTATCTTATCTTCTTCTTTCATGCCACACTACCATATAGATGATATATTGATGTTTACCTGAATCTCATGCTGTTTTATAGCCATGGCATAGAATTATGTTATGATCAAGACTCAATACTTAATTGGAGATGTCTTTTCCGTGTAAAGAATTACCTTAACAGCTGCAAACAACAAAAGGAAAAAGGTATGGTTTGTTCACTTTCTTATGCCTATAGGTGAAAAGGGAAGCATGATTGAAATAGTTTATCAAATGCAATATGAAGCTTTGCCACGTGCCGTCCAAGTTGTATGTTGTGTATGCAGATCACTTAATCTTGTGTACATTGTCTTTGCAGAACCAAGTAATGTATAAGTTGAATTGCTTCCTGAACTATGTCATGTCATCATCTCTCTCATAGCACTTAGTACGATTTATACTTTTATATTTGTTCCATCGATTATGCATCAACTTCTTTCTTTGCTCCTAGCTGTGAACTTGAAGAAGATGTTGATGCCAAACGTTGCTATACCGACTACTAAGGTATTTGCTTTTAAATTATATCCAAATTGTGTAATGATGATTATACTTATAAATGGAATGACTTACCTGTAATGATTAATTTATGCTTATACCAAATGTTCACATGCATGAAAACATAGAAAATAGGATAATAAATTACTCGTGTATGATAGATGATCTAAAAGTGACTTATGACCAAAAGTCGGGTTCGAAGCGGGTAAAAACACTATTTATGTGGCAGATGCAAATTTTGATGGAATTATGCTAACAAGATGAACTTCAAGAGATAAGATAGTAGTACAGTCTTGTTGGCAGTCGTAGCACTCCTACATATTTGATTAGAGATTAGAGAAAGGTCACGGCAAAAAGGAATCTTTAACATAGTCCAAAACATCTTTCGTAAGCAGGCACCTACGACTACATGATCTTTGAACTAAGATTCTATATTTTTTTCGTGATTTTTAATATCTCTAAGTTTTGTTCGGTTCTCTTGTATTGCTAATAAAACAAAAAAAAATACAAAGCATTAATAATAAAGCTTCAGTTCTGAATATAATATTATTGATGATGAATGCATAGACATTCTGATGGTTTATGGTATCAATAGGTTGGAAGAGGCAAATTCTTCGTTCAAGTAGGTTGCATTACCTTTTCAACTCTTGTTAAGATATCACTATCATTTTATGTGATAAAATTGTGCTTTTGATCTTTGTTAATATATTTTGATCTATTTTTTGGAACTTGCCATTGTAGGTTTTGGAAGCTATTACAACTAAAAAGTGCCAAGAGAGCTTCCATCTAGAATCACTACTCTTGGTGACTCTTTTCTCAAATATGTTACTAGTCAACAACTTTTTAAAACATGTCAAAATAATGAAGGCCTTCTCAGTGTTAAGAAGGACAAAATAATATCCAATGCTGCATTATGCAAGCTAGAATGTGATTGTAAAATTCCAGTAACCTTTCTCTCTCTTTCTAATAAACAACTTAGGATCTCCAATATTTTTGTCTATAAGGATGTAATATGATTCTTATGACTTATTTCTTCTATTTAATTAGATTTTTTTTATTATTCTTTTAATAATCTCTTAACATAAACTTTTATAATGTCTTGTATCATGGTCGTAAGACTAGTTGAATACTGCCTAAGCTGACTCAAGGAAAAGATATCAAACTCTTCTCTTGTGTGTTTTCTTCCTATGTCAACAACTATTTAAAACATATCAAACTCTTGTGTGTTTTCTTTGTGCTAGTATTTACTCAATGGGGAACTGCTTCTTTGTACAACATGAACGGATTGCCTTAAGAATACTATCATTTATGATCTCTTCACATAATGTTGATTGCTTTTTATTTGCATTTTCTATATCTATTAGTGTTTACAATGCATACCACACCTTCACGTTTGTTAGATTGTTTATGGAAAGTTCAAGCAATTGACATAGGAAGAAAAAGGATTCAATTTGAAGAAATGGTCAACTCCTATTTAAGTTTCACATATGCCCATCAGATTTCTCTTCAGATTTTCTTAGTGTTTACGTTCTCCCCAAGAACTTGCAAGTTCTAAAATTAATGAATTTTTAATTATACAGTCTCTTAAGGTCAGCTGTTGGCATGTGAGAAATCATATATAGCAATAGTTGATAGTTACAAGTGATTTAGATCCTTTCCTTTTCCTAATCTTTTTAAAGCATGTGATTGATGGTTGAAAGGTAATTAAATATGAAAAAATAATTACATTTCAATCATTTATTAACGTTTATATGTTATAAGATTAGATTAGATAAAAAAGGAACATAGATTAGGAGAAGATTCAAATTCAGTTCGAATTACAATGTCGGCTTCTTTTTCAATGACTTGCTCATGTTTCTTCTCAATTTGCAGGGATTTATCCGGACTGAACCTTTTGATCCTAAACGGTGGATAATACCTTGTAATAATTGTCACAGCTACGAATTGAATGAGGAGTTACTTTCTAATGGGGGGAAAATCTATTTTATAGAAAGAAGGAAGGTAAACGATAAGACAGTGGCTGACGTAGTGGAAACACTAATAGGTGCCTTCCTAAGCACAGGTGGAGAATATGCAGAATTACTGTTTCTGAACTGGATTGGTGTAGAAGTGGATTTTAATTATATACCAAATGACAGGCCCTTTCAAGTTCATGCAGAGAAGCTTGTCAATGTCTGCCATTTAGAGTCACTGCTCAACTATAAATTCCACGATCCATCTCTATTGGTAGAAGCTCTGACTCATGGTTCTAACATGCTTCCTGAAATTCTACGATATTATCAGGTATTTCCAGTGCAATTTCTTATAAGCATTATGCTAATATTGTTTTTAGTGTAATTATAATTTACAAATATTTCTTCTCCCCGTACTATAATTTAATGATGTTAGTGATACTGTATGCAATGTTTATAAGCATGCACATTATGTTTATTTGATGTTTATAAGCTTCAATATGATAATATCTATTAATTTTGTAGCGGCTGGAATTTGTTGGAGATGCGGTGTTAGATTATCTCATTACCATGCATTTATACAAGTATCCTGGACTATCACCAGGATTATTAACTGACTTGAGATCTGCCTCTGTAAATAACTATTGCTATGCACAATCTTTGGTGAAGCACGAATTGCATAAACATATTCTCCATGCTTCACATGAACTCCACAAGTAGATAACTGCCACTGTTATCGGCTTTAGGAATTTATCTTCGGGCTCTACTTTTGGATAGGAATCTAAGACTTCTTTACCCAAGGTTAGTTGCTAGTATGATCGTTAATGTTTTCCGCTTTTGTTGAATGCATGTTTCCGGTTGAGTAATATTGTGAGTATATTTGGGGTTGTATAAATGGGCTGGTAAAAGCCCAACAAACCGATCTAATGAATTGATCAAATGGACGAAAGACTCAGTTCGTCAATATCCAGCTCGTAGAAATGAGCTCTCAGTTCGTTATCGCAGCTCTTAGGTCACTAGTCGACTATGGTCAATGTTGTCTTATACTCAGCTTTAGGTCGCCCAGAGTAAGGTATAGCTCGCAGCTCGAAGTGCTCGTTAAGCGGAAATCTTCCAGAAAGGAAGCAGCATAATTTGAGGGAGAATCTACTGCAAGAATTGAAAATAAAATCAAACTCCTATTTCGGCAGAATCAATCCCTAAATTGATAAACACAATTTTGAAAGTGTAATTAATATAAAATTTTTTCCTATTCATATTATGCTCAAATTATAGTACACCACACGCTATAAATAACGATAGAAAATTCATTGTAAAGACATAAGCAAGCAATCAATAATATACTATGACTCTGCCAAAATAACTACAAAAATAGTTGTGGCCGTAGGTATCTTTTTGGGTCAAACCATGTAAAAATCCTCTTTGCATCCATGTTCTTCCTCTTCCCTATTATCTTTGCCTTTGTTTTGTGTTATTTACAGGTATTAGGTCAAGAACTTAGATCGACCGATTTTAAACGTCGACATTTTTGGTGCTAGAAGGAGGGTCTATACTACAATCTTTCACTGCCATAGTAAGAGGAAGGACAACCAGAAGTTCTGATGCAACGGTTGATCAACCAGAAAGGCAGATGGATCAACAATAACCTGACATCCAACCAATGGAGAGTATAAATGTGCCATGGCAGGTATGTCTCATGTTCCCATTAATGGCGCTATCGTAGGTCTGCCTGTACTAGTTCCTTACCAACTAACACAGACGGCCCCTATAATTGAAGGGTTATAGATATAGCACCAGCAACAGGAGATGCTAGAAAATATAGTGCAGCAACTTGTAGATGCAATCAAGGCGCTGGTACAGGCCCAAGCTCAAAACGTGCCCAGACTTGAGATTGCTGCTCCTAGAGAAATTTATCAGCAACAACAACAGGAAATGCCAGCTATTGAAAGACTAAATAAAGTGGTGCTGCGACCTGCCAACTCAGCTTGTTCCTCCAATTCACGTTCAAGAGCTGAAGGTTGCCAAGCTCGTGAAGAGGATGAAGTAGACCATTATCGTCGTACAGAGTCGCACTGAGCTAATGGCACATAAAGTTAGAGATATGTTTCAGGTCGCAGCTCTTTAGGACGCGAGCACAGGAGAGGACACAGGCCTCAAGACCCAAGGATAAAGAAGCTTCTTCAGAGGGTTCAATAACTTAAGGCACGCCCTGACACTTCAACCCATCATGATCAATATGGGGAAAGGATCCCCTTTACCATAGAGATTGAGATATAGTCTCTCCCTCCCAAATTCAAAGTCCCTAACATTCCTAAGTACAATAGGGATAGCAACCCTTATAATCACCTGGATACATTCAATATCTAAATGGATCTCCAGATAGTGCTACGTTTTCCTGATCACCATAGGGAACATTTCACGGACCTAGTTCAAAAGTCTCCTAGCTTGTAGCATAGGTAGCTGTGAGGAATGTCAACGAAAATTCAATAGCCAATACAAAGCTCTAAGGAGGCAGCTCCTACCATTTTGTCACCTCGGCACAATCTTCCAATGGCAAAATGAATCACTGAAAGACTTCATTACCAGGTTCAGATACGAAGTTAGTAATGTAGAGAATCTCTTAGATGAAAGTATCTTAACTACGATCTTAGTTAGGCTTCACAAAAATGAGAAGTTATATGATAGCATCTATAAATCTCTAGTGAAAGATCTAGGCAAGTTCTATGATCGAGCTACAAAGGAAATCAGATAGAAAGAGACCTTCAACCCCAAGAAGTCTAACCAGAAATGTGAAGCGGGCAGTTCTAGCCAATAAAAGAAAAAAAAATAATGGTGAGAACGGAAGTGAAAGTCGAAATAACGGCTTAAGCAATCAAGTCGCTAAGAAGACTAGAAATGAGCCCAAAAAAAAGTGACCTCAACGTTAAGATCGCCACGATAGCTACAATGTCCTATCAGACATGCAGAATAGGATCCTTATAACAGAGAGGAATATGGAGGATTTCGAGAAGCCTAATCCTATAAGGACTCCTATTAACCTTAGAAATAAGAACAATTTTGTGCTTATCATAATGAGGTCGGGCACAACACTTTCAAATGTAGGGAATTAAGGGACGTCATCGAAAATCTAATAAAAAGAGGTCGTTTGAGAGAATATGTAATGTAACCAGTGAACCCGTGACCTTACCAACAACCACTATAGCCAGCATAACAACAGCCCTAGTGAGCTCCTAAACATGAACCTACTTAGAGCTCACAAGGCAGTGATAGGTCGTTTGGACCAAACTAGGAAGGTTCTCGTATTATTAAGGAAAACCTAGGAAATGGAGCACATCACCTAACTAATATAGATGGAGATAAAGGTCTTGCGAGCTTGGGATGCTAGCACCTTCACCCATACTTTCAGTAATGTATTGTACACATACTTCTAACTTGAAATTCAATCATACATCAATAAAAGCTTCAAATTTCCCATACTGCTTTGCTTTAAATAATTTCTCTATTGATTAAATGCTAAGTGAAAAGTGACCTCACCAACAAGGTTCTTTATGACAATTTTTTTTTTTTTTTTTAAATTGAGCTGTTAACTGAGGTTCTGACCTATTGGATAGCTTTTTGAAATATTAAGCTGTTAGTTGAGGTTCTAACTTACTGGATAGTTCACCAAAAAGTTATGCTGTTAGCTGAGATTCTGACCTACTGGACAGCTCGCTAAAATATTATGCTATTAGCTGAGGTTTCGACCTATTGGACAACTCGTTATAATATTATGCTATATTAGTTGGGGTTCTGACCTATTGGACTTAACTCAAAAAATTTATTATACTATGTTATCTGGGTTCTGACCTACTATACATGGCTCGAAAAACTTATTATGCTATGTTATCCGGGTTCCAATCTACTGGACATAGCTCGAAAAACTTATTATGTTATGTTATCCGGGTTCCGACCTACTAGACATAGCCCGAAAAACTTATTACGTTATTTTGTCTAGGTTCCGACTTACTGGACATAACTCGAAAAACTTATTACGCTATGTTATTTGGGTTCCGACCTACTAAACATAACTCGAAAACTTATTACGCTATGTTATCGGGGTTTCGATCTACTGGACATAGCTTGAAAAATTTGTTACACTATGTTATCCGGGTTTCGATCTACTAGATATAGCCCGAAAAACTTATTACGCTATATTATCCAGGTTTTGACCTACTGGACATTGCTCGAAAAATTTTATTACGCTATATTAGCGGAGGTTCCAACCTACTATATATGGCTTAACCCAAATTTTTAGAATTAAGCTATAATTTGTGAGCTCTAGTGCATCAAGATTAGCAACCCCTTGAGCTCGCATTAGATGTTATTACTACTGTTTGCTGATTACTTTATTTCTCAGTTTGAAAGAAACTCAAACACTTAGAAAAGAAAGCAGAACAAAAGCAAAACATTGAAGAAAATGTATTTAAAATAAACCTCGCAACGAAGTAAATTCGTTCAACAATAATAATCTCAAAACAAGGTTCAAATATTCATTACAAATAACCTTGCACAGCGAAGTGAATCAAATTCAAGGTCGTGAAAAGCTACAAAAAGAAAAAGATTCGACTCAACAAACAGTCTACTCGAAGCCCTAGACTTGGGGGGCTGACTCTTTGGAAGCTGCATCATCGGATGATGCTTTTAGAGGCACTGGGACCTGAACTGTGTCATCTTGGGAGGTCGTGCTTGGGAGCTCAGCATTCAGAGGAGACGTGTCTAGAATAATTGAGGATTAGGCGACCTGTTCCTTGTATTTTTCCACCTCTGCGGTTGCTTTTTCACCAAAGAATGAAAAGTTTAGCTTAAAATGAACTGCCCATAAAGTATAAAGGAAATTATTGGAGGTCTTTGATTTTGCCTCCTCCCTAGCTTTGGTGACCCGTACCTTGGCTTCCTCTTTAGTTTGAGTAACCTCATTTTCAGTAGCCTCAGCTCGTTGTACTGCCTTTTCCAACTCGCTCTTCGTTTTGCTCAGTTCCTCTTCACGCTGGAGGAGCTTGACGATGAATTTTGCCCTCACAACTTTATGAGTACTCTCATCGCGAGCCAAAGCATCCTCAACTTCATTTCTAGCTTCTTTAGCATTCTTTAACTTTGTTAGAAGGAGTTGCTTTGAGTTCTTTGCCTTATCAGCCTCCATAGTCATGAACGAGAGCTCGTCTTGTAACTTGTTATTCTCGCTCTCGAGCTTCTTCTTCTCCTTTTTAAGAGTATGAGCTTCCTCCATCTGCTTCATTGCCCCCATAGCGACCTAGAACGTATCAAGTTAATATTTAAAGCAAAAAGGCAAGAAAAACAAGAAAAGTAGAGACATTGGAGATTACCAGCAGCCCGTGGCGAGCTAGGTAACGGGCTGCTAGTAATCAGATAAGAAATCATCCCTTAAGCTTTCTTTCTCCAGATTCCTAGCGGAGTTCCCAAGGATTTTGGGTAAGTTGTCAAGGATGGCATCAAAGTATATCCCCCTTAGCCTAACTTTGGGCTACGCCTTAGCCTGTGGTTCAACTCTTCTCTCTACGACCTCAGACTGCTTACCCTTATTTGCCCATGATTGCTTGACCAAAGGATGCATGGACACTAATTTTCTTTTTATCCCATAGCTCAAACCTCACGAGCAGGAGCTCTTACCTGCTTATGTTCTATCTCAACCACCTTCGACTATTAGGTAGGGACCTGGGCTTCTGAAAGTCCCAAAACCAACTTAGATGTGGTCACCCGGTAGAGGTAAAAACTACAGAAGTTGTAGACTGAGCAGATTAAGCCAAAGGGCATTAGCAAAAAATGAGTTTTACCATCTCCGAAGTTACTTAAGGGACAAGAACTGCTTCTACTTCACCAGTAGCTTCAAAAGTAGAAGTGAGCTCAAGTTCCCCTCGAATTTCAAGCAACTCGCTGCTTAGAGGAAGAGCTAGCTAGTGGGCGCTGAGGAGCTCATCGTTGAACGCGTGATTCGTTCTCCCTTCCCCCGAAGCTATAAGTGCCCTAAGAGATTTGATCTTCTCTTCAGTGAGGCATGCCCTATCTCTTGTCAAGTCTATAAGGTGAAATAAAATGAATAAATATATATAAAATAAAATAAAAAAATCTGTTATAGCTGACAGAAAATCAGTCTCATTTATTTACCTGGATTAAGGATGAAACTGAAATTGTGGAGCTGTCTAAGTGAAGGGCAAAAAATGTAAAATCAGCTCGATTTATGGTCATTTACATTGGACTTGCTATTCACCTCACCTTGAGGATGGAGGTCACTGAAGTCCGTCTTCCGAGCTGTGAGATAATAAATCTCATCTCGCATTCCTCCCTTCAAGCTATCGACACTCTTAATGCAAAAAAGTTGGCAGCAGATTCTTGGGTGAGGTGGAAGGTCATTTCTTATGAAGACTAAAGCCAAGGACGTGAGCTGGGAATATGAGTTGGGTGTTAATTGGAATGGGTTGAGTTTTAGCCTATTCAAGAAGGTTGATGATATAGGCAAAGATTTGAAATCTGAGCCGGTGCCTAAGATGGTAGGTGCTAATAGCAACGAACCCCCGGGGAAGATAGGTTGCGTTGTCATCAGGTGATGGTTGTATTATGCGACAATCTTTAGGAAGATGGTATTTTAAAGTTATTCCTCCCAACTCTTCATATTTTATTTTCGAGGTGTAGTGGTTAAACACCTCGCAAGCTCTCTTTTCCTCAGTAGTTTCACGAGCTTGTTGCTCTTCAACAATCTACCGGATTACTACGGGGTAAGCTCGAGCTATGAACTCCCCAGTGACCTCGCTATTCAGAGAGGTAGCCTCTTCAATAGTGCAAACTTCCTTCGTGTCGAGCCCCTTCGAACTAAAAGAGTCATTGTCTCCTATTCTGTGTGACCGACGTTTATGACCTGAAGACATCTACATATAAAAAAGAGCAGTTAGATCGTTATAAGTAGATCATGCTTAAAAATAAGTTTCCTATTTTCTAAGGAGGGACTTCCTAATCTATAGGTCACAAATTTCATACAGATCACTAAGGCCATGAAGGGCTCGACCTATAAATAACTCATCCTACAATTCACACGTACAGAGATACAAATCACAAACAGTTCGTAAAGTGCCAACCAATAATATCAAAATGAAAGAAAATAAAAGTCGCAACTACTAAGAAACATGCAACATCAAAAGCATGCAAATCTAACTCAATATCAAATCTAGAAAAGAAAGAACACAATGCATACAAAAGATAGAAACCAAAGAGTCAAGAGATGGTCATGGAGATTTACCGTAAATATAGTAGACCTCGGGCACCTGGGAATGATGACACTGATCTTTGAAGAAAATGAGAGAAAAAGGAGGCTTAGCGATGTCTCAAGTCTGAAAATAGAAAAAGTAAAAGAAAATGACGAAAATGAAGGTCCTCCACTTATATATAGGCATGAGGTCTCAACCATTAAATTTGGGGACTAGTCAGGTGCCCTAGATCTGATGATGCAGCGCCAATTAAGGGATTTGTTATTATGGGCTGACAACGGATCAGTTGTCATAGACCGACAATTGAGAAGCGTGCGCATTAAAGGTATATACAACGAGATGTGCAGATGGTGTGGTTACCTGAAGAGTCGCCATAGATCATGCAATGGGACAGAATTTGAAAATGTAGCACAACAGGTCGAGGTATGTCAGCTTTTACCAGCGAGCTTGAGCTCTCAGTTCAAAGATGGTACTGAGAGCTGGGGAAGCTGATGTTGTGGGTATATTTGGGGCTGCATAAATGGGTTGGTAAAACCCTAGTAAACTGATATAATGAATTGATCCAATTAACGAAAGGCTCAGTTTGCCAACATCCAACTCGTAGAAATGAGCTCTCAGTTTGCTATCGTAGCTCTTAGGTCGCTAGTCAAATATGGTCAATGATGCTTTATGCTCAGCTTTAAGTCGCTCAGAGTAAGGTATAGCTCGAAGCTTGAAGTGCTTGTTAAGAGAAAATCTTCCAGAAATGAAGCAGTCTAATTTGAGGGAGAATCTACTACTAGAATTGAAAATAAAATCAAACTCCTGTTTCGATCAATCCCTAAATTGATTAACACAATTTTAGAAGTATAATTAATGTAAAATTCTTTCCTATTCATATTGTACTCAAATTATAACACACCTCACGTTATAAATAGAAGTAGAAAATTCATTTTAAAGACATAAGCAAGCAATCAATAATATATTGCGACTCTACCAAAATAACCAGAAAAGCAGTCATAGACGTAGATATTTTTTTGGGTCAAACCATATAAAAATCCCCTTTACATCCCTATCCTTCCTCTTCCCTATTATCTTTGTCTTTGTTTAGTGTTATTTGCAAATATTGGGTCAAGAACTTGGGTTGACCGATTTCAGGCGTCGACAAATAATAATTAATTTGGTTTGCTTATAACTTTATTTTTATGTTTTTAGTTCTACTTGAAAAGCACTTATTAAACTTTTTCTTGGAGATGTTATGAAGTCCCTAGCTGGGGCCATATTTGTTGATTCGGGATTCAACAATGAGGTAGTCTTCTAGAGTATAAGGCCACTTTTGGAGCCACTGATGACTCTTGAAACAATGAAGTTCCACCCATTAAAAGAATTGAATGAGTATTGTCAAAAAGAACAAACATTTTGAGATGAAGAGACCCGTTGTTTCACGGATTAATGGTCTGCCTTCTGTGATAATAGAGGTTGAAGGTAATGGTACTGTGTTCAACCATACAACCTTAGCTTCTGATAAGAAAACAACTAAAAAGGTAGCTTGCAAGGAAGTGTTGAAAGCCCTAAAAGAACTAACAACATTTTTAGGATGGGGTTGGGGAGGAAGTATGAGTGCATTTAAGAGTTGTATGTAGTTATCATCTAGCCAAGATGTTGGTACATAGGTATGTCAGACACAAAATGCATTTGAACATTGTATTTATTGAGTTGGATATTGTTGATTAAATGTAAGTATTTATTTGTCCCTGGAGATGTCTGTTTTCCACTATTTTTCCAATGTTTTTACTCCAATTGATGTGTTAACTAACTTGGGGTCACCATTATCACATGTCAGTATCTTATTAATATAGCAAGTGACGTGGAGGTGTCATATTACTTGCAATGAAAATGGTGATATAGAGTTTTGAGTATAATTTAATACCGTCGAACAAAAGCCAAACAATATTATATATTGATTAAATATGATTGGTTTAATGATATACTCCTCATAATAACACTTATAAGGTTATGAATTCATGTTGTTTTTCTATCTCTAAATTTTGAATTAATTACATTTGGAAAATATGTATGTACTAAGAAAACTTCTATCTTTAGCTTTTGAATTATTATTTAAGATTGATTAAAAAAAAAAACAGTGTTAACTGTTAAATTAATGGTAATTTAAACCGAATAATTCATTTTCCAAAATAACCAAGGTAAGAATTCTGGCCAAAAGTAATCACCAAGCACAACTCAGTTTTAGCCTTGAACCCAACTCGAACAAATTAACACATAATGATACTACCCCCCCTAAGAGTACATAATGTTTGTATTTTCGCTTTTTCTTTTTTTTTTTTCCCTTCATTTCAAAATTATTTGAATAATTGCATCTTAATTTGTCTTTTTAAGGAAAAAAAAATACTGTTCTTGTTGAGGTTATATTTTTCTACCTAAATTTGAGGCTTATTTTTTATTTTTATTTTTTTGTTTTGTTTTTGTAAATGACTTTAGATATGAGTTTATAGTAGGATATAATTGAAAAGTTATATATTAAATTATTTGAGATAAGAATTATGCCTAAAATCTACTAGTCTATAGTGAAAAATTATGACTAGGGTTGTCAATAAACATATTTTGAGGCGTAACATGAACTTATGTTTTGACAAAATCTATTGTTGGGCCCAATCTAACCTGGGAAATTAGCATGAACGGATTTAAATCTGAGATATCATAAATAATGATATCAAGTTCATTACCTAAATTATATAACATAAAACAAAACAAATGAACAAGCAAATTCCTTACAGTAAAGGTATCCGACCATTGAAAGAACAAGTTCAAGTGGTGATTGCTCCTTTTTGTCCTTGTGTGAGCAAAACATAATATGATTTTTAATTTTTTATAATTAATTTTGTTATTTTTATCATTAATTTAATTTATTTTTAATAGTTAAAATTTAATTTTGTTGTTTTAATTAAAATTCGAAGTTAAAATTGTCATTCCCTAACTTTTTAGTGGCTGATTGTCAAAATTTTGGTGAAAGTGACACCGTTTAGCGATTTAAATCCAATGATCAATAACCATTCCATTAATTGTACAGTGATAACAAAATGGATCGGGTCTGTACCCGTACAATGCAGTTCGGGTAATTTGTGACATCCTAAAAGAATCGGTTTCCTAAACCCGCACAAATAGCGGATAGGATACGGGTCCAGGGTCCATCCGCTGTTCTGAGACCCGGTGTTTAAAAGGCTACACCCGTTTTCCTTTCTGGAAAAACCGTAAGCTTCATCCAATCTGCTCTCTCCCTCCATCGCCGCCGTCACTATCGGCTCTGCTCGACTGCGCCTCTCTCTCCATCGCCGCCGTGTCAGCTGCTATGCCACCACCAGAACATCTCCGTGTCACTCTCTCTCTCCATCGCTGTCGCGTCGAAAGCTTCGAGACCGAGGTCTGTTTCTCTGTTTTATCTATTACTTTTGGGTTATTAGACTTTTTTTTTTTTTTTTTTTTTTTTTGTGTTTTTATATCTGGGTTTTGTGTGTCTACACTTGTAGTGAAATAACAACAGAGAGACGCTACCACAGTTTCCGGGTCTCTATCCTCATCTGGGTTTTCTGTTTCCACTCTGAATTTTGCTCTCATATAAGGTAACTCACCTTCCACTTCTCTCTGTTTTTGACGTGATAATGATTTAACAGGTGTATATCTCGGTTTTTTTATTTTCTGTTCTGGGTGTTTGTTGTTTTGACTTTTGATTGATTATTTTGTTTGCTGTTACTGTCGACTTTTTTAATGCATGGGCTGTTTGTTTGGTTGTAGTGGATGTGGATTCATTCTCAGTTTTGTTGATTGCTGTTTGTGTTGCTGGATTGATCGATCTTGCATTGCTTTTTGTATTTGATTTATAACAGTAGAACCCCTAAATCAAATTTAGGAAAAAAGGTAATTACTAATTAATCATAATTTATTGAGAGCAGGAATCCTCGTAAAGATTACAACATCTTCTAATTATAAAACACTTGTCAGTCAGAGCAAATACTCACCAAACCAATGATCACAACAGGAATGATTAAAACAGAGGTCTTAGACATTGCAGAAGGAAGCAAACTCAGCGTCGACCAGTGCGATTTGTTCAAGAAGACTGAGTGGGATGATGTTCCAAAGGATGTATTGCAACTTTCATTGGAAAAATTACCTTGGTCAGAAAGAATGAGGCTGCGTTCGGTCTGTAAGAGTTGGTGTGAAATCATTTATGAAATCAAGAACACACATGAGTTTCTTCCATGGATTTTTTGCTATAGGGGTCAAGCAAGTGATGGTGGTACTGGTGTCTGCAAACTCTGTGACCCATTTGCACAGAGAAGCTATATTCTGAAGGATGCACCAATCCTGAAAAACAGCAATTTTTCTGGTGCAGTAGCTTGTGATTCAAGATACAGTTGGTTGCTTTTCTCAAAAGACATTCACGGTACTGAGAAATTTTTTTTCTTTTACAATCCCTTCACTAATGAAATTATTGAATTGCCTATATTGGAGCAAGGTTACACAAAAGCTACCTTTTCGTTCAGCCCCACTTCTCCAAGTTGTATGGTATTTGCTTTGACTATGTTAAAGGGTGGAAAACTTAAAATCCAAATATGTCAACCTGGTGATGAATCCTGGAAGATGTTTGAAGCCTTGAGTGGCTATTGTAGTATGTTGGACCTGGCCTATGCAGGTGAATCTTTCTATTGTACTTTTGTAGACGGAAAGATGGGTTCTTTTAACGTAAAGCAGCAGGAATGGAAATTACTTTTAGAGCGATTACCGGTAAGTCTTCCATGTTACCTTGATCTGCTGGTTACATTCAATGGGGATCTCTTACTTTGGGGTGCTAAGTCCATTGATGAAAGATATAAATATGCTAAGTATAAATCTGCACCGCGTACTTGTTTCTGGAGGTTTGATTTTACAGAAAAGAAATGGAATTTTGTTGAGGATAATGAACGTAAGCAGCAAGTGTTCTTTAGAAAATGCACATCATTCTCAGTTCCAGCAATAGGCAATGCTAAAGAGATCTCAGGGACGTATTTTAACATGATTGGTTCTGTGGCATGTCAACGGTGGATGCTGGGGGATGATGGTGACAAGTCTATGGTAAAGATTTGGATTCAGCCTCCTTTCCAATGCAATTCAGAACTGGTTCTACAAGACAACTAGGTTATCATTAGTTTCCTTCTGGTTTATGTATAATTTATCTTCTGTAATGTTTCTTATTTTAATTAATTAATAATTTTTATGGAATGTGACTAATTGTGATTGCTTAAATTATTTCTCTTTTTCATTTATTAGAAAATAATATTTTTACTTATATGGGACCATGCTTTCTTTCTCCTGCTTACATTAAACTACTATATTGTTTATAATTGTATACAATTAAAAAAAGCTAATCCTATAAAGATTAGAAATATGAGATTTAAAATCTTTCTAACAGTCGGATTCTGTTTCCTTACAGAAATCAAACTGTTTCTCTTTTATATATTAAAAAAAAAAACCTTATATGCCCCAGCAAACACAATCATTATTCAAGATTTGACTAGAGAAAATCAACAAAAGAGAAGGAAGCAAAGCAAGTATTACAATGATGAAGAACCAGAGAGAATCAAAGTCTTATCTTCCAATGAGCATTGTTAGACTTACTATGGAAAAAATACCTTGGAAAGAAAGATTGAGGTTGAGTTTGGTCTACAAGAATTCCTTGGAAATAAAGATTGAGGTTGAGTTTGGTCTACAAGAGTTGGAAGGAACTGTTTGATGAGATTCAGGATATGGAAGAATTTCTTCCATGGGTGATGTCTTTTGATTGGGATGACAAATCTGATGGTGGGACCTGCAAGCTTCGTGATCCATCTTCTAAGACAAGTTTTATTGTGAAGGAGCCAACTACAAGATCAGAAAGAGAGCTTTTTGTTCAAGCAAAAATTTGTGATTCAAACTCTGGTTGGGTGCTTTTCTGTAAACAGATATTTGAAGAATTGCTTCTCCTCATGATTCCAATACCTTTTTCTTGTACAATCCCTTCATAAACGAAATTAAGAGAATTTACAAATCAGGTTCCAGGGTTGCTATAAATCTCTGCAGAAACCTATAGCAAATTGTGCTCAAACCCCCCTTAGAACCATGGTCAATCTCTCCCTAACCTCCCTTTTTTGGTTGTGTTTTTGCTCTCCCCTCAAAGCTGCATTTATCTCCTCTAAATCATGTATTTATAGGGTCCAAGTAGGGCTTCAAAGTAATCCAGGTGCAGCCCAAAATCATCTCCAAAAATTTCTCCATGTCTGCTCATGACAGCTCGCTCGCATATCTTTCTTCTTTACACATTGATTGCATGTGTTTGTACATGGGCTACTCCTTATTTTATGAATTGGGCTTGACGTGGCTTCAAAGGCTGATAGTTCGCTTGGCTTCACTTTGTCTTCAATTCATAAGCAATTTGTTTACTACAACAATCAAGCAATTGATTAAATTAATTTTAAAGCAAATCAACATGCCATTACATGGAGGATTAAAGAACACATGCACATGCCATGCATAGAATTTTATTAATCAAGTGCACATGTAATTACATGATTTCTTGTAATGGATTCAACTGATGGTTATCCCTTCAATTAATTCAATGTTAAACTCATTTGATTTTTTTCACTCATGACTCACCATTTACTCAAAATCAAATAAAAATATTACATATGTTGTGTGTATTTTTGGGCTATATCAAATGGGTTGGTAAAAGCCCAAAGGCCCAATGAAATAACTCAGTGGATCGGTCTAGTAGACAAGAGCTCAGCCTACCAAGTCTCAGTTCGCAGAAGCGACAAGCAGAACACTAAACAACCAACTCGCATACAGGTGCATGTAGAAGTATCCTGCGCGCAAAAACGAGCTTGCCTATGACCAATAGCTTATTGCTATAAGCCTTCGAAGCCTCAGACCGCACAGCCACGACCTCAGCTTGCATGCAGGAGTTCTCTCCCTCAGGTCCCTACTCGACTAGAGCTACTTAACGAACTCTAGCTTGCCCAGAGCAGATTCAGCTAGCGGATCAGTGTGGCATACACAATAAGACTTCCTAAAATGGTAGCAGCGCAGGTTAAGAAACACGCAACAATTTAATCAACACCCAGATTTCATGGGATTTGACCCTACAATTAATGGGTGTCAGTGTTGAAAAAACATAATCAATTATTTCTTATTGTATTCAACTATAGCATCTCTCCCTCCCTATAAATATGGAGTAAATCTCATTGTAAGGGGGTGGGTTCTCTCTCTCGCTGTCTCTCTCATCAGAAAACTCATAATGACAGTGATAGTCTCTCTAAAACGGATGAGGCGTTGTAGACGTAGGCCCATTTTTGGTCAAACCACGTACTTAACTTGTCTTTCTTCTTCCTCTTCGCCTCTCTTCTCCTTTACTTGCTTTGCTTTGGATTGTTTACGGCTTGGACCATCAGAACCTGGTTGACTGATTTGAATGTCAACATTTTGGCGCTAGAATGAAGGGCTCAACAGCAACTTTTTCCAGTTTTTCAACAGCCATGGCGAGAGGAAGAAGAACCAAAAACTTTGATACTAATCAACAACAACAAGATGCCGAAGCTCTAGGAGGTATCATTGCCCGTGCAGGCAACGTTGCTGGAGACAAGCTCCCTCTAGTCCCTCGCCACTCGGCTCCAGAAATCCTAACTGTTGGGGAGCCTTAGGAATAGCACCAACGGTAGAAGATGATAAAAAACTCAATGCATTAGCTCGTAGATGTGATCAGGGTGTTGACCCAAGCTCAGGCTCAGAACATGCCCAGATCAGAAGTTGTAGCTTTCTAGCAGCAACGAGAACAAATATCTACTCGCCTCTCCAATTCTCACTCAAGAGCTAATGATCGTCAAGCTCGAGAAAAGGAAGTAGAATATCAGCAACGGGTAGAGTCGCATTGAGCAATCAGCTCGTAAAATAGGGGAAATATCCTAAATTACAGTTCGCCAGATCACGTGCTCAACAAATAATACAGGCCCTAAGACCCAAGGGTCGAAGAGCTCTTTCAAAGGGTCCGTCAGCTCGAAGCATGACCTGAAGCTCAAGAACAAAATGGTCAATACTATGAAAAGACCCATCTCATAAGAGAATTTGAGATACGACCTCTTCCAAGAAGGTTTAAGGTCCCTAAAATTCCTTAATACAACGGGGATAGCAATCCTTATGATCACCTGGATGCCCTTAACGTCCAGATGGACCTTCAAACGACCGATCCACTAGTCAAGCGTCACGTCTTCCCAACGACCTTGGGAGATATCCTATGGACTTGGTTCAAAAATTTACCAGCTCGTAGCATATACAGCTAAGAAGAATGTCAAAAAAGATTCACAAGCCAGTATAAGGCTCTTAAGAAGTAACTCGCGCCGTCTTGCCACCTCGCTACTATCTTCCAGCGACGAGATGAATCACTAAAAGACCATCTTATCAGATTCAAATGCGAGGTTAACATGGTAGAAGACCCTTTAGATGAAATCATCCTAACCGCGATCCCAGCCAGATTCCGTAAGGATAAGAAGCTACATGAAAATATATACAAGTCTCTAGTAAGGGACCTGGATGAGTTTTATGAGCGAGCTGCCAAGGAGATAAGGTGGAAAGAGACTCTTAAACCCACACGATCTGACTAAAAAGATGAAGCAAACAGCTGCAATGATGAAAGCAATCAGGTCGTTAAGAAGGCAAGAAAAGAGCCCAGAAATTAATAAGCTTGGCATTGAGGCTATAGCACCTTGTCAAATACTCAAGACAAAATAGCGGAGAAGGATAGGGAAAACTTTGGGAGGCCCAATCCCATGAGATCCTCCATCCACTATAGAGACAAGAACAAGTTCTGTGCTTACCATGAGGAGGTTGGGCACACCACCTCGGATTGCAGAGACTTGAGGGATGCAATTGAAGAGCTTATAAAGCAAGGTCGCCTAAATGACTACGTTGTAACACTCGTGAGCTTGGAACCTCAATAAGCTCAGCAATCAGCTTAGCAGCGAGCTCCCGAACAACAAGCATGAACATACCATACAATGACCATCAACACAGGGGCACATCTCAATGTTCAGTAACTTTTCGAGCTTAAGCTCTTAATATTAAATTCTATTTTTGAATATTAGTGAATTACGTTACTGAGCTATGATTATATACTCTATAATTGCTAAGCCTCCTTGGCCAAAGAATGTGCAGCCCCGTAGAAGCTCGAGCTATGTCAACGGGTGACAACCCCTTAGGTATAGCTCGCCAAAATACGACTGTTATTAGGTGACGACCCCCTGAACAGCCCTAACCACTTATGCTATTGTCGGGTACGACCTCTTGGACAACTCACGGGTTATTACGCTATATAAATGTGGGTTTCAACCTTGTGAGCGCAGCTCAAGGTCCCACGACCTCAACAACTCTCGCTATAGAGCTCGGATTCAGATCCTTTTAGCGTAGCTCAAGAGGTTATTTATGATTGTATATTAAGATGTGCAAGCATATTATTGCAGAGTAATACCACCATTCGAATTAGACAATCTACAACATAATGAATTAGAGAAATCATGAGTTTACTAAGACTAGGCAATCTACCACATCTATCATCAAGGGTTTAATATGGACAGTATACTCGATATACCCTCAATGTTTTCCGTTCGTTATAATATCTAATATATTTGCTCCTGAATATCTTCTATATTATGGTTGTATTAGTAATATTTATTAAAACTTATATTTACAACCTTGTATGTAGTACATCATTAATCTATTATATGAAATATTGATTCACATGCTACTTCTTTTCTCCTATAAATAAAAATTAACTCATGAAGAAGAAATTGATTTCACCTTTGACATGATGAAACGAATGACATCTTACCATTTCATATAATTTTTTTTTTTTTTTTTTTGTCAAGAAAGAAAATGCAACAATTAATCACTTAAAACACAAATAACCAACAACTTAATAACTTTATTTTTTGAGAAAATACATAAAATGACCTATTTTAGTAGCACCACTCCAAAACTAACCCTATTGTTTCTGTTTGTACAAAAATGACCATGAATTGATAAAATGCCCTTAATGGAAAATGACTAAAAATAACAAGTTGAAAGTGTTTTGGTGAACAAACCTATCTTCTCATGCGGTCGTCCCCTCTCATATAGAGCAGACTCTCCAGCCAACCAACTGTGCAGCAGTCTCCTCCCGTCGACCGGCCTTCCATTCTGTTGCAGTTACGAAGGCCAACATGTTTTTGCATTTTCAACGGCCAAACTTTTTGGTCAATTCCCAACCTCGTCTTTTCGCAGCTATACAATAGTCTCCACCAATCGGCCTTATGTCTCTTCTCAGTTTCGACGGCCAACATCTCTTCTCACCTCCCACAGGCAACCTTTCTTCTCATTTCCCATGACCACCCTTTCTTTTGCCTTCCCTTAAGAAATGAAAGAGCGTGAATTTTTGGGTTGTTGAAGAACTGCTCACAGCTGCCACTCTGTTTCATTATGGGTCGGTAGTGTATTTGACTAGTTATAGTTGCTTTGGGTAAGTGAGTATGGTGATATGAACTACGGATAAGCTTCGAAAATGGGTTCCAATTGTTTTATGTACTATTATGTGTGGTTTTGTAGGTATGATGAGAATATAAAAGTTACATTGTATTGGTAATTATAATGTGAATCTATACTTTAATGGTGGAATTTGTAACGAAGGCTGAGATGAGTTTAGCAGTGAAGTGTTCATGTTAAAGATGGGAATCCAAACTTTTAATTTAGGAATCTCAACTTTCAGGTTGGAATTCCCAACCTGTAAATTGGGAATCTTAATCTTTACGTTGAAAATCTGAACCTTTAGACTAGGAATCTTAGACTTATAATTTGAGAATCTTTACTAGAATGTTGGGATTCCCATTCTTTAGGTTAGGTATCTAAACATAACCAGTTGAAAATTCAACTTGCAGATTAAGAATCCCAATATCCAGGTTAGGAATATCAACCTTCATTTGACATCCAAATTAGGAATCTCAACCGTGACATTGGGATTCCAAACTTGGATGTTAAATTAAGGTTAGGAATCCCAACCTGAAGGTTAGGAATCCTAACTTTAAGGTTAGGATTGGTTCAACATCCAAGTTTGCAATCTCAACGTCAGGGTTGAGATTCCCAACCTTGAGATTGAGATTTCAAGTGTGTATGTTTAATCCCAACGTGGAGGTTTCCTAACCTCCATATTGGAATTCTCAACTCGAAGTTGAGATTTTCGATCTTGATCCAACATTCACGTTGAGAATCCCAACCAAGAACCTAACTAGAGATTAGGATTCCCAACGTGGATATTAGACCCTGATTGGGAATTCTAACCTAAAGGTTGGGATTTTCACCATAGAAGTTGGACCCAAATTGCATCCCAACCTAATAGATTGTGAATCTCAATAATCCCGACCAAGACGTTGAGATTCCTAATTTGAAGGTTGAGAATGTTGAGACTCCCTTTCTGAATAGTTGGGAAGGTGGGATTCTCAACCCAACCTACAGGTTGGGAACGTTGGAACCCAACATTGGGTTAGGAAATACAACTCCCATATCGAAAATTCCAACCAATAGATTGTTAATCCCAATATGGGGGTTGGGAATCCCACTTTTAAGGTTGGGCATCTCAATTTGAAAGTTGTGATCCCAATTTAAAGGTTGGGAATCCCAACCTACAGGTTTGGAATCCCACTTTGAAGGTTGGTTTCAACTTTCGTTATGTTAGAATCTTAACCTAAAGGTTAAGAATCCCAACATAGAGGTTGGGACCCAAACCTCCATCTTGGGAATCCCACCCTGAAAGTTAGGAATCCCCACCTATAGGTTATAATTCCAAACCTCCAAGTTGGAGTCCCAATGGTGGGATTGTTTACGACCGACTAATATCCCTATTTGCAAACCAACACAACCACACAATTATCCAATATAAACTAAACTCACAGTTTCAAATTCAATCAGTTGTTTACAATACTCATAAATGACAACACGAATCAAATCGTTTACAAAATTCAAAACAGAAACTCATTAATCTTAACAATATAAAACTTTTTACCCTACAAATCACATATAACCACTAAACCTATTAGAAATAAAAATAAAACACCCCACAAGCAATGTGTTCTTACTATGGAGCTTTTTCCTACTTGTCGCGGTTCTCACGCAACTTTAACTTGTTGCCTCTTCGTCCTTCGCCTTTTTGCCTTTTCTTACCTCAACTTCTTCCTTCTTCTTTCGTCTTCTTCCAGTACTTTCAACAGGTTAGGGTTTCTTTGATAGAAAATAACACAAAAAACCTTACAAGGAGAGAGAACGATGGTAGATGGGTCGGCTTGCCGACTCAGTCGTGGGTGAAGGTCGACAATCGATGACATGTGATGGTTATAAGGTCAGATTGTGGATTGAACTTCCTACGGTTTCTTTGTCAGAAAATAACACAAAAACCTTATCGAGAGAGCGAGAATGACAATGGGTGGATTAGGTTTTCCTTGTCGATCGTGGGTGGAGGTCGGCAATCAATAAGATGTGATGGTGATGAGGTCAGAGAATGTAAGCAAAAGGTTAGGAACAGAGAGCGAGTGAACCGATTGGTAAAGAGAGAGTGATCGACACACAAAATGATAAACGGTAGGGTTAAAGGCATTTTCATTAAAAAAAAAAAAAGACAATATGCAATGCTTTAAAAAGAAAGAAATTCATTTTTCAAATGGATCATCCAAAATGGGTTAGTTTTCAAAAAAATCCATCTTTTATTTAATAAAGGCCCACCTAATTTGGGCTCTCTTAAAATTTTGACTAGGCTTTCATAATTCTTACGGATCCGTTAGAATTCAGACATTACACCATTGTTACCTACAACAATACCAAACTGGTCCTAATGCCCTCCAATTTCTTAGAATTGCTACCAAATCTATTCAAATGATTATATAATCGCTTTTGAAAACTGAATCAAACACTTTTCTTATACCATTATTAAATGATCAAATTTTAACTTCTCAAAAGTACCAAAAGTGGTTATAGTGGATTTTCAGCTTTGATTTTTGTTACTTTTTGTTTATGTTGGGCCAATTCTTTAAATTATTTGTGAGTTTGCCTAGACTACTCCTTGAACAAATTTTTGTATTGAGTGATGATATTTGCATCCCATTAAAATTGTATGTACATCCCTTTTGTAAATATACTACATTAAAGATTGATTAATAAAATTATAATTTATAATTATACCCACTTAATATAAACAATATTATTTTTAAATTTTGTTGTATTATATATTTGTAAATAAATATCATCAAATTATTATTCTATGTAAATTAGATATTTATTTTAATATTTGATGAACTATGCTTACTAAAGCAGTGTACATATAGTATAAAAAAAGTGTTAAAATTGACCTTCTTTTGCATTTTTTTCTTAAATTTTTACTATAGAGTTGCCAAACTATACAGTAAGGAGACAAATTTTTATATAGTGCAAGTGTGATTTCGATTGCCAAATATAGGAATCCCTATGGGGATGCTCCTTATCGAGGAAGTAATTATCAACCTCGGAGAAAATATTGAAATATGAAATATAGAAGTATCAGTATAAATATATACTAATAATATTCTCAAAATATTGAGAATTAAGAATATTTAGAGATATATTTAAGTAGAAAAGTTATGGAGAATATATCAAGTACTGATATTTACTTTGTTCTTCTTGATTTGCGCTTCTTAGCTTGGCCCAATTCAAGAATGTATGGGGAACAATCATCTTGGCTCTAAAATTGCTATCATAGTTAATTAATAATCATTGTCATCTCATTTGGATGACCATATTAGATTTTAGATTGGACGAGATTGAATAAATTAAATTGAATATAATATTATCATGTGTTTGGTGCACCATCATATTTAATTAAAACTAATATAACAATATATGATTAAATTTGTTATTAAATTTAATACAGATATTATAAATCATTTTTTTATGAAACAAAATATAAATTTTAAAAAATATTATAATTATTTCTAATAAAAGTATTAATAATCTTTTTTAAAAAAAATTATAAGTATAAATAAAATAAAACAAAATATTATAACTTAACTGACTCGTCTAACGGCACCTCGCCGATGTTACCCTGACCGCTTTCTCTTTTGTTGGTCACCACGAGCTCTCTTGTGTCCACCGGGCCTGTTTCTTACCAGGAGGCTCTTTATCCACCATCCAGCTTTAATTAACCCATCAAATCCAATCGATCAAATCAACCCCTTGCCATTGTTTATTTGATTAGTTTCTTACCCATTGAACCTTTAGTTCCATACATTCTAGAAGAGTTTCCTTGCTCTCCTGACTATTGATACAAGTACAGTCATGTTGGCTGCGAAATTACTATAATAATAATCACGGTGGGTCTAGGCTTGGTATCATATTGATTGTCTTGGCTCCCCTGTGTGGACCCTTAAAACCTTTTCCATCCACACGTTTCAGTCAGCGGTGGAAATGTAAGATATATGATTATATTACAATCTCGAAGAAAAAAATGCCTCTAGTTTATTGTTGGAAGATCATATGTGAAGTGGTAAAGCAAGGAGTCTAGCATCTAAAGGAAATACAAAATTTCCTCATGACAAAAGATGACAATTTACGTTGAATGAGTCAAGTGACCTTTTTATAAAATTATTTCTATACCTTGTCATCGTGTGAAAAGAAGGTAGATTGCACCACAAATGATAAATGATCGTTGACTGGACGTCAACCATTGACAAGAATACGGGATGTTGATAACTATACATAATAAATTTTATTATATTATAGTATAAATATATATTTTTTGAAATATTTATAGTATAAATATTTTAACTTTTTAACTTGACAAAAGAATCATATTATTTAGCCCCATAATATATGAAAACAACAACTTTTTTAGGAATGGTTTTGGTGCTTAGCTTAGCAGCTGCCCTGTACACTGCCCCTCCCATATTCAGTAATCAAACGAATCAAATCGCTCTATTTGCTTTCAAAGATCAACGGCTCAATGCACCAAGGGGATCTTCAATGATAGACTCTTTGAAAGCAAATAAAGCGCTTTGATCCGTTTAATTGCTGAATAGGGGATGGGCAGTGCACAGAGCAGCTGCTAATTAAGCTAAGCATCAAAATCATGCCTAAAGAAGTTGTTTCCATAGCTAATGAAGCTATATCATATGATTATTTGCCAAGTTAAAAAGAGAACTTAAACTATACGTGCTATCTGTTTGTGGTTAACATCAAGTCAACCATCATTTATCATGTCCCATAGTGCAATCTAACTTCTTAGACACGATATAAAAATAATTGTCCATGAGGAAATTTTTATATTTTCTTTTAGATGCAAGGCATCTTGCTTTTCACCTACCATATGACTTTCCAACATGAATTAAAAGTCTCTTTTTTTTTTTTTCTCTTTTATTTCCTTTTTCAGATTCTAATACAATCATGTATCGTACATTTCCGCTCTTAGATGGTGGATGACAGAGGTTTTAAGGGCACAAAAATAATTGAGCCAAGACGATCATCATGATACTAGATAAGGTTCCAAATCTTGCTACTAATCGATCAGTAAGACAGCAGTTAATAATTTATCAATTACTTATGATTAATCGGTGAGTACTATTCATCGATGCTTAAATTGAGTCAAACCTATAAAAAAAAGGAAAATAAATTTGTGGTTTTTACCCAAATAAAAAACAAAAATTTGTTTTTATGCAAATTTTCAATAAACTTTGTTTTTGACCTCTCAAACAAATTATTTCCATTGTATACCCAAGATTACTAAAATACCCTTAAGTTTATATGACCCAAATGCCCAAATTTGAAATTAACAAAATAGTCTTCTTCTTCCTAAAAACATCCTCCATATTTCCTCTTCTCCATTATTCTCCATTTATGATTTTGGTTGATTAGATTCACCATTACAGTTGAAAAACAATATAATAAGAGATTATTCATTCAAACTTCTTTATCCTTTGAAAGTTTTTTATCCATTCAAGTTTCATCCATTAAAGATATTGAAGTTTCTTCTCTCATTTGAGTGTTAAAGGTAATGTGTGTTTTTACTGTTGGTTTTTGGATTGTTTTATTCATATTGCAAGCTAAAATACTGTAAGAATGTTTTGATTGTGATGTATATGGTATTCGTAAAAATGCAAAATCTGCGACGAAATCAGTTTTTCATGACTGATTATCGGTTTTTTATACAATGAAAAATCGATTGAAGGGGCATACCAGATTTTCAAACTAAAAAATCGATAATGTGTAAAACTCAAAACCTTGTCCGTCAGAAAGCGAATTATTTTTCGGTGGATCAAGTTTTCGATCGAAAAAATATAATTCTCAAGTCCGAAAATATTTGGAATAATTATTTTAGAATAATAAAAATAATTTCGAGAGCGTGAAGAGGGATTCGAAATTTAAAAATAATTTCGAGTGTGCGAAGCCGAGATTAAATCATAAGCATTCACGGATGGAAACGAAATTCGATTTCAAAATTGGAATGGGAGGATGCATAAAAGTGATAGTGGCATGACTAATGCATGGAATGGACACATGTCATGCATGCATAAAGCAAGTGAAACAAGTGGCATGAAGATGGATGCATGCATGACAAGTGCTGGATTAAGAGTGACCATATAAATATAAAGTAATTGAATGAAGAAATGGAGAGAAAAAGATCTCAATTTGGGTCATTCATCATCCTTACCCGTGAGTAAGAAAGTGAGACCGAGAGAGTGCATGTGAGGGAGAGTTTAGAGCTAGAAAGAAAGATTCTTGAGAGAGGAGCTCGCCATTTCAAAGCTTGGTCATCAAGCTCAACCCGAGAGCTTAGCAAGAGAGGGAGAAAGCATTCAGTCTTCTTCTTCTTCTTCACCCTTCTTTCTTGACCAAGAGAGAGAACCATTGTGAGTGAGTGAGAAGTCTACTTGTGAGGTGCAGCAAAGAAGAAGGGAAGTAAGTGCAGCAGCTTGTGAGGTGAGACCAAAACAGAGAGATGCCTTTGTTGCATGTGAGATGTGCGACTAAAATTTGTGAGCTTGTGTGTGTGTGCAGTCGTGAGAAGTGTGAGAGAGTGAGCTTGGTAGCTCGATGCTGCAAATCTGAACCAAGAATTCGTGCATGCAACGTGAGAGCTGAATCGAGAGCATGCATCCAAGCTTGAGAAAGGGCTATTCGTGAGGTCTGCAGATTCTTGGAGGTGTTGAGAGCATGTGCAGTAGCTAGGAGAAGCTTGAGCTACAGCGTCGAAGCTTGAGAATTGATCCAAGAGCAATTCGGTTTTGGAAGAGGAGGACGGCGGCAGCTTGCTAGTAAGTGATTCAATTCTATTTGGGCATGGGTTAGTAGCTGCAGCAACTTGTTGTTCATGGCAGCTCGTGCATGTAGGTGGAAGGAGGTGTTGCTTGCTGCCGTGAGCTTAAGTGAGCGTCGTCTCGCCGTCGCGATTGTTCGAGAGCTGGTTCGAAGTGAAAAACAGTTCGAGTTGAGGTAAGTGCTGTTCCATTTGGTTTTGTTGTGTTTTTTCTAGTAGTTTTTAAAGCGTGCATGTGAATTTTGGATTGAAGGAAGCTCGATTTAAGGTGAAGTATAAGGACAGCCCATTCACGTAAGTTTTCTTTTGAAGTTTCAAAGCTTTCAAAGTGAGTTTCGAAAGGTGCGTTATGTTTTTATTGATTTCGTTTTGGTTGGATAATTTTTAGGATGAGTTGAGGATAAGTTTTCTGCGAATACAAATATGTTTAGTTTGCGATTTTTCGTTGTCGAATGTGAAAATATTTATGATGTTATCAAGCTGCCTTGAGATGTATTTAAGCTCGTTAAAGTATTAAATGTTGACGTTAGGATGCATTGGAATATGTTAAAGTTAATCAGACAATTTTCGTTTTGCGCGAATTCGTGAAATCGTTGATTTTCGGAGTCGAAATGGAAAATGAATCATTGTATTGCTTACTGCCATGATTTTCATTTATATGTGTCGAAGTGTTTGAATCCTTGTTTTCCATGATTTGAATGTTATAAAGAGTTGCATTGATGTTAAGTTTGATTGAAAACGAAATTCGTCGTGCAAAATGTTAAGAAGAGATAGTTCGCGATAATTTCTCTAAATCGCGGAAGTTTGTTATTTTTTGAAACCTTAGCTTATTTGAATCCATTAGAGTGTGATTTCGATAATTTTGATTGAGATTCAAATGATGTTATTGTCAGTTTTGAAGTAATCGAAAAGCTAGCGAAATCGTAAAGTTTCAATTGGAATGTGATAAAGAGTAGTATTGCTGATAAGTTGTTTAGAAATGAAATAATCGCGCAAAACGCTAAAAGCGATAATTCGCGATAAATAGTTGAAACCGCATAAGTTTTATGTTCTTCGTTTAGACTCAAAATGATTTATGTGTTGTTATTGTATGAGGATAATCACTTGAAATATCGTGATTCGCAATCCCCGTGTGATTTAAGTTTAGTATTTATGCGAGCCTCGTTGTTAACGAAAACTCGATCGAAACCAATTGCAGGTAAATAGATGAGCGGACGAGAGCTATTCAGGAGTGGTTGATAAGTTATTGGAAGCAAGTTGTGAGTGTGAATTTTCATAAAGCTTTTGTGAATTCTACTATATGAATATTTATTAATGTGATACCATTTTAGTTAAGATTATTATGTTGTTCGAGTAAAATTTTAGAATATTATCGCTTTCCTGATAATGCATGTATAGTTATCAATATACATTATGAATGTATTTAGTCTTGAAGTAAAGAAAATATAAAGTGTAAATGAAATACATGCATTGAGATACACGAGAAAGTTATTCGAATAATTTAAGTTCTTGTCTTAGAAAGAAAGTTTTTCGGTTTTAAACCGTAAACTAGAAAACGAAATACTTATGAGATATTTCTAAAATTGATTAATATGCTTGAATGCTAAGTAAAGATAAGTTAAAATCTTTACTGAGTTATTCTCATCATTATTTTCCTATTTTATTAAAATCTTCCCCAGGTGCAGTTACGAGCAATGCGGCGGAAGCATCTCCATCGGATGTACAGGCGAGTTAGAGACGCGATCACACTGCACTAGTTTTAGACAAGTTATCACGTACTGCATTTACTATCATTTTTAGATTTATCCAGTATTATAAATATTATTTTGGATAATGAATTTTATAGTAAATGTCATGCATGATGTTTCAAAATTTTAATCAAGTTGCCTTTCATATCATTGAATATTTTTAAGCATGTTGTGAATGATTATGTATCTGAAAAAGGGCCTGAAGCCCATTAGTTTGATAAAAGATATTGAATGAAATTATACAAGTTTTGTGAAGTTTTTTACAGAGTGAAATTTTAAAAAAATAGCCATTGTGCTGCTAGATTTTCGTAAAAATTCTACTTTCATAAGTCATTTTCAACGAACAAAATTCCTACTCATTTTCAGAACTAAAAGAGTTCAAGCAATTTTTTTTAAGAAAGAGGCTTAGCTCTACGGGAACTTTCTAGCCGGAGTAGATCTCGACTGGAAAGCCACCGTAGGGTGCCGAACAAGTCGCCTAGCTAGTATAGTTAGAAAATGGTCTGTCATAACGGTTCGATTTTTTAGTGATTGAAAAATTGAAAACGATTTTTCAGTGTCTGAAAAACCGAGATTAGCAATTTTTTCATACTTTTGATATTTTTGTGTTTTGAATACTGTATATTGAATGTTAGAGTTATATGTAGTTAGATATAATTGTATTTTATTTTAGTTGATTATATTTTGGTGAAGAGTATTGTGAGTGCACAATCAATACGTTTAACTCGGTTTTTAGTGGAGTAAAAAACTAGTTCCAGGTTTTTGGTCCACTTAAAAACCAAGTTAGACAGTGTTAATGTAATTTTGATATTTCTTATGTTGTTGATGCTGGATATTGATTTATAGTGTTAAATTTGATTAGATATGATTGTATTTTATAATGTTGCCAAATTGAAATGAAAAATTTATTGATAATATTATTTGATTTGAATGTTATATGAATGACTCAAGAGACGATCGTAATCAACTTTGATGGAGAGTGGAATGAATATAATTACATTAGAGGGGAGTCGATCATGTGTGGGATAAAAAAAAGTAGTAGTTTTTCATCATTGACGGACATTGTGTACAGAGAGGTTGATATTAATAGAAAAAAATGAGATATCCGTATATATTATTTACTACAAAGTACGACAAATGATCAAGTTAAAAAAATACGCATAATGTCCGATCTTGGTATTGTTGGTTTGATGACGATAAAAATTATTGATGTTAAAGAGATTTATGTCAATAAGATTACGAAACATTTTAGAGCTAAGATTAGTAGACGTACAGTTTATCCAATTGTCACCAACTCAATACCAGACAGAAGACATGACAAGGCAGATATAAATAGATCTGTAATTCCGCATATGGTTGAAAGTCATTTTTACCTTACTTCAGGTATTGGGAGCAATAAGATTGATACTTCTATAACCCTTTTTACTTCTATAGAAAGTCCCATTTGCGATGTTAATGATGACTATATGAATTATGGTACTGATGATAAAGATTGGAACATAAATGATAATGTTGATGGGATACGGGATAGTGATGAAGAGCAAACTAGAGATAATGATGACGAGGAAACTCGATCTGATGATGTCTCTAAAGAAGAAGGGTTCTAGAAATAAGATTTTCAGGTTTACAATTTCAGAACAATCATTCACAACCATACTGGATTGTTTTTAGTATAGAACTAGGCGACATTGAGGCTACTTTAAGCACTACATCAACCGTTTACCAACGTGGTATGTTGTACAAGGGAGCATTCTTTAATAGTAAAGAAAAAATGATTATAGCTATTGGAGAATATGCTCTGAAAGTGAAGTTTGAATATCGAGTTAGACGTTCAGACACAAAGTGATTTAAAGCCGATTGCAAGGATAAACTTATAGTTTTATAGTTCGTGTAAGATGCAGAAAAGGTTTTTCAATGTGGTTTGTGTTGAAGCATGAGGCGGAACACACGTGTCGTCAAACAGCCATCGAATCACATATGAAGAGTGTAAAGGTAGTTGTCATCGAAAAATTATATGTGGGAAAGGTGGGGAGAGATATTTATACACCTAATCGTTTGATTGAAGAAATGCTAGAGTAATATGGAGTTTAGATCTTGTACAGTAAAGCTTGGAAGGCTTTACAATATGCAAAGAAACTAGTATATAGACAAACGGATGAGTCATATCAATAGCTTATGTCCTACTTTGATATGTTCAAACTATCAAACCCCTACACAATAATGACAATTGAGAGAGATGAAAACAATAGGTTCTTATATTCCTTCATTGTTCTTGGAGCTTTTATTGAAGGTTTTCGGTCTTACATGAGATCGGTTGTTACTATTGATGCCACTGATTTGAAAGATGAATATAAAAGGGTGATTTTTTTTTGCTGCATACAAAGATGGGTCTGAGATGATTTATCTCATCGTTTTTGGATTTGCTGATAGAGAGTTATACTGTTTATAGACTTGATTTTTTAAAAAGTTATGAGAGGCGATCAGCGTGTTAGACGATATGCTTATTGTATTCTATCATTATAAAAGTATATCGAATGAGATGGAAGCAGCTTTTTCTAAAATTTCACACATGTTATTTTTTTTCCACTTGTGGCAAACCTTTAAGCAATATTATAAAAAACGTTTGAATATGGAAAATGCATTTTATAATGCAACATACTGTTATGTGCTTGAAGAATGCAACAGAATATTGGAAGAAATACAGGCGTTACATCCGAGGACACATGGAACTTTGGTTAAGGCTGGGATGAGCAGGTGGTCATGAGCACATTGTCCAAAAGGAAGATATGATATGATGATCACCAACATTGCAGACTCGCTTAACAAATGCATGATGCAAGCACATCGTTTGCCACTAACAACTGCACGTTAATATGTAAGAAATATGTTGCAAAGATGGTTTAATAATAGACATGTTGTTGTTAAGAAGCTCACAACTTATGTTACCACCGCTGAGTACGATCATATCATGTTGGCAAAAAATTTATCAACGAAAGGTACTGTACATCTCATTACAAAACCATTCATGTACAGTGTCATGCATCTTAGCAAAGGAGATGCGATGGTTAATATTAAAGGCACACATGTATGTATAAGCAATGGAACCTAGATCAGTTGTCATGTGTTCATGCATGTGTTGTGTTATAGCTAGGTATGATAATTGTATGTTGCTGCTCTCAATTTTTCATGTCATATCATGACACTTAAAATTCTTATAAATGTCAGGTTCAAGGGCATTAGTTATGATACACTTTGCAGTCAGTATTATAGCATGAAGTGGTTGAAAGCTGCATATGCAAGTCTGATCAATCTCATCCCTAAATTAGTCAATTAGAATGTTTCGACAGAAGTTAGAAGTATGGTTGTACTACCACCTATAGGGAAAAGACAATCAAGTTGATAAACCCCGAACCTGATTTTTTATTATATTTCATGTACCTAAGTAGGATAGGGAATATTGATATAGAAATAGGGCCAAAGAATGATTTAAGACCCGATTAAGGTATAGAAAATTTTGGGGTTTGTTTCGGTGGAAAACGAAAATTTTTAGTGAATAGTATTTTTGAACGAAAACATTTTTGGATGAATAGTGATTCTCGAAAAAGAGTCCTAAGAACCGAAAATGTCCGAAATAGGTCATGAATCTTGAAGGAACTGAAACGAAATGAAACGAAATCCGTTTGATTGAGTTTCAGGAGATCCGAAAGATTCAAGTCAAATTGCACTATTTTCCGAATATTGAGTTTTCGTGACCTAAACTTTATTCAAAAATTTTGCGAAGCATGAGATTGAGAGGTAAGGGGCCCAATTAGAGTATTTCATGGTCAATTTGAAATTTAGATAACCATGAAATATTTTCAGAATATTTTTCGGATTGAATAATATATTAAATTGTGGAAATTGAATTATAATTGTGTTTAGGCTCAATTTTCATCCAAACTTTGGTATAAGCACTACATGTGAAGCAAGAAAGAAGCACAATCCATGTGAGATGGATTAAACCAATCAAAGCATGACAAATCAAGTGAAAGAAATGATGATTAAATGACATGTGGATTAATGTAAGTGGAGGATGTTATATGTTATTAATTTTGGACCAATCATGGGAGTTTGTTTTTAATTCTTTTTAAAGGCATAATTAAGGGATAATTGGAGGACCAAATGGCAACCAAAAGTGAGCAAATATATACATAAAGTGGCCGACCATCATAAGAGAAAAGAGAAAGAAAAATTGAATAAAGAAAAGAGAGAAAAAGAGAAAGAAAAAAGGGAGATTCGGTCAAGGCATGGAAGAGTGGTGGGATTCCATTTTTTTTTCTTGCTAAATCAAGTGTGTTAAATCTAACTCAAGTCAAGGAAGATTTAAGTGTGAAGAAACTAGAGAAAGTGTAAAACCCAAAATCTTATTCGTAGGAAAACGAATCATTTTTCCATGGATTACGTTTTCGATCGAAAAAATATTTTTCGATCCTGGATCATTTAGAATTTTTTTTTAGAAAAGAAATAATAAAATAATTTCGAGTACGTGGAGACAGATTCGAAATTTAAAAATAATTATGAAAGACGAAATCAAGTCATAAGCAGATTTCCCGAACTAACGGAAACGAATTAGATTTCTAAAGCGGAATGGAAAGCGCATGAAAAAGCAAGTGGCAAGCAGAAACACATGTCGCTCATGTAAGGTAGAAAGTGAGACAAGTGGCACTCCAATCTCATGAATGGGTGCCACATGTCAAGAAATTATAACTCATTTATATCAAAAGAAGAAATTGAAACCAAAAACATCTCATTCACGGTCATCCAATTCATAGCCGTGAGAGAGAGAGATCTTTCAACCTTTCCTTCTTCTTCATTCCCGAGAGCGAGAGATAGAGAAAGAGAGAGCTTGAGTGAGAGTGAGAGATATGCAAGAAGAAAGAGAAGCACCTAGGTCAAGGAGTAAAGCCGAGAGAAAGAGAAACTCATTCAAGATCCAAGCCCAACCTGAGAGTTGCCATTATTGAGTGTGAGGAAGTGTAGTCATGAAGAGAAGCATGCAGTCCCCATTTCAAATCTGAGAGAACTATCCGTGAGCCACCAGTCAGTGCATGCAAGGGATGAAGAAGATGGAGAGCTAATCCAAGAATTTATTTCAGTTTTGAGTGCGGCAAGGAGGAGATTAACTTGTGTAGCTACCTTAAGAGTGAAACCAAGCTATGTTTAGCGTGAAAAACTGCAAATGCAGCAACCATTTGAAGCTGTTAGCTCATGCATGCAAGGGAGGAAGCTGGATTATTGCTGTCGTGAGCTCAAATGCCGACCCCAGCTCGTGTAGCAGCTGATAAGCTCGCGAGCAATCAAGAGGAAGGAGTTGGTTTGGTTTGGAGAAGGTGACAACCTGCTACTTGTGAGTTTGAGGAGTGTTTTAAAGGTACTTTTAGCATGCAAGAGTGAGTTTTAAAGTGCAACAGCTTGGTAAGTCACTTGATCTGTTTTGGGCATGGAAAACTGATAGTTTGTAAGTTATTTAAGTGCTCTCTTGAAGCATTTTTGAGCTTGGAAACAATTAGGTGCAGTTAGGATGATGACAGCTCGGGTATGTGGTTGTAGGAGGTATTGCAAGCTGCCGTAAATTGCCATTAGGAGAACAGCTTGTTGTTCGAATGCGTACGGGTTGTTTCAAAGTGAAAAACATATCGCGCAAAGGAAGCTCTAGGAAAAATTAAAAAGTTAGGCAGTCCCTTCATGAGCATTTTGGAAGAGTTCAACCATTTTTCGAGGGTATGTTTGAGTTTATAGATTTCATATCCAATGAAAATATTTAGGATGGGTTGTGGATGATAACTGATAATTGATATGATTGGGTTTTAGGATTTAAAACCTTGTTAATGCGGAGGTTCGTTCGATATTGTTCGATTGTGATTTCGAATGAAACTGTCAATGATTGTTTTCGTTGCGAAATTGATTATGGGTTGATATAGTGAGATTTAGGGGCTGTTATGTTATGCTTTTAATTTCAAGTTCGTCGTCGCGAAAAATTATACATATTTGTGTGTTTTAATGTGTTGAAAAGTTGTTCGGACATTAAAAAATCGTTTCTGAGTAATTCGGATAAGTTTTCCACGAATGCAAATGTGATTTAGTTTGCGATTTTCGTGTTAAATGTGAAATTGTATATGATGTTAACAAGTTGCCATGTTGTGTGATTACGTTCATTAAAGTGTTAAATGTTGACGTTAGGATGAATTGAAATATATTAAAGTTAATCGAATAGTTTTCGTTTCGCGCGAATTCGTTAAATTGTTGATTTTTGGAGTTGAAACGAAAATGAATCTTCGTTTAGCTTGTTGCCATAACTTTCATTTTTGTATGTCAAAGTGTTTGAATTCTTGTTTTCCATGATTGGAATGTGATGAAGAGTAGTATTGACGCTAAGTTGATTAGAAACGAAATAATCACGCAAAACGCTAAAAACGATAATTCGCGATAATTAGTTGAAATCGTGTAAGTTTTATGTTATTCGTTTAGACTCTAAATGATTTCCGTGTTGTTATTGTGTGAGGATAATCGCTTGAAATGTCGTGATTCGCAATCCCTGTGTAATTTAAGTTTAGTATTTATGCGAGCCTCGTTGTTAACGAAAACTCGATCGAAACCAATTGTAGGTGAATCGACGAGCGGACGAGAGCTATAACAGAAGTGGTTGATAAGTTATTGGAAGCAAGTAGTGAGTGTGAATTTTCATAAAGCTTTCATGAATTCTATTATATGAATATTTATTAATGCGATACCATTTTAGTTATGATTATTATGTTATTCGAGCAAAATTTTAGAATATTATCGCTTCCTTATAATGCATGTATAGTTGTAAATATATTATTATTATTATTATTATGAATGTATTTAGTCTTGAAGTAAATAAAATAGAAAATGTAAATGAAATACATGCATACAGCTACATGATAAAGTTATTTCAAATGATTTAAGTTTTTGCTCTAAAAAGAAAGTTTTTCGGTTTTAAATCGTAAACTAGAAAACGAAATATTTATGAGATATTTCTAAAAGTGATTAATATGCTTGACTGCTAAGTAAATAAAAGTTAAGCGTAAGTTTTAAGTGTATTAAAAGATTTTTAGATGCCTTTAGTTTATCTTAACCTTTAACATAACCCGATCGAGGTACCCTATACGTGTATGACAAGAGATAGGGGGGAACCGTAATCCCAAGTTCCCGTACACCTAATAGACGGGGGAAATCGTAATCTCAAGTTTCTGTACGATTTAATATTTGGGGGGAATCGTAATCCCAAGTTCTCGTATTTTTTGATGTTGGGGGAAAACGTAATCCTAAGTTTCCATATTTCTTGATGTTGGGGGAAATCGTAATCCCAAGTTCCCGTATCTGAGCACATGTAAATAGAAAATTCCTAGTATTTCATGTCAAGTAGATATTTAGCTTAAGAGAATAAGTTTTCCCTGAGTTACCTTTTAAGGTAGTTAAATAAATGAAATGCGTCAATAAACGTAAGTTTAGAAAAATAAGAAAATTCATTTACGAAAAGTTTACTAAAATAATCTTTCGCTTAAATGAGCTTTATTGTTTTCAAAATAATAATGAAAACATAATTTAGTATAAGGCACACACTTACTGAGTTATTCTCACCACTATTTTCTATATTTTATGAAAATTCTCCCCAGGTGCAGGTACAAGTAAGATAGCTGAAGCATCTTCATCGGATGTACAGGTGAGCTAGAGACGCGACACTACTACACTAGTTTCAATCGAATTATCATGTATTGCATTTATTATCGTTTTCAAATTTATCAAGTATTGTAAATATTGTTTTGGATAATGGATTCTATGGTGAATTTCATGTATGATGTTTTAAGATTTTAATTAAGTCAATCTTCATGTCATTGAAGTTTTAAGCATGTTGTGACTGGTTGTGTATTTGAAAAAGGGCCTGAGGCCCATTAGTTTAAGAAAATATATTGAATGAAATTATACAGATTTTGTGAGATTTTTACAGGATGAAAATCTTAGAAAAATAGCCGTCATGCTGCCGGATTTTCGAAAAAATCTATTTTCATAAATTTATTTTCAACAAACAAAACTCCTACCCATTTTCAGAACTAAAAGAGTTTCAAGCGTTTCTAGAATAAAAAGAGGCTTAGTTCCACGGAAACTTTTCAGTCGAAGCAAATCTCGACTGGAAGGCCACCGTGAGGTACCGGGTAGGTCACCTAGTTAGTATAGTTAGAGAGAGGCCTGTCAAAAAGCTTGGAAGATTTGGTGAGTTTTCTAAATTAGTAAGTGAGATTTTGTTAGATTTGTGGTTTTGATGGTGGAATGATGTAATGGATAATTTTTATGACTTATTTGAAGTGTGTTTATGTTGGGTTTGATATTGATTTAAAAAGGAATTGCATGGATGAGGAAGTGGTATAAATTAATAAGGGTTTGGTAGAGATTGTTGTTGGAAAATTGGATTTTATTGACTTAGTGAATTGATTATGTTTATGGATGGTTTTGAGTAGAATTGTGTAAAGAAATTAAAAGAAAAATGATGGCATGGAAGACTTCCTATTTTCGATCAAGGGGTTTGATTTTGTTATGAGTTGTGTTTTAATTTGTTTGACTTGAAATCATGACATTTAGAACTTGATTAAATGTATGGAAAGTGAAGAAATTAAAATGGAATCAATTGGAAATAATTGGGTGTAATATTGTTGGTTGAAGGGCATTTTATATTAATTGTGAAATGAATGAAATTGTGTGGTTATTGACTAATTTGAAATTCATGGAAGTGTGTAGAGAAATATTGATGCAATTAACATCTAGACAAGTGGTGGAAAAATGCTAGATTTCAAGTTTAAGGTTTTGGACCTTATGTATGAATAGTTGTAATTGAGTTTTATTAAATGAAGATGTTATGGTATTAAAAAAAAATTTATTGATTTAGAATTGGTGTTTGGGTGGCTTTGTAGTGAACTTGATTTTGTGTATAATCACTTATAGAATATTTAAAAATGGCGTAGAGGAATTTGCGAACGCTTGACTGAAGGAGGAAAACGAGGAAGGAGTTATTAGTTTGGTGCAGAATTGTGAGTGGAACTACGAGTTTTTAACATTTATATTTTCTTAAAGTTTATTGTAAAGTTAAAAGAATTTATCATAAACAGTTATTCCTTTATTAATTGAACTTATATTATAATTCTAGCATAAAAATTTTAGTTTATTATTTATTTATATGAGAATGTGCTAGAATTAAAGATTTTAGGCTTATTGCCTTGAGATTTAGAATAGTTTAGTGTATTAAGAAAAAAAAAATTTAATAGCTTATGGTTTACCCTAACTCCAGTTTGGTATCCGACCGAATACCCTATGCGTGATATGGTAGATGGGAGGAAGTCAGTCAATGAGATTTGAGTCTAGTCGACTCTTATATGAGCGAGGCATGAGTGATTCGTATGCACGTATAAGGTAATGTAGTCGATCCGTAGCGTGGCCCCGCTTTCGACGACTACACGTGGTAAATTCCCTCTCCTAGTGGTTAGCTAGATTTTATATGCTACCACGCCAGGAGTAGATATACCTTGGGTTGTCATTCAAACAAGAATTAAAAAAGATTTTAAGAAAAGATTTTAGAAAAAAAGATTTTTTAATGAGTTACCAAAACAAAAATTTTCAGATTATGAGTGATAAAGTATTTCAACAGAATAGTTTTAGTTTTATAAAATGTCTTTAAGAAAATTTAGAGATTTTAGAATTATAAACTTAGTTTATAAAGATTATACTACTCATTGAGTTATACTCATATTTTTCTTTAAATGTTTTTCTTAAAAATACTCTCACAGGTGCAGAAATTAGTCGTCCAGCCGACAAGGTTCAGTCAAGCGTGCAGTCGGACGTATAGGACGACACCTATTACATGTATATATTTTGTTATTTTGATCATGTATATATGTTGATGTACATAGTTGTAAATATTTCGAAGAAATAGTTGATGCATTGGTTAAAAATGTTTTATTAAACTTTTATGAAATTCAGTTTTCAGATTTTATTTACCTCTTTGTGATTGAGTTGTGAGAAATGAGCCGGAGGCTCCAAAAGTTAAGAAATAGATTTTATAGAAGTGTTTTTATAAACTGTATTTGAAACTTGTAGGGTGGCATAGTTTAGAAAACAGATGGCATGCTACCGAAATTTTTATTAAAAAGCGAAAAATTTTTATCACCGTCACCTTGTAAAGAAGTCCAAATATATAGTCAAATGATTTTCGGTGCCCCAATGGGGTTTCTTTGGACTGAGTATAGGGTTCGTGAGAATTCTTTCGGGGTGTTACGGGGTCTTTCTCGGGTCCAGAGGAAAGATTCGAGAAGGGTCCCATCACAAGTAGGTCGAACGAGGTTCGAATTCTTTCAGCTGGGAAAGATCATCATAGAAAAAAGTGTAGAAGATGTGGTCAGAGGGGACACAATCGACTTCGTTGTCCTAACCCCTCTATTTCCACCAGTAGAGGGACGAGCACAGCCGTGGATGCGGAAGCTAGCATTAGCACAAATGTTAGTGAAAATGCCCCACCGTCCCCAAGATGCCGCTTGTGTCATGAGACTGAACTTCTATTTCATAATGAATTAAACAATGATCAGATATTGACATATTAAACAATGATATGGATTGACATTGACAATGAATGAAAATTTATTCATAATGCATTGTCATTAAAAACAGGAAACAAGTATAGATCGGTTGACATCAAATTTAATGAATGAAATTTAGTACTTAAACATAAAATTACGTCTTCAACCACTAGTTAGTAACTGAGAACCTTCAATGTGTTGGACAGTGGGGTGAAAATGGAAGGAGAATAGCATCGAATTTTCAACTAAGCTAAGAAACCGATATTAGTTTTTCATCAACAGCAAAAAACCAATCCTAGATTTTCTATGTTTCCACTAATATCGATTTTAAGGTGTCGTTGAAAAACCGAAATTGATTTTTTAGGCACTTTAAAAAACCGATCCTCACTTTTCTTAAATATTTTCTTTTCAGATGGTTTTATATGACCAACAAATAACCTCAAAATTGCTTTAAGTTAACCAATTAACATAAAATTACACAAATAACTAAATTAATAACTCCACATGGTGACATTAAAGTAATATAGGACAATTACATGACAATATTTCAACACAAATATATTCATGTTGATCCATCCAAGTATGTTTTTAGGTAATAATAATCTTTTATGAGATAAAACATAATTTCTATTGTTTTTACATTTTTTAGTAGCTCCGAACCATAAAAGAGGGCGAAAAGAGGGGTAAAATTGGAAGAGAATTGAGGATCGATTTTTTACGAAGCTTGAAAAATCGATTTCGGTTTTTTAGGCACTTTAAAAAACTGATCCTCACTTTTCTTAAATATTTTCTTTCCAATTAGTTTCCAATGACCAACAAATGACCCAAAAATCACTTCAATTTAATCAATTAACATAAAATTACACAAATAATTAAATTAATAACTCTATATGATGACATTGAAGTGACATAGGATAATCACATAACAATATTTCTACACAAATATATTTATGTTAATCCATCCAACTATTTTTGTGTGTAATTATGATCTTTCATGACATAAAACATAATTTCTATTGTTTTTGCATTTTTTTAGTAGCTTGAACCATTAAAGATGAAAAAAGGGATCAAACTGGAAGAGAACTGAGGATCGGTTTTTTACAAAGCCTGAAAAACCGATTTTGGTTTTTTAGGCACTTACAAAAATTTATCCTCACTTTTCTTAAGTATTTTCTTTCTAGTTGGCTTTCTATGACCAATAAATAACCTCAAAATTGCTTCAAGTTAACAAATTAACATAAAATTGCACAAATAACTAAATTAATAACTCCACATGATAACATTGAAGTAACATAGGATAATCATATGACAATATTTCAATACAAATGTATTTATGTTGATCCATCAACTATGTTTATAGGTAATGATGATCTTTTATAAGATAAAATAATTTCTATTGTTTTTACATATTTTTAGTAGCTCAGAATCATAAAAGAGGGTGAAAATAAGGGTAAAATTGGAAGAGAACTGAGGATCAGTTTTTAACAATGCCTAAAAAATCGATTTTTTAGGCATTGTGAAAAATTGATCCTCATTTTCCTTCAATTTTTTCTTCTTATCAATTTTCCACTGTAATGAAAACCCGATTTCGATTTTTAAGCTTAATAAAAAAAACCGACACATTGAATTTGAACCGCATTTTATTTACCTTTTATACGTAAAAACATTGAAGTAATAAAATTATTTAAATAATGAAGATATAAGTCTGTAATTTTACTTATATACAACATCCCTATTAGAGTCTACTGTCAATTTCCTAAATTCTTTTACTTTATATATTAGCATCGAAAACATATATATATCCTGTGCAATCTCTACCCTCAGTACAATGGCATCAACTACTTTATCGGGTTTTCTTAATTTCCATATACTCTCTTTGGACTACAAAAGATCGCGTATGTATATAGCCACATATGCTTCATAACTCGTCTTATATCATTAATAAATCAATTACATATCATAACATATAGAATATAAATATATATATGTACATTAATTCAGTTATAAAATTACTCACCAATTAGGTTGTTAGGGCACAACTAATCTATCAAAACACTTAACTTTCCATCGCTCATCAATGGTTGGCATATCTATCTTGGTCTTCTCATAAAATCCTATAAAATGTAACAGGATGGGCATGAAATACACCAGCGGCTTACATGGCTTCTTACTTCAAGAAAGGTGGTTAAGTCGATTATATCTGGTAACACTCTATTAAACAATCGTCATAGGAGACTATTCTGGTTATTTTGTAATGTATCGAAGATTTCGTGGTCGATGCCCCTAAAAGGAAGTCCTGTAACCAATAGAAACTCTTGCTTTCCAAACCTATGTGTTTCCCCCGATATTAAACCATATTTCATCACGGCGTCCACCCACCTCCACTTCTCTAGTAAGAACTCATAATATCATGGAGGCAGCAGTCGTATTGTTGGTAATATTCAAAATATGTCCAAACGGGCACTCTTCTATAAACCGGTCATATAAACTTCTTTTAGTAAAAATGACAATTAATTTACTAAACAACCTCTGACCAATATGTGTATTCATGCTCGTTTTCTTGTCAAAATTTTGCAAACTATATTTATATCTGAAATCCATCTGTAAAAAAAAAAAATAGCAAAAACAATCAATACTAAGATATTGAAAACCAAATCAATTTTCTACTATATCTAAAAAATTGATTTTCACTTCGGTTTTTTCATTCGGTTTTTCAATTCGGTTTCTCAGTTCGATTTTTCACTTCGGTTTTTCACTTCGATTTTTTATTTCGGTTTTTCACTTCGGTTATTCACTTCTAAGGAAAACAATTCTAAAAAACTGAACTGAGAAACCGAACTGAAAAACCGATGTAAAAAACCAAACTAAAATCGATGTGAAAAAACCAAATTGAAAAACTTATGTGAAAAGCCGAATCAATGTTGATGACACTACTATCATCAAAATCAGCTATTTTCAAACCAAATCCTACTATATACAATTAAATCCAACCTATTCTAAATCTAATAATCATAACTCAACATCTATAACATAATAAACATCTCAAAATCGCAAATCAAAATAAAAAAATATAACCTTTCAAATGAAAACCGTACCTTCGCAAGATATGGAAGATCACCGGTTATCGGAGACCATCTGGGATGGTTGGAAAAAATGGATATACCTTGTCGGGTCACGATCGAGTTAGAGTCTCAAAAAACGGGTCGGTTTTTGCTTTTGCTCGGTGATGCAAAATGCTTTCCAATTATTTCTTCACAATTTATAGATAGGGGCTGTTTCGTAATTTTACGTATTGATTTTTTATAAAATTATAATAGTTGAGGGTTTATGGGTGAAAATATGTGGGGGTATTATGGGTAATTTGGGTACATGATGAAATTAATTTGTTTAAGAGACTAAAAATAAATTTTTTAAAATTATGGATAAAAACAAAATTGACCCTTCTTGAATGGCGTATTTGTGATAATTTTCACAAAAAAAAAAACTTAAAAGATTTAGCTTATTAATTACTCAAACCAAGAATATTTTTATTATTCTTTTAATTAATTTTGTACGGCAAGGAATAATTTGATTTTTATTTTCATATTTTAAATAACAAAGGAAGGTGCTTATGCACCCTACCAAATGTCATTAACTTTTTTTTTTTTAATTTGATTTTATTTTCATATTTTAAATAATAAAGGAATGTGCTCTTGCACCCTATTAAATGTCAATAAACTCTTTTTTTTTTTTAATTTGATTTTTATTTTCATATTTTAAATAATAAAGGAAGGTGATCTTGCACCCTATTAAATTTCATTAACTTTTTTTTTTCTTTCGAAACGTTTAAATATTGATTCATAAATATTTTAACTATTAATTTATGAATATTGAGTGTTATTACTTGCTATTGAGGTTGGACACAATAAATTAAAGAGCGAATTACAATTTAGCTGCCCAAAAATAAAATATTTGTAGATGGAATCAAATTTTCTATTTTATTATAATTTAGCTACCTGTTGTTAGGGAATCTCCATAAAATTTGACAGTGAACAGTATAAATGTGATTAAAAGACCAAAATACCTTTACCATTTTATTTTAAAAAATTAAAAAAAAAAATTAAAAACTAAAAAATTAGATAAAAAATTTTCATCTGATCTTCACAATCCATGAGAGATGGTGGAAATCTGATTAATTTTTTTTTTATTTAATTTATTTTAAAGTTTTCAAAATTTATTTGAAAAAATAGAAAAGTTCTTTATTTGGGAAGAAACATCAACCATCCATTAATAAAATCAGGACCTATCTGAAAGTAAATAGGTTCATGAACCTAGAGGAGGGTAAATAAGTTCATGCCAAAATTTTTGATTATTAACAAATTGACCAAACCAATTTTATAACAATGTAAATGAGTGCGAAAACAATAAAAACAATGACATAAGAATTTTTATGTGGAAAACCCCTTCAACATCAGTAAAAACCATGAGACCACTCTTGGCCACTTAACGGACACTTAACGGACAATTCACTAGTGATAAATGTAGTACACCCTCAAGTTGATACAAAAGACACACACTCCTTTTAGACTATCCCAACTAGTCTACCTACAGACCTTTTCCGAGTGATCACGCATGATCCTCTAGGTGACTAGATGTATATCCTCAAACCGCTCTTGAGATCACACTTCTTTTGGCATGAGCCTACACTTATTGTCTCTCAAGAACTAACTAGGAATTGCTTAAACCAAATGCACCTTTCACTAAAGATACAAAACTTAAGCTTGGTCCCCAGACTTCACACAAGTCACAACAAGCTTTCCAACACTCAAAAGGCTATGATCTAAGTGTTCAATGATGCATGAACATTTCAATAAGATGCATGATCACTACAACCTATGATACCAAATGCACAATTAACTCAACCAACACATATAATCACTTGGCACATAAACAATCATGACTAAATATATATTCATCTCAATCACAATACAAATAGTCATGTAATAAACTCACTTAACGCATATACAACCTATAAACAAATGAACATTTTAAAGTATATGTGTAATGTGCACAAGGGCAATAAACATGAACTAAAAACACAAATCCCCATTTTGAAACCCTAGAAAATGATTTTACAATGCAACATGGATGACCTAGAAATTAAATGCTTATAACACGTAAATATACTCCTAAATCAACCTAAAGTTCAATCTAAGGATCAATTATCAAACCACATGAACCACAAACCACAAAGTTACTATGCATAAAGTGATTAATTAAAGACCCAACTCAAGAACACAACCAATCTATAACAAATACATCACACTAGATTAAATTGAATATAATATTGTCTCATGTTTGGTGCATCATCATATTGGATTAAAAATAAATTTAATAAAATTTGATTAAATTAGTTATTCAATTTGGCTCAAATTCACCTTTATCCAAAAACCGATCAAAAAATTTGTTTTTACCCAATTCTTTATGTAAGTTTGTTTTTTATCCCTCAAACAAACTATTTTCATTTTATACCCAAATTACTAAACTATCATCAATTCGGATGTAAAACGTGCTATTTAAACCAAATACTGAGATTTAATAGATAATTGAGTTTTATTAATCAGGTTTTAATTGGCAATGAAACTTAATACATGGTACTGGGTTTTTATTGTCTATTAAAATCCAGTTGTCATCTTCAATATTGCATCTCACTGAAAATCTCTATTTTCCAGTCCAATTCAAAAAATCCAACCAAATCTAACCCTAAGTATTAATACCCAACATCCAAAACATACAAAAAAAAAAAACCCTCAAAAAATCATGAAAAAAACTCAAACAATCCCGACAAAACTTAAACAACTAACAAAATCAAGCCAAACAAAAGCAATGGGGGAGGTGAACGACAGTCCGTGAAGGTCGGCGCCAGTCTGTGAAGGTCGATGATGATCAAACTATCTCTCGAGTCACAAATGGGTCAATTCAGGTCGCCCATTATTCAACCAGGTTTTTTCTTTTTTCTTTTTTCTTTTTTCTTTTTGGAATTCTACATGATAAGGGCGGTTTGGTCAAATTGGGTATATGATGATATTAATTTGTTTAAGGGGTTGAAAACATATTTTTTTTTTTTAATTTGGGTAAAAAAGAAATTTACCGTTTTAGAGTGGGCATTTTAATTTTGTAATTCCCACTTAAATAAATTTAACACAAATATTAGAAATCAATTTTTTTTCCTATGGAACAAAATTATATTTTAAAAATATATATAATTATTTCTGATAAAAGTATTTATAATCATTTTTAAAAAATTATAATTGTAAATAAAATAAGACAAATATTATAGTTGAAAATATTTTTACTTTCTTAAAAATAAATAGTATTAAAAAAAATAATAACATAACTCAAATGGTATTGGTTGTGAATTCAATGTTTGTGACCAATTCCAATTCAACCAAATATTGTATTTAAGTGTGAATTCAATGTTTGTGTCTAATCCAGGCATCAATATGTGCTCCAAACCCACGATGTGGGTCGTGGTTTGATATCATAATGATCATCTTGGCTTCACCATCTTTGTCCCCTTAAAACCTCTTTCATCCACACATGTTATTGTAAGATATACACTGTTATATTAGAATGTGGGAGAAAAAAATAGTCTTTAATTTATCGTTGGAAAATCATATGGTAGGTGGAAAGCAAGATGTCTTCCATCTAAAAGAAAATATAAAAAATCTCCACATCACAGTGATAGTGTTGACAATAAATTATGTTGAAACCTAAAGTCATTTTCTTTGACAGTGATTTCTATATTGTATCTAAGAAAGTAGATTACACTGGAGGATGTGATAAATGATGGTTGACATCACAGGAATATGGGATGGTGATAACAGTATAAAATAAAGTATATTATATTATAGTGCATATAGTTTAAGCTCTGTTTTTAACTTGGCAAAGCATCATATTGTTTTGCTTCATCATCCATGGAAACAACAACTACTTTAGGCATGATTTTGATTCTTAGCTTAGCAGCTGGTCTGTATACTGCCCATCCCATATTCAATAATCAAACAGATCAAATCGCCTTATTTGCTTTCAGAGAGTCCATCATTGAAGATCCCCTTGGGGTATTGAGCTCATGGAACAGTTCTGTGAATCTATGCCAATGGTATGGAGTAAAATGTGGACATCGGCACCAGAGAGTGATAGAGCTAGACTTGAGGTCTCAGAGGCTGGCAGGGTCTGTATCATCCTTCATTGGCAATTTCAGCTTCCTTAGGTCCACTTACCTTCAAGACAACCGATTCCGAGGCAACATCCCACGAGAAATCAGCAACTTGTCACACTTGCAAAATTTGAATTTCTCCTCCAACACTCTTCAAGGAGAGATTCCGAGCAATTTATCATGTTTGGACTTGAGAGTCTTGGACCTAAAGCGCAATAATCTTGTTGGGAAAATTCCAATAGCATTTGGTTCTCTTTCCAAGCTGAATCATCTATCTCTTTTTCACAACAATCTGCATGGAAATATCCCTCCGTCTCTTGGCAATCTTTCTCTTATTGAAACGCTGTTGTTTGCTGCTAATAACCTTGAGGGAAACATTCCAGAATCAATTGGCCATCTCAAAAATTTAAAGTACTTCGCCATAAGTGAAAATAAAATGTCTTGTAAAGTTCCTCCTTCCCTCTACAACATTTCCACACTAAAAGAATTATATCTGTCAACAAACTTTTTAACAGGAATTCTGCCTCCCGATATCGGCTTCACGCTCCCAAGCCTTGCTGTAATTAGTATGGGAGATAACCAATTCACCGGGCGTTTTCCAGCTTCTTTCTCCAATATGTCTTCGATGAGAGAATTTGATCTCGCTAGCATTGGATTATCCGGGCCAGTTCCTGTTGATCCAGGAAGAAGAATGAGTGAGCTTCGGTTGTTGTATTTGGCTGGGAATAGTCTAGTTACTGTGGTTGTTGGTGATCTAAGTTTTGTTGATTCTTTAACTAATTGCACCAAGTTACATTTCCTGGGATTAATTGCTAACGGGTTTGGTGGTGTTTTACCCAATTCTTTCACCAATCTCTCGACCCAACTTATGTATTTGCATGCAGGAAAAAATCAATTGGTTGGGAACATCCCAGCTGATATATCAAACCTTGTCAACCTACAATCACTTGCCCTTGAAGACAACTTTCTCTCAGTTTCTATTCCTTTCAATATAGGGAAGCTTCAAAACTTGCATGCTTTATATCTAGGTGGAAATCAACTGTTCGGTTCAATATCGGAGTCCATTGGCAATCTCACTCAAGTCTTTGAATTCGATCTGGAAGAAAACAATCTAACGGGAAGCATCCCGTCAAGCCTTGAACACATGAAAAGTTTGCAAATTTTAGATTTTTCTCACAATCACCTTGGTGGTTCCATACCTAAAACAATAGGCCATCTCTCCTCTTTAATTTCTATTAGCTTAGCTCACAACTCTTTTAATGGTTCACTTCCTTTGGAGCTCGATTCCTTGATAAATCTAGAGGTACTAGATATTTCTGAAAACGATTTGTCAGGCGAACTTCCTGTTGCTCTTGGAGGCTGTCTGAAACTGGAGGACCTTCTTCTGAGTAGAAATTCATTTCATGGAAGCATCCCTTCCTCTTTCACTGCCTTGAAAGGACTGGTGCATTTGGATCTATCTCAAAACAACTTGTCTGGCACAATTCCCAAAGGTTCAGAGAAACTTCATTTTCTTGAGAAGTTAAACTTGTCTTTAAATAATTTAGAAGGTGAAATGCCATCGAAAGGTAGTTTTAGTAACACAAGTGTGATTTCAGTTGTTGGAAACAAGAAACTATGTGGGGGTATTCCTGGTTTGCACTTACCAACCTGCCCGATTCTTAAGGCTAAGAAGCAGAACAAACGTCTGGGCCTAAAAATCATCATCATAATTATCAGCCAGGGTCTCTGTTTGATAGTTCTAATGCTTGTGGTCGCTATTCACTGGTAGAGAAGACCAAGAAAAGCTTCATCGAAAACATCCCTTGGGGAGGAGTTTGTGAGGGTCTCTTATGATGAGCTTCTTAAAGCTACTAAAGGATTTTCTGCAACCAATTTGCTTGGTGTTGGAAGTTTTGGTTCTATATACAAAGGAATACTTCACCAAATTGAAAAACCAATAGCAGTGAAAGTATTCAATCTTGAACGGATGGACGCTGCGAAGAGTTTTATTATTGAGTGCAAAGCGCTACGAAGGATCAGACATCGAAATCTTTTTAAGATAATCACAGCTTGCTCAAGTGTAAATTTCGAAGGTGGTAATTTTAAAGCTCTTATTTTTGAGTTCATGCAAAATGGGAGCTTGGAAAGTTGGTTGCATCCAAGTGAAGATACAACAAGGAAGTTAAACCTTACACAAAGGCTTAACATAGCTATCGATGTTGTCTCTGCATTAGATTATCTTCATCACTATTGTGAAACACCGATTATTCATTGTGATCTAAAGCCAAGCAATGTTCTCCTTGACGAGGACATGACTGGTCATGTGAGAGATTTTGGGTTGGCCAAGTTCCTTGCAATAGACATCAGTAATCCTATCAATGAGCAGACAAATTCAATTGCAATCAAGGGTTCTATAGGTTACATTGCACCGGGTAAGAAATTCATTTATGTTTTTAAATTTTTGATTTATTATGATATATTTGAATGATTAAGAAGGAAAAAAAATTATCTTCAAAAGTTAGTTGTTTTGTTTTAAACTATAACATGGGCAGAATATAAAGAAACTAATCGTTTTGTTTTAAACTATAATATGTGTAGACTATGGGATAGGGGGCTCGATATTAGCACAGGGAGATATTTACAGTTATAGAATACTTCTACTAGAGATGTTGACAGGAAAGAAACCAACTGATGAGATGCTTAAATATGGTTTAAGCCTCCATAGTTATTGTAAGATGGCATCGCCCGACAATATTTTCGAGATTGCGGATTCGTATTTGCAAATAGCAGAAGAACTTGATGATCAAACCAAGAAGAATAGAAGTAAAGCTAAAACGAGAGAATGCTTGATCTCACTCCTTAGGATTGGAGTTGCTTGTTCAGCAGAAACACCCAATGAACGAATGGGTACAAGTGAGATAGTGATGGAGTTGAATGCAATCAAGCAAGTTTTTCTTGGTACTGGCTTTATTGGAGAGAGGCGTATAAGGATGCAACCAGCTGGCCATGGAACATCCCAGCCAAGTAATGCTTAAACCTTCCATTTTCTTGAGTACGAGTTCTCGTATATTTGGTGGAGAGGAGACAACGTTTATTGCCTTCAATTATGTACGGATAGAGTCAAACTCTCCGCAGAGCATCCACAGTCTAAAACACTTGTTTTAGAACCTCCTTATTACAATTATTTGCAGCATGTGCCTGAAACATTTCTGTTGTTTTATGTCTATTTATATTTATTTAGCATCAGTCTTGCAGTGTGTTATCACATTATATTCCGTTCATATATTGAATTTCTCCGAAAATTTTATATTAGAGCTCAGTTTTCACTTAATCTTGTAATAGCAAAGATAGCTTGAGTCTTAATAGGACATATACTTTGTGTACTTTCTTTTGCTTGGAAGCGTTAAAGTCTGAGATTTTCCTAGATACACTAAAATTGTATTTTGTGTTTTTTGTTTTGATTTTCAGTTTGTCAAAGATTAGGTAATAAAGTTGTGATGATCCAAAATAAAGTATGGGTTGGGTTGTGGTGACTAACAACTCTTAGACTAAAAACTTGTAATATAAATATGTTAATGAATAGAACTGACGCAGAACCTTTTTCCAGCATTTTTTCTTCTTTTTTCATCTCAAAGCTCTCTGCCATTTTTACACAAAATGGTATCAGAGCTCATCGGTATTTAAGGGCTGTGAGTGTGAGAGCAAACCAGCAAGGCTTCCCTTTCTAAATGACCTAAAAATCCTGAGATATAGTCTATGGCTTCAAGTAGTTTTTCCACTCCTTCACCTCCAGTTTTACAGAGAAAATTGTCCAATCTGGGCAGTGAAAATGAAGGCTTACTTAAGAGCATTTGAATCGTGTAATAGCAAGGATAGTTTGAGTCTCAATATGAAATATACTCTATGTAATTTATTTTTCTTGGAAGACATGTACAATCATAGTTGGAAAAAATTAACACAAACAAAAATTTCTAAATTTTAAAAGATGGCAAAGTTTCCACATCATTGTAGTTCATAGTATTCTCAATGAACTTCAGTAATATGCATTGACTTCAAAGTCACACAGGTAGAGAATTGAAGTGTCGTACTCTCCTTTGGTTGGACTTTGAATTATATTGAATTGGTTTTTTATATCATATCAATTGCATAGCTCTGTTACTTCTATTTCCCTTATCATCGTTTTCGTGCTTCCCCTGTTCTCTTTAATCCCTGCTCTGTCTTAATGTCGGAAGGGCTGCTCGCTTTTAGCGTCCCAAACTGGTGACTCACTTGACGTCACCAGTCTTTTCGTCAACTCTTGAGGATGTTTTAGCCTCACCTAGGCATCAACGGGAAAGTCAGGTCTGGTAACAGTTCTTTCCCCATAATCGTTGATGACCTTTCATCTGATGTCATCCCTCCCATGCGTCCTTATCTTGTAGTCTTCGTAAGGCCAAACTAACCTCCAAGGCTTTGGAACTTTTGAGTCACGATACGTCTAGGCCTGTTAGCTTCTTTCATGGTTGTTGGTCTCTTCTGTCGTCATCTGATCTTGAGGGTTATCAGGAATTGCCACAACCACAATTGTCACAGCAGCAGTAACAATCTCCACAAACAGAATTCGTCACATTATCATCCCTGTTATTTCCTGTGAAGTATCAAATCAGTATCACCACGAGAACAAGCCCCCACCACTGCCAATAATCCAATTTAAGAAGTCAGTTGGTTCAAATGAGATGGTTGTAAGAAAATTCTTAGAAGAACAATTATTCACGTTCTCCAGGGTCTGATTTGTATTCTTTTTATTTGTGCTAATGTCATTGTCTTCTAAAAAAAAAATTGTATTACGAAAATTTAATGACTAGCAATCACCATCTAATGTGATAAATTATTAGATAATAATAAAGTAAAAGAAAGAACAAGTATAAGAAAATATTTAGTTGTTAGGAGAACGAAAATCCTTCGTCAAAATGCCATAGAAAAAAGATTGAAGAAATAAAGCAAAAATATTATTTCATTTATGAATTTCAAAAAACTAGAATATTTAAATTTAGAAATAACAGAGTACAAAAAGGTAAAAATAAACTTATAAAGTAAATTTAAAATTCATTGTAATATAGATAACCTTAATAATCAATATTAACATATATATTCCACACACGAGTGATACTTAGCAAAATTTTATAGTAGATTTGATAATAAATTTAGGGCAAATTTTAGAAGAAATTATAGAAAAAATTAATAAAAATCTAGAAAGTTTAGAACAAGTTTTTGAAAATTATAACAGTAATATGTTAAAAAGAAATTTAGATTATCTAAAAAAAACTCTTTACTTCACGGATTGAGAAATGAGAATGAGGAATGATATTGATTGATATTATTTACTTGCTTAAAATTCATTTCATAATGAGAATGAAATTGTAGGCCCTACATCAATTTGAGATTGTGGAATGGGAATCCCATTCCCCCCAACTCACTTGGGAATCTCATTCTCATTTCCTAATCCGTGATAGAAAGTCTTTTATACCTTTATTCTTCTTTATAAAAAAACTTGATATATAATATAGATACATAATATATTATTCTTTAAAAAGAAAAAAAATATAGATACATAAAATGCTTACAATGATATTGTTAAATTGTTAAGAATTTTTTTTTTTTTGGCTTATTATGACAAGTTACATGATAAAAAGATGACATTCACATCTTAAACACAATTTTGTATATTGTAATTAATCTATAATTTTAATTAAGGGCATTTTTATAACTTATAATTAATCTATTCCGATTCAAAAGTAAGTAAACAGCTCAATGAGAATACTGTTAATTTCGATTTCGATTCCTACAGTCGAAGTAAACAACTTATTCTGATTCAGATACTACATTCCGATTCCAAGTCATTTCGATTATAGATCATTCCGATTCCTCCAAGTAAAGTAACCGTACCATTAGTGAGTTTAATAATCAAGTTAGAAAATTCTCTAATAAAAAAGAAATTATAGAATTAATAAATTTAATAGATACTAGCAATCACCATCTAATTCATAAGGGTTGTTGTTGTTGTTTTTTTTTTTTTTTTTTATTCTGAAAATTGAATAATCTTGTATATTACTAAAAATTGAATAATGACTAAAATATACACATAAAAGACACGTTAGTTAGTTTGTTTGTTTATTTGTTTTTTTCTGATGTTTGGATATAAATGTTGATAGTTTGCTTTTTTAAGAGAAAATCATCTACAAATAAATATTTTTCCATTCATATTCTTAGAACTAATAATTATTATGTACTTTTATTTTAAATTATATATGTAACAAAAAACAAATAATTTAATGAATCCTAATCAAATTTATCTATATATTTTTAATTTTACATAAATGTAGATATTATTGACAATAATAAATATATACTATTTTTAAAATATATACATTGTTAAAAATAAATATATATTGTTTTAAACAACAATAGTTTAAGAAAACATTAAGTTCACATATCTTATACATTCTTTTTAAGTTATAAAATATATGTTGTTAAAATTACTATACAAATATTTCAACAGTGGAAGAGGGAATAAGACAACTGCCCCTCACATCATAAATACCACAGAACATAGATTCAAACTCTCCCCACGGGGCCGGCCTTACCTCACGGTTTAAATGGGTACCATCGTGACTATGCTCAATACCAAATATGGATGGGGACTGTAGTCAAGGATCATAGCATCTGTTCTGATATGCAGGATTCTCACTTGAGGCAAGCACAGAGCATACTTAGATCATGACAGACTGTTTTTTATTTTTGGTTTCAGAAAAGTATCATCCCAAAGATTCAAAAACTCTAGAAGGCCATCAGATAATGAAACACTTAGAAAATTTTATTGATAGGGAGCCCCATACCATACATACCATAGAGCATAGATTCAGACTCTTCCCACGGGGGTGACCTTACCTCATAGCCTAAATGGGTACTATCGTGGCTATGCTCAATACCAAATATGGATGGGGACCATAGTCAAGGATCGTAGCATCTGTTCTGATGTGCAGGATCCTCACTTGAGGCAAGCATAGAGCATACTTATATCATGACAGACTGTTTTTCATTTTTGGTTTCAGAAGAGTATCATCCCAAAGATTCACAAACTCTAGACGGCCATCAGATAGTGAAACACTTAGAAAATTTTATTGATAGGGATCTGACTCTGAGGATTGAAGCTTAGAGAATACATATTTATAGCTAAAGGATTACATCACACCAGAAAAGCTGGCCAACAGTTAGGGCCATGAAAGACAAGTCGAAAGGAAAAGTAAAATAATTATTACAATCAACCTGTCAAAAAGAAAACAGTAAAATTACATGATTGAAAAAGACAAACAAACTTTCAGTACTGGTGCTACAGTAGTAAGATCATGGAGAGAAAGTGAGGTTATAGTTGACATGGTTGTCATCATTAGAATCAAGGGCACCACAGATACGATAGGGAAAATCAACAGGATCAAGGTTCATAGGGTCTTGAAAGTCTTGTAGTGGATCAGCATCTTGAAAAGGATGCCAGCTAAGTGAAGAATTACGAGCGACAGCTGGCAGGATGAACAGTTCATCAGTAAGGGCTTTGTTGACATCACAGAGAAAATTAAGGAGAGAAATGCGTTTGGATGGATAGAGGTCATCAAAGTTAAACAACGTGTCCCATTCATAGCTTTAATTGTGAGACCAAACCAGATGTCTTTGTGGATTGCCAAAGTAAGGGCAATGCAGAATCCAAATACTGGTAACTTCACGTACCATGTCAGGAGACAATTTCCAAAGGTTATAGTAGCCCATAATACAGGTGAGTTCACGGCGCCATACTGGTAAGGGATCAAACCATTGGAGAAAAATCCAAAAGTGTGAATCCTGTTAATTGGGTCATGGAGATTGGCATATAGAGCTTAAACAGGAAAAGAAATAGGGAAATGATGGGTGATAGCAAGACACTAGAGATACCAGAGAACTTTTGGAGAGAAATGAGAAAAAGACCATAAAGAGAAAATGTCAAGAAAAGGCCTAAGAGGATTAGTAAGATGGTAAGGATGATGATGACATCGAAGTCAGGAATAGTAGAACAACTGATGAGTTTTGGCAAAAGTGGTGATTTGTGAGACAGTGGGAGACGTATTGGGAGGAAGAGAGCGTAAAAGCTCTAGAGGATAAGTTTCAATGGTAGTGGCTGAAAGTTCAGTAGGATTAGGTGGAGAAGATGAAAAGGAAGCCATAAGGATAGTAGGGATTGTTTGAGTAGAGGTGAGAAGTTTAATATGGGAAGGTCGGGATAACATATCAACTAATATATTGGTAAAACCTTTCACATGTTTAACAGTAAAATCATATCTGAAAAACCAATCTTTTAGCCGTAATAATAATGGAGTAGGGGGAATCTTATTATTAAAGTCTATGATCTTAGGAAAAGAGGAATTGTCCATGTGTACAGTAAAAGTGGTGGTGCGCAGATAGAAATCAAACTTCTGAATACCATACTTGACAACAAGGATTTCTTTATAAATGGTATGGTAATGTTTTTGAGATTCAGAAAATTGTCCACTAACATTACCACAATAAAATTGCTTTTGATTGAGATCTTCAAGTAGAATAGCACCCCAGTAATGATCACTGACATCAGTTTGTATGATTAACTGACCAGTGGAAGGAATAGTCAAAGAGGAAGGATGTTGACTAATCTTTTTTAACTGTTGTACTGTGGTGGTATGGACAAAGGACCAAGATGGTGGATTTTTCTTTAGAAGGGTAGAAAGAAGGGCAGTATGCTGAGTCACATGAGGGAGAAAATGACGAACATAATTAACAATGCTTAAAAACTGTTGTATTTGCTTGACAGAAAGATGAGAATCTGGAAAGGATAATAATTGAGTGGTGAGATGGGATCCAAGACTGAAAGTACCTTGAGTGATGGTCATAAGTAGAAACATGATGTCTGGTCGGCCAATAATACTTTTCTTTTCAGAAAACATTATATCATGGGAATGTGCTAGATGATAAAACTGAGAGAGTAAAGCCAAATGAGATGGAGTGTCGGCAGAAAATAACAAAATATCATCTATGTAAATCAGAGTAGATGAGAGAATGGGGTAAAAGATTCAGGTCATAACTTTTTGAAAAAGGGATGGAGCTGTTTTTAACCCAAAGGGTAAAATTATCCATTGATATTGAGCATCAGGGATGCAAAAGGCAGTGTTGTATCGGTCAGCAGGATCAATACCAATTTGTCAGAATGCACACCTTTAAGGTCAAATTTGGAAAAGAATTTCGCAATAGCCAGTTGGGCAAACAGGGTGTTGGTTTTGGGAATTGGAAATTTATCATCTTGTAAAAATTGATTCAAAGGTTTGTAGTCAATAACAAGACGTTTTTTTTCACGAATTTATTCGGCCCTTTTTTTCTACATAAAAGGCTTGACAAGCCCAAGGTGAAGAAGTAGGTTCAATGAGGCCTTGATCCAACAACTGTTGGCATTCTAAGCGGGCCAAATGAAGATCAGAAGGTGTCATTCCAAAATGGGTAGCTTTAATGGGTTTAACATCTTCATTAAGTTTGAAAGGTAGTTTTATGAAAAACTCAGGGTTGGTCAAGAGAGGATAGTTATGGTTAAATTAATCATATCTTTCTACTCAAAGAATTAAAAGTCTGTTTGTGATGGATTGATATTCTGGAGAAACAGAAGTGAGGAGATAAATTTTCTAGAGACAGACAAAAGATTTAAAGGACCGTTTATGTTTAAGACCTCGTGGGATTATTTGAAGATGTTCTAATTTTGTAAGAGCATCTCAACCAATCATAATATCTTTATTTGGCAGATGAGAACCTAGGACTTTCATCCTGACAACACAGTCAGGGAATAATTAGATACCAATCTTATGAGAAGTGATAAGATTAGTAGTGAATAACTTTCCATCAGTAGCAAGAAAATGCTAGTCATGAGAGGCCCATGTGTGTAAGGGTAAAATGGAGGGATTCATCATGGTACAGTGACAACTTGTGTCAATGAGAGCAATGACTGGGATAGGTTTGGCATATTTGTTTATAAGGATGGATGCTGGGAAATGGGGTTCAGTGTGCTGATTGGTTGAGGAAAGCACGGCTTGAACTTTGGAGAGTGAGAAGACTAGTGAATTTGGTTGAGGAGATTCATCATCTGAAGAGGCTGAAGAGGATGAAGATTATTTAATCATTAAAACAGCATCTTTATCATCAGAAGAATATTCAGAAAAGAGAGATTCAATGTCAGCATCAGAGGGAATCTATTCTCCTGTAACTTGTTCTAGGTGTTGCACTATTTTGGCAGATTTGGTAGGCTGATTAGGACATTTTTTCTCAAAATGGCCTTTCTGTTCATAAATGTAACACCTGTTAGATTTTCATCAGGAACGAGAAGCTTTTTTTTTTTTAATATTTGAATTTTTTGTTCTTTCGATGACGGAAAGAATGTTGAAAGTGCTTCTTTTTCTTGGGTTTACATGGGCAATGATTCGAAGATTTACATTTGATCTGGAGATTGGGCTGCATGCACTGCTTGTCATATTTCTGTCCTTCTTTGAGCATTTTTTAGAAGAATCGTTGAGTTGCACATAGTTTGTCAAGCCATTGCAAGGAAAACATGTTGATTTCACCAAGGGTGATGTCTTTAAAAGGACGATTGGTCGCTTCAATACGACGTTGAAGGTCATCTTAGAGTTATATAGGGAGAGAATTGATGTAAACTTGTCTCAGACTTTCATCATTGAGACCACCCTAAGCATGGTAGCGGATAGTCATACGATGAAAATGTTTGTCAAGATCTTTGCGCTTGAGAGAACAACATCTCATGTCAAAATACTCTTGTCGTGTCTATCTATAGAATTGATTTGCATCACCAAGGAATTCTTTGAAAATAATTCCTATAGCAGTATTGACAGAGGCAGAACGGAAAAATTGTAATTGACGATAATCTCCAAGGGTTTGATACCAATCATAGAGAGTGCTAGTAAATCTGGAAACAAATTCTTGAAGAATGCCTTCAAGATTTTGATTTGATTTTGTGATTTGAAGATCAAGCCAAGCACTCATTTCAGAGCTCTTTTTTCTTCATTCTGTAGAAGGACCATTAAGAGAAAACCAAGGACCATTTGTTGTTTTAGGAGATGGATGGTGGGAAGCACTATCAGAGGGATCTTCAATAATAGGAGAATCTGGAGTTGGTTCATTATCAGGAGGATATTGTGGTGGAGCTTGAGAAGCTAAAAATGCTTCAAGAAGAGGGGTAGACATATATGGTTTGGGAGAGTGATCAAAAGAGCAAATGAAATCTGAATAACTGGAAGTGGATGAATATTCTAAAGTAGAAGGAGAGAAAGATGTTTTGTGACAAGAGGGAAAATACGAAGTCATCATGGTAGCAGGAGGGGTCTCTTGAGAAAGATGGTTGCTGATTGGTTGGTTTAGAATGAGTCTGTATAGGGTGTTTACAAAATAACTTACCAATGGACTTGAAATAACTATCATGCTTATCAGGTGGAGGAGAGAAGGAAGGAGGTGAATCTAGAAAAACCAACGAGGATGAATATGGGTATGTATGAGGAACATAGGAGGATTGATGTAAATCCTTTTTCATATATCGTAATTGATCTTTGAGATGGCGGATCTCATATTCTTTTTTGGCAAATTGAGGACTATTATATCCATGTTGAATATAATAATGAAGATCAGCATCAAGTTTGGCAATTCTAGATTGAAGATCAATATACATATCTCGAAATTGTGAACCCATAGAGAGCAATTGTTGGTCAAAATGAGAAACATGACTAGAGACTTGAGTCAGTTTCTGATTAATTTGATGTAAAACTCAATTCTGAGATCTGACATTATGAGTGTGCCAATTGAGAACTTGTTTAGTTTGAGTAGGAGTCTTACATCCTTCAAGAAGGATTTCAGTGGCTTAGATGTAAGGTCGGGAAAACAAGTGAGAAGAACGATCTTCTAATGGTTCCAGAGGTGGAAAATCTTTTTCATAAGAGGAGGCCATGAAACATGGTAAAGTTTTTAGTATGACCTCAGGTGTGATGATAGGCTCAGGTTTATATTAAATTAATCCTTCAGAATATAAAATTTAAGAGATTCATCATAGATGGAAAGGGCCTTTTTGGTTAGGTCATGTAGACCAATCCAAGGACTGTCAGGGTCATCAGGTTTGTACTGACGATGTGATAAATGGCAAGAGGAATCATCATGGGATTTAGTGTGTCAACAAGGGCAGGATTTGTCACACACAGAAGGATTAACATCCCATATGAAGTGGCTATTAATTTTGCTAACATAAGTGGGAGAGCCAGATGGAGCAAAACTGTGTATGGGAATTGAGGGTTCTGTTGGAACTGGATAGACCATGAGGACCTGAAATATAGGAGCAGTGGAGGTGGAATCTTTCGTTGGTGGTTGGTAAATAATTTTGACAGTACCATTAGGTTGTGGTAGATTGATTGCATCAGATGTCAGAACAGGTTGATCATCTTGGAAAATTTTTTCATAACTGGTGATCCATTCCAAAGGCATGATCTGGATAATCTGTTCTCGAGATAATTGTTTTGAGATTTGGAGAATTGTGGGAATTTCTCCTTCTTTTTCAGCAATAATCATAACTGTGTCTCCAGAATGACTAGGAATAAGAAGATCAAGAGCATGATCCTGTAATCTGTAAGCAATCTAATGATGAAGGGTAACAGCATAGGAGGAAGCTACCATGGGAGCACCACTGAGCTGCAATTGAACTTTTAAGCAGGTAGACAAGTTTTTATCTCTAAGAGGGATATTGAAATTAGGTCTGAAAGTGAATGAAAGACTGCCAACATGTAAAGAGGATAAGCAAGTTCCTAAGACAGCATGTTCATATTTTGTGTAAATGGTGTTAAGCAAGGCAAGCTTAGCCACCACAAGAAGACCTTTTCTACCATGGAGAGTAAGGACAAGACGGATAGCACCAAAATGAAGATGAATGTATCCTTCAGAAATCCATTTATTAATAAGTGTTTGGGGAATTTCGATGTCCATGTATTGTTCAATAGTGGAAGAGGGAATAAGACAACTCTTTAAGGCAGAAGCCTAGATATATTCTTTTGGTGGAAGAGGTGTATGAGAAATGAGGACTTTCATTTTTCTGGAAAAAGAGTTTGCTTTTTTGAAGATGTTGTAAGGATTGAGTAAAGGAAGATCAGTTTCGGAGATCTGAAAATTTTCAGGAAGGTAACTAAATTTTACTAAATTTTGGATTTTGTTGGATTGAGTACGTTTTACAGGAGGGGGTAAAACCATAGAATAAGAGAGTCGGTAAGGAGTAATAGTAGTATCAGTTGAAGAAGTAGTACTAGATGTTGAAGCCATGGTTGAAGACAATCTTTAGGATAATACCATCAAAAACCTTTAACTCCAAACAGTCTTACTCCACAAAGCAGAATGCTAACAAATAGTTATAGTACGTGGCGTAACAATATAAAAAATGATAATTTGTAGGATATTAATGAAGATAAAATTGAGAATATGTATCTTTTATAAAGATAGTTATCGAAGAAAATATTTTAATTATGATTAAGTGATTAGGTGGTAAGTGATAAGTTGAAATTTCTAACATTTTGTTTTAAGTTGGTTTGTAGCAATTTTAAGTGGTTTGACCACTTAAAAAATAAACAAAAATAACCTAATGAATTCAATTCAAACTCATTATCACAATAAGTGATAAGTTGGAAAACAAATGGCCACTTACTTTTTTTTAGTTGTTTTTGGATAGTTTTAAGTGGTTTGATCATTTAAAAAACAAATAAAAGTAACTTAATAGAGACAATTCAATGCTATTAAGTCATAAGTGGAAAAAACAAACAACCCGTTACATCCTTGATGATACGGATTACCTCCTGTGTGACTAGAATGACATAATCGCATGAACACCTACAATAAATGAATAAAAAGGGTAAGAAATTACATCAGCAAACGGGGCAATATTTATATATTTACCTGTACTTAATGTTCTCTTTGGGCTATTTGTATGCAATGTAGCCCTTCGAAAGAATAAGTACTTCCCGCTATTGCTCCTGATTATCCGAAAAAATAGCAATAAGCTCTGTATTGTCTGCTACTTTCTCGTATTGCTCTTATGGAACCTCTATTTCTCTTATTGCTCGAGAGGAACCTACACTTTTTGGAGACTCATCTCTAGATTGTGCTCATGGGACATGGATATCTTCATCCATATTGGTCCTCTCATCATCATCATCATCATCATCTAGAACATTAGGCGATCGCTAGATTCCCAAATGAACCTCCAGACTTATCTTCTATGTAGTCTGCTCAGTTTCCTATGCTATCTCCTGAATAACTTCATACCTATAGCCATCTATTTTTGGAGACTCAACATCTCAACCATTAGCTTCTAGATAATAGTTATTTAAGACTCCTGCATTTAACGAAAAGTTGGAAAAACAATTACAAATAAACGATTATACTTGGTGCTACGATTTTACAAAACTTTTAATAAAGTCTCCTATTTTTTTGAGTATTCAGCTATTAGAATATGCATTTAGAAAATTACATTTTGTTTATCATATTTAGAGACTCAATCTCTCTGCTTATCTAACTCTGTATGATGACACAATATATCCACAACTTTTCAATTTAATAAAATGAATATTAATGTGAAAATGAAATAAAATAAATAATAATATAATATTCATATCGAAAGATGGGACCATCCATGCTCCATACTATAAACCCATCCTTTCGTGCATCTTTTTTGACCTATTCTCTCTATTTGCATGCTCTAATGAAGAAGTTTTCAATCAATCCTTGCTTTCATAAAAAGGCGCATTGTATCTATATGAGAATGGTGGGATGTCAAGCTAATGACTTACGTTGGAGTTCGTCCTTCTCCTTATATCGAACCTCGTCCATCTATTGAATCATCTCCTTAGATGACTCTGTCTCATTATCCCTAAATCATCACCCTCCTCTAGCTTATCACCCCCTTTGTCACTCTTCTAATAAACAACCTTTCCAGCTGAATGTAGATGGTTGAAAGCAAGTAATTTTTGTATCTCTCATTATCAGTGGGCTCAAAGATCCTCTGTCCTTATAACCATAACATATATATATATATATATATATACATCTTTATATTACAAATAAGGATAGTAAAAATGGAAACAACATAAGGTTAGGTTAGACATATTTCATATATATTACACGGGGAAAAGATTAATCCATATTTCATATGGCTTCTTTTTACACAACGAATTCATGCACCTCAAAACCAAATTTTAGTCAGTGACTCTTGTCGCCAATTTACTCTCAAACAATGAGAACACCTCAACTAACCACCGTTATAATGCAAAAAGGATTAAAAATAAAATGAATGTATAGTTAGTATATATATATATAAGCAAAACAATTATCATTAATAATGAAGAGTATATACTAAGTGTTATACCAAAAGTGTCCAAATAATGTCATAAATGTTACCACCACCTCTTTCCTCTCTCTCAAACCACTCATTATTAATCATCATACAAAGACCGTAAAGAGTCATGCTATAGGAAAATGTTCCCCAAGGGAGTGATTGCAACATTAGGAAATCCTACATCATACATCACAAGTAGTCATGCACTATTGTCCGATCATTATGCCTGATCAATTTATGGCTAACAATGACAACACAAGCTAGCTTCAGGACATCATTTAAATCTTGTCCCTTACATGTATTGATGAAATTTAATATTTGTGCAACTGTCGACAACCTCATATGGAAAAGAAGCACCAATAGACTACTTAGCCCTATATATTTCAACTTCATGCAATCTAGGTCGATCCACCTTAACCGAATTTCAATCATTGGTAAGAAATCTTACTTCCCAAACCTAAATAGTTACCCCCCCCCCCCCCTCTCAAAATTTCAATCCAAAATCAACTTCATGCCAAGATACTGATTTACATGTGGCACATATAAAAACTATCATAACGGGGCCCTAGATGAACCTATCCTACACACTATAACACAGTAAAGCATTAACTAGCAGAGGGAAAAGGTGGAGCTGACTATGTGTATTTACTTGCTATAATACCCTTTCCTAAGGATATTACTGTATATATGTACGGAATGATGTAATATGTTAATGTACCCCTTTGGTGAAATAATAAAAAGAATTTTAAATGTTTAGTAGATAAACTCAATATTAGTAGAATTTTCAAAAGAATTGGGAATAAATGTAAATTATAAAAAAGTTTAGGGACATATGAGAAAAATGTAAAATATTTGGAAAGAATGGCAAAATTGTAAATAAAGGGAAAGGATAAGGACATGAGGGAAAAAATATATAATTCTCTAGAATGTGATAGAGTTGTAATTTTAAGGAAATTTAAGGATGGAAGACAAGTTGAACGCACGCCTATAAATAGGCGTGTGTGGGTAAGAATTGCTGAGAGAAAGAGAGAGTGTGGAAACGAGAGAAGAAAATCTAAAGTGAGAAGGAGAGCCTATCGGCAGAATAGAAGAGCAAGCTGCCACCACTAATTTAAACGATTTCTACTGCTTGTGAAGGGCAATTAGGCTACCGAAAGGTGAAAAGTAGACTTGGGAACTAGATCTGGTAAGGATTAAGTAGTAAGGTTGATTGTTTATGGTGTTATTTTGGTGGAAAAGCTGTTGAGAACAGCCTGTTTTATTTGAAACTGACGACATTTCTATATGTGAAGCCAAAGATTTGAAGCAGCTCATTAGTAGGAAAAGCAAGGCAAAAGGGGTAAGAAATTGGTAAGTGATGTAGCTAAGAAAATATGTTGATTTAAGATAGTTTGGTAACCTGTTTAAGGTGATTAAGTTGGTCATGGAACCTGTTGAGATTGTGACCTAGGTTGAGATGAGAACTGGTGGTATGTTAAGTATATGTTGGGAAATTTAAGTGAGGTTGGCGATGTGCAAATGTGGGTGTGTATGTGTAAATTTTGGAAAAAAAGTGTTAAAGGTAAAATACGTGAGCCAAGGTAGGAGCTCGTGAGGTACGACCTGAGTGAATACCTACAGCCTTCTTCAGTGCTGGTCGAATTGATCTGAAGCGTGAGCTTGCAGGAAGCGAGCTGAGTAATATCCCAACCCACCATATTACATGTTCGAGCTGGACAAATACAGAAGCTTATAAGGATGAGTTGGTTAAAGATAGTAGCCACAGGGTGCAAGCTGGGTAGAGTTGGGGAGCTGAGCTGAGCTAGAGGGTAGCAGTTCCCTAAAAGGGTGAGCTGAGCGAGCTCACTAAGTCCTCAATATGGGTTGAGCTGAATAGCTCATAGGTTGAGCTGAAAGGGATAGTGTACTCCGCTTCAGCGCGAGTGAAGTATAGGTGATAGAGCTTATTCAAAGTTGAAGTAACCCACGAGCTAAGTTGAGATTTCTTATATGACTAAGTGTAAGTGGCGTAGCGAGCTGAGGAGGTCGTTGAAGTAGAAGCTGAAGTAATTCAAGTAGATTAGGAAGCAAGCAGTGAGTATGTAAAATATTTTCATTAAATGATTTTCAGTTTACTATGCAAATATATTTCATAGCTTTTCATTTCTTGTTTAGCTTAAGAAATATCTTTATATTTTGCATCAGAATAAATAGTTTATAAATGGTATGTTATATATATATAGTACTTCTTTATATAGCATGAAACAGAAATAGATTTAAAGTATAGAAAAAAAAAAAGTTTTCAAACCTAGTGGATGACCCGAGCTTTTATAAATAGATCTTCTAGCAAAGATCCGGCCGGCATACCCCGTAGTATATGGCAAGTGTTGGGAGGGTTAGTCCTATCAACATCAGGGGGGATCGAGTTTGTTATGTCTGTCAGTCGCCTTCTATACTTATGAGGTATTATCTCGATGCACGGTATGAGATGATAGTTCCGCCCTGTTGTTATGAGATATCTTTATAGCTTTGTCACGGTAAGCAATAGTAGTCTTTGCGCCACGTGAACCCCCTCCACTAAGCGGAGCTGGTATGGCTTTAATTTTCCTTGGGTTTCCGTTAGAGCTTCTTAGAAAGGAAAGTATACCATTAAAAAACAGATTTTAGAAATAAAATATTTTTAAAGCACTAAACGTTTTAGCATTTTTAAACGAGCTTTTGAAACTTTGTAGAAATTTTATAAAAACTCAAATTTTAGAAGAAAAAAAATATTTTTAAAGAAAAATATTTTCAAAATGTTTTCGGAAAAAAATTTTAAATATAAATGCATCCACACTCACTATGCTTTATGGATCATAATGTTTTTGTTTCAAAAACCTCTTCAGATACAGAAACAAGTGATCCAGGTACTAGAGCATCTCGTTCAAACTTGGTAGGCCATTCGATCGACGATGCTACTTAATCTTTTTGTGTAAAGCTGATGATTTAAATTTTAATCATGTAATTTGCATATTTTCGGATTTATGAACAAATATTGTAGAACCTTACAAATGCATGCATGTTATTAGATATCTACATATTTATGATAATATTTCCAAATTACATGTTTATTATTCAACGCAACTTTGAAATGAAATTTTAAAATCGTATGATTTTATATGTTAGAATTTGAATAATAGTTAAGAGTTTGCTCCACGATATCCCTTTCGGGTCTTGTTAGTTAGACTTCAAAAGAGTTTCATAGGGTGCCTGACAGGATCACTAGATTCGTTTGAAGCAATCCAGATTGGGTCCTATCAGTTTGATATCAGAGGCAGATTTTAAACGATTTTGAAATAAAGTTAGGAAATGTTTGAACAATTATTTTAGAAAGAATTTTCTTATAGTTACACGGTTTTATGAAGCCCTTTTTTTTTTTACTTCATGCATCACATGATTTTGGTTCATTTTACAGAATCATGCGTCGTCGAGATCGTCCACCTACTAGGAGAACAGCAACTGAGGTATCCGCACCGAGGGAAGGACACATTGATGAGTCTATCAATATGCCTATAGATCAAGTCGAACCTTCTCGACCTGCGGCGCCTGCATGTGGGAATGTAGATGTAGAACGGCTGGCTTAAGTTTTGGCAGCAATGCTTAACCAGTAGCGGGAGACAGTGGTTTCCATTGAATGCGCTCAAAAATTGGGCGTTAGGTCTTATGATGGGACTGGAGAGCCGGAGAGTGCATTGTCGTGGCTAGAGACTGGTGAGGAGATTTTCTAAGTGATGGGTTGCTCTGAGGACCAGATGGTAGCATTCTCTACTTTCATGTTGAAGGATAAGGCTAAAGACTAGTGGAAAATGCTTCAGAGGCGAAATACAACCGAAGTGACTTGGGCGCTATTCAAGTAAGAATTCATGAATAAGTTCTACCCGAAGAGCTATCAGGATGCAAAAATTGAAGAATTCTTCAGGTTGGAACAAGAAAAGCTTTCAGTAGTCGATTATGAGAGGAGATTTTCAAAGCTAATTCATGTCGTGCCGTTTATCACTAATAATGAAGAGTAAAAGACCAAGAAGTTCGCAGCAAGCTTGAATCCAAAGATCCAGGCCTACGTTGCTTCAGTTGTCCATATACAGTATAGGAAGATAGTGGAAGCTGCGATCAAAGTAGAAAGAAGCGTAGAGGCCATTTTTAGGCCTAAGTAGTCGACCCAGAAGCACAGATGGACAGATGGTTTTTCAAGAGGATTGAGTAAGTTCACCAGGAGTGGGAAGTCATCCGTTGGATTTGGTAGTCGGAGATCGAGACAGGGGTCGCAATCAAACCAAAGTTCTGTGCGGCAACGAGAGTTAGAAGAATTAGCTCGTGTGTCGAACATGTGGGAGGATGCATCCAGGTGAATGTCTTAGAGGCAACACCGGATGTTTTAGATGCGATCAATAGGGTCATTTCATGAAGGATTGTCCAAGAGCAATTTCAGCTTTCCAGCCAGAGATCAAGACCGCAGCACTAGGGTAGTTTAGTAGAGGCCGGGGACTAGACCAAAGGAGTTCCTAAGCCTAGCAAAGCTTTAGATAGAGGTGTGCCATCTAGAGGCTAGCAAGGTAGACCCCGTGCTCAGGCTAGAGTGTTCGTGGTGACTCAGCAGGATACCGATGCCACCCCGGAGGTCGTGATAGGTATGATTTCAGTATTTGACAGCGATGCATATGTAGTACCTTGGGGCTACGTATTCCTTTGTGTCCAAGAATGTTGTTAAGGTTGTTGGCATTGAATTGGACCCCTAGGGTATCGCATAATAGTGTCCATTCATATGGGGGATTCCTTTCGGATGAAGAAATCATTTTATAGTAGTACAATAGTCATTAAAGAAAGAGAATTTTCGATGAACCTGATCGTACTAGACATCCATGACTTCAATGACATATTAGGAATGGATTGGTTGTCTGTACATCATGCTTCGGTAGACTGCTTCCAAAAGGAAGTTAGATTGTCCAGAGCAAGAGAGTCCGATGTCATTTTTCGTGGAGTACGAAAATCTTTTTCTTCTAAGTCTGCAATGGAGGCTAGTAAGATGTTTAGGAAGTCATATCAGGGATATCTAGCTTATGTAGTGGAGACAATAAATGATGGAGTGAGATTTGAAAATATCTCTATGGTCAAAGATTTTTTGGACGTGTTCCCAAATGACCTTCCTGGTTTGCCTCCAGACTAGAAAATAGAATTTAAGATAGACTTGCTTTTGGGAAATGAGTCGATTTCCATTACACCTTATTGAATGGCTCCAGCCAAGCTAAAAGAGTTAAAAGTTTAGATGGAAGAATTGCTGGATAAAGGTTTTGTAAGACCCATCCATTCGCCATGAGGGGCTCCAGTGTTGTTTGTTAAGAATAAGGATAGGAGCTTAAGATTATGTATTGATTATAAACAACTAAACAGAGTGACTATAAGAAATCAGTATTCGCTCCCGAGAATTGATGACCTATTTGATCGGCTGCAAGGATCTAGAGTTTATTTGAAAATCGACCTAACGTTAGGATATCATCAACTAAGAACCCGTGGAGAAGATGTTCTGAAAACTACTTTTAGAATTCACTACGGGCATTATGAGTTCCTAGTTATGCTATTTGGATTAATGAATGTCCTAATAGCTTTCGTGGACCTGATAAATAGTATCTTCAGGCCGTACCTAGATAAGTTCATGATAGTATTTATTGATGACATTTTAATATATTCAAGTAGTTATAAGGAGCATGTAGAGCATCTCTGGATAGTATTACAGACCCTACGAGAGCATCAGTTGTATGCAAAATTTAGCAAGTGCCAATTCTAGCTAAACAATGTTGCTTTCTTGGGTCATGTAATTTTAGCTGAGGGATTAAGTGTGGATCCTCAAAAAATAGAAGCGATAACAAGCTGGAGACTGCCCACCAATGTTACTGAAATTCAAAGCTTCCTCGGATTGGCAGGTTACTACAGAAAGTTTGTAGAGGGTTTTTCAAGAATAACAGCCCCACTGACCAGATTGACTAGAAAGGAAGAGAGATTCGAATGGTTAGACACCTGCCAATAGAGTTTTTATGAGTTGAAAAAAAGATTGACTTTAGCTCCAGTATTAGTGCTACCAACAGGGAAAGACAGTTTTACCATATACAGTGATACCTCGAGGTAGGGTTTAGGATGTGTTCTGATGTAGAATGGCAAAGTCGTAGCATTTGCTTCGAGACAGCTAAAGAAGTACAAATAGAACTACCCTACCTATGACCTAGAGCTTACAGCAGTAGTCTTTGCATTGAAAATTTATAGGCATTACTTGTACGGTGTTCCCTGTCAGATCTTTATAGATTACAAGAGTTTGCGTTATCTGCTCACTCAAAAAGACTTAAACATAAGACAGAGAAGGTGGTTAAAGTTGATTAGGGATTATGATTGTACGATAGTATACCACCCTGAAAAGGCTAATGTAGTTGCTGATGCGTTGAGCAGGTGACCAGTGAACTCCCTAGCTCATTTAAGGACAATATATCTTTTGCTTCTGGTGGAGTTGAGATCGTTGGGAACCGAGTTAGATGTAGCAAACTCAGTGGCATTGTTAGCTATTTTTCATATTCGCCCCATTTTAATAGATCAGATAAGGGAACTATAATGGCAAGACCCTTGGTTGGTAAAGTTAAGACAACAGATAGAACTAGGACAAAAGGTAGATTTTACAATCAGAGAAGCTGATACACTAAGGATCGATCGACGATTATGCGTACCGAATGTAAGCAATCTGAAGAAGGAGATCATGGAAGAAACTAATTCTTTAATATATGTTATGCATCTGGGCAGCATGAAGATATAGCTCACCCTGAAGGAACATATCTGTGGAAATGAATGGATAGAGAGGTCGCAGAATTTATATCCCGATACCTCATTTGTCAACAAGTCAAAGCAAAACATCAAAAATCGACGGGATTATTGTAGCCACTCTCTATTGCAAAATGGAAGTGGGAGCATGTTACCATAGATTTCATTATAAGGCTTTCGCATAGTCAAAGGGAGCATGATGTTATATGGGTGATAGTAGATAGACTAACTAGATCCGCCCATTTCTTGCCGATCAAAAGCAACTACCCCCTAAATAAGTTAGCGCAGCTCTACATAGACGAGATAGTCAGACTCCATTGTATGCTAATTTCGATCGTATTAGATTGGGATCCTAGATTTACTTCAAGGTTTTGGCCCAGAGTGCAGAAAGCCTTAGATACCCAGTTGAGTTTCAGTACGACCTTTCACCCTCAGACGAACGGGCAGTTAAAGAGAACAATTCAGACACTTGAAGATATGCTCCGTGCGTGTGCCTAAGAGTTTAAAGGAAGTTGGGATACGCATCTACCACTTATGGAGTTCGTGTACAATAATAGTTATCAGTCCAGCATTGGTATGGCACCTTATGAAGCCTTGTACGAAAGGAAGTGTAAAACTCCAGTGCGTTAGGATGAGGTAGGTAAGAGGAAACTAATAGGTCTCAAGCTCATCCAAGTCACTACAGACAAGATTAAGATTATCAAAGACAAGCTTAAAGTGGCAAGCAATAGACAAAATAGCTATGCAAATAACCGTCGTAGGAACCTCGAGTTTGAAGTTAACGATAGAGTATTCCTCAAGATATCCATTTGGAAAGACGTGCTTAGATATAGAAAGTGCAATAAGCTGAGTTCGCATTATATCGAGCTATATGAGGTCGTGGAAAGAGTGGGATTCGTAACATATAGATTAGAGCTCCCATCACAACTAAGTAAGATTTATAATGTATTTCATGTATTCATGCTCCATAACTACGTTCCAGATCCCTCCGACATACTTGGGGAACAACTGGTAGAGCTAAAAAAGAACTTGACTTATAAAGAGGATCCGATGTAGATTTTAGATCATAGAGAACAAGTCCTGCGGAATAAAGTTATTCCCTTAGTGAAAGTATTGTGAAAGAATCATGAAGTAGAAGAGACCACTTGGGAGCATAAAGATCAAATGTATTAGAGATATCCCTATCTTTTCCAGTTTGGTATGTAAATTTCGATGATGAAATTTTTGTAAAAGGAGAAGAAAATGTAATATCCTCTTCCGATGATATTACTATACATATGTACAAAATGATGTAATATGTTAATATACCCCTTTGGTGAAATAATAAAAAGAATTTTAAGTGTTTAGTAGAGAAATTTAATATTAGTAGAATTTTCGAAAGAATTGGGAATAAATGTAAATTATAAAAAAAAGTTGAGGAACACATGAGAAAAATATAAGATATTTGGAAAGAATGGCAAAATTATAAATAAAGCGAAAGGACAAGGACATTGGAGAAAAATAGAGAATTCTTTAGAACGTGGCAAAGTTATAATTTTAAGGAACTTTAAGGATACAAGACGAGCTTAACCCACACTTATAAATAGGCATGTGTGGGTGAGAATCACCGAGAGAAAGAGAAAGTGTGGAAACGGGAGAAGAAAATCTAGAGCTAGAATAAGAGCCTGTCGCCAAAATAAAGGAGCAAGCTGCTGCCGCTGATTTAAGCAATTTCTACAGTTTGTGAAGGGCGATTAGGCTACCGGAGGTGAAAAGCAAACTTGGGAACCAGATTTGATAAGGATTAAGTAGTAAGGTTGATTGTTTATAGTGTTATTTTTGTGGAAAAGCTGTTGAGAACAGCCAATTTCATTTGAAATTGACGGGATTTCTATACGTGAAGCCGAAGATTTGAAGTAGCTCGCTAGTGGGGAAAGCAAGGCAAAAAGGCTAAGAATTGGTAAGTGATGTAGCTAAGAAAATATGTTGATTTAAGATAGTTTGATAACCTGTTTAATGTGCTTAAGTCGATCATGGAACCTGTTGAGGTTGCGATCTAGGTTGAGATGAGAATTGATGGTATGTTAAGTATATGTTTGGAAATTTAAGTGAGGTAAGCGATGTGTAAATGCGGATGTGTGTGTGTAAATTCTTGAAAAAGAGTGCTAAGGGTAAAATGCGTGAGCTAGGGCAGGAGCTCGCGAGGTGCGAGCTGGGTGAATACTTGCAACCCTTTTCAACGCTGGTCGAATTGGCTTGAAGTGCGAGATCACAGGAAGTGAGCTGAGTAATGTCCTAGACCACCATACTGCCTATTCGAGCTGGACTAAAGTAGAAGCTTGTAAGGACGAGTTAGTTAAAGGTAGCAGCAGTAGGGTGTAAGCTGGACAAAGTTGGAGAGTTAAGCTGAGCTAGAGGGTAACAGCTCGTTAAAAGGGTAAGCTGAGCGAGCTCGCTGAGTTAGGAATGTCATCAATATAGGTTGAGCTGAATGCGAGCTGGAGCTTGTAGCTCGAGCTAAAAGGGACAATGTAGTCCATTGTAACTCGAGTGAAGTAGAGGTGATAGAGTTGATTCAAAGTTGAAGGCCCCACGAGCTAAGTTGAGATTTCTTGTATGACTAAGTGTAGGTAGTGTAACCAGCTGAAGATGTCGTTAAAGCAGAAGTAATTCAAGTAGATTGGGAAGCAAGTAGTAATTGTACAAAATATTTTTATTAAATAATTTTTAGTTTACTATGCAAATATATTTCATAACTTTTCATTTATTGTTTAGCTTAGAAAATATCTTTATATTTTTGCATGAGAATAAATAGTTTATATATGGTATGCTATATATATATATAGTATTTCTTTATATAGCACGAAAGAGAAATAGATTTAAAATATAGAAAAAAAAAATGTTTTCAAACCTAATTGACGACCCAAGCTTTTATAGATAGACCTTCTAGCATAGACTTAGTTGGTATAGCTCGCAGTATGTGACAAGTGTTGAGAAGGCTAATCCTGCTAACATCGGGAGGATCAAGTATGTCGTGTTTGTCAGTCGCTCTCTATACTTGTCGGGTATTATCTCGATGCACGGTATACGATGATAGTTTCACGTCGTCGTTACGAGCTGTCTTTGTAACTTTGTCATGGTAAGTGATGCTAGCCTTTGCATCATGTGACCCTTCCACACTGAGAGGAGCTGGTCTGACCGCTTATGTGGTTTTAGCTTTCCTTGGGTTTCCATTAGAGCTTTTTAGAAAGAAAAGTATACCATTAAAAAGCAGATTTTAAAAAGAAAATGTTTCTAGAGCACTAAACGTTTTAACAGTTTTAAACAAGCTTTTGAAATTTTATAAAAACCCAAATTTTAGAAATAAAATTATTTTTAAAGAAAAATGTTTTCAAAATATTTTCGAAAAAAAAAATTTAAATGTAAATACATTTGCACTCATTGAGTTTTGTGGCTTATAATGCTTTTATTTCAAAAACCTCTCCAGGTGTAGGAACAGGTAATCTAAGTATCAGAGCGCCTCCGTTCAGACTAGGGGGGTCCTTCGACTGACAATGCTGCTTAATCTTTTTGTGTAAAACTTGTGATTTAAATTTTAATCATGTAATTTGCATATTTTCAGATTTATGAACAAATATTGTATAATCTTTATGAATGCATGCATGTTATTAGATATCTACCTATTTATGATAATATTTCCAAATTACAAGTTTATTATTCGACGTAAATTTGAAATGAAATTTTAAAATCGTATGATTTTATATGTTAGAATTTGAATAATAGTTAAGGGTTTGCTCCACGGTATCTCTTTAGTGTCTTGTTAGTTAGACTTCAGAAGGGTTTTGTGAGATACTCAATAGGATCATTGGATTCATTAGAGGGAATCCAAATCGGATCTTGTCACCTGCGATTTCTCGGGCACTACTTGCAAATGATGCCTATAAACAAATTCCAGACGCTTATCATCCATCTTTAGGAAAGAAAATAGCAAATAAATCAAGCCTAGATGCAAAAACATCATTATCAAAAACAAAAAAACTGGAAAAAAAAAAAATTGATTTGAGATAGATTAGTCCATTTATCCTAGTTGCTTAAAGAAATCAAATAAATAGGCTCATTTATCCTAGTTGCTTGTTGGATTTGAAGTCACCAAGCAACTGTGATAAATGGGCCAATTAATCCTAGTTTCTTAGAGCACCTAGAGTAAAGGAGCTCATTTATCTCTTGCTTGGTGGATTTGAAGTCACGAAGCAACCAGGATAAATGGGCCAATTTATCCCGATTGTTTGAAGAAACCGAGATAAATGAGTCAATTTATCACGATTTCTTGCTGACTAATCAATTCTACTAAGCAATCGAGATAAATAAGCCCATGACGAAACTGAGATAAATGAGCATATTTATCCCGATTGATTGACGAAATCGAGACAAATGTGATAATTTATATATGTTTCTATTTCCTAAATGCGAAAACGAAATCTCACCAAAATCATCATTTTCTAACTTTAAATCACATTATCAATCACATTGAACTGTATTTATCAAAACCCAAGAACCATTTTTTTAAAAAAAAAAAAAAACCTCAAAAAATAAAAATAAAAATAAAAACAAGAAAAGGCGAGTCGAATGCATACCATTCTAATGGGAGAGAATGGTAGTGTTGCTTGGTGGTCCATGTGAGCAGTTCTGATCAACAATGGTCAATAGATGCTGGTGGGTTCTACATACTCTGAAACAAAATGTTGAAAGTGAAGAGAATGAGTGGTCAACTCGTGAAGCTCATGTTTTAATGTGTGAGGATATTTTGGTACTTTTGTATTTCAATTTTTTTTTTCAAGTTCAAATGATAAGGGTACAGTGTAAAATTTGTTGTAGGGGCAATTTGGTAATCTGAGTATGGAATGCAATTAGTTTGTTTAAGGGGCTGAAATGTTATTTTATTTGGGATGGGCCAATCTTTTGAATTCTGGCTATGCAATTAGTATGTTTAAGAGGCTGAAAACGTAATTTTATTTGGGATGGGGCCAAAATGAATTTTTCTTTTGAATTCTTGTCAGTTTTTGAAATTCTTCAAAAAATAATCACAGGGTTGACCAAGCTTTGTCAAACTAGCGGCTTGAACTCTTCAATGCAGTCGTGCACAGTTAAGGCAACTCTTCAGTGCAGCTTGAACGCCAAGCGTTCTCAGGTTGTGCTCTTGGAATTAAATGCTCAATGTTAGTTATTGATAGAAGGCCAGGGCAGCCTCTTGATTGTATATTAACAACTATGAACTTTAAAGGCCATGTGTTTTGACATGTTTATCTCCCTAACCACTCTGCATTTTTTTGCCATTGAAGGAGCTAAAGAAAACGCGAAGATCAACTCATACAAGGGTTGCAGGCACAAAATGTAAGAATGGAGGTGCAAAATAAAAAACAAGCCGCCTTATCCTTTACCGCTTTTTAAATTGTTGTAAAAGTTGCACTTTATGGGATTTACAAATGTTGCATAAATAATAAAAAATAAAATAAAATAAAATAAAATAACTCTAGTTACTACTACTTTTTTTTTTTTTTTAGTACAGGCACTGTAACTGGAAAGACCGGGATCAATCGAGATAGGACACTAGTGGCACGGCCCGGACGACAATTCCCAAGTTGAAGGGAACAACCCCCACGAAGACAGAGAGGGAAACCCACACGAAGATAGAAGATCAACCCATACACGATGGTGGGAGATCGAAATGACTATATTTATAAGTATTATTATATTAGATTATATATTATATTATTATATTACATGAGAATTTGGATTTTGAGGGAAAGGAGTGTCGAACCATGCCTCTGACAAAAGAGGCATGGTTGGTTGCTGGCACCAACCAATTGCGCCAGCAACCAAGTGACCTATCTACTACTACCTTATTTGCAACAATTCTAAAAAAACCCGCTGCTGATAAGGTCAAATGGCAGCATTTTTCTCTAAACGTCCTATAATTGATATTGGAAAAAAATATATTTTTGTAGTGTAGGTAATGATATGAGAAAAAAAAAATTCAAAAAGAAATCTTATAATTTAATTGTATTATTAAAATAGTACAATAGATCAGGTATTTTTTTTTTTTAAGAATTTTACTAATTCAATGGTATTATTAAATAGTTGTAAGGTTAGGTTAGTTGATACGTAAACTGCATACCTTCTTCTACAGCACCATAGCCTTTGTATTTTGAAAACGAATTATTACATATATACCGTAAATGTCACATATATTACATATTTAAATTTTCTTGAGTTATATTGTTTTAGGGAAGGGGGAGGGGGTGGGCCATATAGGGATGGAGCCAGGATTTTGATATTGAGGCCGAAGAAAAATTTAATTTTAAGTTAACAGAAATCAAATGTACTAATATTTTAAAAATAAGTTATTCAAATTAAACTTAAACACCTACTATAATGGTATTAAAATTAGAGTAATATTATACTATCCAAATTTTTGCTCAAATGATATGGTAAGCTTATTTGTAACCACCACATCATCAATACATCATCGTATAATTAATTTGATTGCTACAAATAATCTTATCACATCATTTAAGTAAGAAATTTGAATAAATTTTTGCGAAGTCTCACATTATTGTAAAAATTTAGATATAAATAAACACTGCTTTTGTGAATCAAATAAAAAAATAATAATTATATAAAACATATATTCTTTTTCTTAAAAGATTCTATGTAAAATATTTATTAAGTTATCAATCTAGAGAAAATTTATTTCTATATTAATCCAAATAATTTATCTCAAAGAAATAAATTTCAATGGACTATACATAATATAAGCATAAAAGAGTTGTAGAAAAAATTATAAGAATGTCAAGTAAAAATGTATTATAAGAGTATTAACATTTGTAAAGGTACTTTGAAATAGCTTAATTATCTCTTTTTAAATTATTTGATGTATGGCTATATTAGTAATTAAAAAATTTATTAAAAAAAAATGGTATAGGGAGAACCTTTTTGGGTAGCAATAGAATCACCCTATTTGTAATTCTCATAAAACAAAAAATCAAAACAATACACATAAAAATAGATATAAAATTATGACTGCATAATCAACAAAACTGTGTAAATCTTGTATCAATATATAGTAATTAAAATCTAGATAAAATAGATCTCCTAAAATTTAAAAAAATTAATTAATTAAATTATTAAAATTAAAATCTAGATAAGACGTGTTCTAAAATTGGTATAAATATATGTAATTAATAGATGTAAATGAATTATTAAAAAAAAAATAATGGCTTAGTGGTTGAAGGGGCAATTGGAAGACCCGAATTCACATTGACTTGGCAAAATTAATAAGGACATGAATTGGGCTACAATATAAATTTTTAAAATGGGAAGCGATATTTTCACCCCTTAAAAACTATAACCCCATTAAGATTTTAAAAAAATCATATTTTATAAGTATAACCTATATATTATCAATTATGTTTATTCATTTATTTATTTTTGAAATATTATAGGTAAATAACTATAAAGATAATTAAATTAATTAAATTAGAACATTCTTTTTTAAGCATGTTTTGATGCTCTATTGTTTTGTTTCATGTTCATACCTTCTCTACCTTGTGTTTTCTCTCATCTTCACTCAAAATTCTTATATTTTATCAAAGCCCTAGATGTAAAACTATCAAATAAAACTAAAAACCTCAATGTTCACTTAAGCTAAAAAAAGAAAAAAAAAACACAAAACACAAAACACAAAACTCTTCAAATTTAGACCTCCATTTTTACTGCATATAAAACCTCTCAAAACACAAGAAAAAACTCTCATATTTAATTACCCTTTATCAAAACAAATCAAGTTTTTTTATTGAGATTTGAAGTTGGACTATTCAAATTTAATTATAATAATAACAATATCATATTTTAATTAATGTGTTAATAATTAAATTTAAGGGTAATATTAGAATATTAAAATTATATAAATTAAGGGATGTACATACGATTAAAGGGAGGGAAATATGACCGCTCTTTAAAAATTTTGCTGGGCCCAATTAATTTTACCGAGTCGACTGAATTCGGGTCTTCTAGCCATGGCCCCTGTGATACCCTTCTCTCTCCACCACTAGAGCCAAGAATGTAAGGCTGGTTGGTTTTCAAACGAGGAGTGTGTGCAGAAGCTTTTGCATGCAACCAACAGCCTCACAGCATTATTATAATCCTTTTAGCAAATTTTGCTGCCTAGTTTTCGATCCAAGGACCTATGAGTAACGATGAAGCATGGTCAAGTGACCCTCTTAATTAAATCCTGAAGTTAGTAATTGATGATCCGGTGGATGATATGTTGGATCATTTGGAATGTTAGTTATTGATGGAAGGCCTCTATATAGTCAATTATGATAATGAACAACTACTATCCACAAAGGTGTGTTTGGTGCACTGTATAGTGAGGGAGATTGATATCACGCCAAAATTCGTTTTTTAATTTGATGTTTGTTGCTTATATGGAATTCCAATAGTTACATTTCCAAACTCTACGTTATGGTTGTACTTTTCTTTTTATTTTTAATTATTTAAAATTAAGTTTAAATAGTCAGAAAATATTGAGAATATAATCAATTTATAATATTTTAATGAAAATATAATTTTTTTTGGTAGATTGATTATAAATTTTTTTAGTAATGAATTTTTTAAATAATTATATCTGTTAGCAATATACATCATGTACTGTAATCAAAAGAACGGTAAGAAAAACAAGCCAAATTTTCAACAATTGTCCTTGAAAGTAGAGTTGTTCAACCAATTTTAACTTCAATCACCTAATGGAATCTAAAGTTCTATACACAAAGTAAGTGCCCTTACTTTGATCTTCTTTGCTTTGGTTTTTGTGTTTTGTATGTGTTCTTAAAACTTGCTTGGTGGTTCAGTTGAATAAAAACACATTCAACCAACATATTTAAACATACATGTATATAATTGCCAAAGTATTTACAACCTGGTAACTGCATGCAATTGCATAAGCAGTTGTTCAATCACATCCAAACTTTGATTTGGACTGGGTCTTAGGTTCGAGTCATAGGTTTAAGTCATCTGGAGTGGACCTAAACCTTAACCTAATAACCCAACATCTTCCACTCATACAAGATGAAACAAATAGATCTCATAGAAAAAACACTAATAACTCCTCTAAAATATGTTAAGGCATTCATACGAACAAATATACTATGTGAACTATGAATAAATAATATAATAAAGCTTATTTCTCAAATCTCAATTGTACTACTTTACAAGAGATTGAAAACTTGTTCATTATCATGTCTTAGATTTAATAAAATTTTATTTGTTCAAGCATACTTAATCTCTCAAAATAATATGTTTGATCCTACAATATTCCATATAATTATAATTATAATTCCAAATTACAATTTGTCGATATGTAAATATGTGAATAAAATAAAATTCATTAAATATTTCTATTTCATTTTCATCTCTCAGTCAACCAAAATTTACCGACACCAAAGATATGTCTCATAAGCTAAATTAACATATCCATAATAAACACAATATTGATATAGATATCACTTTGTTACTTTAAGACAAAGAAAATTGTCATTAAAGATATAGTTTGAACTTTTAAAGAAACATCAATGGAATTCACGGTGAGAAATTAGAGATAAATTCACTTCTTTTTCATAGCAGTCACAATGAGCACATGTGATATAAAACACATGATATAATGAATCTTGTCCTTAAATAAGAATCTGTATGACTTTAAAGTTAAACTTATTCATTGTACATATTGTAGTTCAGTCACTCTCTTTGTGTCTAACCTGAATTTTTAGAAGCTTGCCTTTCAAGCTCGTATTATCAAGAAACTCTATATGGTTTAATTAGAGTTTCATGATGGTAGGATATATCATGAGTGGTTCAATAAAAAATTTTAGGTAGAACCTCATCTTGACTATAGTCAAGACGATATTTATATATTTAAGCCCCAAAAGAATAACCCCATCTAACTCTGAAATATTGGATAATACTTATGTTTCTAGCTTGAGATTATTGTTAAATCTCATCCTACATAGATTGTAGACTTAGGAGACACAGACTACATACCTAGAGATAGAGAAACATTTGTAGGGTACCAACAGATCAGCCAAGAAACATGATGGATTTACATAGAGAACGACACTAGAAGGTTGAAGTTAAATGAGTTGGGACCTACAAAGTGATTCTGTAAGGTGACCAAGTATTGTATCTCCATGATGTCTTGTATGCTCTAGAGATTCAATGAAATCTTATCTCTATAATTGTCCTTCTAGGTTTAGGATACATCTGGACTTTTCTTAGTGATTGTCTTAAACTTTATTTAAACTCAATGTATTTAGGTACTAGATATTTGATGGATGGTTTCATTGTATTAAATATTAAGTTCTGTGGTACTTTTAATGACAATAGTTATTTTCATTGATTACTTGACAATATTGATGTTAATACTTGGCATGCCAAACTAGAGTATATCAAGCAGGATTGAATGAATAAATTGGCCAAATAGAGATTCTTAGGTCACCTTAGTAAGATAAAATTCCCTATATGTGAAAGTTGTTTAACAGAACAATCAACTAGAAAACTATTTGGAAAAGAAATTAGAGTTAAGAATCCATTACAATTAATTCATTCTGACATCTGTGGACTAATGAATGTGAGAGCATGAAATGGTCTCTTATATTTTATAACATTCATAGATGCTTATACTCTATTTAGTCATGTCTATCTGATCTCCCATAAATTTGAAGCATTAGATTATTTTAGAATGTATATAAACTTGGTGAAGAGTTAGTTGTAACAAAATTTTTTTTAAAATTTTCCATCATCGATTTTTAAATTGGGCTACAATTAAGGGCATGATTAGGGGTGGACGCGGGTCGGGTCGGGTCGGTTTTAGCCAAAACCGATTTTAATCAGATTTCACTTTGCAAAACCGACCCAACCAGAATTATGGATAAAACCCGACCTAAACCAACTAATATCGAGTTGGTTCGGTCTGGTCGGTTTTAGTCGGTTTCAGGTTTTCAATAGTTCAATAACAAATCCAACTTGAAATTGAACCACCAATATACACTTCACATTTTACCATTTCTATTTCAGAAAAAATATATAATAGTTCACATATCAAAATACCAAAATCAAAATATGCTTCACAGATTATCAATTACATTTCAGAAAAAATATTTACTAGTTCACATCAAAATCACAATTATTAGTTCAAAAAACTAAAATCAATTAAACACCACACAAACAGTGAAACAGAACCAGTTCCATTTCAGAAAAAAAAATTACCAGTTCACCAAAATCACCATTACCAATTCAAAAAACCAAAAGCAATCAAACACCACACAAACAAAATTTTCACTTTGCATATGATAAGAAAACAAATTAAAAGAACAACCAAAACCTAATTACTATTAGTTCCAGTCTTTCCAAAAAAATCCATCACCATAGAAAATGATGAGAGCTTGAACTTGAAGAACCCACCACAAATCAGAGAAGAGGGTGAGAGGAGTAAAGTGATGAACCAAGGCAGAGGGTGAGACTGAGAGTGTAGGCGTCAGTAACTATAGTGATGAATTCGACCTCTCTTTGAATCACAGCGTTTCCGACGTACGGCTGTTGTCATTAGGTGTGGTCGTGTTCGGCAACAGCGAAAGGTCGACAGGGATATCAGCGGTGGCAGTGGAGTCATTCAAGAGAGGTTTGGAGATATGGAGACAAGAGAGGCTGGGAGATGTGGAGACAAGAAGGGCTTAGAGACATCGCCAGTGGCCACGGCAATAGGGAAATCTTGGGCGGGACCACAGGAGAGAGAGGATCAGTGACGGCAATGGAGTCGTTCAAGAGGGGTTTAAAGATGTGGAGATAAGAGAGGCTGGGAGATGTGGAGACAAGAGGGGCTTAGAGACGTCGTCAGCATCAGCGGCAGTAGGGAAATCTTGGGCGGGATCGCGGGAGAGAGAAGGAAGGGAAGCGGCTAGGGTTAACTGAAGTTTGAAGAGGTGAGTGAAAAATGAGTTAGGTTAGGGACTTAGGCATTTGGCCTGTGGTGGGCTGGTAGGTTTTATATAAATTTTTTTTATTTATTTTTTAAATGATGTCGGTTTCGATTTCGAGTCGGTTTTTTAACCCAAAACTGATCCAAAACAAATTGGTTTTCTACTCTTAAAACCGAACCAACCCGAATCACAAATGAAACCCGATATTTTTAGGCCGAATCAGTTCGGGCCGGGTTAGTTTTGGTTATTTTGCCCACCCCTAGGCATGACTGGTTGAAATTTTTATAATTTTTCCGGTGGTCAAATGACTTAAATTTGGTTTGCAATTAAGGAAAATTGGTGGAAATAAATTTGGAGGAAAATAGAAACCTTATATCTCCTAATCACTATAATTAGGTTTGAGGTTATATATATATATATATATATTTTTTATTCTCAACAGCCACTTCTCTCTCTTGAAAACTTTCATATATCATTTAAAATTCTTTTCTCCATTAATAGAGTTGAAACCTTCAAACCATAACAATATTGGAAATCGATGTTTATTGTGAAAGTGTTTGGGAATAAAGTAGGTCTTCTTCCCTTTCTTTCATATTTTTCTTTTAATATTATAAGTTTATGGTATTGGTATCATATTGTTTACGTTTAGAGTTATTTCAAAATAAAATTAGAATTTTTATGGATTTGTTTTAGAAGAAATAGAAGTTGCTAGAAATTTTACTTCATAGTAAACCTATCAATTTTGTTTATTTGTATCAGTAGGCAAATGAAGATGCAAAATTATAAAATTTGGGATGAATGATCTTTAGGATATTAGGTTATACCTTGTAAAATTGGTCATAAGAAAAGTATGAATCAATCAAAAATTTGTGTTCACCTCTTACTTGGTAAAATAAAAATCTAGACAGCACTAAACTAAGTTGGATCTCGAAATTGTTGGACATGCAGTTAATATTATTTTAGTCTCATTAAATTTTTGGTCAAACCATTATGAGTCTTCTTTAAGTAATTAAAATTTTAAGGATTATTATGGAGTGGTGTAATTTTAAAATTCGGACATCAAGGGCTATTCAGTTTCAAAACTGATGTCAGTACAATCCTAGTTTTGATTCAGAGGTTTAAGTTGATAGGTTAATAGAGGTATTTAAGACTAGAAATTTTTATAGTATTTATTCTAGGCCTTTAAAACCTATATATACATTTTTGGGATGATTGGTTTTATATACAATTTATTAAAAATAGAGAAAATGGACTGCATCAATATAAGCAGTGTTGACAGTAATGAATTTTAATGGTATTTGGAATTAGATTATTTTAGGAAGTTACGATTTCTCATAAACTTATACAAAAGAGTCTCGTGATATGATTTTAGGTTGATAATGAGATTAATTCATAAAGTTATTTTATCTATTTGGATAAGCAAAAAAGGTAAGTAAACATTACACATTAGCTTAATATATTATGTGTTCGATGTCAAAAATATTTTTATTGGTGTTCTTAAACAATGAAATAAAACCTTAAATGTTATTTTTCATTATGTTCTATTTAAATGATTTTGTATCATCAAATATATATCTTTTATAAAATGTTGGATTCTATTAAAAAGTATTGTCTTTCTATTTGCAAAGTATGATATGCTCTATCAAAAGTTTTCCTAAATATTTGAAAGTATCATATATATTGTAATCATTATTATAATGAAAATGTTTTGACTCATCTACCTGTAGTTTATTTAATTGTATTGGGCTAAGCATCGAGATTACTGGTACCATAATTATATTATAATGGTCCAGCTGGAATATTTATTGTTACGCAACAATAATTGTGCTGGCCTTACACCAGGATTACAAGTGCTAATTATATTAGCCCCACACCAAAATTACAAGTGTTAATTGTATTGGTCCCACATTGGAATTAAAGCTGCTACGATTGTATCGTATTGTCCGAATTACTGAAATTGAGAATGATATTACATGACAAGAGTCACTTTCATTTTATTTAAATTCGTATATGGAATGTTTTCAATTATTTTGACTTCGGTTTAAATATTGAGTGTTTTTTATATCGTATTGTTAAACGTTTTATTGGTTTTATGATATTCACCATTATTTTGTTTATTTTAAATACTAAACATTTTCCATATCATATTGTTAAACATTTTACTAGTTTTATTATACTCACAATTATTTTCTTTACTTTAAATACTGAAAATTTTCATATCATATTGTCAAACATTTTGTTGACACTATTATATTCACAATTATTTTAATTAACATGAAATTATGACTTTATTTTTATTGTAAAGTTATATTATAAAGTTATGATATTATCTTCTTATTACACGTTATATCGTAATATATAATATTTACCCATTAAGTTGACAGATCATCCCTCGTCCCTGCTATTTTTACAGATTAGTAGACTTTATATGTCTTAAGAAACAACTTTGAGTTATTTGTGTCACTTGGAGGAGATTTCATTTAAGTTTGCTCATTTGATAGGAGTTACATGTAAGAATTGATTTTGAAGGATCGTGGATTTGAGTTGTATAACGTTTATTGAGGTGTTAAGACAGATTCGTGTTATTGAATTAAATACTTTATGAAATTATTCTTTAATTGTGTTTTAGATTTGAAGATCTAAGTGTTTAATTGAACATTTCATTATAATAGTTTTTATGGCCAATTGAGATGTTACATTAGTTAAATAGAATTGTTAAGGTTTTGCGAACTAATCAAGAACGAGAATATCTTTCTAAACAGTTTAAAATATTATGTTATAAGAAATGCAGTGATAGACATTTGACCCTTCCTATGACTCCACAATAAAATGGTGCGGTGGATATAAGGAATAGAACATTTTTAGAAATGGTAAGATCTATGGTGGCATAAGCGAATCTTTTAATAACTTACTAGGGAGAGACACTATTAACAGCTGTTTATATTCTAAATAGGATTCCTACTACGTCCATATCTTACACGTCCTATGAATTATAGACAGCTGCTTATGTTCCAATAACTTGATCTCACTTGTATGCTATGGGGTAGGATATGTATATGATCTTTCTAGCAAATATAGAAAGCTACGTACTAGGGGAAAAAATGTATTTTTGTTAGATAGTCTAAGCCTTCAACAGGATATCATGGGATGTGAACTTCGTAAAGAATGAATTTTCTAGCAGATGTGAGGTTTAAAAGGAATTTCAATTTTATGAGTTGAATTATTCGGACAATGTTCCACATCTGAATACTCAATCAGAGATAGATAAAGAGTTACTTAAACACTCTTATCCCTAGTGTGAGTGATATAGCTATTGAAATGACTTGGTCATTTATTTATGATGGAAGCGAAGGAAATAATGAGTTAATTCTTTAGAATTCATAGAAGAAGTTGTAAAGCTATTCCTCATTATCGATTTGAGATTGAAGGGGAAACTTTTATGCTTGCTTCTCATGATAGTGATGAACCCAATGACGTGAATGAGACTCTCAACTCACCTACTATAGAATTTTGGATTAAAATCATGCAAAAAGAGATAGAGTCAATGAAAAACAACCATATCTAGGATCTGGTCGACTTACTGTCTAGTCAGAAAGCCACTAGAAATAAGTGAGTTCTCTATATCAAGCATAAGATAGATGTCTCAATAGAGAGATATAAGATGATGTTAGTAATGAAAGGATATACTTAATAGAATGGTATAGACTATGAATAAACTTTCTCTCTTATGAGATATCTCAATAGAGAGATATAAGATGATGTTAGTAATGAAAGGATATACTTAATAGAATGGTATAGACTATGAATAAACCTTCTCTCTTATGTTAATATTTACTTACATTCGCATTATACTAGCTATCCTTACACATATGGACCTAGAGTTATATTAGATGGATCTAAAGACAATATTTCTTAATGAAAAACTAGAGGAGGAAATTTATATGGAACAACCAAAGAATTTCATCCAAACAATGGTACCTTCGTTTCCATAAGTCAATTATGTCCTATGGATTTTAGATGACCAAAGAAGACCATTGCCTATATGTTAAGCAAGTAAAAGCTAAGTTTGTAATACTATCTTTATATATGGATGATATTCTGTCAATCATAAATGATAAGGAGTTTATTATAACCACAAATGACTAGTTATCTTCAACTTTTGATATGAAAGTATGAGAGAAATTACCTATATTTTAAGAGTTAAAATTGTTAGAAATCGTTCAAAGATAATTATGGCTTTGTCACAAGATCTGTATATTAAAAAAATTCTCAAACGATTTTATATGACTGACTATAAACCTATGGATACTCTCATCTTAAAGATGTGCATTAAGACTTCACAAAAGCATGAACAGATACAAAGACGTCTTTATTTCAGTGTCATCGAAAGTATCATATATGCTATGATATGCACGAGACCTGATATTTTTATATAGTTAGACTTGTAAGTAGATATTAATTTAATCCTGAACAAAATCATTAGATTGCAGTGAAAAAAATATTAACATATCTTAAGAGGACTGCAACTACTCCCTATGTTACCAAGACAACAGCATGTGCTTGATTGGGTACGCAGACGCTGATTGAAGAGTGATAGACTATTTTAATAATGCTTTAGACATATGCAAGTATATATGGTTTATTGTGTATATAGCCACGAGTTAAGGTCGATTCCATAAGGATGGATAGAAACTTTGCACTAAATACCAAAATTGATTAAAAACAAAATTATCCAAACTAGGGAAAATTTATTTGATTACAAGAAATTAAAGTAAGAAAATTAAATTAACAATTGAAATTAAACTAAACAAGAAATCAGCAATTGGCTAGTGTCCAAACATACAATTTCACTTAACTATTTCATTTAATTTATTCTAATAAACTTAAAGATAATTTTTATTTTGTATTTAATTGGACAATTCTAAAATATTTGTAGGTCGCTCTCGATGGTCGAACAAACATACCCAAAAAAATTAACCTGACTCTATCTCTATGTAGATTAATTAGTTTAAATTCATTAAGATCAAATTATCCTTACACGATTACACAACCTAGATAAGTATATCTCTATCCTATATGAATTATGCTAACTTATTGATTTCTAAACACATCATGTCTGTCTCGGATATATTATGACTGCAAAATCTAATCAATTAACAGGATTAAATTAATTGACAGCATTAAATACTAATAAAATAGAATACAAAAATAAAAATCAGTTTTAAAAATATTCCTAAATCATTAAATAAATTAAAATAATAGTTAAGCTACATTATAGTCTAGATTCAACAAAAATTAGTTCAACATAATTAAAGCTAAAGCAATAAGTCAACAAGAACCATTTCCATTATAAAACACTAAGAAGAAAAGAAAGTAAACTAATTTCTCCTCCATTTGAATATGCTCTGAAAATTATCTTGAACGAATATGTTTCTAGTTGATACTAACCTCAAACACTAACTTTGGTCAACTGATAAAAACTTATTTTGAATGATGAAAAACTGATGAATTTTCGTCTAAGAACTCACTTTATTTATAAGCATTAAGTAGGGCTTTTGTGAGATTTTTCAAGGGCTAAAGAGAAAATTTTGTAATCAAATCAATTCAGAATTCAACTTTATGTCTCCGTAATAAAAACCACGTGGTTTATTGATGCTTGAACACTTCAAGCTTCTAGAACCAACGACAAGTGATATAGGCAATTGGCGTGGCTTCAAAACACACGTGAACAACCAGTATCAATGGCACGACTTATTTTCCTATCCTCTCCCCATGTTTATAGCTCACGTCTGTGCGGCTTACTTATGTGACTTGTTGGCGTGGCCTCCAACTTCTTGCCACAAGCTATGACTCACCTTTTGTTAGTGTATTTCCACTTCACTTCAAATCCAAACTCTAAACTCCTATTTCATTTCATCTTCTCTTTTAATACTTATCTCTTCCAATTCAATCTTTATCCTTTTTTAAATTCAATCCTTATCACCATCGAATTTTATCCTTATCCATTCCAAAATTTGATCTCTCTTTTAACTTTTCTAGATAAACTTCTAACTCTAATCAAACTTTTATGATTAACCTTCTAATTTGAATCGAACTCTTCTTCTAAACTTGTAGGATTTCAAATCGAACTGAAACTCCCAAAAATTGTAAATAAATCAAAATTTACATATGAATTACCAACTTGCCTTTATTTTTCTCAATTTGTACAAAATTCTCAAAATTCGTCAAAAACAGCAAATTTACCCAAATTTTCATCACAAAAGCTTAATATACGAGCACTAAGGTATATTTTTCTGTTATCAAAGAGATGATTTGGATGAGCGAAAATCTACATTAGGTTATACATTTTTACTCAAACAATGTAGTATCTCTTGAAGTAGAAAGAAGTAGTCTTATACTATGTTGTTCACCATAGAAGCTGAATATATAACATGTTTAGTAGTAATACAAGAATTAGTCTGGCTCAAAGGAATCTTGAAGGATCTAAGTCTAAAAGCCTTTGCAAATAAGCTAAGTTCTATATACTAAGATAGTCAAACAACAATTTCATACGCCAAAGAAGCAAAATATCATGGTAAATCGAAGCATATAAAGACTAATTATAACTTCATCGAAGACAAAGTGATGAAAAAGAATATAACAATCAAGTATGTATCTACGTATGAGATGGTGGTTGATCCACTCACAAAAGCTATGACAAGAGATGTATTTATATCACATGATAGGTCTTTAGGTTTACATAGGTCGTAATGTTTTGGCTATTACATTAAAATATATACGTTTTATGAATAAATATGTCCTTCTTGATTATGTAATACTTGCACATATTCATTTCTTGTAAATTATATGTGAAAGTATGTCATCATGTTTGAGATTGGTATTTTTATACATATAGTTACCCTGATTGCTAGGACAGCAAGCCAAGATGAGACACATATTTCAGAGGATAATTATGATATTATTTTCTTAAGGCTTAAATACATGAAATGTCATCTTGAGTGTAGTTAAGATGAGGTTCGACCTAAAATTTATTATTGAACTGCTCATATTGTACCCTACCATTATGAAAACTTAATTAAGTTAGATGTGAGTTTCTTAATAATAGACACCTAAAAAGCAAGCTTTAAAGAACTCAAGTTAGGCATAAAGAGAGCAACTAAACCAATATCTATAAGTGAATAACTTAAACGTTAAAGACATAGGCATTCTTATTTAATGACAATATTCACTATGACATGTGTTTTATACAACATATGCTCATTATAACCGTCATGAAAAATTAGTAAATTTATCCCTAATTTCTCATTGTGTAAGTTCCATAGAAGTTTTTTAAAACTTCAAACTATATCCTCAATGATTGTTTTCTTTATCTCAAAGTAACAAAGTGATGTTTATATCATTAATGTATTTTTTATGACTATAATAATTCAGTCTAAGAGACGTATCTATAGTGCCAATCGTTTTTGTTGATTGAGGAATGTAAGTGAAACTAGATTTAACAAATTTTATTTATTCATATATTTACATATTGATAAATTATAATTTGGAATTACCATTGCAACTATATGGAATATTACAGGATCAAACATACTATTTTGAGGGATTGTATATGCTTGAACAGCAAAAAATTATGTTAAATATAGGACATGATAATAAACATATTTTCAATTTATTGTAAAATAGTACAATTGATATTTGAGAAACAAATTCTGTTATATATTATTTGTTCATAGGTTACACAGTGCATTTTTCAATATGAATGCCTTAACGCCTTATTCTAAACAAGTTTCGAATGTTTTTCAATGAGTTCTGTTTGGCTCATATTATGTGAGTGGGAGATGTTAGCCTATTGTTTCATGAGTTAAGTCCACCCAAGATGACCCAAACCTATGATCCGATCCAAATAAAAGTTTGAATGTGATTAAAAAATTGCTTATGCAGTTCGGAGCAATTACCAAATTATAACTACTTAGGCAGTTTTATATATATATATATATATGTATATTTATACGTATTTAAATAGGTTGGTTAGATGTGTTTTTATTTAACTAAACCACAAGGCAAGTTTTAAGACCACTAAACAAAAAACAGAAATCAAAACAAAGAAAACAGGATCAAAGCGAGGGCACTTACACTATGGATAGAACTTTAGGTTCCATTGGGTGATCAAAGTCAAATTGTCCTTGAAAGTAGAGTTGTTCAAATGGTTTTGACTTCAATCACCAGATGGAACCTAAAGTTCTATCCAAAGTGTAAGTGCCCCTACTTTAATCTTGTTTTCTCTATTTTGGCTTATTTGTCTTATATGTGTTCTTAAAATTTGTCCGGCAATTCTATTGAACAAACTCATCCAACCAACCTATTTAACTACTAAAGCAATTATAGCTACGTAACTACTCACAATAGCACAAACAGTTGTTCAATCACATCCAAACTTTAATTTGGATTGGGTAATGGGTTTGGATCATCTTGAATGAACTTGACCCATAACCTAATAACCCAACGTTATCTAACTCTAAAGCCATTTTTTTTTACTCATTATCCAATTCAATCTAATGCTACACCAACACATGACAATATTCAATCCAATACATTAATCAAATCAAATCCATTCAATCTAATCTAATCCACTGTAAACCATGGAAACCCAAACTATAAGGTTATGTGCTTATTTTTCATATTAGTTATTCTCTTTAAGTTTTCAATATTTTTGCCATTGGTGGAGTCTCAACCTTCTTTTTTTTTAGTCTTTGAGAGCATCTCTAATACTCTTATAGATTGTATAAATATAATATGTCACACAACATAAATAGACATCCAATGCAATTATCAGTATTCACTGTCAAGCTAAGGTGGCAAAAAAAAAAAAAAAAAAAAAAAAAAAAGATACTACCATTATGACCTCCTACTTTTAGAGAGTTTGTTCAACAGTCATTTTATTGCTGACTCAACAAGTCACATTCTCTTTTCCCTTTTTTCTTCAACTTTGCTTTCTCTCTTTGTCTCACTTTTTTTTTCTCTTTCTCACATGTTCAAACTCTCTTCTTCATCCATTTTTCTCTCTCTAGAAAATTTTTCAACTTGAAAGTTGTTCTTCTTTTTACTTTTTCAATGTCAGTTTTGGTAACCCTACAACAATGGTAGGGCTACACTCTAGTTTAAGCAAACCCTAATCTCATTGAATCAAGAAGATGGTCTTCAAGTCTTCTTCTCTTCCTTTTCGAAGAAATCTAACTCTTCCAGCCTAGATGAATCCTCCAATAGTCTCTGATCCTTTGGATCATCCAACTCCTCAATTTGATCCGATCTGTAAGAAGAAACCTTAATCTTCACCTAAAGACAAGGTTGCTTGCACCACACCTACTTCTAGTTTTACTTATAGACAAACCCAAGCAAAAGATGGACACAAAAAGCAAGGTATCAAAGCCAAAGAAACCACCCATAAACGAACAGCTACTACTAGTAGTACAACAACAAAAGCTTAACTAAATAGAAAAAGGCTAGATTGGATTCCACTAAAAAGGAGTGCTCATTTTGTTTCTTCGATACTAATGTCCTCTCTAGGGCTTAATCAGATAAAGACTTGCTCCAAGCCCTTGCCTTAAGAGAGCTTCTTTAGTTTTAATAGAGTAGATAGTAATAAGGGTTCTTCTATAGCCACTAGTAACTTATCAAGGATGCCGACGAGAAAAAGAAGTAGGTCGCCAGTAAAATGGGGATTTTGGATGACAATAGGGGTAGCTTTTATAATGTCTTGATTGCTAGTGGTGGGCAGTTAGGAGAACAAATTCCAAATGTGCAAGGGAGGTACCCACTACAAACTATTGAACTGTCTTATTTTGAAGTAGGTATACTTTGCTTTTATATCATTTTTGGTGGCCATTTGTTTGCATTCTTAGCAATTTTAAAAATTACAAGATGATTTTGATTGGATCAATAGAGAATTTGTATTATGAAGTTGAAACTTGCTTGTGGTTAATAATTAAGAAATTTTTTTTGTTAAATATATATATATATATATATATTAACACCTCATCAAAGTGTGTATTTTAAATGGAAGTATTAGAGAATAATTTTTAATTTAATTATTTATCAAATGATATTTATATCATATAAGAAATAAAAGTCTCCTAACATTGATGACATAATATTTTTTTTTTTCAAAAAAAAAAAAAAAAAAAACCACTCCATGAGGACATTGAAAATGCTCTTACCTCTTTATCAAACAACTAGTTTTTTCATCAGTCACTTGAACTTTACACAAACTAATTAATACAATCCTAATTCAATTCATTCACAAATTATGAGAACTTTGAACAAAAAAGTGTGTTTTAATTAAATAATTAATGCTTTTTGCTTTATCAAAAATACATTTTTGTGGAAAAGCATCTAGCTAGTAGATATTCCAGTAAAAAGCAAGAACACTCAAAAATCTCTCAAAAAGTACTTTGTGATCTATATAAATTTATATATCATACACGTATGCGAGATGTTAGAGATAAAAGACTTATAGATTTACTAGTTTATGGTTTATTCTTCACCAAGACAAAACAGTTTTTAATTTTTCATCAAATATTTAAGATGTAATATCTTTTAATGTGAAGCATAGAACAATTTGGATTAATCCACATGAAATACACTTTAAGGAGGGGTATTATATTAGAAACATTAAATCAAGGAAAAAAATTACAAAAATATGATAATGAATGGGAAATAAATAAGATCAATTCTTTCATTTATTAAATCAACATTGCTTCACGCATGATATCTTGAAGAGTTATAAAATCCCGCCTTTTATGGCCCATCTATACAAATATCATCATTGCCTGTGGCTGTGGAATACATATCTTAAAATCCAACAATAACTTCTACTGATACATGTATCAACGAAATAAAACCATTGTCTACGCCAATATGGGTTCAAATAAAGAATCAATACAAAACCCAGTGTTGTCGTGATGTAGGATGCAAAAGTGCTCCAATAGAGTGACACCATATCAATTGTAGATTCTTCTTCTTCTTCTCCAACATGAGATGGTGTTGGTGGTGGTGTTTTCGGCTCACTGCTACAACTCCTTTTGATTTGAGAACCGCAAAGACCAAGATTACCTCCATAATTGCTCTCATCAAAATTTGCAAACTGACCGCCAGTAGGAGTTGGACCAGATAAGTTGTTGAATGAGACATTGAAGATGGCTAAGCTATAAAGTTCAGTCAATTGTTGAGGAATTTGGCCACTTAACTTGTTCCAGGAAAGATCTAGACTTTCTATATTCTTGAGATTTGAGAAGCTCTTTGGTATTGATCCTGATAGGAAATTGTGAGATAAATTTATTGCATGAATGTTTCGAAGATAACCAATTTCTGAAGGGATGTCACCTGATAATTCATTTCCTGACAAATCTAGCCATACCATGTAGTCAAGAATGCTACCCACATAGGATTCATGTCTATTCTTTGTCACAAATTCTACAACTAATTCTTCATATGGCGCTACATACGTATCCATTTGATCGAACCCAAGAGTTAAATTGTAGGAATTAACTAAGAAATCAAGGCCGGGCACAATCCAACCAGATACAGGAAAAAGTCGATCGTCAAATTCATTTTCTTCTACCCATAAAAGCAAGTTAGTAAAGCATGAAGGAACTGTACCATTAAGTTTGTTGCGTGAAAGATCCAAAATGCTCATATCTTTTAATGTGCATAACTCACGTGGAATATGCCCCTTCAAATGATTTCCTCCTAGAAGAAGAAAACATAGCTTTGTATGATCAGCATCAATCTGATTCGGAATACTTCCAGAGAATTCATTTTCTCTCAAATCAAGCATCACTAGTTCAGAGCTTCTCAAAAATGCATTTGGGATTGATCCATTGATAGCGTTCTTTTGTAGGTAAAGGTACCTCACTGTGGAAAGATTTATGGAAGACGCCATGGATCCAGACAACCTATTTTCTGAAATATCTAAAAATTCAAGCCATTTAATGTTACTCAATTCAATGGGAACACCACCTTTGAAAAGATTATTTGACATTAAAAGAACCCAAAGATCTGAGAAATTTCCTATCCAATGAGGAATTTGACCAGAAGAAAAATTATCGGATAAATCTAAAACAGTTAATGAGCTGGCCTTTGATAATCCAACTTGAATCTTTCCACTAAACTGGTTATTGTCCAAATATAACCAATTTAATTTAGTCATGTTCATGAACTCAGGATAAATTTCTCCGTGGAAATTGTTATTTGAAAGGCTCAAGAGTTCCAATGAAAAACAACCAGAGACAAGCGCTCTTGGTAACTCACCAGAGAAATTATTGCTAGACAAATCGAGTGCATGTCTCTGGTTGTTTTTCATTGGAACTCTCTTGAGCCTTTCAAATAACAATTTCTTTTTTTTAATGATTTTACCTGCTCGAGAACATACATTGAAGTTTGACACTTGGGAAGAAACTGCAGAATTGGAATATCTACATATGCTTGGTTTTTGTGGTCTGTTATGGTTTTAACATTAATTTTATAGCATGGAAGTGACGTTCTTGCTATATATTTTCAGCACGGAGTCTCTGTTTTTCACGCCATCAGCCCTCCGTCATCTGATGTTTATGGTCATCGTCTGAGCACTTGCGGAATGGGAGGTGTTGGAAAGAAAGACAAGGTAAGAGAAGTTGTAAGTGGTTATGTTAGTCAATTGATTTCATCTCCAAATAACTTGTGGAATGTTATTAATTAGTTTTTGTTTTGGGTTTGGTGTTCGGATTTCTCCAAATCACTTGTTTCTATCATTGATTTCTCAGCACGCGGAAGAGTCTCCCTGACATCAGGTATGTTTGATTAAAACATTATTTCATCATGCTGAATTTTACCTTTTCAAAGAGTATATGTACAATTGTTCATCACATTAAACATTATTATCACTTTTTTTTATTTACTCATTCATATGTTGCCAAGTTTGATTTTGGGTTGTCAAGTGTTAATTGAAAATTTGAAATAGTTGATATAACCAAAATAGTAATTAAAAAAATAGTTCTTTTCCAAATCTTTAAAAAAATTAACAAAAATCCCAAATAGACTACCCAAATTCCCCAAAACTCATGTAACACATCGAATATCATCACTAAAATTCTCAAATTTTAACAAACACCACTCCAATTGATTTATGGTTATGAAGTTGGGACAATCTAATCAAGTCGCAACTTTGGTTAAACATACTCAAACCAGTAGCTGGGCAACAAACCATACATGATATAGCAACAGAGCAACTCATATATCATGACGTAGATGAGTCACATCATGTACAACTTCTAGTTAAACATTTGGGACAAGTAAAATCATCATAACATCTAGAAATACGCCAGTACTTAAGAATTGCGATGCTGAATTGTATGAGCATGAAAAGTTAGGTTATTGTGAAGCATCGTTTTTCCTAGTACAATAAGTAACAAAAACCAAAATTAACTATGCCATTAGATCTATCTAAACGGCTAAGGTATAACATTTGTTAACAAAACCCATCTCAACTTTTTTCTTAAATCCAAGTAAATCTGTCGACAAACTTAAATATCATAGGATGGTTTTAATGAACATTTGATAGCATCCCCTCTATTCTTCAACTCTACCATATAAAAGTATAACACAACAGTTATAAATAGTAGAACAACTGAACAAGCATTTTGGAACCTCTGTCCCTTTTTTCTCGAATACAAACACAATTAGACCCCGTTTGTTTCTCAAATGTAGACTGGGTTTAGACAATTTTTTTCGAAATTACCTATATCTGGTCAGGTCAAATGAGTATGAAGTAAATTATCCCATCCAATTACTATTCCACTAGGCAGTGAGAAAACAAACCTGTTGAAAACCACAGGTTTCTTCCTTTCTCTTTTCCTTTCTCAGCTCTATTCTGCTTCTCTCTTCTCAAGACCACAACCAGTTTCTTCCGTTTCTTCCATTTCTCAGCTCTGTTATGCTTCTCTCTCCTCAATACCGAACGGCCGACCGCCCTACTCGGACAAAGCGAGCAGTCATAGGGGATAATGGTGCCGCACCCTTCGTCGCTGCGAAGAGAAATAGAAAATGGGATTTTGGAGTCATTTTGAGGCTCTATGTTGAAGGAAACATGTGGTTTTTTGTGGGTGTGTAGGGAGATGGATTCTATAACAAAATTATTTTATTATTAAAATTTCTAAATTTTTATAAATATGTTTAAAAATTCATAATAATTTAATATAAAATACTTTGTTAGAAAATATAAAATACAAATCACCATGTTTCTAAAGATACGTCTCCATGATAACATGTTTTTATATGCATATTAGTTTGTCTCAGTTATGTTTTAGTGTAGGCATTAAGTCAAACCTTGTAAGTAAATTTGTTTTCACTTTTTATGATGACTTTACTAACCTTGTTATTTTAAATCATTGGCTCTTTTATAAAATGCATCTCCATGTTCTGATTTTTTCCACTGTTAATGTTAATTCTAACTTCCTCTTAATTTCAGGAATATGCGAATTGAAAAATCTTATTGAGTTGGATCTCAGTGGAAATCGTTTAGAAGGTCACCTGCCTATGTGTCTCAACAACTTGACTAAACTTCGAGCTCTTGAACTCTTATACAATCAATTAAGTGGGAACTTACCTTCTGCTTTAGGTAGCCTCATATCGCTTGAATATTTGTCTCTTCTAGGCAATAACTTTGGAGGTCTGTTCTCATTTAGTCCTCTAGCCAACCTCTCAAAGCTTGAGATATTCCGATTTTCAACCAAAAACAATACGGTAGAAATTGAGGATTTTCTCCCTCCACCGACACATCAATTGAAGATCCTATAGTTAAGTTACTGTAACTTACAAGCCATTCCCAGTTTTCTCATGTACCAACACAGTTTAGAATTCATTGACCTCTCTCATAATTTGTTGGTTGGAATGTTCCCCACTTGGCTTCTAAACAACAACACAAGACCGAAAGGTATGTCTTTGATGAATAATTCCTTGACTGGAAGTCTCCAACTGCCCAACTCCAAACATGGTCTACTTTAACTACAAATTTCCAACAACAATCTGAACGGCCAACTGCCAAAGAATATCAGTCTCATCCTTCCCAATTTGACTCATAGAGACTGGTCATTTCGCCCATGAGAGAAGGAATATAACCTTCAAAAGTACTTTCTGACAATGCTAGATGAGTCAAATTGGGAAGGATGAGACTGATATTCTTTGGCAGTTGGCCATTCAAATTGTTGTTGGAAATTTGTAGTTGAAGTAGACCATGTTTGGAGTTGGGCAGTTGGAGACTTCCAGTCAAGGAATTATTCATCAAAGACATACCTTTCGGTCTTGTGTTGTTGTTTAGAAGCCAAGTGGGGAACATTCCAACCAACAAATTATGAGAGAGGTCAATGAATTCTAAACTGTGTTGGTACATGAGAAAACTGGGAATGGCTTGTAAGTTACAGTAACTTAACTATAGGATCTTCAATTGATGTGTCGGTGGAGGGAGAAAATCCTCAATTTCTACCGTATTGTTTTTGGTTGAAAATCGGAATATCTCAAGCTTTGAGAGGTTGGCTAGAGGACTAAATGAGAACAGACCTCCAAAGTTATTGCCTAGAAGAGACAAATATTCAAGCGATATGAGGCTACCTAAAGCAGAAGGTAAGTTCCCACTTAATTGATTGTATAAGAGTTCAAGAGCTCGAAGTTTAGTCAAGTTGTTGAGACATATAGGCAGGTGACCTTCTAAACGATTTCCACTGAGATCCAACTCAATAAGATTTTTCAACTCGCATATTCCTGAAATTAAGAGGAAGTTAGAATTAACATTAACAGTGAAAAAAATCAGAATATGGAGATGCATTTTATAAAAGAACCAATGATTTAAAATAACAAGGTTAGTAAAGTCATCATAAAAAGTGAAAACAAATTTACTTACAAGGTTTGACTTAATGCCTACACTAAAACATAACTGAGACAAACTAATATGCATATAAAAACATGTTATCATGGAGAAGTATCTTTAGAAACATGGTGATTTGTATTTTATATTTTCTAACAAAGTATTTTATATTAAATTATTATGAATTTTTAAACATATTTATAAAAATTTAGAAATTTTAATAATAAAATAATTTTGTTATAGAATCCATCTCCCTACACACCCACAAAAAACCACATGCTTCCTTCAACATAGAGCCTCAAAATGACTCCAAAATCCCATTTTCTATTTCTCTTCGCAGCGACGAAGGGTGCGGCACCACTATCCCCTATGACTGCTCGCTTTGTCCGAGTAGGGCGGTCGGCCGTTCGGTATTGAGGAGAGAGAAGCATAACAGAGCTGAGAAATGGAAGAAACGGAAGAAACTGGTTGTGGTCTTGAGAAGAGAGAAGCAGAATAGAGCTGAGAAAGGAAAAGAGAAAGGAAGAAACCTATGGTTTTCAACAGGTTTGTTTTCTCACTGCCTAGTGGAATAGTAACTGGATGGGATAATTTACTTCATACTCATTTGACCTGACCAGATATAGGTAATTTCGATAAAAATTGTCTACACCCAGTCTACATCTGAGAAACAAACGGGACCTAATTGTGTTTGTATTCGAGAAAAAAGAGACAGAGGTTCCAAAATGCTTGTTCAGTTGTTCTACTATTTATAACTGTTGTGTTATACTTTTATATGGTAGAGTTGAAGAATAGAGGGGATGCTATCAAATGTTCATTAAAACCATCCTATGATATTTAAGTTTGTCGACAGATTTACTTGGATTTAAGAAAAAAGTTGAGATGGGTTTTGTTAACAAATGTTATACCTTAGCCGTTTAGATAGATCTAATGGCATAGTTAATTTTGGTTTTTGTTACTTATTGTACTAGGAAAAACGATGTTTCACAATAACCTAACTTTTCATGCTCATATAATTCAGCACCGCAATTCTTAAGTACTGGCGTATTTCTAGATGTTATGATGATTTTACTTGTCCCAAATGTTTAACTAGAAGTTGTACATGATGTGACTCATCTACGTCATGATATATGAGTTGCTCTGTTGCTATATCATGTATGGTTTGTTGCCCAGCTACTGGTTTGAGTATGTTTAACCAAAGTTGCGGCTTGATTAGGTTGTCCCAACTTCATAACCATAAATCAATTGGAGTGGTGTTTGCTGAAATTTGAGAATTTTAGTTATGATATTCGATGTGTTACATGAATTTTAGGGAATTTGGGTAGTCTATTTGGGATTTTTGTTAATTTTTTTAAAGATTTGGAAAAGAACTATTTTTTTAATTACTATTTTGGTTATATCAACTATTTCAAATTTTCAATTAGCACTTGACAACCCAAAATCAAACTTGGCAACATATGAATGAGTAAATAAAAAAAAGTGATAATAATGTTTAATGTGATGAACAATTGTACATATACTCTTTGAAAAGGTAAAATTCAGCATGATGAAATAATGTTTTAATCAAACATACCTGATGTTAGGGAGACCTTTCCACCTGCTGAGAAATCAATGATAGAAACAAGTGATTTGGAGAAATCCGAACACCAAACCCAAAACAAAAACTAATTAATAACATTCCACAAGTTATTTGGAGATGAAATCAATTGACTAACATAACCACTTACAACTTCTCTTACCTTATTTTTCTTTCCAACACCTCTCATTCCGCAAGTGCTTAGACAATGACGATAAACATCGGAGGGCTGACGGCAAGAAAAACAGAGACTCTGTGCTGCTTTACCTGTTAAATATATAGCCAGAACGTCACTTCCATGCTATAAAATTAATATTAAAACCATAACAGACCACAAAAACCAAGCATATGTACATATTCCAATTCTGCAATTTCTTCCCAAGAGTCAAACTTCAATGTATGTTCTCGACCAGGTAAAGTCATTGAAAAAAAAAGGTACTTTGGTTTATAACTTGCAATTACAACAATTCATATAAGCAACTAGGAAACAAAAGACAAGCTTAATAGGTAATCAAAATCAATAATGCATCAAAGCGAATCTAGATGACTAAAAATAGGCATACAACTGTGAATTGTATCACAAATAATCAGTCAAAAAAAAAAATCAATCAAAATTATGATAAAGAAAAAGAAACAATGATGGAAAGGTCACCATGAGGTAAAGAACGCGGCCGGCCAAGCCAGGCTCATCACGATCACCTTCGGTGATGTCTTGGTTACCGTAAAAGCAAGCTCGTTTCCACTCAATGGTAGGTGCCGTTGTTAGGAGAAACCAATCCAACATAATACGGTAGAAAATCAACGGCACTGTGAAAATTGTTCAAAACAGGCCACCACATCTCACGTGGCAGCAGCATAGGAAGCACGTCGTTGACTCGAAACGGGAACCTTCAAACTCTGGCTGAAATCGATACAAAAACCTAAGGAGGCAAGAGGAGCGACGAACGGCCGGCGAAAGGAGTAAAGGAGGTGAGAGATGAGAAGGAAATGGTGGAAAGAAGAAGAGGGGACTGGGTAGAGAGAGCAGACAAATGAGAGAGACGAAATGGGGCAATGAGCAAAATAAAGTGGGAGGCAGTTGCGTATTTGGAAAACCAGGTGGTGCAACAGTGGTTTTGAGTGAGTCTCATATTTGGAGAAAAAGAGCTGTGGGTTGTACGTACAAATTAATGTGGTTGAGAATGACAAATCACAGACATCATTACTATTATATATTAATTCACTGCTAAGAATTTTTGAAGTTATATTCAAATTAAAAGCTACATACGTATTTGCAATAAAATGTACAATAGTTGCCTTCAGTCTTGTTTTTTGGAGTAGAGAATTTGCTTTTTACGTCTGTCACTAGACCTAGACGTGGTGGGCTCCCATGACCATATTATTAACGATATTTTTCATTTACCAATCTTACAAATAATTAATTAATTATAGATTTCAATGAGTCATATATGTGAAATTTAGTGATGAAAAACATCTTTAGGAGAAGTCTGAAATCATAAATCAAACGGCAAGGACAAGACATCAAAAGTGTATTAATATTACAGTGGGCCTCAAAAAGAACTCTCATTACTCATGGCATGGAAAACACAATAATTTAATCTCAATGAAAACAACATCACTTTTGTAGTCATGCAAAAACTTTAAATTTATAGTCTTATTAATACCAAAACAAACTCCGGTCTTTATATGTATCAATCAGTCAGTTTTATGTGAATTATCAATGATCCATCCTTATGTTTCCCTTAATTTTAATTAATTAATTTATTAATTCTGAAAACAATAGATTCTTCTCTAAGTATATTTTTTGGATACATTAATGGCCTTGAAAGAAAATAGTAAAGTAATCAAAGACACATCTCATAGGATGATGAGTAAGGATATGATCCTATCTATTGGTGTTTTTGAGTTGGAGTTTCTTCTCAACCTTGATCTTCAAAGAATTCAGGCTCTCCATCAGTGTTTTTCCTTTTTTTTTTTTAAGGTCTCTGCTCCCTTTTTGTATTAAAATTTAAAAAAAAAAAAAAAAAGACAAAAATCAGTGAAAATTGAAATGGTTAATACAAAATGGATTTGCCAACGACAATAATGATGAAGCTGATTTCGGAAATGGTGAGATAGTCACGTATGAATGAGATTAATATGGAGCTTTTAACATTCTCCGCAAACTTTAATGTCTGTTATCTTTGAGAAAGATGAAAAAAAAAAAAAAAAAGTAATTTCAATACAATTATATGATTAAATGGGTGTAGAAAAATAGTTTGGGCCTGACATAACTAAGGGTGGGACTATTTCGTATTTTATTTTTTGTCTATTTGTATTAAATTATTTTTATGATATATTAAAGTAAAATATTTTTTTAATAACAATGAAAAATGAATATTAATGCATGAAGGAGCCTCGGGGTGAAACGCATCTTTCAAAATTGAACCATGATTGAAGTCAAGAGCTGGAGCCAAACAAGGATTTTATTGGGACTTGATTCGGATTCATACCTAAATATTTTCACGTTTGAAACCAAACCCATAATAAAATGTCTTGGACACATCTATATTCTTTTGAGAAATTTACTTGTCTATAGGCCCACCGATTGTACGATCATTCCCACTATACCTTCGACTTCTAGTACACCAACTATTAACTCACAATAGAAAAAGAACGACACATTTTTTGTACACTTTTTGAATGAAAACACATTTTCGGAAAGATTGTGACTTGCGTTCTGCAGTGGGCCTCTAATGTCTTGAAATTAGAGATAATCCTAATTTTTTCTTTTAAGTTTGGTTAAATAGGTAAAAATCACCTTTAATTTGAGAAATAGTTAATATTTCACTAATAATTTATAGATATATCCAAAACACCCTTATAATTTATTAAAATATCCAAAAACCTCTCTATGTTAACTTGGATGTTAGAATTTAATATTTAACCGTTAATATCAAATGATAAAATCGTCAAAATAAAATAAAATATATAATAATACTAATTATTTAATTAAATAAATTAAAATAAATTTTTTTCAAAATAATAATATCATCTCTATCGTCCATCAATGGATGGTAGAGATGAAAACAAAAAATAAAATAAAATAAAAAAATATTAAATAACATTTAAAAAATTTAAAACGGATTTCTAAAAAAAAAAAAATCATCTCTTCTTTTCTTCCATTTGACTGTCCAAATATGTAACGTCCAAATAAAAATAGATCTAGAAGTTTTTTTTTTTTTTTTAAATAAAACATAAATAAGACATATAAAAATAAATTAAATGGGTTAAATTAGATATTTCAAATTAAAATGTCCAATTAAAATGCTAAAAATAACTCAATCAATAATTTATGGAAAACAAAATTTAAATGAGCTCAAATTGGAAACTAGTGTGACCCATTTTTCTACTAAATGCACTTATTTACTTTCAAGTATAAAAGATATATATACAAAGAGGCACAAATTTGGTGAGCATTGAAAAGAAAAGAAAACATGTGGTTGTTGAAATGGTTAACACATGAAAGATTGGAAGAGTAGGATCAGTCTCACACACACACTTGAGATTAGAGATAAGAACAAATGGAAATAACAAGAATATTTGAGGAAAAAAAAAAAAAGTTAAAGTAATGAAGAAATGGGAAAGTGTTAAATAAATTAAAAAAATCAATAAATAAAAGAAAATTAAAAAAAAATCAATTTTTTTTTCATTTTTTAATATTTTGTTTTCCAAATAAATTAGGATTACCGAGACACCTAGTTTGTACTTACAATGACTATTATAATTTCAAAAATTACTAGGTACTTTATGTGACCAATGCTAAAATTAAGGTAAGTTTATTTCAAATTCTTAAAATAGAGACAAAGGTCAATCAGTTAGCCTCCAAATAAAATTAGTAGGCTGCAATTATTGACCAATCTTACTTTCTATGAAGACAATTTTTAAGTGGTGGCCAGTTTAGTTAATGATTTTAGGGTCTTGATCTTTTTGGATTTCTTTTTTGGATTGTATTTTTAAGTGGTGGCCAATTTAGTTAATGATTTTAGGGTCTTGATCTTTTTGGATTTCTTTTTTGGATTGTATTTTTAAGTAAATATTTCTCAGTAAAAGAGGAGTTCAAGCTTTTTTAACTAGTTTCTACATACTTTTCTCTCTTTTAAATAAAACTTCTTCTTGAGAGGTTTCCTCGCCCTCTTAGGGTTACTTAAAATAGATTAATACATACAAATATAGTACTTAAAATTGAAAGTCCATTGGTTAATTCTAAAGTATTTACCGAAATTAGGATGTTCTTTGAACTTTAAACACTAAAAACATGTTTAAGAGGGGCCAAAAGCATACAATTAACTTCCAAGTAAATTTACAATTAAAAGTAATCACCCAGATCCAAACTACTAATTCAAAATCTATGATTTAATTACCAAATTATGACAGTAATATAAGAAATGGGGTATTTATAATCCTCCCCATGTTTGATCCTAATATGAAACATCACCTAGTTTCATAAGTAGTTATTTTGCCCTCTGTCGTCATTTTATCAAATAATTTTATCACTGATTTATACTTAATTAAAATAAAATTAAAAATCAAATAAATTTAATTAAAATTAAAATTATAAGAGATCATATATTTACTACCTATTTTTGAAATGGATAGTAAAGATTAATTTAAAAATAAATTTAAATATTTATATTTATTTAAAAAATTAATTGTTAAAGTTTTATTAAAAATAAAGATATTAGATCCCCAAGTTGAGATGGATGGACGATGACCATCAAAAAATTTTAAAAAAAAAAAAAAAAAAAAAAAATCTAAGAAAAATATGTTACATGAAAGAAAATTTAAAAAAAAAAAATGGTCTAATTGTGAACCCATTTCTTCAACGTGAAGATTTGGGATCATAACCCGCATCTTAAAAAATAAAATAAAAAATTTGAACAATTTTTTTCTTTAACATTGAATCTCAACAAAGAGTTGAAAAAGGAAAAATAAAAAGAAAAATTCAATTAAAGATCGGAAATCTAGATCTTCAATTGAAAAAATCTTCAGAACAAACAAAACTGGAAAAATTAAAAATTAAAATTATAAGAGATCATATATTTACTACCTATTTTTGAAATGGATAGTAAAGATTAATTTAAAAATAAATTTAAATATTTATATTTATTTAAAAAATTAATTGTTAAAGTTTTATTAAAAATAAAGATATTAGATCCCCACCATCCATCTCAACTTGTTGAGATGGATGGACGATGACCATCAAAAAATTAAAAAAAAAAAAAAAAAATCTAAGAAAAATATGTTACATGAAAGAAAATTTAAAAAAAAAAAAAAAATGGTCTAATTGTGAACCCATTTCTTCAACGTGAAGATTTGGGATCATAACCCGCATCTTAAAAAATAAAATAAAAAATTTGAACAATTTTTTTCTTTAACACTGAATCTCAACAGAGAGTTGAAAAAGGAAAAATAAAAAGAAAAATTCAATTAAAGATCGGAAATCTAGATCTTCAATTGAAAAAATCTTCAGAACAAACAAAACTGGAAAAATTAAAAAAGAAAAGAAAAAGATTAAAAACAAACCCAGAATTCAACTCCAAATCAACAATCCAACATAACACCAATCCAATAAAACCAATCAACACAACATTATAAATAAACATAAATATATTAAAATATATATATCTCTTTCATCTGAGTATTGAAACCCAGATGTTTGGGTACTGGAACCCAGATGAAGAACCACGCAAACCCAGATGATGGAGAAAAAAAAATAAAAAAGAGAATGAGAGATAAGAGGGAGGAGTGACGAAGATGGTCTGGATAAGGACGGTGATGAACCGTTCATTACCACCACCCATGGACGAAGAAGATAAAGAAGAAGAAGAAGAAGAAGAAGAAGAGAAGAAAAGACGAAGACGAAATCCAGAAACCCACCTACACCTACCCTACCACCACCCCCAACATCAAAATAAAACACCCACCCACCCACAGCTGCCACCAAAATCAAACATCCACCCACCCAGAAACCCATCCACACCCATCGCCGCTACCACCACCACCATCAAAATCCGCCACCACCAAAATCAAACACCCACCCACCTAGAATACCCAGAAAGTCAGCCACACCCACTCACCACCACCACCACCACCAAAATCATCAAAAACCACCAAATCTAGATTACAAAAAACAAAAAATCACAAAAATCATCAAAAATGAGGAGAAACGACGACGAGAGGAGAAGAGGAGAAAGAATTTACTGATCAATAAGGGCCGTCGTCGATGAAGATGAAGATAGACAGAGAGTGTGTGTTTACGGGTAGAGAGAGAGGGAGAGAAAACAAATGGAGAGAGACTTTTTTTTTTTTCGGTTAATTTTTTTTATATCAAATTAACTGTTAATTTCATCTCCACCGTCCATTTGGACGATGGAGATCAATCTTTTTTTTAAATAAATAAATTTTTTATTTTTAGTTTTTTTAGTTTTTTATTATCTTTTATTAATTTACATTTACTTATCACCTCTATTTACCATTTTACCCTTCTACCTATATCAACAATGGATAGAATTGGTAATTGTGAGGAGTTAATTCTCTATTTAATTAAACTTTACAGAAATAAACTGCTAATTATGAAATAAAGATAAACAGTTTCAGATTAGGATCAAATATTGAGGGGTAAATTATAAATATCCCTATAAGAAATAGTGGTACTATGGTAGTATCATTGAGTAAGAATCAGCACCAAATCAACAGATAAATGGAGAACAATTGTTAGTAAAATCTTAATATTACCTGACTCTTGTAGAGAGCCACTTAAGTTCGTAAAACTTAAATCCATGAATTTCAAGTTTCTCATACTTGTTAATCCTGCACCAATATCAAAGAAAAAGAAATCCAAGAATTGTTAGTAAGATTTAGCCCCGAATCAACAAATAAATAAAAAACAATTGTTAGTAAAATCTTAATATTACCTGACTCTTGTAGAGAGCCACTTAAGTAGTAGTTGCCACTTAAATCCAAGAATTTTAAGTTTCTCAAACTCGTTAATCCTGCACCAATATAAGAGAAAAAAAAATTGAAATCTGGACAAGAAATTATTAATACAGACAATATTTTTTTTAGTGTGTAAGAGATTATCCTTGGCTAGGAATCTTGGTGAAATATAATGAGACGTGCTTATAGACTGATAAACATAATAGATTAGATTTTTATGAACAATTTAAAAATTATTGTACACACTAACTATTTATTATCATTATTTGAAAATGAAGCGTTGCTCAAGAGGAGGGTGAAAACATAGTGTTATTTTCCAGACAAATTTGCACCCTCTACTCTAAATAACTGAAAATCTATGACTTTGTTAATGAAATATGATAGTAATATAAGAAACTTGATGCAGAACCTGTGTTCCTTGGTTGAATTTTATGAATTGATTAGGTCAAGCTAGTTGTATTTCCAACATAGAACCAAGATTAAACTTGCTACTAGAAAAATAACGGTCTAACCTTTCAGTATAAATGAGTTTTAAATTTAATCAATAACGAGTAAACAACTGCTAGTAAAATTTTATTATTACCTAGTTCTGGCATGGAGCCACTTATGAAATTAGAACTTAAATCCAAGAATCTCAAGTTCCTCAAGTTTTGTAATCCTTTACCTGAAAAATTGAAAACGTAGAAATTGAAAATTCGATAAGAAATTGTTAACAAAGAAAAGACTTTTTAGAAGCATGCCTTGTTTATGGTTGGATTCAAAATAAATCCGTCTCAAGATCAAAGTCACCAACGAAGTGACTGTAATAAGATATATATGATAAGATACTACTATTGAACTGTTAGTGTACTTGGAAATAAATTGCATGAAATATTTAGTAAAGAGTGAAAGATGAAGATAATAGACCTATACTGTCGACCCAGCCATCAAAAGAATTGTAAGACAAGTCAAGGATTTGAAGTTCTTCAAACGGCTGAAACAAGGAAAAGTTAAGAATTCTAGGAATTCCATCGTTGAAGAGATCAGAGAGTGAGAGATTCATCACTCGGCCAGTGGTGGCGTTGCATGCAACTCGATCCCAACTGCAACAATTAGGAACTCCATCATCAGCCCATGACTGAAGTTTTTGAGCAAACGTTTTTGATGAGTTTATGTAGAACGACTTGATTTCCAGCAGAGCAAATCTTTCTTCTTCCAAGCAACCTTTGATTCCTTCCATTTGAAATGCTAAAGCTATTACAATCAACATGGATAATTTAGTGAAGAACCTCTCCATATTGCAATAAAAACCTTGTCAATCTATAGCTTCACTACTCTGCTCTATTTAAAGAAGTATGTAGATAAGAAATTTAATGAAAATTCAAAGATTTCTAAAATTAAAGTCAAAACTCTGTGACAGCCTAAAGAAATTTCAAATGAAATTGATGGCAAGTGGACCACACTTTATTTTGTTTTAGTTTTTGAATAAAAATCTAAAAGTTAAAAGAGAGGATACGAATTCAAATCCACAATTTTATAGGTGTGGTTGGTAGCTTATTTTTGCATAACATCAACTTTGTTACTTTACTAAAATGTAATGACTTTCTTTTTTTAAAAATAAAAAAAAAATAAAAAAATCATTAAAAAAATTTTTTAAAAAAAAAAAAAAAAAAAAAGCTAAGAAAAATATGTTACATGAAAGAAAATTTTTTTAAAAAATATCTAATTGTGAACCCAGATCTTTAAGTCGAAGATAATCTTCAACGTGAAGATTTGGGATCATAACCCGCATCTTAAAAAATAAAATAAAAAATTTGAACAATTTTTTTCTTCAACATTGAATCTCAACAAAGAGTTGAAAAAGAAAAAAAAAAAAAAAAAAAAATTCAATTAAAGATCGGAAATCTAGATCTTCAATTGAAAAAACTTCAACAAACAAAACTGGAAAAATTAAAAAAGAAAAGAAAAAGATTAAAAACAAACCCAGAATTCAACTCCAAATCAACAATCCAACATAACATCAATCCAATAAAACCAATCAACACAACATTATAAATAAACATATATATATTAAAATATATATATCTCTTTCGTCTGAGTATTGAAAACCAGATGTTTGGGTACTGGAACCCAGATGAAGAACCACGCAAACCCAGATGATGGAGAAAAAAAAATAAAAAAGAGAATGAGAGATAAGAGGGAGGAGTGACGAAGATGGTCTGGATAAGGACGGTGATGAACCGTTCATTACCACCACCCATGGACGACGAAGATAAAGAAGAAGAAGAGAAGAAAAGACAAAGACGAAATCCAGAAACCCACCAACACCTACCCTACCACCACCCCCAACATCAAAATAAAACACCCACCACCCACGGCTGCCACCAAAATCAAACATCCACCCACCCAGAACACCCAGAAACCCATCCACACCCATCGCCGCTACCACCACCACCATCAAAATCCGCCACCACCAAAATCAAACACCCACCCACCCACCTAGAATACCCAGAAAGTCAGCCACACCCACTCACCACCACCACCACCAAAATCATCAAAAACCACCAAATCTAGATTACAAAAAACAACAAATCACAAAAATCATCAAAAACGAGGAGAAACGACGACGAGAGGAGAAGAGGAGAAAGAATTTACTGATCAATAAGGGCCGTCGTCGATGAAGATGAAGATAGACAGAGAGTGTGTGTTTACGGGTAGAGAGAGAGAGAGAAAACAAATGGAGAGAGACTTTTTTTTTTTCGGTTAATTTTTTTTATATCAAATTAACTGTTAATTTCATCTCCACCGTCCATTTGGACGATGGAGATCAATCTTTTTTTTTAAATAAATAAATTTTTTATTTTTGGTTTTTTAGTTTTTTATTATCTTTTATTAATTTACATTTACTTATCACCTCTATTTACCATTTTACCCTTCTACCTATATCAGCAATGGATAGAATTGATAATTGTGAGGAGTTAATTCTCTATTTAATTAAACTTTATAGAAATAAACTGCTAATTATGAAATAAAGATAAACAGTTTCAGATTAGGATCAAATATTGAGGGGTAAATTATAAATATCCCTATAAGAAATAGTGGTACTATGGTAGTATCATTGAGTAAGAATCAGCACCAAATCAACAGATAAATGGAGAACAATTGTTAGTAAAATCTTAATATTACCTGACTCTTGTAGAGAGCCACTTAAGTTCGTAAAACTTAAATCCATGAATTTCAAGTTTCTCATACTTGTTAATCCTGCACCAATATCAAAGAAAAAGAAATCCAAGAATTGTTAGTAAGATTTAGCCCCGAATCAACAAATAAATAAAAAACAATTGTTAGTAAAATCTTAATATTACCTGACTCTTGTAGAGAGCCACTTAAGTAGTAGTTGCCACTTAAATCCAAGAATTTTAAGTTTCTCAAACTCGTTAATCCTGCACCAATATAAGAGAAAAAAAAATTGAAATCTGGACAAGAAATTATTAATACAGACAATATTTTTTTTAGTGTGTAAGAGATTATCCTTGGCTAGGAATCTTGGTGAAATATAATGAGACGTGCTTATAGACTGATAAACATAATAGATTAGATTTTTATGAACAATTTAAAAATTATTGTACACACTAACTATTTATTATCATTATTTGAAAATGAAGCGTTGCTCAAGAGGAGGGTGAAAACATAGTGTTATTTTCCAGACAAATTTGCACCCTCTACTCTAAATAACTGAAAATCTATGACTTTGTTAATGAAATATGATAGTAATATAAGAAACTTGATGCAGAACCTGTGTTCCTTGGTTGAATTTTATGAATTGATTAGGTCAAGCTAGTTGTATTTCCAACATAGAACCAAGATTAAACTTGCTACTAGAAAAATAACGGTCTAACCTTTCAGTATAAATGAGTTTTAAATTTAATCAATAACGAGTAAACAACTGCTAGTAAAATTTTATTATTACCTAGTTCTGGCATGGAGCCACTTATGAAATTAGAACTTAAATCCAAGAATCTCAAGTTCCTCAAGTTTTGTAATCCTTTACCTGAAAAATTGAAAACGTAGAAATTGAAAATTCGATAAGAAATTGTTAACAAAGAAAAGACTTTTTAGAAGCATGCCTTGTTTATGGTTGGATTCAAAATAAATCCGTCTCAAGATCAAAGTCACCAACGAAGTGACTGTAATAAGATATATATGATAAGATACTACTATTGAACTGTTAGTGTACTTGGAAATAAATTGCATGAAATATTTAGTAAAGAGTGAAAGATGAAGATAATAGACCTATACTGTCGACCCAGCCATCAAAAGAATTGTAAGACAAGTCAAGGATTTGAAGTTCTTCAAACGGCTGAAACAAGGAAAAGTTAAGAATTCTAGGAATTCCATCGTTGAAGAGATCAGAGAGTGAGAGATTCATCACTCGGCCAGTGGTGGCGTTGCATGCAACTCGATCCCAACTGCAACAATTAGGAACTCCATCATCAGCCCATGACTGAAGTTTTTGAGCAAACGTTTTTGATGAGTTTATGTAGAACGACTTGATTTCCAGCAGAGCAAATCTTTCTTCTTCCAAGCAACCTTTGATTCCTTCCATTTGAAATGCTAAAGCTATTACAATCAACATGGATAATTTAGTGAAGAACCTCTCCATATTGCAATAAAAACCTTGTCAACCTATAGCTTCACTACTCTGCTCTATTTAAAGAAGTATGTAGATAAGAAATTTAATGAAAATTCAAAGATTTCTAAAATTAAAGTCAAAACTATGTGACAGCCTAAAGAAATTTCAAATGAAATTGATGGCAAGTGGACCACACTTTATTTTGTTTGTTTTTGAATAAAAATCTAAAAGTTGAAAGAGAGGATACGAATTCAAATCCACAATTTTATAGGTGTGGTTGGTAGCTTGTTTTTGCATAACATCAACTTTGTTACCTTACTAAAATGTAATGACTTTCTTTTAAATAATAATAATAATAATAATAATCAACTGATCATATTATGTTGAAAAATATTCTACATAATTAATATAATGGCACTCCACATCACCATCAGTTGCCTATTCATTAAGATAATGAGATATAAGACTACATTTGTCACATTTTGAATCGATTTGTAGTATTTGATTTGATAACATTAACTATGATTGTGTTAGACTAAATTATTCTAATAAGATTATGTATTTGTTAATATTTAATATTAAATTGTATTAAGTTTTAAAATATTTGGATGTGATATTAAAAAAATTAAAAATATATATTATAATCTTAGAATTAAAATTGAGAACAATGCTCTAGTTTGGAGGGTCTTGAAACCGTTAATTCCCACCACCCATTTCCAACAAGTCTCACCATAGTGGTGGTAATTAGTGATCCAAAAAATATATACATATTTTGGACCATCCTAACTAGGAAATGACCCTTAATATATATATATATATATATATATATATATATGCACACATATACATATATATATTCTTTTTACTACATATTGATATAATATAATATAATAAATTCAATATTTCTTTTTTTTTTTTTTTTGAGGTTATAAATTCAATATTTCAATCATCATTTACTTACTTTTATTTGTTTTGACTTAATCAATGACTAGTTAAGATCAATGGTCCTTGTACAACCGACCCAGTTAAGTGCACATTAAGATGAAAGTTATTATTATTATTATTACTATTATATTTTTATTTATTTCTTAAATAATAATTAATATTTTCATTAAGTAAAGTATATTTCATCTAATGAATTTCAAGAATATGTAATTATTTGTTTATATTTTTATCAATTTAATGATTTTTTTAGATATAATATTTGCAGAATATTATATTTTAAGTTTTTTTTTTATCTAGTAAACTATACATAATTTTTATTTTTTATTTATCGTATTATTCATTTTAAATTTATTATTAAAGTATATAAGCATTTGTAATATATTATTATTATTATTATTATTTAATATTAATTATTATTATCATTATTATTATTATTCCTCTTCCCTGCATATTTAGTCAATTAAAATTTGTTAGCTCATTACAATGTAAACACAAGTCAACATTATATTATATTATTTTATTACCTTTTAAACCCTTAACACGATACAATAAAGTACAAACCACCAAATATGCTTAAATGAAAATCATATTTCAAGTCATATTATCAAAAATATGACTTTTATAATTGAATGAAGTTAAGTAATCATATATATGATTTACAAGATGTAAATAATACTTGGCATTTCAAATCTTATCTCAAGTTATATGTACCTTGTAATTTTAAAAATAGAACATATATATGATAATTTGGAGATTAATAAATTTACTAACAAATTATACAAGTTCCTATGGTCATGTTAAGGCATTTAGTTACTTATACAAGTTCCTATGGTCAGATGTTCTTATAGTCCAGAGCTGGTCGTGCTAAAGAAGCATGGGAAAAGGGAGATATTTTCCCATGCTTTTGATAAAGAAGCATCCCGAGACCATGCTTTTGATAAAGAAGCATGGGAGAAGGGAATCATTGCTGAAAATACCAAAAAGAATAGAGACAACAAAGCTGATAAATAAAGCACACAGGAAGATATTTTCTGCTACATTTAAATTATGATGAAATTAGCACTTTGAACATCTATTATAACTTTTGATCAAAATATTAACTTTTTAAAAAGAAAAATATTTATCAACCATTTATTGATTAAAAAAGTTAAGTAGTAATGATTTAAATTAAAAATGTTAAATTTTTAAAAATAATAAAAAATTCAAATTTTATTCTAAAATAAATTTAAAATAATAATGAAATTTAAAAGTAAGTAGCTCACTAGGAGTGTGTGTATATATATATCTAATTTAAATGTGTTCATTATTGAATAATTATGACAATTTGTCCTTCAATTTTCTATAACTAATCTCTTTGAACAACATTTTAGGGGGACTTCTTATAAATAAATTTTTGTATCCATATGGCCTTCCGTTGTTATAAACTTGAAATCAAGTCTCTATAACAAAGGTTTCATTAGTTAAAGTAAAACCATTTTGAAACTAAAATTATGTTGTTTGAAATTTGATTGGAATGTCTGACGTGAATTTGTTTTTTTTAAGATGCTCAAACATCAAATCACTGTCTTGCTCAGTCCTTACATTCCATACGGGCCCCGGAGAGTAGTAGTTACCAACCACTCATACACATTCGGTGGTCAGTCAGAAGAAAATTGAAAAGAAACCCAAAAAACAAAGAAAGAAAGAATGGGAGACAGCAAAGAAAAGCCCAAAATGGAAAAAAAGTGAGAGAGATAATAAAAAGAGAAAAAGAATCACCCAAAAATAGAAAAAAGGTAAAAGAAAAATTAAACATGAAAGCGAAAGGTGAGAAAAAGAGAGAAGAAAACAAAGCTTTCACCCTGCAACATTCTGAAAAATAATTGATGAGATTTTAAACCTGATTTCAAATCCTTTTTCACATGGGAATGCGTTGGGAATGAGTATTTCATTTCATTTTTTTAAAATTTTTTAAAGATTTTTTAAAATAAATTTTAAATAAATTATGAAAATTTAAATTAATTTTATTTCAATTAAATCCTAATCAACACTAAGCATAATATGATATAATTTTTATTCAATTTTAAGTTTTACTAAATATAACATGATAATTTTTCAATTCAATCGAACCTATTCCATTCAAATATCACGTGCCAAACATATTCATTGTAATTTATTTATATTATTGACAAGTGATTAACAAATATTCAAATTTGTGAGGTGTAATTAAAGACAATGTAGCTGCCAGCCATGCAACAACTCAAAGTGCAGTGACCCCTTTTTTAGGTATATCTTTAGGGTGTTAATAATCAACTAACCATAAATGTACGTAAATATGCTATAACAATGAGTCTATATATACCAATTTCATCAATGTCATATTAAATGCATTAGATTAATGAAGTACCACCAACTTTGCTGCTCGGTAAAACCAAGCTGTCATGCTCATGCACGAGAGGGTTGCTAGTTGCTACTATAACGTAGCAGAATTGGCAGGTTCTTGTGGACAATAGCGTCGTTAAATAAAATTACGTTTTGCACTTTATTTTAATAAAATTAAGCGTCTTTAAATGAAACCCACCACAGACTCAGAGCTGTTGGATGTTTCTAACACGAAGGTGGAATTTTTATTTCATGTAGTCAAGAGTTTGTACATTTTTTTATTGCTTTATTGGCAGTGTCTTAATGATGTTGTCGGGGGGTGGTTGTGTTGTCGGTGTTACACTTCAACACGCTTTGAATGCGAAAGGGCATAAACATTTTTTGTTCCCTTTTTGAATGAAAATACATTTTTGGAAAGGTTGTGACTTACATTCTTTGATGGGCCCCCAATGTCTTCTCGTTGATTTATATCTACCAAACCACATGTGATCCAATTTATTAGGTAGTTGTAGTAAAATAACAATTAAAGATGGGGTTTTGGTTGTTGGCACCAACAATCTTCATGACTTCCTTTGTAAGAGGCATGAGTTAGACACTCATTCCGTAAATCCAAATCTATATATAATATAATATAATAATATTTATAATAATAATAATAGGTATCCTATCATTATATATGAATTGATCTCTCATTTTTATGCGAATTTTTCTCCATCTTCATGTGAATGGATCTCTCTCAATTAGGAGTAGTCACTCGGGTCATACTACTAGTGTCCTATCTCAGTTGGTCTACCATCATGTATGGATTAATCTTCCACTCTTATATGGGTTTCCCTACACCTCTGTCTAGATTAATCTTTTCCAATTGAAAGCAGTCATCCAAACCTTATCATTAGTATCCTATCTTGATTGATCCCGATAGTCATCTGAGTCTGATCCGTCCCAGTTATAGTTCTTGTATTCAAAAAAAAAAATGAAAGATGAAAAGTATACACAATTATATATATATAAAAAAAAAAAAAAAAAAAAAAGCAAACATAATCTCAATTTCATCAATATTTTGGTTCTATTAATGTTAGATTAGTATTTAAAAAAATCTTTCGAATTTTTAAATAAAAGATAGAAAATAATTACTAGAATTTCTTCTATCAATAATACAATACTCACACCATGATTAAATTATGTTTATCTATGTAGTCATATTGGTTATTATGGTTTGGGCTTTCCAATTTTGGAAAGCTATGATGGGGTTGAGACAGTCCTCTTTAATGCTTCATTGTCCATTTTCAGTTTGGCACACATGCACTGGTCGCCCATTCATTATCATTAATTGTTCCGATGTGCAATCAAGTTTAAACTACTCCCACCATAATAAACGCTCGTCAACAATCACTATTACTTAGCCCACCGACACTTTAATTTCTTGGAATTACCCTTTCTTCTCTCCAAAATTCTTCCTCATATTTCCATAAAACAAAAATAATTTAGACATCATGTTTGCAGACCAACAAGAATTTTGTTCTCATGGCTCCATTTTGTCTCCTGTTTGTTAGTCAGCTACAATTTCATCAATATAAGTCTTTAAATATGTTGCATGTACATCTTTTATGTTACAATTCATTTGTATAAATATGAGTTAAAAGTCATCTATTAATGGGCCTGACTATTAAAATTTTATTATTCATCATGTTTGCTATACATTTTTTTTACATTCTTGTGAGTCTCTTTTGTTAACTATAATTTTTATTATTTAAAAAAAAAAAAACTATAATTTTTATTAATCTAAATTTACAAACATGTTGCATATACAATTTTTCTGTTACAATTTCAATAAAATTTTTTCCACAAGTATATACTAAAAGTCATCTTTATCCGATGTAAATATTAAATTTTATTGTTTAACATAGAAGTAATATTGTTGTAATTAAAAAGAAAAATTACTAGAATAACTTAAAATTTTTACTTAAAAAAGTGACTTAAATATTCATTCGTTAATTTTTTTCATCCATTTTGTGTTAATCTCTAGATGAAAAAAGTGAATAAATTCAAAATTAATAACAAACGTAGGATTAAGAGAAAATAAAATGATAAACATTGAAGTTACTTTATTAAGCCAAGATTTTTAGTTATTTTTACTTGTCCCTTATAGGATCTTTTTGTAATGGACAAGCCTAACCAGTCTCACGCTATAACCCAACCTCGCCAGCTCGTCCGGCCATTGGCCTGTCCAGTCTCACACTACAATCTGCCCAGCCTCGAGCTGTGACCTACCTTAGCAGATACTGTCCCTTCTCTCATAGGGTTTTTTATGCCTCCCACACCCGCTCGAACCCATGATCTAGGGGCTAAATATATGGAAAATGTAGACACAAATATTCAAAGTTATTGTGTACAAGACACAAATATTCAAGGGATATGAGGCCACCTAAAGCAGAAGGTAAGTTCCCACTTAATTGATTGAATGAGAGTTCAAGAACTCGAAGTTTAGTCAAGTTGTTGAGACACATAGGCAGGTGACCTTCTAAAAAATTTCCACTGAGATCCAACTCAATAAGATTTTTCAACTCGCATATTCCTAAAATTAAGAGGAATTTAGAATTAACATTAACATTAGAAAAAATCAGAATATGGAGATGCATTTTATAAAAGAGATAGTGATTTAAAATAGCAAGGTTTAGTGTAAAGTCATCATATAAAAGTGAAAACAAATTAACTTACAAGGTTTGACTTAATGCCTACACTAAAACATAACTGAGACAAATTAATATGCATACATTTGAGAAACAAACGGGGCCTAATTGTGTTTGTATTCAAGAAAAAGGGACAGAGGTCCCAAATTGCTTGTTGAGTTGTTCTAGTAGTTATAACTGTTGTTTTATATTTTTATATGGTAGAGTTGAAGAATAAAGGGCATGCTATCGAATGTTCATTAAAACCATCCTATGATATTTAAGTTTGTGAACGGATTTACTTGGATTTAAGAAAAAAGTTGAGATGGGTCTTGTTAACAAATGTTATATCCCAGCAGTTTAGATGGATCTAATAGCATAGTTAATTTTGGTTTTTGGTTTTTGTACTTATTGTGCTAGGAAAATAGACGCTTGATGTATATAAATGCAAAATGGTTAGAGATCTCTTACCATAAGGATCTTGATGAAATCCAATAAATTTAGTAAATTGTAATATGAGATGCTTTTATGAATTAATAATAATAATAATAATAATAATAATAATAAAACACTAATAAAAACAATTTGAAAATTTTGTGTACGACAATTTTTTTTTTTTAAAAAAAAAACAAAGAGTTATGGATCATTAAATTAAAGATAATGAGATATAAGACTACATTTGTCACATTTTGAATCGATTTGTAGTATTTGATTTGATAACATTAACTATGATTGTGTTAGACTAAATTATTCTAATAAGATTATGTATTTGTTAATATTTAATATTAAATTGTATTAAGTTTTAAAATATTTGGATGTGATATTAAAAAAATTAAAAATATATGTTATAATCTTAGAATTAAAATTGAGAATAATGCTCTAGTTTGGAGGGTCTTGAAACCGTTAATTCCCACCACCCATTTCCAACAAGTCTCACCATAGTGGTGGTAATTAGTGATCCAAAAAAAAAAAATATTTTGGACCATCCTAACTAGGAAATGACCCTTAATATATATATACACACACATATACATATATATATTCTTTTTACTACATATTGATATAATATAATATAATAAATTCAATATTTCAATCATCATTTACTTACTTTTATTTGTTTTGACTTAATCAATGACTAGTTAAGATCAATGGTCCTTGTATAACCAACCTAGTTAATTTCAGTGCACATTAAGATGAAAGTTATTATTATTATTATATTTTTATTTATTTCTTAAATAATAATTAATATTTTCATTAATTATATTTCATCTAATGAATTTCAAGAATATGTAATTATTTGTTTATATTTTTATCAATTTAATGATTTTTTTAGATATAATATTTGCATAATATTATATTTTAATTTTTTTTTTATCTAGTAAACTATACATAATTTTTATTTTTTATTTATCATATTATTCGTTTTAAATTTATTATTAAAGTATATAAGCATTTGTAATATATTTAAAATTTTTTATTAATTATAATAATAATAATATTATTATTATTATTATTTAATATTAATTATTATTATCATTATTATTATTATTCCTCTTCCCTGCATATTTAGTCAATTAAAATTTGTTAGCTCATTACAATGTAAACACAAGTCAACATTGTATTGTACTATTTTATTACCTTTTAAACTCTTAACACGATACAATAGAGTACAAACCACCAAATATGCTTAAATGAAAATCATATTTCAAGTCATATTATCAAAAATATGACTTTTATAATTGAATGAAATTAAGTAATCATATATATGATTTACAAGATGTAAATAATACTTGGCATTTCAAATCTTATCTCAAGTTATATGTACCTTGTAATTTTAAAAATAGAACATATATATGATAATTTGGAGATTAATAAATTTACTAACAAATTATAACTGTGTATTTTTTTATCAAACCCATTTTCTATATTATAACATAATTTGTTGCATAATGTTTTTTAGGAGTTTTTCTTATTATCTTATATAATTTTCACAAAAATTTCAATACAATAATTTTTTTTTTTTAATGGGCTCCCAGCCTAGCCCTCGCCACTCTATATGATAAGTGAAACTGTGAAATAAGTCATTATTCATGTCTTCATTTCTTTTAATTGACACAATACGTAGCATTATTGCTAAAATATATAAAAGTGACTACAATTTCAATTTTCTTTCGGTAAATTAAGCTTTAAATATAATAATTTAATTAACCACTGGACTGTTATTCGTTGTGGTCTGAAACATGGAAATAAGTACAAAGGGAGAGATGTTCAAAAGCCAAAGAAATTACTAATTAATAAAACAAAATTGTGGTATTTTTCAACTAAGAAGATCTTCTTAAATACTTTGAAAAGAGGATATGTTGTCGGTGGATTCCCAAATTCACCAGAAGGCTTTCAAATTTCTTAAAAAAGAGAGCACAGCTTTTTCTAACTAACTTTCAAAGCAGTACTCTTGTGGAATCCGACAAAAGCAAACACAAAGTAATTTACATTTTTTAACTATCTTTTTCAAAACAACCGTGTGGAATGGAATACGAGAAAAGGACGCGAAGGCAGAGCAATAAACGCAGCAGTAATTTACTTTTTGACCAAGTTGGAAGTTGGCCTACGATTATTTTCAAAACAGCCATGTGGGATGGAATGCGAGAAAAGCAGACAAAAGTAGACCAAAGTAAACGCATAAATAATTTACTTTTTGACTAAGCTGGAAGTGGGACTGCCCAATAACCATAGCTTTTCTCTATAATGACGTTAATATAATTCATGATTAGTATAGTATTATTAAGGATATAATTATCTAATAATAAAATAAAATACAAAGAAACAATAATTTGTCCCCATCATAACATTCACAAACTTTATCCTCAACACTGACAAATGAGTTAATGAAGAATGCCCTAAGGCCATTAACAACGCAAACCTCTCTTTTTCCAAGCAATCTTTGTGTCTTTCCACATATATATATATATATATATATATATATATATGTCTCTTTTAAACTACTAACGAATTTGATAGAAATAAGTGATTTCTTTAAAAAAAAAAAAAAAAAAAGATTTTATTAACATATGTTTTAAGAAATTTCAAATTTTAAATAAATAATTTATATTTATTTTTCCAATTTATTAATGTTGTTTCCGATATTTTTTAAAAATAAATACAATTTTTAATTACTTTTCAAATATTAATATTTATCCTAAATTGCTATTTAATCACCATTCAAAATAGTCAACACGGTTTCATGATTGACTTGGAATCTTGTTATATTCTCCACAAAGGAAATTTCACTTGCATTTTGAATTATGATCAACGACCTTTTTCTTTCTCTACATAAATTATTCTGAAATAAGTGACTATATTAATTTGTGTACATTATAAAATTTTAAATAATTTAATAGCTAACTAAAATTGCAATCCAGTAAATAAATAAATATCATTTAAGAAAATATATAATGATAAAGAATAATAGGATATAAAACTTATGCTTACGATAATCAAACTATATAAAAAAAAAAAAAAGTTTTTTCCTATCAGATACGGCATAATACTATTATATATATTAGTAATATAATAATAACATTGACAGTTAATAATATAAAAACTAAAATTTCATAAACTCTTCACGTTATTATGAATTTGCAGCAGTAGAAATATAAAATAAAAGTATTGAAGTCCATGTATAACGTGGTGTCCTTAAGATATATTTGTTGTCTATCGTCTATATTGTTGAGCGTTTATCTCCTAAGATATAATAATATCAGGATATAACAATATCAACCAAAATTGTCTAGTGAACTAAACTATAACGGATTCTCTATCACTTGGAAATTTATGATTAAAAATAACGTTTGAGAGAAATTAAAACTTAAAAAATAAAATGGATTCTCAGTTATCTCTAAACAATTAGAAAGAATGTCAATTTATAGACTTCATGTGGACAATTTCAAAACAAGAAAGAATGGTCTTTTAATTCACTTTTAATTTTATTGATTTTGTAGTTACGAAACATTTTTCGAAGAGTTGATATTGCAAATTCAATTCATAATTAAACACATATGCAATTGCAAATTTTAAGAATTAGTTCTACAAATTCAATTTAGAATTAATTACATTTGTAGTTATAAAATTCAAACTTAATTTTGCAAATTTAATTAAGAACGAATTATTTTAATGGCTATAATTATTCAAGAAATAATCATGTCTACAGTTACAAACACATAATTTAATAAGCAATTAATCCTTCGAAAACTGCTAGCCAATATTCAAATTTCCAAAAAACAAAAAAGAAATGGGACTTTATTTTCTTTCCACTTAGTGCACTTTGAACTTCAATTTCTTTTTTACCCAAATGTCATTTTGACCAAATAAATATACTAATTTGATGTTCTCGCTGATAAGAACACAAGTTATCATGATCTTCCCAAACCAAGATCAAACCTCAATCAAAATGGTTCATAAAATTTTACTTTAATGTCCAAATTTTCCAACAATATATATATATATAAGTACATTCTAACATACATTTGGGGTATGTATACACATGACAAAAAAAAATGCATGATTACATTTTAAAACGTGTTATTGTAATTTATTATATATTATTACAATCAGTAAATGTGATCACAATAAAAAAAATAAGGATTGTAATCACATTTATTAATAGTAATCACACATATTTAGTCATAATCATATATAATAAATTACAATTACACATTTTAAAATGTAATAACACTTTTTTTGGTCAAGTGTATATATACCTCAGGTTCATCCAAGGGGACCATATACATATGTGTATATATATATATAACTCCTATGATCAGTTCTTGTTAACTTTAAAAAATTAGGCTCTACTGCATTCTCTCTTCTAAAATAAATTCTCTTTCCTATTTAATTTAAAAGTAATTGATGAATTTGATTGGTTCGTCTTAACTTTTTAAAGTTAAGAGACAGTATTCATAGAAGCTATATATATATAATTTCTATAATCAGTGTCTGCTAACTGTAAAAAGTTAGGACAAATCAATCAAATTCTTTTGTTGCATTCTCTCTCCTAAAACAAATTTTATCTCATATTTAATTCAAATGTAATATACGAATTTGATTAATTCGTACTAATTTTTTGGAGTTTGGAGGTACTGTTCATAGAAGCTCTATATATATATATAAAGAGAGAGATAGTATGAGCCAAATGGATAATTTTCGAAAGATATATAACCAAGAGATTTTACATTATTGACAATTAAACACGTAAACTAATACTTGAGAGACGAGGCAAAAAGAACTTCTCTAGCAAAAGAACACATATAGGGGACATAAATAATTTTATCCTTCTATAGCTGCATTGGACAAAAACATAATATATTAAAAAGTCAAAAACAATTAGTCGAAGAAAGTACGAGTATAAATACCAAGCATTTACCTACTACTATATTATCTAATATTTAGTTGCTTTTCCATTTTAACACATCATAAATCTCATCAATCTCAGTTTTAAATATCATAGTTTGGCCATTTAACCTTATAGATTTAATGGTTGCTAAAACATGATATTGGATCCTAGAAGTCTCAAATTCATTACACATACTACATTATAGAAGTGTTTAGTATGTATCAGATTTTAGTCATTTATCCACGTTGCATGTGATATATTTACACGATAGGAACTTTTATTATGTGTTCATCGTAAGTCATCCATCCATGTTGTACATGAGAGGATGTATTAACATATTGTAGTGACAAAAAAACTCAACCCAAAGTACTAAGCCCAAGATGTAAGTCCATGACCCATTAATGACAGATAATCAGTTAGTCAGGTCAACTTGGGTTTATGGCTCAACGCTCGTTCGTTTATCTACTTCTAATAAGACTTCAACACCTCAAGCCTAGGAACCATTTGGTGGGTCAGCTCAACATTTTGATTGACGAATTCGACCATTATATTGTCACAAAACGTTGACGAATTAGCTCAATAGTTCTATCAACCTAACACTAGTTCTGTGGTTCTGTCGACATGGTAAGCTATTAAAGAGTTAGTTGACACCTAGGCACAAGGTTCATATTCCTTCTACCATTCAACTTGGCGAGGATCTTCTAAGGGATCTACTTTCCTATGCTGGTATGGTTGACCTTCGACTTGTTCGGGATTCTATCCTTATAAAATACAAAGGAGACGAAATGGAAAGCTACCTCTTTCGTTCCTAGAATCCAGGGATGGACTAAAGATATTCCAAAATCTTTTGAAATGATTGATTCTCGAATCTACAAGATAGAAAGATATCCTATTTTATAGGACTACTTTTGACTATGAAAAATGAAACTTTACCCTAATGAAGGGCAATCCAAACCCGACATATAGATAGAATCATCATCAGACCCCTATGATTTGTGTTTTTCAAGCTATTCTTGAGGCAAATATGGATGGTGATGATAGTTGATAGGTATCGTGAGGAAAGATATGGTGGTGGAGCCATACAAGGGAACGATATGATGGTGAAGATGGTGGATACGATGGTGGAGCCATAGAGAGAGAAAGGATATGATGGTGGAGATGGTGGATATGGTAGTGGAGCCATAGACAAAGAGTGGTGACTATAATGGGAGAAGGGGTGGAATGGGTGGTAGCTATTGAAAATGAAATGAGTTAGGTTAAGGTTTTGTTAAATATATATAAATATATTATTACACACTAACCTCTATAATATGTTAATATTACAATTTTACCTTTTATTTAATCGTGTCAACCCACGATTCGTTTAAGCAAACTCAATTCATTTATGCAAACTCAATTCATTTATAAACGAATTAACATATTACGATACGAATTAAGTGAGTTGACACAATTATAACACAAATTCGTTTAACTCAAACCCACACCCATTTATTTTTTACGAACTCTTATCGATCCATCATGTTGTAACCCATATTATCACTCCTTTATTGAATTGAAAGGTATGGGTCCAAAAGTCAATAGCTAGGATTTGATGTTTTCTATACTTGTGTGACATTATCATTTGCATAACTCTAGAGTTACTCCTACTAATTACTATCCTACCAACCGAATGTAGCTTTGAATTTTCTTTTTTAATGGGAAGGTAGCTTTGAATTTTGAGCAAAGGTTCGCTACAGTTTCCCACCTAACCTACTTGATATACAGTTTGATTAATATTGAAAGTAATTTTACTTTATCATTTCTTCGTATTGATTCTTAGCATGTAAATTTTCAATCCAAAAAATTCCAAAAACCTTCTACAACTTTCGATTTAAATTAAAGAGGTATGAATATTTGCTCTTGACTACCCACACCGTTCGCATACACATTACTTTGGATTAGGTATGGTTCGTTGGTGGTATTGCTCAAAAACTCAAAATCAAACTCATGATTTGGCCCATCCGATGATACCTGTGTTCAAACCCATTAAAAAAAATGAGAACATATCACAATTTTTTTTTTAAAAAAAAAAAAAAAAAAATCATGATCAAAGAACATAGTAATTAGATATTCAAAAGTAAAGAAATTATTGAGTCACGAGACATAATAAATTGATAGAGACACGAAGATTGTAATTATAATTATGTGAAATAAAGAAATTCATGAGAAACAAAGAAGCAGGTAGATGGAGCTAGAAGTTGTACTACAACAAGTACTACTACTAGCTCATTTTTTTGTTTTCATTTTTTCTAAAGGACACTGCTAGTTTATTTGTATTAATACAAATATAATCAACTTTAATATGTATGCAGTAGGAAATAGACCTTAAATGGTACTGAATGAATACTGAATAGCATGAAAATTTTATGCTGATGAGTTGTGTACTACATATGTTGAGTTGTAATCAACTCAAATAAGCTCTGTAGCTTCACTACGCTGCTCTATTTAAAAAAGTATGAATGTAAGCGATTTAACAAAAATGGAAAGAAATAAAAAGACATCAAAACTGCTTAATGCCTGCCTTCAGTGAAAGCATAAAGAAATTTCAAATGAAATTGATGGTAAGTGGACTGCACTTAACTTTATTTTATTTATATTTTGAATTAAAATTTAAAAGTTACATGGAGGATAGGAAGTGAAACCCACAATTTTATAGATATAGTCTAGGAGCTTATTTTTTTCACATCCTCACCTTTGTTACCTCGCTAAAATGTAGTACTTCTTTCCCCAAAAAAAAAATCAACCAATTATATTATGTTAAAACCATTCTAAATAATTAATACAGTGGTGCTCCACGTCACCATCAGTTGCCTATCCATTAAGATCATGAGATATTAGACTACAGTTGATTGTGTTAGACTAAATTATCCTAATAAGATTATGTATTCGTCTATATTTCATATTAAATTGTATTAAGTTTGCAAATATTTGGATGAGATATTTATTTTTAAATAATTTTTAAAATAAAAAATTTTATTATAATATTAGAATTAAAATTGAGAATAATTCTCTAGTTTCTTAGAAACCATTAATTCCTGCCACCCATTTCCAACAAGTCTCACCACAATGGTAGTAATTAGTGATCCTGAAAAAAAAAAATTTAAGACCGTTCTTACTATAAAATGACCTTTTATTGAAGCATACTGATATAATATATTTTTCGAATCTACAAGCTAATTAATAAAATGAGTAAGTGGCAGATTATCCGCAATGGATCATGCGGTTTCCATATTGAACTTTTATTTGGAAAGCAAAATGCACAAACACATGGTATTGCCAATCACAAAGCCATATTAAATATACAACCACAACCCAGGTCAGCAAGCAGGTGAACTATCATCAATCGGTGCACCAGTGGATGCCAGTCAAAGACCATAGCAATTTTGATTTTAGCCACAAGAATCTAGCTCACTAATTGCATAATAAAAAATAAATGAAATACAATATCAATATATGTTATTTAACATATATATATGTGTGTCAAGTATTCAACATGCAGAGTTGGAATTTAATGATGAAATGCCAGAGAGCAAAGAATAAAATGTGGATGAGCACATTACGAACTCATCCTAGGGTGCGTTTGGACATTATAAAGCTGTTTGTACACCCAAACTTGGGGACTTTTGTAGCAAAATGTCGACACTCTTATTAAAGATGTAAAAAAGACAATTTCAAGTAGATGAGAAACTAGTTTTTCGTAAGTGACAAGTCATAAATGTTTTCACCGAGTGATGTGAACCCACTTTGGCATGCCTTTAGGAGTACCTACATAATTGCTCTCATTAAAATTTGCAAACTGATCTTTATTAGGGACTAGACCTGACAAGTTATTGAATGAAACATTAAAGATGGCTAACCAATAAAACTCAATCAATTGAGAGGGAATTTGATCACTTAACGTGTTGTTGGAAAGATCTAGACTTTCTATACTCTTGAGATTTTGAAATCTTTCTGACATGTATCCTGATAAGAAATTGTGTGACAAATTCAAAGTAAGGTCCTATTTCTACTTTAATATTTCAATCCACGAAGGGTCAACAATAAATTTTAAATGGGTCAGCCCAATGAATTTTTAAGAGTATGAATTGAAGCCCACCAGCTAAATACACTCTCAACAACTTCTAAACGCCCCCAGCTCACGTTTAAAAAAAAAAGGGAAGTACAAAATTATTTAACATCATGATATTCTAAAGAAACTAACTAGAGCTAAATATTGTCAATTTACATCAAGTACAAATTTCTCGATTTTAGGTCTATTTGGTCTTTTGGATAATAGGTTGACGCATTGTCCCTAGAAGCCAGTGATAAATAAAATAAAATAAAAAAGTGATAAGAACACAAAAAGGTGATACCAATAAAAGAAATAAAAACGTTAAATCGTGGTACGATGAAAAAGATTTTTTAACAGTGAATAAGTAAGGCCCAAAAAAAAAAAAAAAAGAGAAAGGGAAACTGGGTAAAGAGCTTGACTAGTAGGGATTTTCTCTTTTGACTATTTGACCGGTAGGGATTTAATTACTAGTATAATTTTGCAAAATATTTTTATATTATTATTTTTTTTAGTTTAACAAAATTTATAAAGAAATTATTTAACAAAATATTTAGAAATAAAATCACATCCAAACATTGCATAACTTAATATAAAATATCATCGTACACAATATTGTATAAAAGTAATACAATTTTTCATAATATTACAATTCAATCCAATATAATCCAATAAAATAAATGCAATAAAATGTGTCAAGCATAGCCTAATATTGTTGTTTCCGTTGGTTGAGGATTAAATATTATTTAAAGTAGTGTGTTTAATTAAATTTGGTTTAAATATTCAATATAGAAATACTGTATACCCTATAGCTGGAATTCTTAATTGTTTTATTTTTAATAACAATATCACTAAAGAAACACATCATCTACTAGTGGAATTGGTTGAGCACTTCCCCTTGTCATTTGCATCTTCTCTCCTATTGATCTCAACGAGTCTCGATAATCTTTTTATGAGAGTAGATTTTCTCCTATTTCTATGAATAACTATTTGAGCTATTCTAATAGTATATAATCTCAACAAATCCTAACAGTTCTCTTATTTTTAAAAATAGCTATATTCCTAATAGATGTGATCTAGCTAGTTATATTTCTAATAGATGTGATCTCGATAGATTTTAACAGTTTTAACATGATTGTCTCCAATTTTTATGAGTAACTACTGGGTCGTTCTAATAGCGTTCTAGTAGTAAGTGATCTCAATGAGGCATAATAGTTTGCTAACACCGTTGATTGTAAGAATAGTTTGTCTCCTCTTTCTCGGAGTAACAATCCTAGTTGTTGTAATAGTGTGTGATCTTGACGAGTCTCAATAGTTTTTTAACTTGTAAGATATCAACTTAAAAGAAGAAAAAAAAAAAAAAAAACCTACCTATTTTACTAAAGAAATAAAATTATAAAAATAGTTAAACGTAATACATCGAAACTACAGAAAATTATATAGATTTTTTTTTTAATGTTTATTAAGGCAGTGTTGCAATCCTGTAAACCCAAATGAATGCATATACTAAATCAAGAATTAGTAGGTTAAAAAATTGGTTCGACAAAAATAACAAGGTCAAAACGCAAAAACACACACCTAAGGTATGACTCAAGACCAAACCAATCCCTACCTCTCTATTCATGAGAATTCCACGATTACTTGTTATGAAATCAAGTACTCTGAACATCTCACAACTAGAAAGTAAATATAAACACAACAAAATAAATTAACAACTATCATAACATTCTCATATCCATAAGAATTTTGTAATAATCTTCCAAAATACAACTCCAACCATAAAAAAGGTACCCAAATTATTGCGTTGCAAGCCTTACAAGCATGAAAATAAATCTATTTGCCACTGAAGAAATAATATGATAACACAATAGTCACTTGACAAAAAACTTAAAATTTGCCATTAAAACACGATAAATTAATTATATTGATAAAAAACAATCAGCTCCCGACAACCTGATATCAAACTATCGTGCTAATAGCCCAATATCTACATAAACAAGTAATCGTCAATTGCTGATAGCCCAATATATGCATGAATAAGAAATCTCTATATTTATGGGAATGTCCGGGTCTTACATCCATTTCAAAACTGGCTCTACTATCTTCACTTCGACCTCTGCATATCAAGAAATACTCAGGCCTCGCATCTATTTCAAAGCTGAGTTTACCATCTTCACTTCAAATTCTGAAAATCACTGAATGCCCAGGTTTCATATTTATTTCAAAGCTGGGTCTACCATCTTCACTCCAAAAATCATTAGATGCCCAAGTCTCACATCCATTTCAGAGCTTGAGTCTACGTATCTAATGATTTTGATGTTCTAAAAATTTTGAAGGCAATTTTTGAGAACATCAATGATTAACTTTGCAATCTTATTGATTTAAATGCAGTGCAAAAACAACTCCAACAAAAGATAGATGGAAGAAGATTCTTGTTTGTCCTAGACGATGTTTGAAGTAAGGATCGTAGCTTGTGAGAACCCCAAGTGGGAGTAAATTATTGTGATGACACGTGACAAAGCTGTTGCATCAACGATTGTGAGCAATGTTGAAAGAAGAATGCAAAAGAGATAAAGCAAAAGTGTGGCACAACATTTCCCACATCCCTATAGTCAAGATAGATGGGAAATTAATGGATGAACTTGAGGATGGAGAATGAATGAGCTCGACAGAATTTCATTAGTGGTATATCAATCTCTAACACCTTAATGAAACTGCAAACAATTTAATTTTGTTTCACTTGAAGTAGTATGTCACATCAAACATTTAATGTACGTATAAAAATTTATTTAGCTTTGCTTTAATGTATGATATGCCTTAACTTATGAATGGAGTATAATTATTACGTTCTTATCAAGCTACAAGGAAGAATGCATGACTAACATGTGCATTTTTAGTTTTTCCACAAACTCTTCCTTTATCATTGTCTGATTAAAATCATGTCCTGTCAGTGCTATTAACTACATCATGCAAGTAGTTGGTTAGGTAATTAGATTGTTCGAATTTAGCTTGGAAAACATGATTTTTGGTTTGTTTAACATTGTTATTCAACTAGTTCTATCATGGAGGGTATTTTTCATGGATAACATTAATGATTATTTGAAATGAACAGTTGTAGGAGAAAGATGAAACTCTAGTAAATGGTGGTCAAGTAAGGCTGGTTTTATATGCTTTCTTGGCTTATGGTAGCATTACATTTACCTGCATGGGGTTATAGTTTGAGGTGCAAATATGGACTGTTCAAGCAGCGGATCACCAAAGTGGGTCTAGCCATATGGGAAAAAATTGCTAAGGATTGGTTTGAGCTTAAACTTTATCTCAAAGTTCTGCTATTGTTGCTTATCCCTTGGGATTTAATTTACTGATGAATTTCTTTCATGTAAATGTGAAGAAGTTTAGTCCTTGGGAAGCTGTCTTGCCAGTCAGATTTTTTGGTTGTGTTAAGGTTCTCTTAATGGATTGTAAGTGCTAATTAAGAGTAAGTTATTTATTAGAATAAACTACCCTATTAGTCTAGTTACAAAAACTTCATTAATGAAACACATGTTGCTCATTTAGTTGCTCATTTAGTATAATAAGTTGCTGCTTCCCTTTGCTTAATTAGTTGGTTTCCTACTACAAAAGCTTTATTTGTTACATGGATTACCATCTGCATAATCGATAACCTGGTTTGACAACTGCATGTAATCTCTTAGAAGTTGGTTTTGCTTAAAAGCAAGTGCACTAAAGAGTTGAATAGTGACGAGAACTTTCATTGATCCAAGTGGAAAAGGAGAATGAACAGGTCAAACTTGATACGGGTTCAACTGGATTAGGATTTCTTGAATAGAAGTAATTTAATTTAGGAATATTATTAATTTAGATTTATTTCCATTTAGGATTTAATATTATTTCCTCGTAAGATTATATTTTATTTCCTTCTAGATTTCCATTAATTAGATTGATAATATTTCCTTTATTGAATTATTGGTCTTTTAGGAAAGACTTGCTCATTAAGAATTATAAAGTTATAAATAGTCATGAACCTTTAGAGTTTATTATATGTTAAGATGTTATGAGTTTGCTTTAAGCATTAATAAAATCTTGCAGATTGTCAGGGGTAATTATCTTTGTCGCTTGGGCTAAGGTTAGGTAAATTCTATTATCTAATTCTAGAGAGTCAATTTGCCAAATTCTTTGTGTTAATTGATTCAATATTTATCTTATCACGTGATGTGACTTAGGCGATTACGGCTTGTTTTTGAATCTAGATTTAGTTCCTCAACAATTTGTTGTTTTCGTTGAGAGAATTCCAATGCTAATAATGTTGAAAGATTTCATTGAAAGTGTTTGGGAAAAAAATCAATGAAGAAACATGTTGGCCGAATGATTGGAAGCTATCAAAGAAAGACAGTTAATAACAGATTGAGACTTTTGAGCGAATTAAACGAGGATTGGAGAGCTACAATAGACAAACTCATAACATCTTAATATATAATAAACTCTAAAAGTTCATGACTATTTATAATTTCATAATTCTTAATGAGTAAGTCTTTCCTAAAGAACAATGATGACAAAGGAAATAGTATCAATCTAATTAATAGAAACCTAGAAGGAAATATAATATAATCCTACAAGAAAATAATATTAAATCCTAAATGGAAATAAATATAAATTAATAATATTCCTAAATTAAATTATTTCTATTCAAGAAATCCTAACTGCATCAAGTCTAACTTATTCTTTCTCCTTTTTCACTTGGATCGAACGAAATTTCTCATCAAATGGCTTCACAATAACCTAACTTTTCATGCTCATACAATTAAGCACCACAATTCTTAAAGTACTTGCGTATTTCTAGATGTTACGATGATACTACCTATCCCAAATGTTTAACTAGAAGTAGCACATGATGTGACTCATCTACGTCATGATATATGAGTTGCTCTGTTGCTATATCATATATGGTTAGTTGCCCAGCTACTAGCTTGAGTATGTTTATCCAAAGTTGCAGCTTGATTAGGTTGTCCCAACTTCATAACCATAAATCAATTGGAGTGGTGTTTGCTGAAATTTGAGAATTTTAGTGATGATATTCGATGTGTTACATGACTTTTGGAGAATTTGGGTAGTCTATTTGGGATTTTTGTTATTTTTTTAAAGATTTGGAAAAGAACTATTTTTTTAATTAGTATTTCAGTTATATCAACTATTTCAAATTTTCAATTAGCACTTAACAACCCAAAATCAGACTTGGCAACATATGAATGAGGGAAAAAAAAAGTGATAATAATGTTTAATGTGATGAACAATTGTACATATACTCTTTGAAAAGGTAAAATTCAGCATGATGAAATAATGTTTTAATCAAACATACCTGATGTCAGGGAGACCTTTCCACCTGCTGAGAAATCAATGATAAAAACAAGTGATTTGGAGAAACCCGAACACCAAACCCAAAACAAAAACTAATTAATAACATTCCACAAGTTATTTGGAGATGAAATCAATTAACTAACATAACCACTTACAACTTCTCTTACCTTGGTTTTTCTTTCCAACACCTCCCATTCCGCAAGTGTTCAAACGAACATCAGATGACGGAGGGCTGACAGCGTGAAAAACAGAGACTCCGTGCTGAAAATATATAGCAAGAACGTCACTTCCATGCTATAAAATTAATGTTAAAACCATAACAGGCCACAAAAACCAAGCATATGTAGATATTCCAATTCTGCAGTTTCTTCCCAAGTGTCAAACTTCAATGTATGTTCTCGAGCTGGTAAAATCATAAAAAAAAAAAAAAACGTGCCTTGGTTTATAACTTGCAATTCCAACAGTTCATATAAGCAACTACGAAAAAAAAGACAAGCTTAATAGGTAATCAAAATCAATACTGCATCAAATCGAATCCAGATGACTAAAAATAGCATACAACGGTGAATTGTATCACAAATAATCAGTCAAAAAAAATCAATCAAAATTATGATAAAGAAAAAGAAACAATGATGGAAAGGTCACCGTGAGGTAGATAACGTGGTCGGCCAAGCCAGACTCATCACAATCACCTTCGGTGATGTCTTGGTTACCGTAAAAGCAAGCCCGTTTCCACTCAATGGTACCATTGTTAGGAGAAACCGATCCAACATAATACGGCAGAAAATCAACGGCACTGTGAAAATTGTTCAAAACAGGCCACCACATCTCACGCGGCAGCAGCATAGGAAGCACGTCGTTGACTCGAAATGGGAACCTTCAAACTCTGGCTGAAATCGATACAAAAACATAAGGAGGCAATAGGAGCGACGAACGGCCGGCCAAAGGAGTAAAGGAGGTGAGAGAGGAGAAGGAAATGGTGGAAAGAGCCAGACGTCTGAGAAGAAGAGGGGACTGGGTAGAGAGAGCAGACAAATGAGAGAGACAACATGGGGCAATGAGCAAAATAAAGTGGGAGGCAGTTGCGTATTTGGAAAACCAGGTGGTGCAGCAGTGGTTTTGAGCGAGTCTCGTATTTGGAGAAAAAGAGCTGTGGGTTTTACGTACAAATTAATGTGGTTGAAAATGACAAATCACAGACATGATTACTATTATATATTAATTCACAACTAAGAATTTTTAAAGTTATATTCAAATTAAAAGCTACATATGTATTTGCAATAAAATATACAATAGTTGCCTTCAGTCTTGTTTTTTGCTTTTTACGTCTGTCACTAGACCTAGACGTGGTGGGCTCCCATGACCATATTATTAACGATATGTTTCATTTACCAATCTTACAAATAATTAATTAATTATAGATTTCAATGAGTCATATATGTGAAATTTAGTGATGAAAAATTTAAAACATCTTTAGGAGAAGTCTGAAATCATAAATCAAACGGCAAGGACAAGACATCAAAAGTGTATTAATATTACAGTGGGCCTCAAAAAGAACTCTCATTACTCATGGCATGGAAAACACATAATAATTTAATCTCAATGAAAACAGCATCACTTTTGTTGTTATGCAAAAACTTTAAATTTATAGTCTTATTAATACCAAAACAAACTCCGGTCTTTATATGTATCAATCAGTCAGTTTCATGTGAATTATCAATGAGTTATTCCTATGTTTCCCTTAATTTTAATTTTAATTAATTAATTTATTAATTCTGAAAACAATAGATTCTTCTCTATGTATATTTTTTGGATACATTAATGGCCTTGAAAGAAAATAGTAAAGTAATCAAAGACATATCTCATAGGATGATGATGAAGGATATGATCCTATCTATTGGTGTTTTTGAGTTGGAGTTTCTTCTCAACTCTGATCTTCAAAGAATTCAGGCTCTCCATCAGTGTTTTTCTTTTTCTTTTTTTTTTAGGTCTCTGCTCCCTTTTTGTATTAAAATTAAAAAAAAAAAAAAAAAGACAGAAATCAGTGAAAATTGAAATGGTTAATACAAAATGGATTTGCCAATGACAATAATGATGAAGCTGATTTTGGAAATGGTGAGATAGTCACGTATGAATGAGATTAATATGGAGCTTTTAACATTCTCCGCAAACTTTAATGTCTGTTATCTTTGAGAAAGATGAAAAAAAAAAAAGTAATTTCAATACAATTATATGATTAAATGGGTGTAGAAAAATAGTTTGGGCCTGACATAACTAAGGGTGGGACTATTTCGTATTTTATTTTTTGTCTATTTGTATTAAATTATTTTTATGATATATTAAAGTAAAATATTTTTTTAATAACAATGAAAAATGAATATTAATGCATGAGGGAGCCTCGGGGTGAAACGCATCTTTCAAAATTGAAGCATGATTAAAGAAATGGACCGACCGAAGTCAAGAGCTGGAGCCAAACAAGGATTTATCGGGCCTTGAATGGGATTGATGCCTAAATATTTTCACGTTTGAAACCAAACCCATAATAAAATGTGTTGGACACATCAATATTCTTTAGAGAAAGCTACTTGTCTAGAGGCCCACTGATTGTACGATCATTCCCACTTTATCTTCGACTTCCAGTACACCAACTATTAACTTACAATAGAAAAAGAACGACACATTTTTTGTACACTTTTTGAATGAAAACACATTTTCGGAAAGATTGTGACTTGCGTTCTGCAGTGGGTATCCAATGTCTTGAAATTAGAGATAATCCTAATTTTTTCTTTTAAGTTTGGTTAAATAGGTAAAAATCACCTTTAATTTGAGAAATAGTTAATATTTCACTAATAATTTATAGATATATCCAAAACACCCTTATAATTTATTAAAATATCCAAAAACCTCTCTCTGTTAACTTGGATGTTAGAATTTAATATTTAACCGTTAATATCAAATGACAAAATCGTCAAAATAAAATAAAATATATAATAATACTAATTATTTAATTAAATAAATTAAAATAAATTTTTTTCAAAATAATAATATCATCTCTATCGTCCATCAATGGATGGTAGAAATGAAAACAAAAAATAAAATAAAATAAAAAAATATTAAATAACATTTAAAAAATTTAAAACGGATTTCTAAAAAAAAAAATCATCTCTTCTTTTTCTTCCATTTGACTGTCCAAATATGTAACGTCCAAATAAAAATAGATCTAGTAGTTTTTTTTTTTTAAAAATAAAACATAAATAAGACATATAAAAATAAATTAAATGGGTTAAATTAGATATTTCAAATTAAAATGTCCAATTAAAATGATAAAAATAACTCAATCAATAATTTATGGAAAACAAAATTTAAATGAGCTCAAATTGGAAACTAGTGTGACCCATTTTTCTACTAAATGCGCTTATTTACTTTCAAGTATAAAAGATATATATACAAAGAGGCACAAATTTGGTGGGCATTGAAAAGAAAAGAAAACATGTGGTTGTTGAAATGGTTAACACATGAAAGATTGGAAGAGTGGGATCAGTCACACACACACACACACACACACATATATATATAATTGAGATTAGAGATAAGAACAAATGGAAATAGCAAGAACATTTGAGAAAAAAAAAAGTTAAAGTAATAAAGAAATGGGAAAGTGTCAAATATACAAATTGGTAAGCAAAAGAGAGATTGAAAAGAGTATGTGTGTGTGTATCAGCCATATGAATGATTATTATGTATATTGACATTCGATTAGAAGCACACCACACACACACACACAACCGAACAACATAGCAAGACAAAAGATAAAGAGAAATAAAAAATAAAAAGAGAGAAAAATAATTGGGAGTAAATTTGTTATGTGCAATTATTCCAGTTTCGGATTCAATTTTTTAATTTGATTTTTATATGACTTTGTATATGATTTTGATTTGAATTGTTCTAGTTGTTGAAGAAAACATCTACTAAACTAACAGCAACGACCACGTCTCTTATTGAATATCTCCGTCTAGCATTATAACATGCTATTATTATATATAGAGTTCAAAATAATATCCTTGTAAACATAAATCTAATTAAAATATTTTCAATTTAGTTTTGCAAGATTGTGATTTATAATGATTGGTGTTGAATTGTAGTTGCTTTAGATATGAGCTTGTGATTGGTTGCTTATTGTGTAATGGAGTGAGTATAGTTGTCCTGATTCTTATATGGTTGTGAGGTGTCGATCAAGGAGTTAGATGGATTGTTATCTATGCTTGTAGATAAGAAGAGGAAAATGGAGCAAGAAGAGACTAGTATCCAGATACTCCATGACTTATTGCATTGCCTTAGAAAGCAAAAGCTTGATGAGCTTCTTAAGGTTACTGAATTTGAATTTGTATTGTCATGGTGTAGTTGTGTGTATTTTTTTTTCTTTTTGTGGTTTATAAGGTTTTGTTTAAAATCGGGAGGTATTTTGTTTTCTGGCTCCAATGTGAATGTTGTTGTGGATGCTAGGTGGTTTTTGTATGCTTTGTCATCATTATTTACATTGACTCATTACAGCCTCTTAAAGATATGGAACTCGAATAAATTATCAGGGATCATAGGTGCCTTAAATTGTCAAAGAGGAGGAGTGTGGGCACCTATACCAGGTGCTCTATATAAGCAACCCTCGGAAGCACCTCCATGTGTCTTTAGTTTTGTCATTCCTCTGGACATTGATTCTCTTGAAGAGGTTGTAGGTGAAAATTGGAGGGGAGACTCTGCAGTGTGTGCTTTCAATTCAGATATTCTTTAATAGTTTTCTCAGTCTTGTTTTATCATTTCTTGGATGTGTTTTTTTTTTTTTTATCATGACCATTAATAGTGTTTCAAACTACAAGGTGTCCACACTAGTCTTTCTATCATATCGATTTTTGAATCTATTATGTACTAATATCAAGTCTGTGAACAGGTTTACTGTCCAAATATTCAGTTTGCTCCAATTGGATTTGTTGACATTTACAACAAATGACGAGCACTTGAAGCTATGAGATGCAGCAACGATCCCTCTAGATGCTCCATAAAAGTTAAAGTAAGTGGATGGGGTCCTTTTAGAGCATATTCCAACAAAAAAATAAGGTTTTGTGTTGTAGAAACACAAGAAGAGGAATTCATATACAATGCCATAGACGAATTTCTGACATTAAATTTCTAGGGTGCATGCAGATCAAGAGACATTGAAATAACTTACTGAGACTTTTAGATTGTATTCTCTAAAATTGCTACTTTTCACTTTTATTTGAACGTATCAGAAATTGCTATTGAAGTTAGTTGATGTGTTCCTTGAAGTTTCTATAAAGTAAAGAATGCTACATATGCAAAAATGCTGCAATCTGTCTATGTAAAAGCTTAATACTTTCTTCTTTTTTTTTTTTGAAATAAAAAGCTTAATACTTTTGGACTTTTTGTTAATCATTTGATGTATTGTATTTTGATCATCTCAATTTTAACGTGCATTAATATATAAGTTACGTATATATTTATGTAGAAAATTATTTAAAAAGAACATATATATAATATGTAGTGATAATTTGAAATATTCAACTAAATACATTTAAAAACTCTTTCAAAATGACATAAAAATCGTATCATGATTAAAAGAGATTTCAGCAATATTTTAACCAAATAATCTCGAAAGCTCTTTTAAATCTAAAAGTTCTTCTGAAATGTACAATCAAAACAGTATTTGAAATGCTTATACTTCTGCTTCTTTTCTTCTACTGTCAAAAGTTGAAAGTAAAAGTTATGCCAAACGAATCTTATGTATTTTTAAAAGTGATGTTTAATAGATCATATTGTTGGAGGACTTTTATCATTAATATTTTTTAACTTTAAAAAGTTAAAACAAAACAATCAAATTTATATAATTGTATTATCTCTCCTAAAACAAATTCTCTTTCCTATTTAATTCAAATATAATAAATAAATTTGATTGGTTCATTCTAACTTTTTAAAATTGAAATGTATTGATGGTAAAATTATTTATTGTTGTTGAAGTAGGATCTTCACATGGGTTGGATCTCCCTACACGTCACATGTCATCAAGAGTTCTGAACTCATCAAACAACATCATTTTTTAGTATAGTTCATCCTCTCAAGGAAATGGTAAATAGGCAATTTAGTTTCACTATAATTGATAATTGAAATGAATATTTATATCGTTATTGGTGGATGAAAAACAAAGGATAAAGAAGTAATTAAAAATTTAAAGAGTTTCCATTAACTATATATAAAACCAATTATTACAAGTTAAAAATTATTCCAACATCAAAAAGTTATTGTTTCTAACAAGGAGCTCATGATAGTGATAGCCACAACGTACATATGCATTATAAGTTATGGCAGCGTGTAAAGAGGTGGGTGTTGTTTGTTGTCAAGTCATGTCACGTTTGGGGAATCCGCTTGGTCCATAATCTCGTCATTTTAACCTTGTCCTTTAAAAAGGTATCTCATTAGCGCTCTATCGGTGTTAATTGAATTTTTCCTGGTGCCCTTTTTTTTAGGGTCTATTGTGAATGAATTTAGTTTATTTAAAAAAAAAAAAAAAAATTATTACAAATATTCGGTGTCGTATGGCCTATATCTTATTTTATACTTAATTTGTCCACACGTTTCATGTGTTAATTAATTATATCAATTTTATATAATTTAATGGACTTAAAAAGCCTCCCGGTTTCCCAAAAAAATAAAAGAGTGCCTCCTATGTAGAAGACATATACATTGGTTTTACATTAATTTAAGTCACATCATGTGCATGATATCAATACGGATATTACCTTACATACTAGACAAATAGAATGTCTTGATGTCACAAGTAGAGAAAGATGATATATATATATATATATTTTTTCTTTTTGGAATAAAACTTATATTGATTAATAATGATGCAAATGATCTCTAGATTCTGAAAAACATAAAAAAAAGAGAGATTCCATATTACTGATATAATTAAAACTTGTATGAGATGTTTAATAACAAATCTGCGTTTTCTATGGTAGGGAAAGAAATAAGTATATTAACTTGGTAAACATATCACATGAGGTTCCTCAATTTATTATTATTAAATATTCTGTATATCAAAGAGATGAGAGAGATGTTGAATGGAGTTCATTCTAATAAAGCTATTAAACCTTTCACACAATATTTGGGGGAAAATGATGATGATAATTGATGATAACAAAGCAAAGCAAAGGCAAAGGAATAAAAGCAAATCCCACTACAAAGCACAAAGGAGTGCACACACTAAGAAAAAACTTGCAATGTAAAAATTGAGTTGATGTTACTGGTTTCCAAAATTGGAAAAAATTTGTAAATGGATTCTAAAGTTTGTAAATTGGAAAAACAGATGAAGGAGTTGTCAACTGTAAGTAGATGCAGACAAGAGCATGCATGTGACTCCCATGATAATGCTAGTGGTGGGCTCCCATGACTTCTCTTAGGATGAATGCAGCTACTTGTTATTACTTTCTCCGTTTTGAAAGAAGTCCAAAATTTTTTTGTAGATGTATTATTTAAGTTTCCTTTGGTGCACATAAAAGATCTCACTAAAATTATTCACAAAATATGTTTTAATGAAATTATATTTAAATAATTTCCCATAACTCGAATTTATATTATAATCCTTGAAAATTATTATTACGAAAAAATCTAAAAAAACACCCTGAAATCGAAAATAACGTCAATTCACCCCAATTTTTCAAAATATTAACCAAAAAACCCCTTACCGTCAGCCAAAAGCAGTTTTCATCCAGGTTTTAGGTGGTTTTGTGACAAAAAAGATAAAAGATGAAAATATCCTTATTGGACTGTTATGGGAGAAATAAGAAAGTCTGTTGATTTAAAATGATGTGAAAGGACAAAAATAAACTTAAATGAAATTACAAATTTGCCACTGCTTATAATAGATTTTCCCCCTACAAATGACAACTTTAGCAACTCTAAATTGTAGCCCTACCTTTGCATATAGTCATTGCTATAACGGTAACAAAACCATAGTCCCTATAAAAAGGAAAGCAATGTCATCTATTAACAAATCAAAACAAACTTATACCATGCTCCAAACACATTTCCCATTTTCACATACTTCCTATGCAATGCCAATCAAAACACACTCCTAATATCTCACACACTTCTGCCATGCTCACAAACACACACCTGATAACAAATCAAAACAGACTCTCCATCACACACACACACACATGCACACACACACATACATACTCTGCCATGCTCAGATACACACACACATATACCTGCCAACAGATTAAAGAAACCCATCACAAACATACACACATACACACTTTTGCTGCCAGTTCACAAGCACACACATACATACACCTCATAACAGATCAGACACACACTTCCACACACTAACTAAAACAAAACAATTTTGAAGCTCATCAAGCTCATCATTTGCATATTAAGTTATTGTGCATTTTAAACGAAGACACATAATGAATGGTACAGTAAATCAAATTTCATACTTGTATTAATATTAAAATGTAAACATTAGAACCAGTTCATCAAGAAACCAAATGGGTCAGTTTGACTGCCTAGAAAATGTAGGAAAACAGAAAGAAGCCTAAAAGGAAAACAAAACCCAAGTTTCTTTTCTGTTCATACAACTCTAACGTGACCTAAAATAGCATACATAACTTAAAATAAAACAACTAAAAAGAAATAAAAATAGAGAGATATTTTGTTTTTGGTTATGTTTAATCCAATTTATCCATTCATACTTGTTTTCCATAATCTACAATTTTCAACAAGGGTATGAAGACCCCTGTTCAATGATGTTTTGTTATGAAATAAAACTAATACAATTTGTCTTCCCTTGCAAAATGTATGTCTATAAGTGTCAATACTATGGTTAGAATAATATGTATAACTAGTAATTGCTCTTATGATTTATTACTAACCAAAATAATCGAATCCAAAATTAAAGGACAAAAATATGGGTTGGTTGATGACACATGTATTGTGAAAAACTATAATATAATATGGCTGCTACTGTATTATGGTGTTTGATTTAATTAATAATTCTAGAGGAATAAAGCCGTTTGTTTTTTATTGTGAAGTCATTCCATTGTCAAGTGTCAATTGTCTTGTGGTTTTGTTATCACCAGTATAACTTTAATTAAATATGGATATTGTTATTATTTTAGAGTTGCATGTTAATAATTCTCTGCACCTGTATGTTCAGGCCCACCATGATACTTATATATATTAGCTAATGGTTCCTGAGTCACAAACGACAAAAGCATTTTTTTGATTTACATCTTACAAACACCCTATCACACCTTAATTGCATCATGAATATAGTAACAACAGGGGTACGAAGTACAACCACAAATACAAAACCCACTATACCTACCATAATGCCACCCTTCTATACAACACCCACTATATGTCCAAACCCAATTCTAAGTTACCACAATTGTTCAAAGATTACAAAAATCCCAAATTTTTTTCAAACCCCAATCCAAAAATCATCTATGACCAGTAGACATTAAAGTCAATAGATCAACCATAAAATCATGCATACATATTCTAACAGCAATTATGACATATGAAGCACAAATATTACCCATAAAATATCTCACCTTGCCTTCTTCCACCACCAGCAGTACCTTTTCTCCTCAAGGCTAACCTTCTTCAAATAACTTGCTATGGGTTAGAAGCAACGAACTTGGTCAAACGTCGATGCAGTGGACGTTGTAAGGTTTTTTGGCACGAAGATGTGGTCCTCCTTACCAGATGACGGGACCACAAGCGAGGGGCAGTGAGGAGCATAGAGGGGTATGGAAATGTCAAGGAAGAAATGGATTTTATTTTTTTCAACTTGGCCACCATTCAGCTATCACACGTGACGACATATGAGTGGTGTTCATTTCATTTTATTAATAAACAAATTAGGTTGTGCTATCCGGCTAGAATCCATCACTCATTTCAATCTCCAATTACCTTTTTATCCTCATATTTAATGGGATCGTTACTTTTTTGACAGTATTCATCAACTATCTGATGGTTGGTCTTTTTTTGTTATTATTTTTAAAATTAGGGATCATTTGACATTATTTTCGATTTTAAGGAATAAAATAATAATAACCCTTATTATTAAGACATAGATTAATTTTCAATATTTTTGTTCTTGATTATTTGTCACATAACGAAACTATATATTGTTCAAGGAAGAGTTGCTATCGTTTTCATAGTAAAGTGATTATTATTAGTTAAGGCTAGTTTGACATTTACAATGTGTAGTAAATAAACGATATAGCGAAATTTTCAAATCTGTGTAGGGAGTAATTAGGTTTGTGTGGTGGTCCGTGGAGGAGGAGATGTCTAGGGTTGCGATGCAGTTTTCCAGGTGTTGTGACACTATTTGAAGGTGTTCGGTGGCTGAAGTGGGGGCTCTAACAGGATGTAATGATGAGTGTGTCATGTGTGAGTGAATCATCGCTTATAAAGCGTGTGGAATGGGGGACCAAATAAACGTACGAAGACAAAATTGAAGAATTAAAGTGATGGAAGATGAAGTGGAAGGGACCCACAAGAGAAATTTTATTTATATATATATGTTTTATCTTTTTAAGATATTAACAGTGTATTTACTTTAATTATAAGAATCGAAATGAAAATTAAAATAATTTAAAATTAAAATGATGTATTGAAATTAGTAACGGACATAGAAATTTATGTTGAGGGAGAATAATACTTTTATACAATAATTATAACATCAAAAAACTAAATTATATGAATTTTTTTTTATAATATTTTCTTCAATGGTTAGAATGATGTTATATAAAATAAAAATATTTAAAATATATAACTAATAGAGGATTTATAGTTTTACTTCTTACAAGATTGTAAATAAAATTTCTTAAAATAACATTTTTAATACAAGTATAAAAATCAGTTGTGAGTTGATTGTGCGCTAATTTTATTTTTCTTAGTGAAAGAAATTTAAATTTCATATTACTTAGAAAAATGAATAAAAACTCAATTTAAAGATATGTCTTCTTTATGATGACATGATTGCAAATAAATGTATATAATCAAACTATATATATTTATTATTAAAATTAGTAATCAAATTATATTTATAGTTTTTTATCTAATAAAAATGTATGTGATTTATAATAAAGTAAAATAAAATATAAATAAAATATAAAAATAATTATAAGTATTTTTATTTATGAATATTATCATATAAAATAGTTTATGTAAAAAAATAATAATTTACACCAATAATCATGAGTAAACCAAAACTTATTAAGATTGAATAATACTATATGTTTTATTTTCTAGTTTGTGTAAACATGATATAGTTTACAATAGAAGCAAATAATTTGAAAAGAATATAATAATTTATGAAGTTAAAATGTTTTATATTTGAAGATCAGTTTATAATAATGCGGAAGAGAGAGAGAGAGTAAAAACAAAAAAAAAAAAACATGTTTTGATGGGAAACTGATTGAATCATAATGAAATTAAAAAATTGAGAAAAAGTAATATATTTTAATAGAAAAGAAATTGAACCATAGTGGATACAAGAAAAAAAATGCAAACATTTATGAACAAAATAATGATTAAAAGTTAATAAAAAATAAAAAATTAGAAAAAAAAAAGTGACAATAATGACTTAAAAGGAGATTGAACCGTTTTATCATGTTATCATAAAGATGACATATCTTTAAATTAGTAATCAAATTATATTTATAATTTTTTATCTAATAAAAATGTATGTGATTTATAATAAAGTAAAATAAAATAAAAATAAAATATAAAAATAATTATAAGTATTTTTATTTATGAATATTATCATATAAAATAGTTTATGTAAAAAAATAATAATTTACACCAATAATCATGAGTAAATCAAAACTTATTAAGATTGAATAATACTATATGTTTTATTTTCTAGTTTGTGTAAACATGATATAGTTTACAATAGAAGCAAATAATTTAAAAAGAATATAATAATTTATGAAGTCAAAATGTTTTATATTTGAATATCAGTTTATAATAATACGAAAAAGAGAGGGAGAGAGAGAGAGAAAACAAACAAAAAACATGTTTTGATGGAAACCGATTGAATGAATAAAAAATTGAGAAAAAGTAACATATTTTAATAGAAAAGAAATTGAATCATAGTGGATAGAAGAAAAAAAAATGCATACATTTATGAACAAAACAATGATTAAAAGTGAATAAAAATTTAAAAAGTTAGAAGATAAAAAAAAAAAGTGACAATAATGACTTAATAGGAGATTGTACCGTTTTCCCAAGAATAGAAGGCAAACACAACCACAAAAACTAGCATATGCATGTGTTTGATTTTGAAATCATTTTTATATAATATACTAAATGACTGAAAAATGAGAAAAAGCAAAATCTCTTTTGTGGGCAAGGAATCAAACCTGTGACTTCTAGAGAGAAAGGCACACGCACAGCCACCGACGCCACTCTATATAAGTGTCATGTCATCACATTAGATTTATATATTTAAATATCTAATTATTAATATATAAAACTTAATTAATCTTCCAAAAATTTCAGGGGGAGCATGTGTCCCCCATGGCCCAATGATGGGTCTACTCCTAATTGAAATTAAAATAAATTATTTACTTCAATTATAGGAATAGGAATGAGAATCAGCAATATTCCTATTGAATTATTTACTTTACTTGGAATCGAAATGATTTAATTATAAATTATAAAAATGTCTTTCATTAAAATTGTGTACTCCATAAGTATTTTTTGTAAAATAAATAAATAAATAATATAACCATTGAGATTTTGTAAATTGTAAAAGAAGTATTGTGTATCCTTTTTAGAAATATATATTTTTTTATAAATATTCATATTTATAAATAATGAATATTTTAGTATATTTAAATATTCATATTTATAAATATAAAAACAACCAATCAACTATAAGGTCGTAAACATAATAGTAAAAAATGTATATCCAAGTGGAAAAGAGGAAAGGAATACAAAATGTATAAACACAATTTTTTTTTTTTAAATAAACACAAAATGTATAAAATATATATATACTAGTTCGTAAACAATTTTTTTTAATAAGGAGTATAAAAGTCTTTTTAATTTAGAAAGGGAAATGATAATAAGATTCTCAAATGAGATAGAAGAATAAAATTCTCATTCACAATCTCAAATTCATGTGAATTCCAAAATTTCATTCTTAGTATTAAATGATTTTATAACAAGTAAACATTATCAATCATTTTTATTTCTCAATCTATCAAGTAAACACACCGTAAGTATTATGTATATACCCACAAGAGGGAGGGACCCTATTACCCTCTAATTATGGAAATGTGATGGTGATCTTGATGGCGGCGAAACTGTGTATTAAAATGGTTTTTGTAAAATGTCATTTGCATAGAGAGCGAGTGAGCTTTCAATGAAAACAAATGTTAGCGCTACCGTATAAAGAGAGCAAGGCATGATAAATTGATCAGACACCAAGAGACTAATAGACAATAAAGAAATTCACAAGAGTGAAAAGAGTAGGCAAATGAACCTAGAAGTTGCAGTACAATTACTTAGAGCAACTTCAATGTTTGACATCAAATTTGATATCATTTGGGTGTTAACACCAAATTTTTTGACATCAAATTTCTTTTAACTCCAATGTGCATGATACCAAATTAGTGTAAAAGGTATCTTCATAGAATATTTCATATATAATTCTTTAATCAATATTAATTAATTTATTTGGTATATAATTTTATTCTCAAATAATTACGCACTATATATTACAAAATTATTAAATACTTACATAATTTTTTTTGTATTTTTTACAAAATATTATTTTCATTATATTTTCACCTAATTTTTTAGTCACTTAATATTTTTTTTTTAATTCATTTTTATCCAATTAATTGTTTAGCTACCTAATTTTTTATCCATCTTATTTTTTTAACTAATTTTTTATCTAACTATTTTATTATCCAAGTCATTAGTAAATCGTATTATCAAATAATTACGCATAATATAAAAAAATTATTAATTTCTCATATAATTTTTATCTAACTAATTATTTATCCACCTAATTGTTTATGTCCAGGGTATGACACAATAATATAAAAAAATCTAACAATTGTTTGTGTCCAAGGTATGACATAAAAATCTAACAATAAATTTTTATATACATTTAATAATTTAAATAACATTATATTAATATATTACTTATAATACATATTAAAAACTTAAAAATATATTAAAACATATTTGATATTATACTCATTTTAAAAATGTTAATGAATAATTTTTAATGGTATATATTTTTTATAATAATTTAATTTCTATTTATAATTATTAATCAAATTATATAAATATATTAAGTATGTTAAAGGATATAAAAAGAATAAAATTTGTTTTGTTTATTAGTGGAGGGGTAATGTTGAAATTTTAGAAGAAAAAGTAAGCACCTGACCTATCAAAAATAAATTTGGTGTTTGCTATAGTTAGACACCAAATTTGGTATCCAATTATAGCAAAAAACCCTAAAATTTTTGTTGGGAGCAAAGCCACCCACCAAATTGGTATTAACCTTGGAAGCTTTTGTGACACCAATTTGGTGTAAAAAACATCAAATTGGTGTCACGTTGCAGTGGACCTTAATACCTTTGTTACCTCTCTAAAATGTAGTACTTCTTTCGGGAAAAAAAAAATTATATTATGATAAAAATATTATAAATAATTAACACAATGGTGCTCCACATCACCATTAGTTGTTTGTCCATTAAGATCATGAGATATTAGACTACATTCGATCGTGTTAGACAAAATTATCCTAATAAGATTATGTATTTGTCGATATTTCATGTTAAATTGTATTAAGTCTTCAAATATTCGGAAGTGATATTTATTTTTAAATAATTTTTAAAACACACTAACCAACAATAAATCAATAATAGTGTAGGCCAGCCACTACTCCAAAAATAGTTCATCAATCCAAGACAAAATTCCAATTTTTTTAGATGTGTTATTCAAGGTTCCTTTGGTGCATATAAAAGGTGTCACTAAAATTATTCACGTAATATCTTTTAATGAAATTATATTTAAATAATTTCACATAACTCAATTTTATATTATAATCCTGGAAAATTATTATTAAGATATAAATTAATTTTTATAGTTTTGTTCTTGATTATTAATTTTTCATGTAAAGAAATTATAATTGCTTAAGGAAGAATTGCTATCGTTTTCATAGTAAAGTGATTATTATCATTTAAGACTAGTTTGGTATTTATAAGGCGTACTAATTAAATGATATTGCAAAATTTTAAAATCTGTGTAGGGAGTAGTAAGTTTTTGGAAAAACTTTTTTGATGGACAATACAACTATTTTGAAATACACCAACCAACAATAAATCAATAATAGTGTAGTAGGCCAGCCAATATTATTAGTAGTAGTAGTAGTAGTTTGCTTCATTATTATTATTATTATTATTATTTTTAAAGAACGTCATTATTATTGTTGATGCCTGCTCATACATCACCATTTCCGAAATCAGCTTGATTATTTATTAGTGTTGTTTCTCTTCCAAATTGGAACTAATTATTGAATTATCTAACTAAAAATCATTCTCTAAATTGAAAAAATAAGACCTAACCCACATCAACCAGGGCAAAGCTAGGAATTCCATGCATTTGGTGTCAATGAATTAAAATTAATAACTAGAATGATAATCTTAAATCTTTGAATTTCAATTTGTGTAATGTTTGTCAATACACACAGCGGTTACCACTGCTGCCACTTGCACTAAATGAAATTGGGTAATGTTTTGCTGGATACTACAACGTATATGGTCTAAGAATTTGTAGTTTTTACTGCTTAATCAATTTTATTTTTATGTCTTTTTTAAATAACGAAAATCAAATTCAAAAGTTAAACCATAATTTTAATTTCAAATTTACCTTAAAATTAGCTAATATTTAAATGTGGAGATAGAGACCTCATCCCATGAGATAAGAGAGTTTAAATGTTTTCAAATTAAGTAGGATTTATATGAATTAATCAACCCATCAATCTTATCTCTTAGACTATATATAATCTTGTCACACACTAAATTAAATGATCACAAGAATTTAGCGAAGAGTTGAGTTAATTGAATTGCAATGGCAAGAGTGATTGTGAAGTGTGTGTTGCTAGCCATCATCTTTCTCGTTGTTTGCTCAACAACTCAAGCCACTCAAGCAGTCGAAGAAGCCAACAGTGAAGAAACCAATACCGAAGTTGAACCAGCATGGCTTTGGGGTGGATATTGGGGTGGTTTGGGTCATAGAGGATGGGGTGGATGGGGTCGTTGGGGTAGACATTGGTTCCCATGCCCACCCATTTCAGCCCCAAAATGGCCAAAATGGGGTGGTTGGAGGCACTTCCCGTGCCCACCCCTTTCAGCTCCCAAATGGCCCAAATGGGGTGCTTGGGGTCGCAAAGGTGGATTTTGGTTTCCACACCCACCTATTTCAGCCCCCAAAAAGCCCTAATTTTCTAATTAATAGTATTGCATCTTCTTTCAGATTACGGTAGTACATCATCAATGTTGGTCTTTTTTCCTTTTTTTTTTTTTTTTTTTTTTTAAGAAGTGAATTTTGGAATTAGTATCTTTGTTGGTTAGGCTTGAAAACTGTTGTTTATTTTCATTTTAAGATCCATGTCGATTCAATAAAAGAAACATTTCTTATTATATTTCTTGATTATACAACCTTCGTATGCTTTTATGTCACGAACTTTTAACAATAACCAAATTTGGTATGGACTCTGTATTGAAATCAATAATACATATCCTCTTCATGAGAAGTTTGGCTCTCTTATTATGTGCCATTTTGAAACGATATTGTCATCTTGAATTGAAGATGTTTAAAGTAGGGTTGGAGTAGTATTCCAATTTGGATGAACTGCCATGTTATGGTTCAATATCAATGTGACCGAATTATCTTTGTAATAATAAGTTACAGAAGCTACATCAATTGTAAATTAATTAAAATATTGTGGTTCAATATTAAAGTTGCATGAGAATCCAAAAGATCTTTCAAAGTAAAACCCCATGTGTTATAATATTCTGTTATGGATCAATTAAGAGCATACAAGATTTTAATTGGACAGAGCCCAAAGTTCTTGTAGAATCTTCCTCACCACGAAGTGTTTTTTTTTTTTTTTTTCATTAAATAAATAAAAACCTTGAAAAACTCTGTAATTGTTGTTGATAAAAAATAACAAATTAGAGTTTCAGTTTGTTAAATTGGGATCCTGATTTATATCTAGTTATTATGTAGTTATTGTATCCTAACCAAAATTTTGTGTTTATGTTATATGGTGATTTGTTCTAGAGGTTGATAAGTGGTGATAAGATCCCGTCAGTTGTCTGCAATTGAGAAATATCCCCTCAAGCTAACATTATAATAATTATTTTTTTTTAACATTTTAAATTAATTTATTTTTTTTTATTTATGTAAATATAAAATTTTGAGCTACTTCTTATTAAATAATTATTTGAAGTTCAAAACAATTTACTTTCCTAACAATTACTTGACATGTTTTAATAATAACAAAACAACTTATTTTCGTAACAATTAATTGACCAAATTCAACAATGAAGATTCTATACATAAATTGATCAAAGGCATATACATATATATTATCTTTTATATGTATATGTGAGAGAGAGAGAGACCGGTTGACCTAATTCAACTATGAAGACTCATACCAAATTGATCAAATATATATATATATATATGAATAATGCTACAATATCTAAAAAATTATCTAAATTTATTGTCCAAATATTATGATAAGCTTTTATATAATTACCACATTAAACCTTATCACATCAATTGTGTGTGTGTGTTTTTTCTTTGTAGGATGTTGGCGTTTCTGGTAAAATATGCAAACTACGTATATAATACCACTTCTAATAAATGAAATTGTAAACTTATGCTGAAAGTACCACCACACACACACATATATATATACACACACACATATATATATATATATATACACATATATCGTGCCCAGCTTGTACATCCTTTGCCTGATATTACCATGTATGTTGTTCAAGAATTTGTGTGATTTTTTTTGCCTGCATATAATAGATTGAATTCAATGTTAATAAACTAATAAACTAGATAATAATTTTCAATCATCACGTTAATATTGAAGAGCAAAATGACAATCACAGTAGGAGTAGTCAAATATCTCCCTTAACCTTAAGAGCTCAAAACACAATGTGTAAGTGTGGGTGTAAGTTTTATCTTATAGGAGTATTCATCTCTTGGTTGTATGAGTAGTCATTCGAACCACGTTACTAAGTAGTCATTCGATCTCAACAGTCTTTTTTTTTTTTTTTAATTAAAAAAAAAAAGAGCAATCACCAAAAGTTAGAATATTATGAACCCAATGTTAGAAGGAAGGGACAATTCTAATTCCTCTTTACAGTTTGACATAATAGTCGAAAAAAACCTTCTGATTTTAAAAATCACTAAAAACCCTTGTAGTTTATTAAAATAATAAAAAAATCCCCTATTAATTATAAAAATAGTAAAAAAAAAAAAAAAACCCTGCTTTTAGAAATCATTAAAAGATTTTTTGGACTATTAAACCAAATTACAAAGGTTCTTGGCGATTCCTTAAGTTAGAGGTTTTTTGTTTATTACACTAAATTGACATTAGAATTATCCTTGAAAGGAAGGGACAAATTGGGGTCTGTCTTTTTTTTTTTTTTTTTTTTGAAAACAGACTGGGGTGTGTCTTATATTTTGTTTTTGTTGAATTACATCAAGTAGTTAAGAAAATTAAGTTGTTTTGTTTTCTTATAAACTCTTCACATAATTTTCTTTTTTTTTAAATGTATTACATAAGAAAGTACCTGAAAATTTTATAATTCTATAGGGAAGTCAAATAACAATTAATTAAAAATGGTTATAAAAATGAATAAATAAATGTAAATTTGAGAGGATATTTCTCAATTGCAACCAATCATAAACCGATTCAGTGATTATCATTTATTACCATTAGGTGTGGGCGTTTTCGGGTTTGGATTGGATTAAAAATCTCTCAACCCAATAAATTTTTCAACTCAACCCAACCTAACCTAATAAGAGTCAGGTTGGGTTGAGTTGATTGAGTTGATTTTAAATTCCCTATAAAAGTATAAAAGGTCTAATTGATAACTTTCATAATCTTAACAATTTGATTATAAATAAAATAAGTACAAATAAAAATTAAATAATTATATAGAAATTATTCAATTAACCATAAAAGTTATCTTTAATCCTCACCCCAAGCGAGTGTTATTCTTGAAGACCTTGAATTTAGAACTAAAGATAAGTGTTTGTCAAATTCGGGTTGGGTTGAAAATTTTTCATCCTAACCCAACCCATTCTATTTTTTTTTTTTTTTTTTTTAAGATTTAACTCAAACCAACCTAATAAAAAATTATCGAGTTAGGTTACAGATGTCCACCCCTAATTACCACTTACCAACCAATAACCACAACGCCTAATCACCATTCACCAAAATTGTGATTATGATACAATAACACTACATACACTCCAATTTCCTGATTTAAAAAACTGAACCTTTAATAAATATTTTTTTTATTAACAAATTTAAAATCTTGAATTTGATTCTTGATTAATTACTTCAAATTTGGAAGAGAAACAACAAATATTAGTGTTATTTAAGGCTCCTATTTTTTAGGAAAAAAAAAATTACAGTTGTAGTAAGGAAGATTCAAATTTTGGGTCACAATTAAAGATTCGATCAGCTTTTGGGTTCTCATGCAACCTTAGGAATACTGCTAGATTCTTCCCAAACTCAACCATTGTACCCATGAAGTGATAATTTTGAATGAATAAAATTGAAAATTGAGTCCGTAAAGTTCGGTGCTTATAAAAGGATTGAATTCAATGTGAGCTAGATAATAATTTTGGATCATTAATTATTGCTTATATGCTACATTATTACAAATCTAATATGGTCACATTGATATTTAACTTCAACAGAAAAGCATACAAAGATAATAGTCGAGAAATATAATAAGAAATGTTTCTTTAATTGAATTAACATAGATCTCCTAAACTAATAGAAAAAATAAACCATTATTTCAGCCAAACCAACAAGATATTAATTCTAAAACTCTTCTAAAAGAAAGAAACAACATTACTGACTATAATATAGAAGATGATACAATACTACTAATTAGATAATTAAGGCTTTTAGGGGGCTGAAATGGGTGGGTGTGGGAACCAAAATCCACCTTTACGACCCCAGCCACCACATTTGGGCCATTTTGGAGCTGAAAGGGGTGGACATGAGAACCAAAATCCATCTTTGTGACCCCAACCACCCCATTTGGGCCATGTAGGAGCTGCACCCCCTTTGGGCCATTTGGGGGCTGAAATGGGTGGGCATGGGAACCAATGTCTACCCCAACCACCCCATCCTCTATTACCGAGACCACCCCAATATCCAGCTCTACGGCTCCAATATCCACCCCAATGCCATGCTGGTTCAACTTCACTATTAGCTTATTCAACCGCTTCGGTTGCTTGAGTTAGTGAACAAAAAATAAGAAAGAAGATAGCTAGCAATACACCCTTGATGATCATTCTTGCCATTACAAACTTTACGTTTTGCTAAATTTTTGTGACCAGTTTGATGTAATGTGACAGCATTATATACAACCTACAGATAAGGTGATAAGTTAAAAAGCATTTTTTCGTAAGTCCTCTTCTGGTTTCTCTCTCCCCGAGTGAACTCGGTATGAGGTAGTGTGTCCCTTTTAGGGTTTCGTCTCGCGTGCGAGTAGGGGTGTTTTTCTCTTCTTCTCTCTTCTAAGGGTCGGGGTTGGAGTATGGATTCAGAAGAAATAGCAAGGCTGTGCAAAGCTTTATCTTTGTCTGATGAGAATGGACCGGTGTGTGTAATAGAAGGGGATTGTATGGAGGAAGGGTTGAAGACTATGAATCTCTGTCTAGTAGGGAAGGTGTTATCAGCAAAAAGAGTGAATAGAGAAGCGTTCAAATCGGTTATCGAAAAGCTGTGGGTTTCGATTGGTAATGTGGAAATAGAATCAGTAAGGGACAACCTTTTTATGTTCTATTTCAGCAGGGAGATTGTCAAGGAGCGTGTTTGGAGTAGGGGTCCGTGGCATTTTAACAATAATCTTGTTGTGTTGGAAAGACCTACGGGGATGGAAAGTATCTTTGATCTTAGTTTTGATAAAATAGAGATATGGGTTCAAATGCATCAAGTTCCTCTAGTGTGTAGGAACCCCAGAGTGGCAGGTTTGATCGCTAGTCAGATTGGGGAAGTGGTTGTTCCTCCGGCGGATGCCAGCGACTGTAGAGGTAAATACATCCGTGTTAGAATCAGAATAGACATTAGTAAATCCTTGGTAAGGGTGGTAAAGTTGAAGATGAGGGACTCAGAAGAGACTCAAGGGGCATTATTGCGCTACGAGAGACTTCCCGAGTTCTGTCCAGCGTGTGGAAGGATTGGGCATGATCTTAAGGATTGTTGGGATGTAGAGGCGAAAGAACATTTTAGAAGTGGAACTGGTAGAAAGTACGGTCTTTGGTTGCGAGCAGAATCAGGTAGCGGTAGCAAACAACCCAGTGATAAAATGGAAAGTAGGGGGATAAACAGAGGTATCCAGTTAGGGAACTATAGGGAAAGTGCAGGTCAAAGTAACTTTGAAGGTGTGGAGATTCAAGGGATAAAGAAGGTAGTGCCTTTGATGGTGAATGATGAACAATCGTCGGGTGAGACTAGGGAGAACCTTATTGGAAATGAGTCAACCAGCTTTTCTGATCCTGTTCCTTTAAATACTAGGAACCCCCCATCACTCGTGCTTAAGGAGAATGATGGTCCCAATGTCTCGTCTATAGAAATGGTGGCCCCATCCCCAATTATTGATGGTCCCCTTAAAGGCAAACATGTGAAGAATCAGGCTGGTATAAACAAAGTTCCAAGTAATATTTCCTCTGTCAATTTGGAAAGTAACAAAGGTAGACAGATTGAGCTGATGGAGAGCGAAATGACTGGCTTACCCTTGGACCAGGGCGATTACGTTCAAGCTTGTGTGATAGGTCCCTCTGATTACGGGACTGAAGTGGGATTAAATAAACAAGAAATCTCTGGAAGTCCGGGGAAAAAATTAGCTAGGAGGTGGAAACGGGCTAGGGAAGGGGGTAAATTAAGTAAGGTGTCTAGTCCTATCAGAAAGTTGTTATTAGCTCAGAAAAATAAAAACAGAGGTGCACGAAACTCCAGTAAATCACCAGCCAAAAAAGGGGTATTCATCAACAGAGATTGCCAAGAATCAGCTTTAACAGGCGGTAGTGATTTGTATATCAAGGCAGAGGGCAGTGAGGGCAGTAATCAGAAAAGGAAACAACTTATCTTCAAAGATGAGACTGCGCAAGTCAGCAAGAAAATGAAACAAAGCCCGGTTACAGAAATGGTTGTGGAATCAAGCAATCCAACGGTGGTGCCTGGAACCCAGGCCCACCGGTCCCCATGAATTGTCTAAGTTGGAATGTGCGGGGTTTGGGGAACCCCCGTGCATTCGCGGCCCTTAAAAGGGCGATTCGATGTGTTTCCCCTGACTTAGTTTTTCTCATGGAAACTAAGTTACACGGTCAGGCGTGTGATTTTTTAAAGAGATCGATGAGTTTTGAAAATGGGTTCTTCGTGGATGGGATGGGTAGAAGTGGGGGTTTAGGTATGTTGTGGAGGGATGGGATAGACGTCCAGTTACTATCTTTCTCCGTTGGTCACATCGATGTTAGAATAAATTCTGAAGATGGAGTTGGTGGAGATTCACAGGGTTTTATGGTCACCCTATCCCTGCTAGTAGAATGGAATCTTGGAGTTTACTCAGAAGAGTTAGTGTGGTGGATGATCTGCCTTGGGTGGTGGGTGGTGATTTTAATGAATTATTAAGGTCCTCTGAGAAGCTTGGAGGCTCGGTGAGAGGTATAGGTCATATGATTAATTTCATGACAGCCTTAGATGAGTGTAAGTTGGGTGATTTGGGGTTCGTAGGTCCCCATTTCACGTGGAATAATAAGAGGGATGGGATTGCCAACATCCAGGAGCGTCTTGATAGGTTTGTGGCGAATGAGAAATGGAGGGAACTTTTTCCTAGTGCATCAGTGGTGCATTTGGGGTTTAATGGATCCGACCATAGGATGTTACTTTTAAAAGTAGAAGATTCTGGTAGTTTGCAGATTCCTACTCGTAAGGTGTTTAAATTTGAACCTTTCTGGTTCCGGAAGGATGATTGTTTACAAGTTATCAAATCCAGTTGGCCGTCTAGAGAGATTAACCACCCTCAAGGTAATTTAAATGCCAAGCTGCAGCAATGTGCCAACTGTCTTATGGAGTGGAGTAAAGTCAGATTTGGCTCGTTAAGGAAAAAGATAACTTCCAAGAATAGAATTCTAGAACAGTTGTACGGTAGAGCAAATCAACCTGGGGTGATGGTCGACATTAAATCTTTGGAGTCAGAGGTGGAACATTTGCTTTTACTGGAAGAGGATTATTGGCGCCAGAGAGCTCGCGTTGACTGGTTAGCTGGTGGGGATAAAAATACCAAATTTTTTCATGCCCGCGCTACTTCAAGAAAGAAGAAAAAGACCGTCAAAAGGCTTATGGATGATGAAGGTAGAGTGGCAAGCTCGGAAGCAGAGATATCCCAAGCGGTCTTAAAGTATTTTGATGGCCTGTTTCAAACTTCTAATCCTTCCCAGCTTGACATTAATGAAGCCTGCAAATATTTGAACTCTAAGCTGGATGATGATATGAGTCGGCTCCTGAATAGACCTTTTGGTATTGAGGAGGTCATGAAGGCAGTTTTTGATCTTGGCCCGAATAAAGCGCCGGGTACGGACGGCTTTCACGCTCTCTTTTTTCAAAAGGCTTGGGACACTGTTGGGACAGATGTTACTGACACTTGTCTCCAGATTCTAAAGGGGGAGGCTTCCATTAAGGATTTCAATGCCACCAATGTTATTTTGCTGTCAAAGGTTAAGAACCCTGATAGGCTGAAAGACTTTCGTCCCATAAGTTTGACTAATGTCATCTATAAAGTGGTTACGAAGGTTCTCGCTAACAGGTTAAAATGTGTGTTGCCTGCCCTTATTTCTCAAAACCAGTCTGCGTTCGTTCTAGGTAGACAAATATTTGACAACATTATTGTAGCTTTCGAATTATTGCACTCTATTCATCGTAAAAAGAGAGGCAAGCGGGGACTGATGGCGGTGAAACTTGATTTGAGTAAAGCCTATGATAGAGTGGAGTGACAGTTCCTTAAAACAATTCTGCATAAAATGCTTTTCCCTCCTTTGTGGATCCAAGTGATTATGGACTGCATCTCTACATCCTCTCTTTCTTTTATATTAAACGGTAGAAATGTGGGTATGATCTATCCTTCTAGAGGCATCCGACAAGGGTGTCCTCTATCACCCTATCTGTTTTTGTTGTGTGCTGAGGTCCTATCCAGTAGCTTGCGGGCAGCGGAGTGTGGAGGCAGAGGCCTTGGTGTGAAGTGCGCAAAAGGTAGTCCTCATATCAGCCACTTGTTTTTTGCAGATGACAGCATCCTCTTTAGCAAAGTGTCTGAAAGGAACTGTCAAACTATTAATAAGATTCTCTCATCGTATAGTAGGGGCTCGGGTCAACAGGTGAATACTGACAAATCCTCAATTGTGTTTAGTCCCAATATTGAGCAGTCCTCCAGACAGAAAATGCTGTTGTTGATGGGCATGTCGGATGGGGTCTCTCATGATAGTTACTTAGGTCTCCCTGCGTTGGTGGGCAAAAACAAAAAGAGGACCTTTAATTCTATCCGCGAGAGAGTTTGGAGTAAATTGATGAGTTGGAAGTCATCTCTATTCTCCCAAGGAGGGAAGGAAATTTTGATTAAAGCTGTCATGCAGGCTATCCCTACGTTTGTGATGAGTGTGTTCAGGCTGCCTGTTGGTTTATGTCAGGAGCTTAGTGCCTTGAATTCTAAATTTTGGTGGGGTTCTAAGGAGGGTAGGAGGAAAATTAGCTGGATAAGTTGGGATAAGTTGTGTCGTCCAAAAGAGATGGGGGGTTTGGGTTTCAAGGATTTAACTCTTTTTAATCAGACGTTAGTCGCGAAACAAGCTTGGAAGATTTTTATGGATCCTCAGTCTTTGGCAGCACAGATTCTCAAGGCCAAATATTTCCCTTCTTCTGATTTTCTTAAGGCCCCGTGCAGGTATGGATGCTCTCATGTGTGGCGTAGTTTCATTTGGGGGAGAGAGCTTCTGGCTAAAGGGCTTCGCAAGCAAGTCGGCACTGGTAGAGATATAGATGTTTTTAGGGACCCCTGGATCCCCAGGCCTTTTTCTTTTAAGCCTGCAACTCTCTGTAACGAATCTATCTCCAAGGTTGCAGAACTCATCAAACCGGTCAGCCGCAGCTGGGATGTGTATAAGATCAACCAAGTGTTTTTGCCTGTTGACAGGGCTGCTATTTTATCTATCCCTTTGAGCTTTTCTGAGAGTGGGGACTCTTGGTGCTGGCATTTTGATAAATTTGGCAAATATACGGTAACAAGTGGATACAGGGTTGCGCTTGAGGAAAAGCTGAAGTCATATCCTTCTGCTCATTCAGTTCAGTTCGGGTGGTGGAAATCTTTATGGCAACTGAATATTCCTCCGAAGGTCAAACATTTTGTGTGGCGTGCTTGTAAGGAGGCGATTCCTGTAAAGGCGAAGCTAGCTCATAGAAATATTATTGCTGACAGTAGGTGTCCCTGTTGTGATGACCCTTGGGAGAATAGTGTGCATGCTCTTCTTAGGTGTCATAGAGCTCTTAAGGCCTGGTGCTGTTTTGATAAGAAGGTATTTCTGGCAGCTTCTCAGTGCGCTTCGTTATTAGATTTTTTTGCAGAAGGATCCCTCGTTTGGTCTACAGAGTGCTTGGAAAAGGTGTGCATGATCGCTTGGGGATTGTGGACGAATCGGAATGCTCTGGTTCATGGCAAAATTTCTAAACCTCTGGAGGAGATGCTTTCCTCTGTGATGATTTTGCTCGTTGAGTTCCAGAAAGTGAGATCCGCTTCTCTTCCTTTGGTGGATAAGTCTCGTTAAGTTCAATCTCGTTTGTGGATTCCTCCGGCTCCTGGAATGATCAAATTAAATACTGATGTTGCAGTTAGAAAGGAGTCTGACGTGATAGGGTGTGGTCTGACGTTAAGAGACTGTCACAGTTTTGTTTTGGCTGCTTCCGCTCGTCGTTTTACTGGGGCGTTTTCTCCAGATGTTGGTGAACTGGTTGCTCTTCGGGAAGGGTTGCTGCTAGCTCGTTCCTTGAATCTATCTGTGGATGTGGTAGAGGTTGATGCAACCAACGCGGTAGCTGCTGTGTTGTCTGATCTTCCTGCGTTGGGCAAGGTTGGTCTGCTTGCAAAGGATATTAAAGTGTTATGTAGGGAGGTTGGCGTCTCCTGTTGTCAGGCCGTCTCTCGTAGTGGGAACCGCCTGGCTCATCAGCTAGCTTCTCTGGCTTTGTCTTCTGGTGAGGATTTGCATTGGCAGTCGGTCAATGCTTCTGTTCTGTTTCCTGGTGTTCTTGGTCTGTAGTGTGTTGCTGGTTTTGTTTGTTGTTCAAAAAAAAAAAAGATAAGGTGATAAGTTGATTAATTTTCATTAATTCAATTTAATAAAACTCTCTTATTTTATAAGATAAGATCTCTATCTCCACATAAAATTATCTAATTTTATGGTCTAACTTTTAGATTTTTTTTTTCATTATTCAATAAATAAATAATATATATATGTATATATCTGATTAAACTAAGTAAAATCTAGAAATTTTTGGACCATATATGTGGTAATATCCGGCAAAAAATATCTTTACATCAATAATCATTTACAATTTCATTTATCGAAAGTGGTAGCAGTAAAGATTTTGTATTATTATTGTGATTATTTTTTCAAATCCACTGATATCAAATGCATGAAATTTCTGACTTTATCCTGATTGATGTGGGTTAGGCTTTTATTTGTTAATTTAGAGATACAATGAGTTTGAGTTTGATAATTTACTAATTACTTTGAATTTGGAAGAGAAACAACAAAATCATAATGCTATTAAAGGTTTAATTTGTCATTTAAAAAAAAAAACATAATTACATTTTTTCATAGAGAAAGATTAGAAAAGATTACATGCAGCAGCTTTATGATTTTTCAGTTTCACATGCTACTTTAGGTTCCACTTATCTTCCCAATTGTACCATGAAATTTATCATTTTGAATCAACAAAATAGAAAATATTGGAAAAACAAATACTATGTTAATGGCCTCTAAATCCACTACTCCATGATATTCCCGTATTATATGTATTGACTATTATTGAGGTAGTACACTTTTTGTGTTTGTAATCGGATTAACTTTAATTAGACTAAGATTGGATAATAATTTTTTATCCTCATGTCATAGTCATCAGTCCAATTTAATTAGATATACTCATACAAAACTCCAGCTTTTATCACTTGTCACTTGAAATAAGATTCTTTCCCCAAATTAATAATAATTATTTTTAAATAAATAAGATCAAGTTAAAGGAGTGTTACATTACTAGCATTTTATTTATTGCAATCTAATGGAGTGTTGCTTCAATATTTATCGTGATAATTTTAAAATTAACATGATAGTTTAAATTAAAATATTAAACATATATTTGATTAAACTAGGCAAAAGGGAAAAAAATCATACAAATTCTTGAACAACATACATGATAATATCAGGTAAAAATAAAATAAAATAAAAAATTATCACGGCGCCAAGCTTGAACATCTTTTGCCTGATATTACCATCTATGTTGTTGAAATTTCAAGACAGAGACAGAAATTTCTTGTATTTGATGCTAGTGGCTTTAAAAAAATAATCACAATAATAATATAAAATCTTTACTGCTATCACTTTCGGCAAATGAAATTGTATGAGATTACTGATGTAAGGATATTTTTTTGTTAGATACTACCACATATATGATTCAAGAATTTCTGGGTTTTACTTAGTTTAATATTACATATATATATTGTTTTAATAGAATAAAGAAACATAAATTTAAAAGTTTAACCATCATTTTAATTTCAAAATTACCTTAAAATTGGATAATTTAATATGGATATAGAGACCCTATCTGATAAGAAAAGGAAGTTTAGTTTTATAAATATTTTGGAATTAAATAGAATTAGTGAAAATTAATAAACTTATCACCTTATCTCTAAAGTTGTATATAAGCTTGCCACACTGCACCAAAATGATCACAGGAAATTAGCAAAGAGTAAAGTTTGTAATGGCAAGAATGATTATGAAGTGTGTGTTGCTAGCCATCTCCTTTCTCATTCTTTGTTCAACAACTCAAGCAACTCAGGCAACCGAAGCCGTCAAAGAAGCAAACAGTGAAGTTGATCCAGCATGGCTTTGGGGTGGATATTGGGGCCGTAGAGGTGGATATTGGGGTGGTTTGGGTAATACAGGATGGGGTGAATGGGGTGGTTGGGGCAGACATTGGTTCCCATGCCCACCCATTTCAGCCCCCAAATGGGATGCAGCCCCTAAATGGCCCAAATGGGGTGGTTGGGGTCACAAAGGTGGATCTTGGTTCCCATGCCCACCCCTTTCAGCTCCAAAATGGCCCAAATGGGGTGGTTGGGGTCGTAAAGGTGGATTTTGGTTCCCACACCCACCCATTTCAGCCCCCAACAAGTCTTGATTGTCTAATTAATAGTATTGCATCGTCTTCTAAATTATAGTATGTCAGTAATGTTGTTTCTTTCTTTAGGAATGAGTTTTAGAATTAATTTCATGTTGGTTTGGCTTAAATAATGGTTTACTTTTTATTTTAGTAGATCTATGTTGATTCAATTAAAAAATCATTTCTTATTATATTTCTCGACTACTAGCTTTGTATGCTTTTCCTAAAGTTGATGCGACTGGATTAGATTTGTAATAATGTAGTATCTAAGCAATAATGATCAGAAATTATTATTTAATTTATTCACACTGAATTCAATCCTTTTGTAAACATCAAACTTTAATGATTGAAAATTATTATCTAGTGTATTCACACTGAATTCAATTTTTTATAAGAACCAAACTTTATGGATTCAATATTCGATTAATATATTTATTTTTTATTTTCAATTTTTAATTCCTTTCATTGAAAATTATAAATAAATGGTACAATGGTGGAGTTTTGGAAGAATCTAACAGTGTTCCTAAAGTTGCATTAGTATCCAAAAGATCATTCAAGGATAAACATCCTGCATGTGTTTCAATTTTCTTTTATGGAACGAATTTGGAGAAGATCTTCCATTATCAAAATTCATAATCTTGAATCTTCCTTACCACAAAGTGTAAATTTTATTTTCGAAGAAATAAAAACCTTAAAAACACTGTAATATTTGTTGTTTCTCTTCCAAATTTGAAGCAATTAATCAAGAATCACATTCAAGTTTTTTAATTGTTAATAATATATATATATATATATATATATTAGAGTTTCAGTTTGTTAAATCAAGAAACTGGAGTGTATGCAGTGTTATTGTATCATAATCACGATTTTGTGTTTATTTTTAAGGTGGATGTTGATTAGGCGTACTGGTTAATGGTTGGTAAGTGGTGATAAATGATAATCACTTAATCAGTTTATGACTGGTTGCAATTGCGAAATGTCCCCTCAATTTTACATATTTATTTATATAATTATTTGGATAACCATCTTTAATTAATTATTGTCTGACTTCCTTATTAAATTATAAAATTTTCTGGTACTTTCTTATGTAATACAATTTTTTTTTTTTAACTTTTATGTGCCGAGTCTATAACAAAACAAAACAACTTATTTTCCTAACTACTTGATGTAATTCAACAAAAACAAAATATAAGACACACCTCAATTTGTCCCTTTTAACATTGGGTTAAGAGAATCAAAATATTCCAATTTTTGTTAGTTTGTTTTTTTTATTTTTTATCGAGATTGATCATTAATAGTACAGTCCAAATAACTATTCTGTAGCATGGTCTGAATGGTTACTCCTGATCCAAATGACTACTCCCACAATCAAAAAATGACCACTCTTACAAAAGGAGACTCATACTCATACCTATACTATCATCATCTTAGGGTCAAAAAAGATACTCAACTATCTATACTAAGAGATAATGATTGTCGTATTGTTATTCAATATTAAAGTGATGATTGAAAATTATTATCTAGTTTATTTACATCGAATTCAATCCTATTATATGCACCAAAATTTACATATGCCATGAATGTAGCTTTTTATTTTCAATATTTTTAATTCTGTTGATTCAAAATGATAACTTCATGGGTAATAATGTTGAGCAAAAGTTGCATGTGAATCCACAAGTTCATTCAAAGTTTAACACCCTCACGCGTCCTACTTTTTCATTTATGAACCGATTAAGAGAACAAAGATCTTCAATTGGCTCGAGCCCAAATTCTTGTAAAATCTTACTTAACATAAAGTGTACTTGTTTTTTACTTTAAAAAAAAAAAAAATGAAGACTCTGTAGTTTTATGGTTTCTCTTCCAAATTTGAAATAATTAATCGAGAATTGAACTCAAAATTCTCAATTTTTAATAAAAACTAATATATTGGAGTTTTAGTTTGTTAAATCAGGATACTGATTTCTTTTTTGAAAAAAAAAAAAAAGTCAGGATACTGGTGTGTGTGATGATTGTAAATTTTTATGTTTATTTCATATCACAGTCCAACAAATCAAAATTTGATGTAATCCAACAACCAAAATTCGATGTGCTTTAATTCTTTTAGTGAAAATCATACAAACTAGCACCAAATGTTTTTTACTTAAAAAAAATTAAAAAGGAAAAAAAAAAAAAAAAAAAAAAAAAACCTACCTTGAAAACCACTGTAGTTTGCTTGTTTCGCTTCCAAATTTGAAGTAATTAATTATCAAACTAAAAATATAAAAATTGTATTAATGAAGCGTGAACCACATTAACAAAGGGAAAGGCCAGGAATTTTATGCATGTGACATGAATAAATTAAATAATAATAATAATAATAATCTAAACACTTCGAGTTTCAACTCATACAATGATTTTCAATACATAAAAAAGCAATATACAGTTGCTACCACTTCCAGAAAATGAAATAGTAGGCTATTACTGAAGTAAAATTTTTATTTTGGGTTTGCTTAGTTTAATCAAATGTCTGCTTAATGTTTTTGTTTTATGATGTTTTTAGCAGCAAAATTGTATGCAAAAATTGAACTATCATCTTAATTTTAAAATTACATTAAGATTAGCTATTATTTATATAAAGATAGAGTTTTATGAATGTTTTCAAATGATATAAGATAAACATAAATTACCCTAAAATTAGTTATGCAATACCATCTTAGCTAGTTATCTATATATCATAACGGATATTAAAAAAATCTTTCATCTGATAAGAGTTGGAGTTGTATGAGCTATATCAAATTAAATTAAATTAGTTTATTATTATGAGGATTAAAAATTATTATTTAATCTTAGCTCAATAAATTTAATCCAATTATAAGCACAAAAAGTGTAGTGCCTTAATAGGCAATATGTATAATGCGGGATTATGGAGTGAATTTGGAGGCCATTAACATTGTTTTTTTTTTTTTTTAACAATATTTTTAATTTTATTGATTTAAAAGATAATTTCACGATACGATTAGGAAGATTACGAGAATCTAATAATGTTGGCCATGTGAATCTAAAAACTCATCTAAAGGTAAACCAAAAGAAAAAAAAAAAAAAAAACTGCTGCTTGTAACAAAATGTACACTTATATCTTTCATAAAAATGTAAATTAACCAATGAATAACATTGTAATTTTATTGTTTCTCTTCCAAATTTGAATTAATTAATTAGTTATCAAAGTCGAAGTTATTGTCTCTAAATCAAAATAATAAAAAATGACCCAAATCAACAGGGACGAAGCCAGAAATTTCATACATTTGATGGCAATAAATTTTTTTAAAAAAATATTGGAATAATAATTTAAATTCTTTAAGGATCATATAATTATTGTCAATAGATATATTAAATTTAAATTCAAAAGTTAAACCATCTTTCCAATAGATAATACTTATGAGACCTCATCTCATAAGATAAAAGAGTTTCATGGATTTTTTCAAATTAAATTGGATGAATCAGAAATAATCACTTATCACCTTATCTCTTAAATTTGCATATAAGTTTGCCACACTACATCAAAATGATCATAGGAATTTAGCAAAGAGTAAAGTTTGTAATGGCAAGAATGATTATGAAGGGTGTATTGCTAGCGATGTTCCTTCTCCTTCTTTGTTCAACAGCTCAAGCAACTCAAGCAACCGAAGTTGTGGAAGAAGCTAACAGTGAAGTTGATCCAGCATGGCTTTGGGGTGGATATTGGGGTCGTAGAGGTGGATATTGGGGTGGTTTGGGTAATAGGGGATGGGGTGGTTGGGGTGGTTGGGGCAGACATTGGTTCCCATGCCCACCAATTTCAGCCCCTAAATGGCCCAAATGGGGTGCAGCCCCTAAATGGCCTAAATGGGGTGGTTTGGGGCACTTCCCATGCCCACCACTTTCAGCCCCAAAATGGCCTAGATGGGGTAGTTGGGGTCGCAAAGGTGGATTTTGGTTCCCACACCCACCCATTTCAGCCCCAAAAAAGCCCTAATTACCTAATTAATAGCATCGCATCATCTTTTAAATGTTTTTGAAAATAAAATTAATATAAAACCATCATTTTTTATACTAAAAAATGGGGTTTAGTGACATTATTTTTCATTTTCAGAGAATTTTTAGATTTTTTCTTTAAATTATTGTATGTCAATGATTTTGTTTCCACTTTTAGGAATGAGTTTTAGAATTAGGATTTTGTTGGTTAGGTTTATATAACGTTGTATTCTCCGTTTAGGAGATCCATTTGGATTCAATAAAAGAACTACTTCTTATTATATTTCTTGATTATAATCTTTATATTTCAGTTCAGTATTAATGTGATGATTAAAATTCATTATCTAGTTTTTCACACCGAATTCGATTCTATTAGAAGCACCAAAATATTACATCCCCAGTATTCCATGAACCTTTTCTTTTCGTTTTTATCTTTTTAAATATTTTTAGTTCTGTTGATTCAATAATGTTGGCCTAAAGTTGCCTGTAAATCCAAAAGATCCATCAAAGGTAACACCCAGCATCTGTTGTAATTTCTTTTATGGACCGATTGAAAGTACCTATGCACAGTATCTTTGATTTAGTGGAGCCAAAAATTCTTATAGAATCTTTCCTTGACAAAAATTTTAGTTGCTTTTTACATGAATAAAAATACTTTAAAATCACCTTAATTTTGTTGTATCTCTTCCAAATTTGTAGTAATTGATTGATAATCAAATATTTTTAAATACATATACAAACTATATATAGTTGCTATCACTTCAAATAAATTGAAAGCACTTATTAAAATGAGAATTTTTATTGTGGCCAAGATTTTACATCTTTGCTGGATATTACCACATCTATATTTCAATAATATGTGTGATTTTTCCCTTGTTTAATAATTTTTTTTTTTTTTGTGTGTTTTATGATTTTTTTTAGAACCAAAATTATTTACAAAAAATTAAACTATAATTTTAATTTTAAAATCACCTTAAAATGAGATATATACAAAAATTAAACAATAATTTTAATTTTAAAATTACCTTAAAATTAGATCATATTTATATGGAGAGATAGAATTATATTTTACCTAAAAGAGTTTTATTAATGTTTTCGACATAAATACATAAATTACCTTAAAATTAGTTATATAACACTATTTCAATTTGATCTTACATTTATTTAAAAATAGATGTCATTTACGTGGAGAAAGAATCTCACAAGAGCTAGAGCTTTATGATTTATGTCAAATTAAATTGTATCCATGATCACGACATGAGGGTTAAAAATGATTAGCCGATTAATTAAAAATATGTATAATGCATGAACAATTAATCCGATTATAAGCACAATAAACATACTGCCGCAACAGTTAATATGTACAGTACATGAATATTGTGGAGTGGATTTAAAGCCATTTACGTAGTTTTTTGTTCAGGTAAATTGGACAGAACTCCAAAGGTTTGATGAAATTGCACAAAAATGACGATAATTACGAAACTCATATTGACCTCTCTTAAAGTTCCAAAAACTTTAGTTAACCATGATTAAATTTTCATTTCTCACGGTCAACGGTCAAAGACACAAGCAGATTGAAATACTCTTCAAGTCAAATTTAAGTCAATATTTTATTTTTTATAAATTTAAAATTAATATAATATATTTTTTAATTTGATTAAAAAATGAAAAAAATAAAAATTAATATAATACATATTTATATATTTTTAATTTAATATGTAAAAAATAATTTAATTAATAATTAAAAATAAAAAACTAATCTCCATGGTAGACCAATTATTGAGAGACTAGGAGGTCTCTCATGGAGACCAAAGAATCTTCCATGGAGACCAAAATCTGCTCTTTGACGAGAGAGACCAAAAAATTGATCTCTAACAATTGGAGACCAGAACAGCTCTCCATCGCTGGAGACCTGGTTTTCAATAATGGAGGTCTCTAACAATGGAGATCAATATTGGTCTCCATCAACTACCGAACCTGACATGATGAACACTTTTGTTTGGGTAACTAGTTGACGTAGCTAGAATATAGGGTGTTGCATAGTTGACACATTAGCCATTGGAGTACTACGATCTACCTCTATGACTTGATTGACTTTGCCTCCGGCATCAAAACCTGGTGAAAAGGTAATGATTGATTTTAAAAACTCCATGCAGTTGTGCAATTTTACTTGGCCTTCACTACCTTGTCCTTTGCTTCGAGATTTTACAGTTTCTTAGCATATCTATTCATTTGGGCATTAAGGTTGCTATATGCATTTCGACTATTGATTATTGGGGTTATCTATCATTTCTGTTATTGTAAGGAAATCGCTTGGCTTGTTGGATTTGATTGCTATAGCCCTATGGTAGGCACCAAACTGTTGAGGGCAAATTCCACAGTAGTCGACCATATCTACTTTAACTTCATTAGGCCATTAACAACCTACAAACAAAGCCAAGAAAAGTGATATAGAGTGTTTGACACAAGGATAGTGCTGGTCAAAGACATTCCGATGTTTAAGTTAGATTATGATATAAAGGTAAATATCAAATGAAATAAATATTAAGTTAGAAATACTTCTTAGTATAAACTAAGACTATAGTAGAATAGAAAAGTTCGGGATGGTAGGTATACTATAATAATGTCAAACACTCATGGAAGGATTTGACTGGAATGAGAGATATGTTGGTTGATATCGAATGGTTTGAATAAAGTATTAGTGCATGCACATTGCGAACAGAGTGCAGAGTGTCAGAGCGTTAATAGTTTGAGCTACTCCAATGGTTATGCTTGGGTATTTATATTGGAATTAATAGTTATTGGAGGCGGTTGACGGGAGGATCCAATGACCCAGGGATTCTTTGCACTTGACTCCCACAAATCAAGTGGATATGACGTGGTCAAGCAAACAACTCAAATAAGGGTCTATTAGGTGGCTATTGTTGTTGTTAGGTTAGATCATGCATTGATAAAGGCTGGGATTGGCTAAATTAAATGTAGATGGGCCTGTTTGCTTGGACTTGGGCGTTTGGCCTGAATTTTACCACTACAATATTAAGATATCTTTTCCAAGTACAAAACTCTATTTTATATCTTAAACAACTTTATGTAATTTCTTAAAATGATTTATCATTTTAAAAATACACAATTAAACAACATTAAACTTTTTACTAGAAACTAAATGAAAGCTCTACTTCAAAAAATCTATTTATGAAAGCTTTATTAGAAAAGTCATACCAAACATATCCCAACTGAAATAATCAAATAGTTGTGTATCTCTCTATATACTTTAGAATGGAATGTGGAAATTTGGATTTATAAGCAAGGATTGATTTCTATAAATCTTCAAAATGGATAATTCTATTTTCCCTCTATCGTTTGGCATAACAGCCAATATTTACCAGTAATTTGAAAAGTTGCTAAAAACTCTTATCGTTTGATTAAATAGATAAAATATCATTTATAATTTAAGAAAATGTCTAAAAACCCCTTTGTAGTTTAAAAAAAATGTCCAACAAACCCTTTGATCTTTTTTATCATGGTGCATGTCAAAATTATAGAAGTGATAAAATAAGATTTCTACAAACTATAGATGAGTAATTAATGATTACATCAAATAATAAGAGAGAAACTAGGATTATCCCATCCTTAAAAGCTTTGATATTTTGTAAATATATGTTGTGAGTTCTTAATGATAAGAGGAAATTTCACAAAACCGTCTGAAGAGTTGCTATATTACAAACGGAAACTACTTTTACATTTTGTAATAATGGCCTCCCTTGTACTAACTGTCAACATACTAATGGTCAAACTATGATTGACTGTTTGACTTAACTGAAAGCAAACAAAATGCTGCCAAAAGACGATATTGCCCTTTATAAACCAATTTTTGGGTAAAATGATGTTTTACCCCTAATTTTTATGAGAAAAAATTATAAAATAATATGGGATGTGTGAGACGCAACAACTGACTATGGTCTTGTATAATTTTCTTTTGGACGAAATTGCCCTTAGATGTGGTTACAAATTACCAAGTTAAAAAAAAAAAAAAAAAAAAAAAACCTCAAGTAATAGGGACTCCTTATTACAGAAGCGAAGTACTTTGGTCATCCAATGAAATAAATGATTTCATATTATGTTGTTTTAACTTGACTACAGATAACATCCAGGTGCATTCTTATATCTAAATTCATGACAATCAAATCTTGGATATTTAAATTCAAGACACATCTTTAATGTTTCAAATAATGGATTTACGATAATAAAACTCACCTTATTATCATACCAACTCCAGAGACTAAATGTTTTATAAATATAAAGACATGATTAAATTTGCATATATGAGTTATCTTATTACCTTGATAATTCATTAATAATATACAATGTCGTATGACTCAAAATCGTGTTTCACTTTTCTACCTTTTTCATAAACAAACATTGGACAAGTATACTATTATAGTAACTGTTGTGCATATTTTAGCGACCTAAAAAAATAGGTCATTAAGACCTAAAGCCTTTGCCTAAAGGGATAAAAGCCCAACAAAGCCCAATAAACTGAAGAGCAATATGACTAGTTCCCAGCTCTCTAAAGTGAGCTCCCAGATCTTTTTATTTTCAGCTCGAACGTGCAAAGCTTGGGAAGAAATTAGCTTGCTAGGCCGATATCGTTTACTATTACATCTTTCAGGTCGTTAGACCTCTTTGTCAGCCCCAGAATATCCAAGAGCGGGCCATAGCCCTTGACGTGACATGCATGCTAAAAAGACCATGTCAGAGTAGTTAACAGCCTAACTTAAGGAAGATCTCACCTAACTCGCATAGGCTTAGCGTCTAAATCATGCTTTGATAGAATTGACCTAACAAATGTCAGTCTTGAAAATGTAACTTATCATAATTTTATTTTGTCTTATTATATATTACTGTAGCACCTCCATTTCTCTATAAATAGGGGAGGAAATTCATTGTAAAAGAAGAGAGAGATTATATTTTTACTTAGAGAGCCGTTACTTTGCAGAAATAGTGAGAGAAAAAACAGTGAACATAGATATCCTTTGGGCCGAACCACTTGAAAAATTCTTGTATTCTCTGTTCTTCCTTTGCCATTTTCCCTTGCTTTTATTTGCTTCCTGTACTGTTTTGACTATTTTTGCAGCATTAGGCTTGTAGACCTGAGTTGACCAATATTTGAACTTCGACAATAAATGTATTGGTAGCTAAAACAAGACAAAATGAATAAATATAAACATGATGTCATGTCAGTCATCATTTCATTAGAGTTGCAAGCATTCTATTTTTCATCCATTTTCATCAATCGCATCCCATTCATAAAATTTATCATGCATACTAATAGGGTCAGAAATAGAAGCCAAAGCATGAAACAAAAATTAAATGAACAGTATTCTATAAACAACATACAATATAACTAGGATATAGAGACCAAATAAACACATGCAAGACCATACTCACTTATCAAACATAAAAACTTAAAAGAAAAATAAAAATTTTTACCTGTTTGTGTTCCTTTTCAGTAAGATCGCTTATTTACTGTCAAAACACACCCTTTACAATCAGTTAACACCACAAAACACCAAATAAACACATACAACACCATTCTTAGTTATTAAACATAAAAACTTGAAAGAAAAATCAAAACTTTTACCTATTTAAGTTCCTTTCTAGCAAGATCTCTCCTTTACTATCAAAACACACCCTTTAATGTTAGTAAACACCACAACAACATCAAATAAACACATACAACACCATTCTTAGTTATCAAGCATAAAAACTTAAAAGAAAATTGATCGACTTTTACCTGTTTATATTTCTTTCCAATAGATCGCTCCCCTACTGTCAGAACACAATCATCTACGGTTAGTTAACGCTAGTTAACACCACAACAACACCGGCCAAACCACTTTCCTTGCATGCAATGCTTCAAGAAGTGATTTTCTGTAGTGTAGTTTAGAGTGTTTTAGAGAGAGAGGAACCATTAGAGAGAGAAACTCTATAGAAGCTGCTTTGCGAGTTGGTTTACTTCTTTCATTTTCTCTTTATTTTATTTGTTTATTTAAAATTTAAAATTGAAAAAAAAAAAAAAATCACATCATAGATCGGCTAAAACGACCCCTCGCTAACACCCCCCAAAATAACTATCTCACCCATTCTTAAGTTATCTTAAACAGTCAATCTTCGTTTGACTGTTACTGTAGGGGAGGACATTGTTACAAAACGTAAAAGTGCATTTCGTTTGAAATAAAATATATTTTCAGAGGTTTCTTCTTAGTAATTCGCTTTGATAAAAATAGATACTTAGACCTCACAAATAATGAGTATTATTTATATATCTTTGATCTATTTTATATCAACGTGTAAAAGAACACACAATTTTCTGTAAACAAATGATCAATTTCTCTTTTGTTATCAATGGTACCCAACAAAGCTTAGGGATAGAAATATTTAAATTTTGTTGAGGGGACATAAATATTGAACCCAGGGTCATTTTTCACTTTTCTTCTAGAAAATAATCCCATTTGTATTTAGCTTAGAGTGACTCGCCTTTTTTTTTTTTAGAAAAAAAATAAAGAAAACCTTGAATTTTTAAAGACTTTTACATTGTAATCAAATGACCGTTAAAAATTAATTTTAAATGCACACCAAATCTACATTGTGGTATACTACCATTTATGTATTTTTTTTGGATTACCTGCCATTTATATAATCTTTTGGGATTTTATCAGTATATAACTTTATCAATGTACAAAATGTATTTACTTTTCTAGAGCTTTTTACTTTTTTTTTAAAAAAAAAAAATTTCCAAACTTGAATTTTATAGATCATTGAATTTCAATCTAACAATTAACAATCTCCTTTACTGTACAGATCCTAGACAGTGAGCTAAACAACCGATCCAATAATTTGAAACAAAGCGGGCTGACCCGTTTACAAACGGGTCACATTCAACGACGCCGTTTCGAAACAAGACACCTCCTCTTCGCTTAAGATTTACCATCTCCCTCTCTCTGTCTCTCTCTCACTCTCTCAAAGTTTCGCCGAAGCCCCGGAAACAACCAAAAACCCCTCCGTTTCTCCTAAACGACACCGTTTCATCATCTTCTTCGCTTACCAGCGATGGCGGCGCGAGGTGCTCTGCTCAAGTACTTAAGAGTCAACGTCACCTCCCTCCCCAGAAACCCTACCTCTGGCGGACACTCCGGTGGCCTCTTCTCAGTCGCCATCAACCGCTTCTTCTCCACCGAAGAGGTCAGAGGCTCCTTCCTCGACAAGTCGGAGGTCACTGACCGCGTCGTTTCCGTCGTCAAGAATTTCCAGAAAGTTGATCCTTCCAAGGTAGTAACACCTCTCACTTACAATGTAGGTGGAAATTGATATGTCCAAGGTGGATTTTGTTACTTCCAAGTTGCTTGAGATTGATACTGTCAAGATGTATCTGGTAGTGCTAGTTTTTGTTGTATATGTAGAATTCGCTTTTGTGGGGTATGCTTTTTTTCTTTTTGGTTGTAGATTTGAGAATAATTAATTACATTATAAAATTTGCAAATTTTAGGGTTCTTGTTGTTTGAAAAGGAAGGGAAAAAGTATTCAAAATTGTTGATTTTGGGGGATTAGGTTTCATTTGAGGAGGGGTTTCTATAGAAATTTCGAAATCGAGTCCAAGTGTAGGTTTTTTATGTCAACTAGGCATCTGTATGTGTGAATGCATATATGTTATATATTCATTTATGCAGAGTTTCTATAATTAGTGTGTCCTAACCTTTAAATTGTTAAGACCATTGATCTCAATCATTCATTGCATTGAAATGTTTTTAAGAGAGTGAATGCAATGAATGACTGAGATTAGTGATTCTAACAATTTAAAAGTTAAGACATATTGACCATGGAAGCACTGTTCCTATATGTACATGCGTGAGGGATGCACAACAACATGTAAGTTGATGAATGTTTGTGTGAGATTGTGAGTGCTCTTGTATGTCAATGTATACGCGTACGTAGTGTATCAATATGTTTGTAAGAATGTAGGTTCTTAAATGGACAATGTGTGTTTGTGATTTTCATATGAAGATCTCTATATGTGAAATAGTTTTTATGGACGTTGTGGTTGTGATAGGTTAAGTTTGTTGGGATACATGCTAGTGGTATGTAAAAATGTAAACATGAAACATAACTTTGAAAATTTATATGTGAAGCAGTATTTATTGATGGTGTGCTTGTGATATGTTAAGTTTGTTGATATATATGTTAGTGATATGTAAAACACTAAACCTGAAAAGTAATTTTGAAAATCTATATTTGAAACAGTTTTTATGGATGTTGCAGTTGTGATAGGTTAAATTTGTTGATATGCATGTTATGGATATATATAATCCTAACCCTGTCTATGTGTGAAACAGTTTTAATGGACATTGCAGTTGTGATAGCTTAATTTTGTTGATGTATGTGTTAGTGATATATTAAACTCTAAACCTTAAAAGTAACTTTGAAAATTGGAAGATGAAATAAGAATGAAAAGAAAGAAGAATTGCGAGAAACGGTTTTATTTGTATGTTTACGGAAGTTGGTGTTTTGAATGATATACGAACCATTAATTTAGGTGTAGATAGAGATTCATTTGACTTGACATAAGATGCAGATGTATAATTGTTGTTGTGCAGATGCTTTTCTTTCTGCCTTCCAATGGTGTGAAAATGAACTCAAGTTATAAATGTTCATCTTATTAGCATGTATATTTTTCTTGTAAGAACTTGTTATTTGTGGCCCAGGTCACTTTACATCTCAACTTAATTTCTGGGGTGCATTTAATGAAAACAAGGGATGTTTGGAAACTAAAATGTTCCTAATGTTGCTTGTTTTAAGTTATACAAAAGATATCCAAGAAATAAGTGTTGGGTAAACGTGATGTCAAAATTTTGTGTTTTCTTGCATTCGCATTTCATTTTCATCTGTCTCTAACCCATCATGGTAGAATATAGTCTGAAGTACTCCACGCAGCACATGTCATTTTAAGTTTGATTCTTCTTTGCCTGTTTTATTATATGAGATTGTAGGTGCTACCCATTGCAGTGTTTGTTTTAATCAATGGAAAAAACATCCTTTGTGGAACGTTATCTATTTACTATTTTCTTTCTGAAATTTTGTTGAGAGGGTGTGTTCCTTAATGGGTGTCTGATTTGGTTATAGAAGTTATACTTAATGAAGTGCGGTGCATTGCATTAGGGTTTAATCTTCCGTCTTCTCTTCCCTTGTTTAATTAGTGCTTGTGTCATTTTGTGTTTGTGACATATACTTTGGGGCCGTAACATTAATCTCTTGTGGGCATATTTCAAGGTCTTACATCATATCATACTTTCTTTTAACAAGGACAGAACCATGTTCCTGTGTCAATGGAATAGCCTCTTGCTCTTCAAGAATTGTTATGTTGCAGAACTACTTTGAGAAATCTTTGTGGATATTGATATATTCTATGTGCAGGTTACTCCAAATGCCCATTTCCAAAATGACCTTGGGTTAGATAGTTTGGACACTGTGGAGATTGTGATGGCACTCGAAGAAGAATTTGGATTCGAGATCCCAGATAACGAAGCTGACAAGATCAATAGCATCAACCTGGCAGTTGATTTCATTGCTTCTCACCCTCAGGCTAAGTAAGGGGAACTACAAAGCCCTTTTTCTTTTTGGGTTTTGTTCATTCAGAAGTAGTTGCAATAGTAGACTTTTTAAATGCCCTTTGGTTTTCCTTCTCCATTACAATTCTGTTTGAAGAAGGTTGTTTTTTTATGTTTGCCATATTATTGCATCGGTGCCTTCCAATGAATGGAAAGAAATTGTAATGATCGTATGAGTTAAAACTGATCGACACTAGTTTTTTTGCCCACATACAATTTTATTACAATAAAAATCATGTGGCACATTGCTTGTTGGTTATCTGCAATTCATATATATGCATGTATAAATCAAGCATTGCTTGTGTCTCGATTGTCATCATAACAAATAGTTGATACTCTATTAATACAGCTTCAGTTGTAAAATGGTGATGTCTGTTCTGTCTTGAGAAGATATGTTTACAATAATCAACAAGTTTGGACTAGGTTGATATTCAGTGTTGTACATGGAATTCATTAAATGCAAATTACTATATTATGAATATAAACTTCATTGGTTATGAAACACTAACTAATGAGGAAAAAAAAAAAAAGAAAACTTCGTTGTCTATAAGATTGATTGTTTTTTATTTTTATTTGTTAAATTCTTGAAGTGAAATTATCAAACTAATTAGAAGGATAAGGTTCTAGTTAAAAATAGAAAAGATAAAGAAAGGTTTGGAAATAAAATGTGGTTTTTTTTTTTTTTGGGAAATGAAATATGAATGCTTTTGCATGCTAGTGTTTGCACATCTTCTTGTTTACAGAGTTTGTACATCTCCTCATTTACCTTCTTGGTGGGGTTTATGTGTCACTAACTGTAGTTTATTAGCTTTGTATGGATGGTTTTTAACTTTTATTGTATGAGTAGTTTTTCTTTTTCTTTTATTGAGTACATGTATGGATTGTAAATATTGATTGATTGCGGTAAATTCCAAAACATTTCTGATTTGGTGGTATTAGCTTTCATATATATATATATATATATATGACTCTTTACTATGCATATTTTAAGCAATTTTGATAAAATTTAATAGAATTCAATCAATTTTGATGCGATTTTTGGTAGGAATGATAAACGAAGTAAAATAGAGTTAAAAAAAAAGTTGAGAATTTTTCGTGTTTATGAAGTAATTTTCATAATTTTTATGATATAATATTTAAAAAATTGTGATATATCCTGAAACAAAAAGTTCATGAATCCAAAAAAATTTAAATTTTTTTTCCAATGTGTATTTAAATTCACAATGATACATGAAAAAAAATAATAATAATAAAAATGAGGACTTCTTACTATGTATAATTTACGCAACTTTGATAAAATCTAACAGAATTTAATGAATTTTGATGTGATTTTTTTGTGAGTGATAAACGAAGTAAAATAGAGTTTAAAAAAGGGTTGGGAGTTTTTCCTATTTACAAATTATTTTTCTTAATGTTTTATGATATAATATTTGAAAAATAGTGGTATATCAGGAAAAAGTAATTCAGGAATCTGAAAAATTTTCAAATTTTTTTCCAATGTGTATTTTAGTTCACAATGATGTATGAAAAAAAAATGAGGACTTTTTACTATGAATATTTTAAGCAACTTTGATAAAATCTAATAGAACTCAATGAATTTTGATGTGATTTTTTGTATGAATGATAAATGGAGTAAAATAGAGTTAAAAAAGGTTGAGAATTTTTTGTATTTACGAATTATTTTTCGTAACTTTTTATGGTATAATATTTGAAAAAATGGTGATATATCAAGAAAAAATAGTTCAAGCATCCAAAAAATTTTCAAAATTTTTTTAAATGGGTATTTTAATCCACAATGATGCATGAAAAAAGAAAATGCAATCAAATATGTATAGTGTTTCATGAAATTAAATCAAAGACGCTCATTATAATAAATAATGAGATACTCATGGGAAATTTATATATATTTTCTCATTTTACTTAAATAAGAAAATATGAATCGAACTACAGTTTTTATGCCCAATTGCCGGATGTTATTGAAAATGAGAAAAACATTGACGTCCAAGGATTAGGGTGCATTATTAATGCTAAAGTTCACACATTTACGTTAAACGTATTAAATTTTAACCTTTTCACATGCTGAAATAGAAACTTTATTTTGGTTCAAGGTTTCACATCTTTTGTTGGATATTAGCACCTACATAGCTCAAAAATTTGTGTGATTTTTGCTTAGTTTAATCAAATATCTGCTTAATGTTTTTGTTTTATGATGTTTTTAGCACCAAAATTGTATGCAAAAATTGAACTATCATCTTAATTTTAAAATTACCTTAAAATTAGTTATTATTATTTATATAAAGATAGATTTTTATCTCGTAGGATGAGAGTTTTATAAATGTTTACAAATTATATAAGATAAACATAAATTATCCTAAATTAGTTATGCCATACTGTTTTAGCTTTATCATTATTATTTTTTAATTTAATAGCAGATATTATTTATATGGAGAAAGAATCTTATTTTACGTGATAAATTAAATTGATGATTATTACATGAGGATTAAAAATTATTATCTAATCTTAGTCCAATAAATTTAATCCAATTGTAAGCACGAAAAGTGTACTGCCTCAATCGGCAATATGTATAATACAGGAGTATTATGGAGTGAATTTAGAGGCCATTAACATAGTTTTTGGTTTTGACAATATTATTATTATTATTATTGTTATTATTATTTTATTTAAAAGATAATTTCATGACACGATTGGGAAGATTATGAGAATTTGGCCATGTGAATCTTATAACCAATAGCATTGTAATTTTATTGTTTCTCTTCCAAATTTAAATTAATTAATCAGTTATCAAACTCAAAATTATTATCTCTAAATTAAAAAAATAAAAAATGACCTACATTAATCAGGGCAAAACCAGATATTTCATATATTCGATGGAAATGAATTAAAAAAAAAAAATACTGGATTAATAAGTTAAAATCTTTATGGTTCAATTCATATAATGTTTGTTACTAACTACAGCTGCTACCACTTTCAATAAATGAAACTGTAAGTCCTTATTGATATAAGGATTTATATTTTAGATCAAGAATTTGTGGGTTTTTCTTAGTTTAATTAATTATTGTTTTATATTCTAATAAGGAAATTTAAATTCAAAAATTAAACCACCTTTTCAATTTAAAAATTACTTTAAAATTAGATAATAGAAGATAGAGATCTCATCTCATAAGAAAAGAGAGTTTAATTAGGATAAATAAGAAATAATCACTTATCACCTTATCTCGAAAGTTGTATATAAGCTTGCCACACTACACCAAACTGATCGTAGGAATTTAGCAAAGAGTAAAGTTTGTAATGGCAAGAATGATTATGAAGTGTGTATTGCTAGCCTTCTTCTTTCTCATTCTTTGTTCAACAACTCGAGCAACTCAAGCAACTGAAGCTGGGGAAGAAGCAAACAGTGAAGTTGATCCAGCATGGCTCTGGGGTGGATATTGGGGCCGTAGAGGTGGATATTGGGGTGGTTTGGGTCACAGAGGATGGGGTGGTTGGGGTGGGTGGGGTAGACATTGGTTCCCATGCCCACCCATTTCAGCCCCCAAATGGCCTAAATGGGGTGCAGCCCCTAAATGGCCCAAATGGGGTGGTTGGGGTCGCAAAGGTGGATTTTGGTTCCCACACCCACCCATTTCGGCACCCAAAAAGCCCTGATTATCTAATCAATACTATTGCATCTTCTTTTAAATTATTGTATTTCAGTAACGTTGTTTCTTTTTCTCTTTTTTGGGTATGAGTTTTAGAATTAGGATCTTGTTTGCTAGGTTGAAATAATGTTTTGTATTTTCCATTTTAGGAGATCCATGTGGACCCAATAAAAGAATTATTTCTTATTATATTTCTTGATTATGACCCTTGTATGCTTTTATCTCGTAAGCTTTTAACAATAACCATTCCAAGAATTTTGATAAGTAATTTACACGGTAACTAAATATGTTTCTAAATGTTAAACAATCCCAAATTTTCCCATCCATTAAATATTGGGTTCGAAGTTAATATTCCAATTTAATGTGAGTTGCCACGCTTGTTCAATATTTGAAAATTATTATCTAGTTTATTCACCCTGAAAATGAAATTAGATTGGGAAAATAGAGATTTTAAATTATTTTTTTAATTAGTTCATGGTCACTCACTAATGAACTTCCTGGTTGGTTCATAATACCACCGGTTGTCGACAAGGTAAATGCAATTTTGTCTTTCTTAGTCTTCCGTTTGCTGTGGTCCGTAGACTTAGAAGGAAGACTTTGACGATTCGAAGGAAAATTTAAATCAAAGGGTCAAGTCAATGCCAAAGTCTTTGAAAACAATGCCCTTCTACACTTGCAATATTACAATTTTACCTCATTGTGCCCGTTGAGAGTGGCGTGTGATCATTTATTTATACATGGCTTGTAACTTTGTGGGAGTTTCTTGGAAATGTAGTGTTTGCTTTGTTAAAAGATGACTTGAAAATAGGGGTGGAAATTTGGTGGTCATGTTGTGGAAAATAAGGTGAATTTTGACTACCTAATCTAAAATAATGAATTGCATTCGAATATAATTAATTCCTTTAATTTTAAATTCAAGAATTAAATGAGATATAATTTAAACTCCTCATCTAAATAGTATGAATATCATATCTTATTACTAAATCATCTTAAATTTTGATCGGTGTTAATTTACTTATTGGCATCGTAATATAACCAAGACAACTTCTAGTGGTTGAGTTGAATTCTTGTAATTGAAAAAACACAATGATCTTTAATGTCATCACTTCAGAAAAAAGCCAAAATAAAATTTAAAAGAATAGATGCTTATGTTTGATTTTCCTTTATTTTTCTTTTTAATTTTAAAATTCTACATTAGATTTTGGATAAAGAATTCTATTATTCATGTTTTTCTATGCACCTTATTGCATCAACAACTTCAATTATGTGAAAATTATTTAATAAACTAGAACATTTCTTGGGAAAATAAATATTTACAAACATAATTAATTTTAAAAATTCTAATAAATATTAATTTTTTCTCTAATAAGAACCAATAGGGTTACACAACACACAAATAAAATATTTTCTAGCAAGAACTAATTTACATACACAGGTGTATACATCCACACACCCAATACACAAAAACAATTACGCAAGTATGTTCATAATAATTGGCAAAGTACACAATTATTACAACAACTTTTCACATGTTTACTCCAAAAAAAAATAAAAACTTTTCACGTGTTGTGTAAATTCGATTTTGGGATACAAGAAATCAAAACAATAAATGAAATATGAATCGAAAAACAAAATATTATTGATTATTTTATATTCACTAATGACCCATAATAATTAATGGAAAGAATATTAGCACAGAAAAGTGAGATGACAAATCAATACAATTGGACAATGCAACGTCTTGCTGATTTCTGATTGGCTGGCAACCTCAAAAGTCTTAAATGATAAGAAATAATGGGTCACACCAATAAACTAATTTTTGAAAAGGTCAATTTCCCACTTTGTCCCCACCACATTAGCAATAACAAAATGTTGGCATAAACCTATTTTATCCCATAGTTTCACGTAATTCCAAAATCCCTCAATATTTTTAATAATCATTAAAACCTCTCTTATTGATTTATAAAATATATTAAACATCCTTTATAATTTATAAAATATCAAAAAAACTTCTTAGTTCCAAAATCAAAATTTGACCGTTAATATAAAACAATAAAATTATGCAAATATTTTGATTATATTAGTTATTTTAATAACGACAATAACAGTAGTAAGTAAAATGAGATTTTTCTAAATATCCTTATAATTTATAAAAATATTCATAAAACTTCTTACCATCAAAATTGAGTTTGAAAATTAAAATTTAACAGTTAATATGGAATGATAAAACATCCAAATACTTTGGTTATATAGTTTATTTCAATAGTAATAGTAACATTAGGAGATAAAATGAGATTTTTGAAATGATAAGAAGTCGTTCGTGATTATATTAAATTACAAGGCGTACGGTGGGATTATCCGCAAAAAGTTTCACAATGGGAAATCATAGTGGTACAAACCGTAATTAACACCAAATTGAATGGCAATAACCAAACTCATTTTCTATAATTAACCAAAGTTAATGCCCCCCCACCACTGCGGTGTCTCCCAATCCCAACCCAGTAGTGATGGAGCCCTATTCAGCTTCTGGTCGGAAGCTCCAAACCATCCTTCAGCTGCTTGTAGTTTTTGTCTTGCTAGAAGTTTCAGTTTCAGAGATCATTTTTGAAGAGAGATTTGATGGTAACAGCATTAACAACTTACTCTGCTTTAACTGCTTGTGCTTTCTATTTGGTTTGCTTTCTATTTGCAGTGTTTTTTTTTTTTTTTTGCCACGTCACAAACTGTAAAATAAAATTTATGTTTGTTATAGTTATTATTGTTGGTTGGTGGATACTACTATGTTTGGTTGGGTAGAAAATGTGAGAGAAAATGAAAATGATTCTAATTTTGTGGAAAAAATTGGATTTTGTGATACCCTTTTAAATGAACTATATGATGCTATATTGGGTTTTTATTTATATATTTATTTTCTTTATCAGAAAGAAAGGTTTAAATTTTGAAGTGATAAATGGATTTTGTGATACCCTTTTGAATGAAATATATGATGATATGATTTTTCTTTTCTTTTTTTTAACTATTCTATTTTTGTATATATATTTGTTGTTTTTTCATTAAATGATCAGTTTGGCAGCTGAGAAACTGCCGGAAAGTGGGAGCAAATTTTAATATATATGTTTTTTAAAAAATTATAAGGAAAGAATCTTTTTACTTTACATTGATGATGCCACTGATGTTCTTTGATTATATTGAAAAAGAATAGAAAATGAAAAAGAACAGCAAGTTGGAAGTAAAAAAAAAAAAAGGAAACAGTTAAGTCAACGGAGTCTATTTTATACCACTTGTCTCTTTCGCTTGATGTGTAATATTAGTGATTTGTTTTAGTTAGTTTAGTTGGTAATATCACTTGTTATCGTGCGAAAAGGTATGTAGGAATCGAGTTCACTCGTGTCAGAGTTTGGTGGATTGTGTTTTACTTATTGTTATTGTAATAAATTAACTGATTGAAATTGTTAAGAGTTTGGTGGATTGTGGTTACTTATTATTATTGGAATAAATTGACTAATCGAAATTGTTACTTGGTGTTGGAAACAGATGGTTGGCAGAGTAGGTGGGTTAAATCTGATTGGAAGAGAGCGGAAGGAAAAGCCGGTACATTTAAACATACGGCTGGGAAATGGTCTGGAGACCCGGATGATAAAGGTATAATTTGACGTTTCAGTTGTTGATTCAGTTTCTAATTAAAGAATTTTGCTTCTATTAGATTTGTAATTAGAGTGTCAATGGAGTTCATGGCTCCTTGTAATGTATTGTGGTTGTGAGAGTTGAGACCTGTTGAGGTTATGATGTCTGTATCAATCACGTGTATATGATGATTGTTTCACTCCTTGATTTTGATTTCATAATTTAATCCAGGTATTAGAATCACCTTTTTAAAATAGTACCTTGAATTTGCTTTGAATATGTACAAGTTGGCATGAGAATGATGTTGATAGTAGGTACTAGGTAACGTCAAGGTAGGTTATACTTCTTTGAAATATATCAAAACATTTGATGTTGTGGTCAAGGCATAAAAGGTACATTGTTCTAGAGGTTACATTGGAATCTCTAGGTAGGGTGGCAGTTTGTGTCATGTTGAGATCAATATAAACACAACTAATTTAATTAATCATGTCAAAATTCACAATCTAGACCTGCTATATTTAGCTTGCGTTTTGATGGTGTTAACAGGTGTTGAAATTTGATTCTCTTTGTTATGTTTGTGTCAACCCAAATACGACCCCTTTAATTAGCTGTTTTGGAACCCACAGCCATATCCTGCTAAATTCACTTTGTGATTGTGTCAAAAGTTGACACTCATGACCTCTAGGACATTAATACAGCTGTGTTAGCAGTCTTCACTCTTTGGTGGACAATGTAAAGCTCATTGTACAAATTTCAAATTACCATGAGAACAGTTTTCTGTATGTGCTCTAACTTGTTAAAGGAGTCTAACTAAGAACCAGCTTGTAGTCATCAGAGTGTGTGTTTTGCAATGTTGGTGTTGCTACCACCCTTATCACCACCATTACACTATAGTCACCAGCATGCATCTTCCATTCCTACCCTATCCCCCGCTTTATAGCTGCCATGACTTTGGCGTAGAGGTTGACAACTTGAATGAATACAGAAGCTAGCCAGAAACAAATTCCTTGAAGTTTGCTATAAACCATTGTTGTTATAAAGCGTGAGTTATTCATGAGACTACAAGACTAGTGTAGAGGTCAATTCCATTGCATTTTACTTCTTTAATGGTGTTAATGTAGGAGTCAATTCAGTTGCATTCTATTTCTTTAATGGTGTTGATGTATTGTAGGTATTCAGACCACCGTTGATGCCAGACACACTGCCATATCTGCTAAGATACCAGAGTTCAGCAATAAAGACAGAACATTGGTCCTCCAGTACTCTGTGAGGTTTGAGCAGGATATTGAATGTGGTGGTGGTTACATAAAGCTTCTTTCTGGATATGTCAATCAAAAGAAATTCGGCGGGGACACTCCGTACAGGTTTGTTCCAAATTACCCGTGTCTTATATGATCTGTTCTCATTTCTTGAATTTGATTAGTATCCGGTTTGCACTCTTAAATAATTGCCCTCTGTGATTAAATTATAGATCTAACTGTCATGATCTCCTCCAGTGGACGTGACCCCTGCAAGTAATAATGTTGGAAAGGTCTTACTTTGGCCGCTTGAGGTTATGGTTATGGGGTTGGTTTTTGGCATGTGATGCAAACTTGAGACACCATTAATATGTAGTCAATAAACCTGAAACACCACATGAAACACCTAATAAGCCCTCTGTAGATATAGTCTGCTTGTACACAGTCCCCATCTGTTTTCGATTTTTGCATACCAAGCCTATGTGCATTAGTAAACATTCTATTCTAAGTGGCCATGATATGGAAGTAAAGAGATACAGAAAAGGTTGAATGAAATAATGATAGGAAACAAAAATGAGATTGATTCATAGAGCAGGATATTGCTATAAAAGATGTCAAAAGCTTAGGGTTTCAATTAGGTACTTTCCGGCCCTAACAGGCTGAAACAATTGATACAGTTTGCATATTTTTCTTTTATGTTCTAATTCATAAGCTTGTTTCTTCTCCTTATTGATCGAATTCGTATTTGTATTTGCCAGGTTACAAATATTTCCATGGACTAACAAATTTCAATTTGCAGTGTAATGTTTGGCCCAGATTTGTGTGGGACACAAAAGAAGAAGCTCCACGTGATCCTCTCCTACCAGGGCCAGAACTATCCCATCAAGAAGGAGCTGGAATGTGAAACAGACAAGTTAACTCATTTCTACACATTTATACTTAGGCCCGATGCCTCTTATAGCATCCTCATTGACAATCGAGAAAAAGATTCTGGAAGCATGTATACAGATTGGGATATTCTTCCTCCACGGAAAATCAAGGACATCAAAGCAAAGAAGGTTTCATCTTAAACTTGAAAATCAGTAGACGGTAAAATTTGATTATTTTTAATGGCATAATCATCAATTGAATATCCTTGGAATTCACTTACAATGCTCTACAGCCAGCAGATTGGGATGATAAAGAATATATTGATGATCCTAATGCTGTCAAACCTGAGGTATAAAATACTTTGTGTCTCTTCTCTTAATGACCATCCATGTGATTTGCAATGGCAATGCATAAAGTACTTGTTTCTGTTTCTTGTAGGGATATGATTCGATTCCAAGAGAGATTCCGGATCCCAAAGCTAAAGAGGTTAGTAAATTGTATATGAAACAACAATATTGATGAAGACATGTTTGTGAATCCACCACTAGGCCCTTTGGTTGCTAGTTACAGCTCCTAAAGATGGCTTTTTTTTAGTGTTTATTTTGCTTGGTTAGTTTATTTGAGATGCTATAATTTATTTACAAGTGAAAGAAAACCAATCATCTTCTGTTTCCCTTTTCATCCAATCAGCCCGATAATTGGGATGAAGATGAGGATGGTGTATGGAAGCCACCAAAGATACCAAATCCAGCATACAAAGGTCCATGGAAGCCCAAGGTAATATCAAATTGTGCTTTTAAAATTCAAGATAGAAGTTCGAAGTGTAAATCTCTTATTTGGTTTCTCTTCAATTTAACTTTTTTGTTTTTGGTCACGACAGAGAATCAAGAATCCTAATTATAAAGGCAAATGGAAGATCCCTTACATTGATAATCCAGGTACGGTGGGTTGCAATATATTTTATTATAGCTAAAAGAAAATTTTCAACCAAATGTCCAATTAAAGTTTCATTGTTCCCTCTGCAGAGTTTGAAGATGATCCTGATCTTTACGTGCTTAAGCCAATCAAGTATGTGGGAATTGAAGTTTGGCAGGTAGGAATGTCAGACAAGAATGTTATATATACGTTGCTAGAGCTTATATTTTCTATGCAGTTGAGTGATTTGAATTATATGGTTGTTTGCAGGTTAAGGCTGGTGCGGTTTTCGACAATGTTTTGATTTGTGATGATCCAGAGTATGCAAAGAAAGTGGTAGAGGAAGTCTTTGCCAACCGAGAGGTGTGTCTACCTATTTTGCTCTACCAATGGATAATGATTGAAGAATCAAATCTAATTTGTTTTTGTTTTGAGATTTCAGATTGAAAAAGAGGCTTTTGAGGAAGCTGAGAAAGCGAGAAAAGCACGAGAAGAAGAGGTTACTAGAATGACTTAATAACACTATGGAAACGTTACAGGATTCCGTTGTGAACTTCTGCTTTTCTTGATTTCTAATAATTTGAGCCTTTAATCATGCAGGAAGCTCAAAGAGCAAGAGAAGAAGGTGAAAAGAGGAGACGAGAGAGGGATTATGGTCGAAGATATAGGGGTAGGGATCGTTATAGAGACAGATATAGAAAGGTTTGTTTCTTTATCGCTCCAATTTTTTTTCCCATTGAATTCTATGTGCTTAATCTGTTTACACCGCAATGTGCTAGAAAGGAATCCCGTCCTTACTTTGTCGCTCGTTGGTTGACCTTCAGAGTTTCTTTTTACGTTTCTTTCCTTGTTCTTCTTCTTTTTAGGCTACATGTCAAAGAAGACATCACAATGAAATGCATGGCATGATGTTATCATATTATGTGCTTTTGATAAAAGACAGCCTATTTGGTTTATGATGTTCTATAGTTGTTCAAACGCTTATTGTATCTAATTTCTAAGTTGAATTCCTTGTTTTGCAGCATCATCCCCGCGATTACTTGGATGATGATTATCATGTAAGCATTGTTATTTGCTTTATTCGTTTCATGTTAAAGATAATAAATTGTATATATAACTCTTGTAAAAGAGCTCTAAAGTAGTTTTCATGTGTCAAAATTCACTTCTCTTTCTATTTAGAATATATCCCATAATTCACTGAAAGTTTTGAAACACAATGAAGCATTTAGTCTAACTAGTCCTTTTTTATGGGTTGCAGGATGAGCTTTAAGGCCGTCATTTCAAGCAAGCCTCTCGTGCATTGGCGCAACCTCCATTTGCATGATCGATGGCAACGAGTGCTGCTACAAAAAATGGTTATGATATTACCTTAGTGCATCATTTTTGGTCCTGATGGTTGTATGAGTTTCTGTTGTAACTTTATTTTGAAACTATGAATCAAGTTAATTCTAATGTGCATCAAGCCATCAACTTCTAGCAGAATATAACTATGAATTTCTCCAAGTTAATTTTGTATAAGTGATACATGTGTCATTGCCGTGAAACATCTTGGTTATTTCATTTCCCATCTGTAGTCATTAATTGAAAGTCAAAACTCAAAAGTGTTATAATATGAATTTCTCCAAGTTAATTTTGTATAAGTGATACATGTGTCGTTGCTGTGAAACATCTTAGTTATTTCAATTTCCAGCTGTAGTCGTTGCCTGAAAGTCAAAACTCAAAAGTGTTATAATATATATATATATATTTATATATACAGAACTAGTATTAATTTAGTGTTTGGGGAATACGATTTTAACCCATAGCTTTATCGTGTAGATCTGAGGGGCGAACCATTGGATTAATCTAATTCCTCTTGTCATCGAAAGTGTTCTTTACGATGAGTATATCTGGTTTAGCATGTATGTTAAGGGTTCAATTGTCACTGTTTTTCAAAAATTTAAAATTTGATTATTTAATAATTTTGGTATGAAAATAATGTTTTTGTAGAACTTTAAACGATAATAATTCGAGATAATAATTATTAGAGATTTGACAGCAGCTTTTAGGAAGCAATTGGAGGATTAATTTTGAAAAATAGTTATGAAATAATCTACTGTAGGCTTAAATAAAAATTTTAAATAATCAAATTATCCGTAATACTATTAATATAACAACATTTGTATCTCAATCTTAATTATATAGAAATATATATAATCTTGGCTTAGAGTCGAATTCTTTTGCAGAGGTCACAAGATAGACTATGAAACCGACGAACTTGATTTCTAAAGGTCAATGTCTACCATTTAAAAAAGACTTGAAAAGGGGCTTTCAAATTGTATGCATTGAGACCAAATTTTTAGTGGTGGGTTACGAGGTCGAACAAGTTCCTTTGAATTGCCATTTGTAAGGAGGATAATTGCAGTTGAAACTGTCAAGTGGTAAGTCAAAATGAGGGGACTTTTTTTAAAGTAAGAGGATTCATTGATGAACACACTTGTGCCTTTGAGGAGGTTTATCGTCTTCATCATACTCAAGAGCCTGTTTTGAAATTATCAGAGAAGTAATTGCTCCAAGACTCTTTTAACTCTTTGATGGACGAATAATGTGTCCGAAGGACAATATTAGTGCTTCTATGAAGGATATGTTTGATATCAAATCATTTATAGCAAAGCTTATAAAGCGTTATAGTATGCTTTGACCCTTGCATATGGTGATGCTATGAACTCTTATAGGTCGTTGCCTGCATATTGCTATCTTATTGAACAACAATTTGGATTGTTGTGGCAATATTTGAAATCCGAACAAATGGAGATACCTCAGAAATATGGCCATTAGGTGTTGCATCTGACTAGTGAACTTATTATTGTATATAGGATAAGTTGGTAAGTGTTTAACTCAACATTTGTTGCAGTAAAGTTACTTTGATTAATATTGAAAAGGAAAAATTTCATTTTAATCTTTATGTTTTGAAAAAGTGTCAAATTTTCAACTATGAATAAGCAAATGATCAACTATTCCCATAACTTTTATAAATGCATCAATTTAATGTCTTTGACCAAAATTTTAACAGTCAAAACTTAATGGAAAATATAAAAAATCTGTTTTACCCATGCCATTAGTTAATTCTAAAATTACAATTTATTTTAACTTATCAACCAATAAAAATTTAATACGTGTCACCTAAAATTTAAAATAATAAAAATTAAAAAAATTCAAAACCAATGATAAATTTACACATTATTATTTATAAATTAAAAAAAATATGTAGTCTAATTAAAAAACATTTTTTCTTAATAAAAATACTTGTTTAAAATTAAAAAGAAAAAAAAATTAAGAATTAAAAAAAAAAATCCTTCTGGTGGAGATCCAGATTGGATCTTCTCGAGATAGAGATCTAATTTATCTCATAGTAGATTTATAATTATCAATACTTTGTGCCTAATTTACTTATTATTTATGTTATATTTTCGTGTGGAATTGATGTTTTTATTTTGTTTTATGTTTTTATGTTTAAATTTAGGTTTTAAGAAGAAAAGAATAGTAACCGTAAATTTTTGAAGTTAAATACAATGCAAAGAAATCAGATGGATTTGAGTGACCGCATCACTAATTAGCCAGTCCAATCAGACTCTTCTGGAAAGAAATCAAAGCCATAATTAATGAGAATTAAAAAGATCGGAATCAGAGGAGAAAGGAAGCAAATCTGGATTCAAATTAGGATTTCTTTGGTGGCAAGTTAAGGATAAAATCGGATGAGGAAGCGAATCTAGGAGCGATTTGGAAGAGAATTAAAATAATTAATGAAGAATTAAATAAGGCTTCGTTAATTATGCGTCAAGAAATCAATTCGGGAAAAATAAAGGAAGCAGATTGGGTCGAAATTAATGCAAGAATGTGGATCAAGGAAGGTCCCAAGCAAAGAAGATTGGAGCAATTGGCAATCAAGAGTAGCGACCCATGCTCGCAACAAGAGACGCGAGAGACTGGCACGAGGAGGAGTTGAGATGCGTGGGTCGCGGTTGCTTGGGAGTGACCAGCGGACACGGCTCGTGACAACAGGACAGTCGCGGGTAGGCAAGTCGCGACACCCAATCTCTTTGTGTTTCAGGGAATTTTCAGTTTTCATGCACGTATTAAAAGCAGTATTTAACTCCCCAAATTTCATCTCTATGTATAAGATGTTAGTGTTGTGTTCTATGTATTTTGATTATCTGAAAAACTAGCTTACTTATTGAGTTTTAATAGTTATTATAGTTTATTGTGACTCTTAGATACTCAAGAAATTTATCAGAATGCACAACGAATTTGGCATACGTTGTGAAAGTACATTATTGTATCTTGGTTCCACAAGTTGTTATAAATACTTAGGCTACTGAATGTCCAAGTTGCATTGTGTTATGTAGCAATTGTTGGATTTTGGTCATTGTTTATTTATTGATTATTCAAATCACAAATTTAGTTTTCATTAACTGAATGCTATAATTGTAAAGAAAATGTTCACACTCTCAGACTTTCAGGTTGGGGGTGTGACAGGAACAAACTTAAATTGTCAATTGATGAACAGGATGTATTCAGCTGCTATGAGCAAACTCAGATTTAATCTGCTTTGGTTGAAATCTCTGTTGGGAAGGTTCACATGAATGAGATTGCATTCAATATGCTTACCAAAACCAGTAACAAAACACAAGTTTGAGAAATGATTACTTGCCAAACCTTTTCTCTTATTGAGTTTAATTGTGCACCTTAGCACTTGAGGTGTGATGAGATGCAGGATTTTATGTCAATATAGGGGTATAATGATTTTTAAAGGTTGAAATTTCCTTTTGACAAGGTGGAGATTGTTGATTTGTCTCAAAGAAAATACATATTTCACACTTTAGAGTTGTTTTAAGATTTATAGTTTAGGTAAGTTTTGTTTAAATCTAAGTATATATAGGGTCCATTTGATAGAGCTTCTTCAAGTAGAGCTTAAATCTTTTAGGAATAAATATTTCTTACAAGTAAAGCTTTTAAAAGAAAACCGTTAGTCGTTTGGTTGTCAATTAAAAATAACACATTTAAATCGTAGATCATTTGGTTGTATCAATTTACAAGTTCGTTTACATTAATTACCAAAAAAGAATACAAAAGAAAGTATAATATTACGTAACATTTGAGAAAAGCCCGAAATTAATAACACATGATAGTGTTATCCTTATATTAGACATTTTAATATATTATTTTAAAAAAAGTACAAAATGATTTTCTTGAAATATCCAAAATTTAAGTTTCTCTTAATAGGCGTAAAATAACTTTTATAATTGTCTAAAAACTCTATCAGAGGGGTAATCAGACAAAAAAATAATGAAAAGAGATTATGGGATTAAAGATAGTTCTTTTAGCTAGTCAAACTCAACTAAATTACATGCAATTCAAATTTTTAAAAAATCACATTCAAAAAGTCACTCACTTAACAAAAATTTCTTAAATGATGAAATTTGATAGATAATAAAATGAGAATTATAAATATAAAGGTTTATAATAAATCTTGACATCTCTCCATAGATTTCATTAGAAATCTAACTAAATCTTATAGAATATCTAGATTGCACCAAAATCTATCATTTAAAAAAATATTCATTAATCTCCAACAAACTTCAGATTGAATACATTCGAGACCTTATTAGGTAGAATCATTGAGATTTGGAAAGCTAGCAAAGAAAGGTTGTGGGGTAAAGGAAACCTGTTTTATCTTTCTATAATCATATTTAATGAAATTTGTGACCTCTATGGACGAAGTCATATTTGTGAACCATGTAAATTGCTTGGATTGTATTGTGGTTTTCTTTCTCTTAGCTTGATTGTGTTCTCATAAAACTTAGTATTACATGTTGTGCTTGTAAGTCCAAAGAAACAAGATCTTGGGAGATAATTATGTTAGTTTAGGGAATTGTACAAGATGCTTGATTACTGATCCCATATAGGTGATTTTACTTGCCCTGCATTTCATGAAAACATAATCTCTCTTTATCTGCTCTTCATAGTGGCATTCTATTTCTACTAGTTTAGTTTATGCTATCAAGCAATTTATGAAGGTATACCTCCATTCCGCAGAGCAACCTGTGGTGTTAATCTGTACTATCACATATCCTGACAAAATTTTGAATAAAAGTATTTTTTAAGTGTTTTCATCATATAACAATTATGCTACATCAATTGGTACTAATTCATACACTTGTTTATATTTCTCTTATGTTCATATTTTGTTCTCTTGCAGTGATTAAAGAATAAAGTTATCAGTAAATTACATAATATTATTTGTCCTTTCAGAAGCATCATCTTCCTAGGTTTTTTAATTTTACATTTCCAATAATTTTCAATCTTCTTTGTAATTAGGTCATTATTCATTGAATAATGCTACACTAACTAATTGTAATTTTATTTACCACTAAACAAAAATCTCATTTCCTAATGCTCATCTCTACTTGTGAATATAATCATGATGCTTTGTTTTTAATATGGCATACTCAATGAGTGGAATGCAGCACTAGATTATTAAACAATATTTATATTCACTAAGAATGGGAATTTGCTCCTGAAGGTTTGGATCACCGCAGCTTTGCACCCATCACCACTCACAGAAATTCGCTAGTTGATGAACAAGAAATTAGATATCCAAGGTGTTGACGCTACATTTGGTCCCTTAGCGAGAGAGTCGGATTTTTGGCTTTGCTTACTTGCCTTGATGGTATTAAATTTGTAACCAAAATATCTAAAAAGTTACTAGTTCAAACCCCCTGGAGACACCATCTTGTGGTTTAAAGAGAATGTGACAGCACTCAGCCTCTGCTACACCCCTTCAAAGGCAAGGCCAAAAACTCGACGTTCTAGTTATAGGTCCAAATGTGGTGTCAACATAAGATGCATCTAGATTTACAACCAAAACATCTATAAGGTTACTAGTTCAAACTCTAAGAATGCCATCTTATGATTCAAGAAAGACATGACAATATCTAACCTTCACAATACCTCTCCAAGGGCAAGGTTAAAAACTCAACTGTAATACCCTTTTCCGAGTATATTACTGTACGCATGTACGGAATGAAGAAATGTGCAAATTTATCCATTTGGAGAATAAATAAAACGAATTTTAAGTATTTACTAGTAAAATTTAAGGTTTTAGTAAAATTTTTGTGAAATTTCAAAATAAGTGTAAATTATTAACATTAAAGGACTTAAGAGAAAATTTTTAGATATTTTAAGAGAATTCTCTACAAGCTTGATAAAACTGTAATTTTTAGGAAATTGAAGGATAAAGGACGCGCTTAACCCACACATATAAATAGGCGTGAGTGTTGTGTCGATGGAATGGAGTGACCGAGTGAAAAGAAAGAGAAGAAGAGAGAGAGAAAGAGAAAGAGAGAAAGAGAGAGAGTTCGGCAAGAAGAAGGAGGAAGCTACTGCCACCGTAAATCAAACTGGATTTTTGCCATTTGAAGAGGAGATCAAGCTAAAGAAAGGTGAAGAACAAATTTATGAGGGATATCAAGATTAGATCTGCTGGAGTTTGGGGCAGTTAGGAACTGGTGGGAAGCAAGGCAGAGGACTGAGGTGTGCTTGTGTAGGTACAGTAGCGAGCAAGAGGAGATCGTTGAAGGTAGAAGTGAAGTAGTTAGAAACAAGTTGTGAGTATGAAATTATTTTTAAAATACTTTTAATTAATTAATTAATTTAATTGCCTTATATTTTAGTTTAAGAGCAAATTACAATTTAACTACCCAGTTAAAACGCTTTTACGAGCGGAGCAATAGTTTTGATGTTATTACAATTTACCCTCCACCGTTAACACTTTTCTGTTAAAATTGACTATGTAAAGGGCAAAATTATCTTTTAACCTTATTTTTAATTTTTTAAAATAAATTTTAAAAATTTTCAAATAATTTAAATAAAAAATATTAATTAGATCTCTACCGTCCATCTCAATATGGACGGTAGAGATCAATTTAAGAATATAAAAACAATTAAATAAAATCAAAAGTAAAAGTTAAATTTGATTTTATTTAATTATCTCCCATTCTGTTCGATCATCAGTTTCAACCCATTAATTTTCTACCATTCTCTTCAATCTATCATTTCAATCCATCATCTTCTTGGTTCACCATCAAAAAATCACCAGCTAAACATATTCATCAACCCAAACAATCACCAATTCAATAAACCAAAATCTGAAGAAAATTTGAAAAAAAATTAAAAACCAAAATATGAGATTCCGGGTTCTCAGGAAGAACCCAGAATTCTGGGTTCTCAGGAACCCAGATCGGAGTGAACCCAGATCGGGTTCACTCCGAGAAGAAGAATGGCAGAAGAAGCGGAAGAAGAATGACAGGAGAAAAAGAAGAAGCGGGAAGAAAGGAAGAAGAAGAAGAAGCGAATCTGGGTTCGGAGTGAACCTGATCTGAAGCGGAAGAAGAATGACAGGAGAAGAAGAAGAAGCGGGAAGAAAGGAAGAAGAAGAAGAAGCGAGAGACGAACCCAGATCTGGGTTCGTCGGAGTGAACCCAGATCGGGTTTACTCCGAGGAAGAAGAATAACAGAAGAAGCGAAAGAAGAATGACAGGAGAAGAAGAAGAAGCGGGAAGAAAGGAAGAAGAAGAAGAAGCGAGAGACGAACCCAGATCTGGGTTCGTCGGAGTGAACCCAGATCAGGTTTACTCCGAGGAAGAAGAAGAAGCGGAAGAAAGGAAGAAGAAGGAGAAACGGGGAGAAGAAGAAGCAGAAGTGGGGAGAAGAAGAAGAAGAAGAAGGAGAAGCGGGGAGAAGAAGAAGGAGAATGACAGGAAAAGAGAATGAGAGACTTAGTTGACCATAATTTAAATTTGGTCAACTGGTCAACTTAGTCAAAGGGCAATTTTATCTTTTTGCTGTTTTGATACTGTTTACCGTTAAATGTAACGAATCTGACTAACGGTAGGGGAGTAAATTGTAATAATATTGAAACTGTTGCTCCGTCTGTAAAAACGTTTTAACTGGGTAGCTAAATTGTAATTTGCTCATAGTTTAAAGAATAAATAGTTTATTTATGTGGTATGCATCACGTATTGTTTATTTATAATATGATAAAGAAATAGTCTTCGAAGATAGAAAAATAGAAAAGGTTTTCAAACCTAGTGGACGGCCCGAGTATTTATAGCATGACCTTCTAGCTTTAGACTCAACTGGTATACTCTATGGTATACGACATAGTATTGAAAGGGTTAGTCCAGCTAACATAGGGGAATATAGTCTATCGTGTCTATCGTCCTCTACACTCGTGGGGTATTTCTCGACGCACGGTGAGTGATGATAGTTCCCCCCACACGTGTATACGAGATATCTTTGTAGCAGTATCACGGTGACCGATGCTAGCCTTTGCGCCACATGACCCTCTATACTGAACGAAGCTGGTCCGGTCGCCTTTGTGGTTCTAGCTTTCTTGGGTGGTCATTAGAGTTTTTAGAATAGCTAGCATACTATTAAAACAGATTTTAGAAAGAAAATATTTTTAGAAAAATTAAACATTTTGACTTTTAAAACAAGCTTTGGAAACTTATAGAAATTTTATAAAAACCTCCTAACATTTTAGAATAAATTTATTCTAAACAAAAACGTTTTCAAAATGTTTCTGAGAGGAAAATTTTAAATAAATACTTACACACTCACTGGGCTTATGGCTCATTATGTTTTATTTCAAAAACCTCTCTAGATACAGGTACAAGCGATCTAGGTACTAGAGAGCCACGATAGAATAGATGGGTCTCGATTGCCGACGTAGTTTAGCGTTTTTGTGTAAAAGTTGTGATTTAAAATCTCATTATGTATTTTATATGTTTTCCTAATTTATGAACTGATGCAACACTTTTATGGATAAATGCATGTTTTAAACATTTATATTTATTTTATGATTTAAGATAACATATTTTATTTTAAAATATATGTTTAGAAACAGTTTAAATAGTTATGGGTTCGTTCTACGATGTCCTTTTGGGTCTTATTAGTTGGGCCTCTGAAGGGTCTCGTGGGGTGCCCAGTAGCACCGCTGGATACATTAGTACGAATTCAGATTGGGTCCTGTCAGTTTGATATCAAAGCTAAGGTTCAACGATTTTAAGATAAAACTAGAAACTTTTATTTAAAAAAAAAAATCATATAGCTACATCGTTTTACGAACTCGTTTTTCACCTCATACATTAGATTTGATTTGGTTTATTTTACAGAATCATACATCGTCGAGGTTGACCGTCCATCAAGAAAGCGGCGGTTGAGGTACCCGTACAGAGGGAGGGACACGTTGACAAGTCTGTCAACGTGCCTATAGACCAAGTTGGACCTTCGCGACCTACGGAGCATGCAGGTGGAAATGTAGATGTTGAGCGTTTGACTTGAGAGTTAGTTGCGACATTGCACTAGCCACGGGAGTCGAGAGTCTATATTGGACATGCTCAAAAATTAGATGCTAGCTCTTATGGTGGGACTAGAGATCCAGAAAGCGCCCTATCGTGATTAGAAACAAGCGAGGAAATCTTCCAAGTGATAGGTTGCTCCGAAGATCAGAAGGTAGCCTTCGCCGCCTTCTTGTTGAAGGATAGAGCCAAAGATTAGTGGAAAGCGCTGCAGAGACGAAATCCAGCAGGAGTTCACGAACACGTTCTACCCGAGGAGCTACCAGGATGCCAAAATGTAAGAATTTTTCAAATTGGAACAAGGAAACCTCTTTGCAGTTGATTATAAGAGGAGATTTTCAGAACTCGTTTGTGTTATGCCATTTATTACAGACAATGAAGAGTAGAAGACCAAGAGGTTCATAGCGGGTTTAACTCCACAAATCTGGGCTTACACTTCTTCAACAGTTCACACTTAGTACGGAGAGCTAGTGGAGGCATTGATCAGAGTAGAGAGAAGCATAGAGGTTGTCTCTAAGCCCAGACAGCTGACTCGTGCAGATGGACCGGAGGCTTTATAGGATGACCCAACAAGTATACTTGAAGTGGAGAGTCGTCCACTGGATCGGGTAGCCGGAGATAGAGCCAGGGGTCGCAGCTGAGTCAGAGCTCTATGAAGCAATCTGTTGAATCAGGGAGCAATAGCGAGAGCTGAAAGAATTAGTCGATATGTAGAACTTACGGGAGGAGACATCCGGGAGAGTATCTTAAAGGCAGTACCGGATGTTTCAAATGCAGATAGGAAGGCCATCTCATGAAGGATTGTCCGATGGCAGCCTCAGCTTTCCAGCTAGAGATTTGGACCATAGAGCCAGGACCATCCAATGGAGGTCGAAGACCGAATCAGAGGAGTTACCAGGTGCGAAGAGCCTCCAGTTCTGGCCAACCCAACAGAGCGTCAGACAGAGGTGTACCCTCCAAAGGCTAGTAAGGCAAACCCCGTGTCCAGGCCAAGGTATTCGCGGTGATGCAGCAGGATGCAGATGCCTCCCTATACATTGTGACAGGTATGATTTTGATGTTCGACCATGAAGCATATGCATTAATAGACCTTGGGGCTATGTATTCCTTCATGTTTAGAAGTTTTGCTAGGACCATTGGTGTTGAACCAGAACCCCTAGGGTGTAGTATGGTAGTGTCTATCCTCATTGGGGATTCCTTTCGACAAAGGAAGTATTCGGGTGTATTTTCCTGGTCATCGAAGGTAGTGAATTCCTAGCGAACCTGATTGTACTGAACATCCATGATTTCGATGTCATATTAGGAATGGATTGGTTGTTAGTACATAGGGCTTCGGTGGACTGCTTTCGAAAGGAAGTTAAGTTATGTAGAGCAGGGGAGCCAAATGTCGTCTTCTGAGGAATGCAGAACTCGCCCTTTTTCAACATCACGTTAGCGATTAAGGCTAGCAAAGTGCTTAAGAAGTCATGCTAGAGATATCTAGCCTACGCAATGGAGGCCAAAGATGATGTAGTGAGATTGGAGGATATCCCTGTAGTTAGAGAATTTTCAGATGTGTTCCCGGAGGACCTTCCATGATTGCCTCCAGACCCGGAAGTAGGGTTCAAGATAGATCTAATTCTGGGGACTGAGTTAATATCAATAGCACCCTACCGAATGGCTTCAGCTGAGCTAAGAAAACTAAAGGTGCAAATGCAAGAATCACTAGATAAGGGTTTTGTGAGACCTAACCATGCACCTTGGAGGGCTTTAGTGTTATTCGTAAAGAAGAAATATGAGAGCTTAAGGTTGTGTATTGACTACAGATAGCTGAACAGAGTGATAGTTTGAAACCAGTTCCCGCTCCCGATGATTGACGACTTTTTTGATTAGCTGCAAGGATCTAGAGTTTATTGGAAGATCGATATGAGATCAGGATACCATCAATTAAGAATCCGTGCAAGAGATGTTCTAAAGACTGCTTTCAAAACTCGCTATGGGCAGTATAAGTTCCTAGTTATGCTATTTGGATTTATGAATGCTCCAATAGCTTTTATGGATCTAATGAATAGGATTTTCAGTCCATATTTGGATAAGTTTGTGATAGTATTTATCAATGATATTTTAGTATATTCAAGCAGTTATGAGGAGCATGCGCAGCATTTATGGATAGTATTATAGGCCCTACGAGAGCATCAGTTGTATGCGAAGTTTAACAAGTGCCAATTCTGACTAAACAATATTGCTTTCTTAGGTCATGTAATATTAGCTAAAAGATTAAGTATGGATTCTTAGAAGATAGAAGCGATAACAAGCTAGAATCCACCTACAAATGTTTCGAAAGTTCGGAGTTTTCTAGGACTAGCAGGTTATTACAGTAAATTTGTGAAGGGATTTTCAAGGATAGCAGCCCCACTGACCAGGTTAACCAGAAAAGAGAAAAGGTTCGAGTGATCAGATGCTTGCTAGTACAATTTCGATAAACTATAGAGGAGGTTGAATTTGGCTCCAGTTTTAACGCTTCTAACTGGAGAAGATGGTTTCATCATATACAGTGATGCCTCAAGATAGGGCTTAGGGTGTGTTATGATGCAAAATGGTAGAGTAGTAGTCTATGCCTCCAGATCGTTGAAAAAGCATGAACAGAACTACTCTATCCATGATTTAGAGCTTGCAGCCGTAATCTTTGCATCAAAGATATGAAGACATAACTTGTATCGTGTCTCTTGTCAGATTTTCATAGATCATAAAAGTTTGTGATATCTAATGACTCAAGAGGAATTAAATATGAGATAGAGGAGGTGGTTAGAGTTGATCAAGGATTACAATTGTACGATAGAATATCACCCCGGAAAGGTCAATGTAGTAGCAAATGCATTAAGTAGGTGACCAGTAAATTCTCTAGCTCATCTGAAGACAATGTATCTTCCAGTTTTAGTAGAGTTGAGGTCGCTAAGGGTTGAGTTGGATATAGCAAACTCTGGGGCATTAATGTCTACCTTCCATGTTCGCCCTATTCTTGTGGATCAAATAAGGGAACTTCAATGGCAAGACCCCAGTTGATAAAGTTGAGACAAAAAGTTGACTCCGGTTAAAGGTCAGATTTCGTGATAAGGGAAGATGGTATGTTAATGATAGGTCGACGTTTGTACATGTTGAATATAAGTGAATTGAAAAAGGAGATCATGAAGGAAGCTCATTCTTCAGCATATGCTATGTATCCGGATATCATGAAGATGTACCATAACTTGAAGGACCACCATTATTGGTGAAAATGAATGAAGAGAGAGGTCGTAGAATTTGTATCCCGATGTAATAATAGTACCTTAAATATGTGTAGAAGGTAACATGATAGACTCGATTCCCCAATAGTTAGTGGACTTTCCCCCACGGACATGTCATGTTAAGACCAAGTTCCTCATACTTAGGAATATACATATATATCAATAAATATGTTAAATACAATTGTATTTTAAAAATATTCCATTGTTGTGTGAAATTTTTTTAATAATAATGAGTCTAATTGAATGTTTATGAGGTTAAATTTGATGAATTGGTAAGTGTGGAATAATTTAGAAATACACTTGAGAGAAATAACAGTTAAATTTATCAGTATTAAAATTGTTATGGAAATTTACGGATTTAACGTATTTATTTTTATGGAATAATTTTTTCATGAGTAATATAAGTTATAAGGATTAAAAGAGGTTATTACAGAGTGTTAAATATAAGTTAAAAATGAGTATGAACATGATTGAAAATAGATAAGTGAGATTAATAAAAATAGTATTAAAAAAGGGATGGAATTGTTAGATTTTGATTGAAATTTTCGTTGGCATAAGTGAGAAAAGTTTAGGGGTGTTTTGACACTTTGTCAAGCTTTATGTATATGCGTTCTCTCCACTCAAATTTGTGATGCAAATCAAACACACAGAACCAAAATTTAGACCCTCTCCACTCACGTTTCTCTCGGTAATCTCAACATCTCTCTCTCGACAATCAAGTGAAGGAAGAAGATTAATCAACTAAGGGTCCTTGTCACAGCCAGTTGGAGGCTTGAAGAAGCTTGAAGAGCAGCTGATTTTAGTACAAAACCAGACCTGCACGTGAAGGAGGCAAACAAGAAACATGAAGACAAGTTGAAGTTGCAATCGGGCTGTTGAAGAAAATCTCTGCAGACCGAGTGAAGGAGGATAGTTTCGAGTGAGTTGAGGCAAGTAAAGGCTGAGAAGGAAACAGCTAGGTGAAGCCAAGAGATGGTGGAACAGTGCAGAGGTGGTCTTGAGGTTGATGATGAATAGTAGGTGAGAGGGTTGACTTGAATTTGTGAGATGTTTTCTTGAGTTATAAGCTGTCAATTCCAAGTTATTGTTGATTTGTTGTAGTTCAAGTTAAACAAGAAGAATTGAAAGCTATGGAATGTCGTGGGAGTGAAGGACAATTTTCAAATTTCAAATACAAGTAAGTTAAGTTAGATTTATTTGGTTTAATCTATTGAAAAGTTGAAAAATTTCATGAGTAATTAGAGGAAATTGTTCTATTAATTGTTTGTGTGATGTGTGTGCCGTGAGATGAGTGGAAAGAAATTGGTATGTTTCATTTGTATTCGGTAGCATGTGTTTTATATGTGTGTAGGCTGTGTTTTGGTTAAATAAATGGAGATTGATTGGTTATTAAGTATATAAATGCATGATGAAATGTGATTACACGTTAGAACCGAAAGAAAATCAAGAATAGAGTTGTGTGTGCATTTCGACTAGAGTGAAGGGTAGCTGCATGTGAGTTGAATTTGTGTGATTTTAAGTTGATATTAAGGCCTTAAGTATGTAATTGAATGTGTATTTAAGTATTATTAAGCGATAGATAATAAAATGCATTGCATGGAATACATGTAATACTCAAAGGTAGCCATGCGAAAATATAATGTACAAGCTATCCCCTTTGTGTTTTATTTTAATTTGGTGGTTTCAAGTGTGTATTTAAATGTATTCAGACATGGAAATTTCATGGAAATGAACGGTAATGGTTAAGTTAAAATAATTAGTTAAACTATTGCTTAATTAGTTTAAGAGATAGTTAAGGATAAAAAAAAAAAAAATGTCATTAGAGTTTATATTGGAGGGAGTTTTGAATAAAAGTTGGTGATTTAAATTTTAGGTGAATTGGAGGCTCTTCGAAAGAAAACAGAGACGTGTAAGAGGTGAAAAGGGTTCCTCGAATTGGAAATTAACGAACGGAGCAGAGTGCAAAACTATATATATTTGTTTTAAATATATATTTATAAATATGTTTTATATATGTTCATGGTTTGAATACAATTGTTTTTGAATGTATGAACGATTTAAATTTCGATATAAGGTTTTTAAAAAAAATATTAGATGTTAAAGGCTCAAGAATTAAGGTTTTGACCTTAAGAAAATTTTGACGAACAAATGTTTATGGAAAGTATAAAAGAAATAGTTTTAGTTTTTAAACGAAATATTATTTATAAAAGGATTTTTAGCTGATGGTTATCCTAAACCCTATCATGACTGAAATGATTGGATATCGATTGAGATATTTTAAATGTGTAAAGGTTTATGGGAAAGAAATATGTTACTAACTAAGGGAAGGGATAGAAATTATAGGATCGCTTTTACATGTTATAAAATATTATGACTGTTACCCTGTATAAGACGTGATTTTATCTGCAGTGTAGTGGTTTTATGGTGGAAATGGACTGTCCTATCACCGTCACTTTCGGGCCGACTGGTGAATTATTTCCCTAGGTTCCATTGATTGTGATTGAAATGTTAACAATTGATTCAAAAATATATAATTATGATTTATATAATGGACAAACGAAATGAAATGTTTTATTTACGTAAATATTATGATTTTATTGAAAGGTTTTCAAAGGTACTTTGATATTAAAATTGTACACTCATTGAGCTATTTATAGCTCACTTTTCCAAATGTTTTACAAAATTTTCAGGGACGGAGACTAGGGAGCAGTCTGAGCATCCTCCTGGGCAGTCGTAGATGGCCTCCTAGCAGACGACGATGACTTGAGATTATGTATATAATTTTTGAACTGCAAATATATCATGTTTTATGGTTTTGATAATTGCATCATTCTTTTTGTATTGTGTATATCTATATACATATTTAAACTCTGAACTACGAGGACTTTGATCATTTATAGATAATTGAGATATGTAGGCATTTAGTAGTACCCAAACTCAAGCCTAAATATTTTAGAAAATATTTTTGAATTGTACATAATGCATATGTTTTTTATGGATAAAAACAATTTTATTGAATAGATTTTATTAAAAAGTTTTTAAATGTTTTTGTGATTGAATTGTGGTGAACCTGAGATCTTGAAAATGGTAGTGGAGAAAATGAATGGATTTTAGAAGTATTTATAATATTATTGTAACACCCTCTCCCGAGGATGTTACTGTTCTTGTGTTCAGAGTGAAAAAATGTTCCAGTGTGCCCTTTTGGAAAGAAAATAAAAATGATTTTTAAGTAATTTAAGTGAAATAGTTATAAGTGTAAAATTTTGAAAGTTTAAGAAAATAAGTGAAATTTTTAGAAGTTGAGGAGCTTAAAGGGAATTTGCCAGATATTTTAAGAGAATTCTTTAGAATAAGTGGCATTCTCATAATTTTGAGGAACAGTCAGCTTAGATCCCCACCTACAAATAGGTGTGTGCTACGTCAGTTTGAAGGGGGAGAGAAAAGATAGGGTGAGAAGAGAGAGAAAGAGAAGGAAGAGAGAGAGTGAGAGCTAGCGTGAGTGAGCTGAAAGCTCGTGTGGGTAAAGTTGAGAGCTCGTGTGAGTAAAGTTGGAGGAGCTGAGCTAGAGCTGGAGGAGTTGATGTGAGTTGGAGCTGAGAGCTCACTGGAGCTGGAGTAGGAAGAGCTGAAGCTGAATGCGAACTGGAGCTAGAGGAGCTGAATGCGAGCTGGAGCTAGAGGCTGAATGTAAGCTGGAGCTGGAGAAGCTAAATGCGAGCTGGAGTTAGAGTTGGAAAAGCTGAAGCTGAAGGAGCTGATGAGAGTTGGAGTTAGAGGAGCTTAATGTGAGCTGGAGCTGGAGTTGCTGAAGCTGAATGCGAGCTACAATTGAGTGCGAGCTAGCTAGAGTTGAGAGCAAGCTAGGGAGGTCGCTGATCAGCAAGCTGGTTGAGGTCGGCAAAGGCAGAAGCATAAGCAGAATTTCTCAAGCAAACTGTGAGTGTGTTTTTATATTCTTATGAAATATTTCTCAATTTATCATCAATATTTTATATATATTGATTTTTTAAAATAGTTTATTTAGTAAATGAGTTTATAAACATTTTTTATGTTTTCATGAACAGAAATAATTAAATGGTATGCTTAAATATTTTTAACAGAAAAAAAAAAAGTTTTAAATTATAGCCCGAGCATGGATAGCATGACCTTTTAGCTTTAAACCCGACCGGTACATCCCATAATGTATGACATAGTATTGGGAGGGCTAGTCTAACTGACTTCAGGGGGATTGAGTTTGTGAGAGTCTATTGCCCTCTAAATTAGTGGGGTATTTCTCGACGCACGGTGAGTGATGATAGTTCCGTCACGCGTGTATACGATATGTCTTTTAGTAGCTTCTCACGATGGGAGACGCTAGCCTTTGCGCCATGTGACCCTCCACATTGAGCGGAGATGGTCTAACTGCCTCTGTGGTTTTTAACTTGCTCGTGGGATCAGATACAATTAGCACACATTTGATAGCCAAATTTTGGAAAGAAATGATTTTTTTTTTTTTTTTTTTAGAAATATGAAATATTTTCAGTAAAGTTTTTCAGATACAAAATACAATTTTATGAAAACCAGTAGTTTTGGAAATTAAAAATATTTTATAGAAAGTATGTTTGAAACATATTTTTGGGAGGAAATAAATTTTTTTAAAGATATCGCACTCACTGAGCTTTTAGCTCATTCTAGTTTTATGTTTTGTGTTTAAAATCCTCCTCGGGTGCAGGCGCAGGTGATTTCAGGTACCGAAGCACTCCGCGGAGTTTAGGTGGGTTCTAATTGTCGATGCAGTATATTCATTTGATTTTAGATAGCAATTAAATATTCGCATGATTGTCAGATTTATGAATAGATTTTGTAGCATTTTATTTATAACTATATGTTTCAAATATTTATTTATGATTTAACAGATGAATTTCAGGCCAAGGCCTTAGAGATAGTTAGTAGCTGTGGATTCACTCCATGATGTTCTTTTAGGCCTTAGTAGATAGGTTTCAGAAGGGTCTCATGGGGTGCCCGACAAGGCCGTCGGGTTCATTAGTAGGAATTTGGGGAGGGTCCTATCAGAGTGGTATCAGAGCCAATGTTTTGAATAGATTAGTCAGAGTTTTAAATAGATTATAACAGATTTTAAGATAAAGTTAGCAAATGTTTTAAAGATCAGTTCAGCAAAAGATTTTATACAGTTACATAGTTTTACAGAAATTGTTTCTTTATGCATTACATGATTTTATGCATTAATTAGAATCATGCGTCGTTGAGGTCGACCACCCACTAGAAGAGCAGCGACTGAGGTATCCGCACAAGGGGAGAGACTCATTGACAAGTCAGTCAACGTGTCGTAGATCAAGCTGGGCCTTCGTGTCCTGTGGAGCCTATTGGTGGGAATGTAGATATGGAGCGACTAGCCAGAGTTTTAGCAGTGACGCTTCATCAGCCGCGAGAGCTAGAATTCTCTATTGAACGTGCTCGAAAATTGGGTGGTAGATCTTTCGATGGGACTAGAGAGCCAGAGAACGCCCTATTGTGGTTAGAGGCTAGCGAGGAGATCTTCTTAGTGATGGGATGTTTCGAAGACCAGATGGTATCATTAGCCATTTTCTTGCTAAAGGACAGAGCCAAAGATTGGTGGAAAATATTGCAGAGGCGTCATCTAGCATGAGTACCTTGGGCACTTTTCAAGCAAGAATTTTTGAGCAAGTTCTACCCAAGGAGCTACCAGGATGCAAAGATAGAAGAATTCTTTCGACTAGAGTAAGGAAATCTTTCTGTAGCTGAGTATGAGAAGAAATTTTCAAAACTAGTCCTGATGGTGTCATTCATAGCAAACAATGAAAAACAGAAGATCAAGAGGTTTGCAGCTGGCCTAAATAAGAGGATTCGGACCTATGTTGCTACAGTAGTCCATACACAGTACGACGGGCTAGTAGAGACAATGATCAGAGTAGAAAGAAGCCTAGAGCCCAGCCTTAAACCCAGACAGCAGACTTAAAAGCATGGATAGATTGGAGATTTTTCAGGAGATCTTAGCAAGTTATCCCGCAGTAGGGAGTCATCAGCCGAATTAGGTAGCCAGATATCCAACTAAGGATCGTATTCTAGTCAGAGCTTTATACGATAATTAGTTGGATCCGAAAGTAGTAATGAGGGTAGAAAGAATTGGCTTGTGTGACAAAAATATGAAAGAAGGCATTCTGGAGAATATCTCCAAGGTAAAACCAAATGTTTTAATCGCTAACAAGAAGGTCAGCTTATGAAGAATTGTCTGATGACAGCCTCAGCTTTCCAGCCAGAGATGGGGACCACTATACCAAGGTCTTCCAGTGGAGGTAGGAGACCAGATCAGCGGAGTTTCCAGGATACAGAAGCCGCTAGTTCGGGCCAGCCTAGTAGAGCATCGAGTAGGGGTGGTTCATCTCGAGGTCAACCAGGTAGACCCCTTGTTCAATCTCTAGTGTTCGTGCTCCATCAATAACAAGAGGCAGACGCCGCTTCAAAGACTAATTCTAGACGAGATGCTTGAGATGCCTTGGGGATATCTTTCTCTTGTAATGTTTATGCTCCCTTAAAGCTCTTTTGTTGTAGTTGGCTTGTCTTTGATAATTCAAACGATGGATTATATTTCCGTCTTTGACTAGTTATTGTATTATTGTTTTGATTTAGTTCCTTGTTGTTCGATTATGAACCTTGTGCTTGTTTTCAATTGAGTTTGCGATTGACCCCTTGATCAACATGGTTTGGAGCATTGGCTTCAACACCAAGCTTTATTAGTATCTTATTTCATTTCACTTCTCACATTGTTACTTTACTATCCATTTTTTGTCTCTTCATTGTTGGATGCAATAAGAGACTTTGTTACCCTTGTTCCTCGAGATAATTTTCTTTGTGGACTTTAGGTGAATATTTTACCCATCCGTCATTTCCTTCTAGCATTGAGTATATTTTTATATCAATATTGCTTTCAGATTTCCAATCAGGTTCAATGACTTTTGATCAAGTGTCTATCTTCGATCTTGATTGCTTCAGTGCCTTTATTAATGTTCCTTTATGACGGATGAGGTTTCTTTGAGTGAGCTTTGTAACCTTTCCACTTATAAATTTTCCCAAAGGTTGATTAAGATACTGCGGACGTGTTTGTATTAACGTTAGTGTTCCAGATCCCGTCAGAGCTCTGAAGTTAGCGTGAAGTTCTGATGCAGCGTAGTTTCCCCTGTCTTTTCAGTAGTATGAAATTTCGCAGACGAAATTTTTTTTAAGAAGGGAAGAATTGTAACACCCTCTCCCAAGGATGTTACTGTTTCTATGTTCAGAGCGAAAAAATGTTCCAGTATGCTCCTTTGGAAAGAAAATAAAAAGGATTTTTAAGTAATTTAAGTAAAATAGTTAAAAGTATAAAATTTTGAAAGTTTAAGAAAATAAGTGGAATTTTATAAGTTGAGGGGCTAAAAGGGAATTTGCTAGATATTTTAAGAGAATTCTCTAGAATCAGTGGCATTCTTATGATTTTGAGAAACAGTCAGCTTGGATCCCTACCTATAAATAGGCATGTGCTGCTTTAGTTTGAAGGGGGAGAAAGAAGGCAAGGTGAGGAGAAAGAGAAAGAGAAAGAGAAGGAATAAAGAGAGTGAGAGCTAGCATGAATGAGCTGAGAGCTCGCATGAGTAGAGCAGAAGGAGCTGAGCTAGAGCTTGAGGAGCTGATGTGAGCTAGAGAAGTTGAAGCTGAATGCGAGCTGGAGCTAGATCTGGACGAGCTGGAGCTAGAGGAGCTGAATGCGTATTGGAGCTGTAGGCTGAATGCGAGTTGGAGTTGGAGAAGCTAAATACGAGCTAGAGCTAAAGCTGGACGAGCTAGAGCTTATGCGAGCTGGAGCTGGAGGAGCTTAATACGAGCTGGAGCTGGAGTAGCCGAAGCTTAATGCGAGTTGGAGTTAGAGCTGGATGAGCTGAATACGAGCTAGAGCTAAGTGCGAGCTTGCTAAAGTTGAGAGCGAGCTAGAGCTAGATTTGAGAGCTAGTTAGGGAGGTCGTTGACCAACGAGCTAAGAAGGTCGTCGGTCAACAAGCTGGTTGAGGTCGCCAAGGCAGAAGCAGAAGCAGAATTTCTCAAGCAAGTTGGAAGCAAGCTGTGAGTGTGTTTTTATATTATTATGAAATATTTCTTAGTTTATCATCAATATTTTATATATGTTGATTTTATTAGATAGTTTATTTAGTAAATGAATTTATAAATATTTTATATGTTTTCATAAACAAAAATAATTAAATGGTATGCTTAAATATTTTTAACAGAAAGAAAAACAGTTTTAAATTATAGCCTGAGCATGGATAGCATGACCTTTTAGCTTTAGATCCGGTCGGTATACCCCATAGTGTATGGCATAGTATTGGGAGGGCTAGTCCAGCTGACTTCATGGGGATTGAGTTTGTCAGAGTCTGTCGCCCTCTACATTAGTAGGGTATTTCTCGACGTACGGTGAGCGATGATAGTTCCGCCACGCATGTATACTAGATGTCTTTTAGTAGCTTGTCACAGTGGGCGACGCTGGCCTTTGCGCCACGTTACCCTCCACACTGAACAGAGATGGTTCGACCGCCTTTGTGGTTTTTAGCTTGCTTGTGGGATCAGATACAGTTAGCATACCTTTGATAGCCAGATTTTGGAAAGAAAAGATTTTTTTTTTTTTTTTTAGAAATATGAAATATTTTCAGTAAAGTTTTTCAGATACAAAATGGAATTTTATGAAAATCAGTAGCTTTTAGAAATTAAAGATATTTTATAGAAAGTATGTTTGAAATGTATTTTTGGAAGGAAATAAATTGTTTTAAAGATATCGCACTCACTGAGCTTTTAACTCATTTTATTTTTATATTTTTGTTTAAAATCCTTTCCAGGTGCAGGCATAGGTGATTTCAGGTACCGGAGCACGCCGCGTAGTTTAGGTGGGTTCCAATTGTTAATGCAGTACATTCATTTGATTTCAGATAATAATTAAATGTTTGCATGATTGTTAGATTTATGAACTGATTTTGTGGCATTTTATTTATAGCTGCATGTTTCAAATATTTATTTATGATTTAACAGATAAATTTCAGGCCTAGGCCTCAAAGATAGTTTAGTGGCTACGGGTTCACTCCATGACGTCTTTTTAGGGCCTTAGTAGATAGGCTTTAGAAGGGTCTTATGGGGTGTTCAGCAGGGCCATCGGATTCATTAGTAGGAATCTTGGGCGGGTCCTGTCAATTATTGTAGGTTTTGTAAAAATTGGGATGTTCGAAAAATAGAGGAAACTTTATCCATTTTTTTGCAAAATTTTTAAAAGAATAAACGTTTTAATTGGGTTCGCTCCTCAGATTCCTATTTAAATTATTTAAAGGAAAAGTTTTTGGAGTCCGTAGGAGTGTCGAAAGAGCTTCATTCAAATCCAAGAGGTTAAATCCAAGTGAGATCCCTTCATGCCATATGCGCAATAAGGCACTTCGACCGCATTTCAGTCATATCTTAGTCATGTAATAGGGATTAGGGTAACTATTGATATTGAAAACTGTCTTTAACTTTTCTTAAGGATTTAATTCACATGCTAAAAATAATTATCGAAAAAACATATTTCTTCGATTGGATATTAAAACATAAAAACACATTTCATCAATAAATTCGTGCGATAAGTATTTCATACATAATTTCATACGATAACGTTTCTTTAAATTCATGTCTAAAACCTTTATAAACTAATAACATCAATATAAATTCATTTAATGCTTAAATATTCATAACGTATCATGGAAGCATACTAAAAAAAATAAAATGTTTTTAACAATTCAAAAATAATTTATGCTCATGTTAAAGCATACTAAAATGCATTTATCAATTCGTAAAATAACTCACACTCATCGATTTCTAACTCACGGAAACTTTTCGATTTTCTAGTTCGCGATAATTTTTCAACTTCCATTTCCTTCGCCTTCTCGATACCTGTATAATTTAACATCCTCTTATAAGCACGCCACAACTAATTTATATGCTAAATCATTTCCATCATCATACATCAATCACACAACATCTAATTATATAAAGATTTTTGAAGCATCCTTTTCAAATTGTAACAATGTCAATTGCACACATTTACTTTTTGCTTGAAAATACTAAATATCTTGACACATAAGAATATCGAATAAAACCTAACTTTTGCTCTAACTCTTTAAACAAAATTATGGAATTAATTTCTCTATGATGATTGAACTTAAATCGACCTTTGCACCTTCTATTAATTTCAATTAATTTCATCGTAATCCCACTTAATATATCCCATATGGTGATAATTCTAATCGAAACCAGAAAACATAATACATTTCACAACTACGAAAAGTTTCTCGCGAATTTGAAATTGATTCTCTTCCTTTCATTTTTCATCTTTTGGTTGTTATATATATATGTTTCCCAAAACCCGTACATTTGTCATCCATCTTCTTATTAGTTTAACACTCGTCTTCATTCTTATGCGTATGCATTACACGTGTCACACATCCACAAATTTCCATGCCATGCTTTAATCCAAATATTCTGTAACGTCCCAAAATTTTCTAAGTTTTTTTTTAATATATATATTGAATTTTTTTTTTCAAGTGGGATTAAAATAAAAATTCAATGAGTGGCATAAAGGTAATAAAGTAGTTGATCTTGGGGTTAAGATGGAATAAAAAATGAAAGAAAATATCAAGTTAGGAATATTTCTTATTCGAGGGGTTTAAATGAGAATTTTAAAAAGTTTAGGGGTCGATTTAGCATTTTAAATTTTTGAGGGACTAAATTGTAATTTGATATAAAAAAAATTATATAAAAAGACAAGCATAGTGACCGGCATTATTCATTTTCTTCTCTCCTCGGCCGGCTGCGCTCTCTGGTGCGAATTTTTGTTTTTTTTATTTTATTTCCTATTTTCTTTATTTCTTTTACTTTAATAACCCTTTTTAACCCATTTCCTAGCCAAAACACCTAGATCTAACCTTATTCAAGCTATTGGGTGTCTAAATCTAGACTTGAAAAATTGTCAGTGAAGTGAAATTCGGGTAAGTTAATTTTTTTATCCCATTGAGAGCTCAAATCGTGTAGAAATTCATGTAGAAGCATGCTATAATATTTAGGAAGCATCAATAACATTATATGATAGCTTAATCACCTCTCAAGTATGATTTTCTTTAATTTTTCAAACCCCAGGTAGAGAAATACGTGATTTTGATCCCAGAAATTTCAATTAAAGATTTTAGGGATCAATTGAGAGCTGTTAGAGGCTAGTAGAAAGCCCAAAGGTTGGTGTACTCATATTTTTAAAAATTTTGCTTATTAATTCCGAATTTTAATATATATTTATTATTATGATAGTTGATTTAATTATTTGTTTGAGATATTAAATAGTTTTGGGTGTTAATTATATTTTATTTGATGAATTTATTTGAAGAAAAATGACTTCGAAACAAATTTTGAAATTAAAATCCCCTATAGTCGAAATTGATGTATAAATTATTATAGGGGTATTTCTGTCATTCTGTTTGCCTTGAGATGTTAATTATGTGATGTATTGGTGGTATAGTTGATGGATTTAATATTTAAAATGCAAAATTTTGAGAATATCCTATTTTGGGATCGTCCAAAAAATAAGAGAAATGAGATAATAATTTTATTAAGATGTGATAATGAGATTAGGGGCGAAATGGTCATTTGAAATGATCACGAGTGGTACCCCGAAGAATCTGGAATAACAGATTTAAATATGAAATAAAATGTTTATGTGATTAAAGTCTTGTTAAATTCTGTATTTTTGAAAACTTTAAAGGGTCCAAGTAAAACTAATCACCGGTAGGTGGGAATTGGTAGTTGGCTAGCCAATAGGGTAATTATTAGCAGTACTGCACCGTTATGATTGCTTATAGACGTTGTATGACGGACTTTGAGAGGCACCGAATGCCCGGTCCTGAAACGGAAACAGATTGTGATATGCGACTCGGTGGATAGACACCGAGCGGCCGTTGCCGGGGTTGCCGTTTAGTCTGGCTGATGCCAGTAAACCCGTTACCGATCCATGGTATCGTGATAGACTTTACGAAGAGCTAAAATAAATTGAATAAAGAAAATCTTGTGAATTTATTTGATAATGGAATTTGTGAGAATTAGATTGTGATTGTGCTTGCAATAAAAATGGATTGGAAAGTCACAGAATTATGATTTATTTTGTGAAGTTGTATACCGTGTGTTTTATTGATAAATAAATTATGATCGTGCATATTGTTTTAATCTATTTATGATTTTAATATTATGTGAGTACACCCACTAAGTCGAAAGACTTAGCGCGTTGGATTTACCGCGCGTAGGTAGTTGAATAAGGCTTGAAGCAAAGACAAAGACAAAATATCTGCAGTTTCCCTCAAGTCACATCCGCCCTCATCATTTTGGTAATCATCATTGTTGTGTTGTAGAAATATCCTATTTTGACCACAATCATGTTGTGTGGATTTAACGTTTATCACTTGTAATAACTTCTGTAAATTATCCACTGAGAAAGATTTTATATGGTATTATTTTTATAAACGAAATTTTGAAATAAGAAAAAGAGTAACATCCCACGCCTCGATCCTTGTACGGACGGGAATTTGGGGTAAGGGTGTTACATTTTAGTGGTATCAGAGCTAGGTTCAGGCGTTCCTAGTCCTTGTGATTTGTGAAAAAGATGTATTGCATTTGTGTGTAAACATGCGTTGCATATAGAAATAAGATAGGGGGATGTGACTTTGATCTGCAGTATTGTCTTTTGTCTTGAATAGTTTAGAGTATGGATCCCATTGATGGCCAGAGGACTGAGGGTGTGGATAAGAGTAGGCAGCGCAGTCCTGCCAGTGTAGCTGGTGGTGCATCTGGCGAGTCATCGAGCCATAGGACGGCAAGGCCTGAAGGCCAGGATCAGCAAGCCTTTACGCGCCAGATGGCAGAGATTTTCCAGCAGATGGCTCGTGCTACACCTCGGAGGTCCGCGATTGAGCGGCTTGCGAAGTACAGACCTGCAGACTTTTATGGTAGAAAGGATGAAGACGCGTTTGCAGCGGAAAATTGGTTGGAACGGACAGAGCGGATTATCCAGCAGCTCCATTGTACACCAGAGGAGAGTTGGAGTGTGCAGTTTCTCTTTTGCAGGAAAATGCATATCATTGGTGGATGTCCATTTCTCATCTAGTACGGTCGGAAGAGCGGACATAGGAGTTTTTCCAGAGGGAGTTTCGGAGGAGATACGTCGACCGTATCCATATTGATGCCATGAAGAGAGAATTCATTAATTTAAAGCAAAGACAGATGTCTGTGTCAGAGTATGAGCGGGAATTCACCAGGTTGAGTAAATACGCTCGAGAGATCGTGGCGACGGAGGCGGATAGGTGTCGGAGATTCGAGGATGGTTTGAATGATTACATCCGCTACTAGCTTACAGCTTTACAGATAGAAGATTTTTCTAGATTGATCTCTGCAGCTTTAAATGTTGAAAGGGTAAAGAAAGAAGAACAAGCTAGAAAGGATCAAAGTCAACAGAGGTGGGGCCCAGGGCAGTCCAGTTCATCCCAGCCGCCTAGTAAGAAATTCAGAGGTTCTTCGTCAGGTGGTCAGTCTCAGCAGCAGTATCAGAGACAGAGTCAGGGATCTTATGCTAGATCCGCTCAGTCTTCAGCGTCAGTTGCTAGTTCCCCGGGCAGTGCAGTTAGAGGATCAGCCTTGCAGCTGTGTGAGCATTGTGGTAGGAGGCATCCGGGAGAGTGTTGGAGGTTGACTAGAGCATGTTTCAGCTGTGGGTCCCATGATCATTTTCAAAAGGATTGTCCGAAAAACAAACCCGTACCTACTTTACAGCCTGAGAAATCAATGCCTACAATTTCAAGAGGCCGGAGGCCTAGTTAGTCAGGAGCTGAGGGGAGCAGCAAGAGAGAGGCCTCAGAGACAACAGGGAGAGTAGAGTTCCGGACGCTAGCTAGAGCCTATGCCATCAGGGCTCAGGAGGAGCAGGATGCTCCAGATGTGATTGTGGGTATGATTTCAGTATTTGATGTTTCTGTGCATGCATTGATAGATCCAGGTTCGATTCATTCATACATGTGCATTACCATCCCTAGAGAAAGGAATCTTCAGGCTGAGGTTACGAGTCATGAGGTGTTGGTTAGTAATCCCTTAGATCAGAGTGTGATCATAAATAGGGTGTTCCGAAAGTGTCTGATTCGGATTCAGGGGTATGATTTTCTAGGGGATCTAATGGAATTGCCTTTTCGGGAGTTTGATGTGATATTGGGGATGGATTGGTTATCCAGGCATCAGGCAGTGATAAACTGTCGCGCTAAAAGATTATCTTTGAAAACTGGTGATGGAAAAGAGATCATTATGGTGGGTGAGAGGTCAGATTTCCTCTCTAATGTCATTTCAGCCACAACCGCCAAGAAATTGATTAGAAAAGGGTAGGAAGCGTTTTTGGCACATGTGGTCGATTCCCAAAGAATCGGGTCTAGTAGTCAGGATATTCCCACTGTATGTGATTTTTCAGATGTGTTTCCGGAAGAATTACCGGGTTTACCGCCTGAAAGGGAGATAGAGTTCGTGATCCATGTGATGCCAATGATGAATCTGGTAACTATTACTCCTTATAGGATGGCACCCACTGAATTAAAAGAGCTGAAGATTCAGTTGCAAGAATTATTAGATAAAGGATTTATACGACCCAGTGTATCGCCGTGGGGAGCGCCAGTGTTGTTTGTGAAAAAGAAGGATGGGTCGTTCAGATTGTGCGTGGATTATCGACAGTTAAATAAAGTTACAATCAAGAATAAATATCCTTTGCCTAGAATCGATGATCTATTTGATCAATTGAGAGGAGCTTGTGTATTCTCAAAGATAGATCTTCGATCAGGGTACCATCAGTTGAGGGTGAAAGAATCAGATATTCCGAAGACAGCCTTCCGGACGAGATATGGGCATTATGAGTTTGTAGTGATGCCGTTTGGATTGACGAATGCACCTACAGCATTTATGGACCTGATGAATCGTATTTTTCGTCCATATCTGGATCAGTTTGTAGTTGTATTTATTGATGATATCCTAATGTATTCGAAATCCCCAGACGAGCATGATCAGCATCTCCGAATAGTGCTGCAGACGTTGAGAGAAAAGCAGTTGTATGCTAAGTTGAGTAAATGCGAGTTTTGGTTGAGTGAGATGGCATTTTTAGGGCATATTGTATCTGCGGACGGTATTAAAGTCGATCCTAAGAAAATTGAAGCGATTCTGGAATGGAAATGGGATCGAGTTACAATGGATTTTGTCACCGGTTTACCTCTTTCGAGGAGCAAACATGATGCAATTTGGGTAAAAGTAGATCGGTTGACTAAGTGGGCACATTTCCTCCCCATTAGGACAGATTACTCATTGGATCGGTTGGCGGAGTTGTATATTAGAGAGATAGTTCGATTGCATGGAGTGCCTGTTTCCATCATATCTGATAAAGATCCAAGGTTTACATCGAGATTTTGGAAAAAAATTTCAGGATGTTTTGGGTACGCGGTTGAGCTTCAGTACAGCATTTCATCGGCAGACCGATGGGCAATCCGAGAGGGTAATTCAAGTGCTTGAAGATATGCTTAGGAGTTGTGTTATTGATTTTGAAGGAAGTAGGGTGGAGCATCTTCCGTTGGTGGAATTCGCTTATAACAATAGTTATCAGTCAAGTATAGAAATGGCACCGTATGAAGCTCTGTATGGACGAAAATGCAGGACGCCTCTGTGTTGGACTGAATTGGGTGAAGACAAGCTGATAGGACCAGAATTAGTTAGGCAAACTACAGAGAAAGTAAAAGTAATCAAGGAAAGGTTGAAAGCTGCATCCGATCGTCAGAAGTCCTACGCAGATTTAAAAAGAAAAAATATCGAATATGAAGTAGGAGATAAAGTCTTCCTCAAGGTGTCTCCGTGGAAAAAGGTGCTGAGATTCGAAAGGAAGGGTAAGTTGAGTCCTAGGTTTATCGGTCCATACGAGATTATTGAGCGTGTGGGACCGGTAGCCTATCGACTAGTTTTACCACCGGAATTGGAAAAGAATCATAATGTGTTTCATGCGTCGATGCTGAGGAGATATAAATCGGATCCTTCGCATATTGTACCAACCGAATCTATTGAAGTGCAGCCTGATTTATCCTATGAAGAGGAGTCTGTGAAAATCTTAGATCGGGAAATCAAAGAACTACGGAACAAGAAGATTCCCTTGGTTAAAGTTCTTTGGCGAAATCATAAGGTCGAAGAAGCTACTTGGGAAAGTGAAGAGACGATGCGATTACAATAGCCGCATCTTTTTGAATGAAGTAAATTTCGCGGACGAAATTTCTTAAGGGGGGAAGAGTTGTAACGTCCCAAAATTTTCTAAGTTTTTTTTTAATATATATATTGAATTTTTTTTTCAAGTGGGATTAAAATAAAAATTCAATGAGTGGCATAAAGGTAATAAAGTAGTTGATCTTGGGGTTAAGATGGAATAAAAAATGAAAGAAAATATCAAGTTAGGAATATTTCTTATTCGAGGGGTTTAAATGAGAATTTTAAAAAGTTTAGGGGTCGATTTAGCATTTTAAATTTTTGAGGGACTAAATTGTAATTTGATATAAAAAAATTATATAAAAAGACAAGCATAGTGACCGGCATTATTCATTTTCTTCTCTCCTCGGCCGGCTGCGCTCTCTGGTGCGAATTTTTGTTTTTTTTTATTTTATTTCCTATTTTCTTTATTTCTTTTACTTTAATAACCATTTTTAACCCATTTCCTAGCCAAAACACCTAGATCTAACCTTATTCAAGCTATTGGGTGTCTAAATCTAGACTTGAAAAATTGTCAGTGAAGTGAAATTCGGGTAAGTTAATTTTTTTATCCCATTGAGAGCTCAAATCGTGTAGAAATTCATGTAGAAGCATGCTATAATATTTAGGAAGCATCAATAACATTATATGATAGCTTAATCACCCCTCAAGCATGATTTTCTTTAATTTTTCAAACCCCAAGTAGAGAAATACGCGATTTTGATCCCAGAAATTTCAATTAAAGATTTTAGGGATCAATTGAGAGCTGTTAGAGGCTAGTAAAAAGCCCAAAGGTTGGTGTACTCATATTTTTAAAAATTTTGCTTATTAATTCCGAATTTTAATATATATTTATTATTATGATAGTTGATTTAATTATTTGTTTGAGATATTAAATAGTTCTGGGTGTTAATTATATGTTATTTGATGAATTTATTTGAAGAAAAATGACTTCGAAACAAATTTTGAAATTAAAATCCCCTATAGTCGAAATTGATGTATAAATTATTATAGGGGTATTTCTGTCATTCTGTTTGCCTTGAGATGTTAATTATGTGATGTATTGGTGGTATAGTTGATGGATTTAATATTTGAAATGCAAAATTTTGAGAATATCCTATTTTGGGATCGTCCCAAAAATAAGAGAAATGAGATAATAATTTTATTAAGATGTGATAATGAGATTAGGGGCGAAATGATCATTTGAAATGATCACGAGTGGTACCCCGAAGAATCTGGAATAACGGATTTAAATATGAAATAAAATGTTTATGTGATTAAAGTCTTGTTAAATTCTGTATTTTTGAAAACTTTAAAGGGCCCAAGTAAAACTAATCACCGGTAGGTGAGGATTGGTAGTTGGCTAGCCAATAGGGTAATTATTAGCAGTACTGCACCGTTATGATTGCTTATAGACATTGTATGACGGACTTTGAGAGGCACCGAATGCCCGGTCCTGAAACGGAAACAGATTGTGATATGCAACCCGGTGGATAGACACCGAGCGGCCGTTGCCGGGGTTACCGTTTAGTCTGGCTGATGCCAGTAAACCCGTTACCGATCCATGGTATCGTGATAGACTTTACGAAGGGATAAAATAAATTGAATAAAGAAAATCTTGTGAATTTATTTGATAATGAAATTTGTGAGAATTAGATTGTGATTGTGCTTGCAATAAAAATGTATTGGAAAGTCACAGAATTATGATTTATTTTATGAAGTTGTATACCGTGTGTTTTATTGATAAATAAATTATGATCGTGCATATTGTTTTAATCTATTTATGATTTCAATATTATGTGAGTACACCCACTAAGTCGAAAGACTTAGCGCGTTGGATTTACCGCGCGTAGGTAGTTGAATAAGGCTTGAAGCAAAGACAAAGACAAAATATCTGCAGTTTCCCTCAAGTCACATCCGCCCTCATCATTTTGGTAATCATCATTGTTGTGTTGTAGGAATATCCTATTTTGGCTACAATCATGTTGTGTGGATTTAACGTTTATCACTTGTAATAACTTCTGTAAATTATCCACTGAGAAAGATTTTATATGGTATTATTTTTATAAACGAAATTTTGAAATAAGAAAAAGAGTAACATCCCACGCCTCGATCCTCGTACGGACGGGAATTTGGGGTAAGGGTGTTACATATTCTCTTATTCCGATTTCGAATTCGAATTCGAATCCGCTTTTGTTCGATCGAAAATCCAATTATAACTCAATTCCACCCCCGAAAATTATAAAAAAAAATCTGATTAATATCTACAGACTGTAGAACAATTATTATATCACTTCGACTATGAAATCATTTCCGATCCTATCCGGAATTCTCTTAAAATTCAATTTTATATTTGGGTACTGAAAATTATCTTATTTCCCCATAAAAATTATATACGGGACACTAATCGAACAGAGTACTTTCGTCAAATACACTTCAAATCGCTTAAAATTTATTTGAAATGACTTATCTTCGCTCTGCTTTGGATTCCCTTAATTCTAATATTAATATTGAAATTTTTTATTTACTAAATCCGTTTTTTGAAAATATTACTCATATGGGCCGCCTTTCCGTCAGAGATACTATTCATCAAAAAATAATTTATTTATCACTTAATGAAGCTTTGGGCTTTACATTATGAATAAATATATTTATTTATTTATTATTTAAATTATAATTTTCGGTCCTTCCGTAAATTTTCATAATCACCTCTGTACTGCCTGGGAATCATACTAAAATTCAATCTCACATCTGGACACTTTAATTTATTTTATTACCTCAATAATATGAATATATACTATTCTGCACGTATACCGTACTAGGATTGGGAGGATATATTACAAATTCTCTCCCTTTTAAAAAAAAATTCGTCCTCGAAATTTAAAAGATCCGCTTATTCGAAAAGAATGGTACAATGGCGGCGCATACGATCCTAAGGAATATTATATCACCAATTTTAAATTCAGAAACTCTATAGCGACTATTCGAATAACTCTTTGGAACCAATATAATATTCAAAATCATGTCCTATAACACCAATGTTATAACATATTCACATGATTCTCATTAACTATCTCAAAATTCAAGTCTACCAGCTCATAATTCTATTGCAAATCTGGCAAATATGAAATTCTCATATGAAAATATTAAATATCATAAAACCATTATATAATCTCAAACACATTTCATGAATTATTCTGAACTCTATCCAATACTCCAAAATTTCATTCACTTAAAAGCCCCAAGTCATAAATATTCAAAACATCAATTATCATCCATATCATTATCTGATATTATAAATCATAACTACTCACAAGTAATAGTTTAAACTCAAAATATCAAGAACAATCCTTACTAGAAGCTACCCTACTCTCATATTTATTCTAATTGCTTCATTATATGATCTTATCACTTAATCCAATCAAAATTCAATCATCAAATACTCATATCAATTTTAATTCACAACCAATTCAATGAGATAAACATTAAATACAAAGATCATACCCGAGAATATTTCCGGAGTAGCATCTGCGCCCTACTGAGTCATTACGAAAACTCTAGCTTGAGTTTAGGGTCTGCCTATTAATCCTCTGGATGATTGACCTTTACTTGCTGGTGCGCCTGGTTTACTAGATAAAGTGAGGCCTCTAGCTTGCGCACCTCTCTGCTCTTGACCCTGCCGAGCACTGAATGGCCTCGATCCTGCTAATCCTGCATCTGGCTTACCATCGAAAGCTAACAGTGGGCAATCCCGCATAAAATGCCCTTTCTGACCACATTTGTAACACACATTTGAGCCCAATCTACACTCACTCGGACGACATTTACCACATTTCACACATTCTGGCTAGGTTCTTTGCATGCTTCAGTATTTCTGAATCCGATCAGTGGTTTTACGAAGCCTTGGCTTGATTGTGACCTAAATCCTGACTGACGACTATCAAACCACTTTGACTTTCCTCCACTCTTGAATTGCTTGTTAGACCCTCATTGCGTCTAGATCGATCTACTGTGCTTCAAACTCTGGGTGTCACTCCGAGGTTTCTCATCCATACTCTAGTGGGTTTTTTAATCACCCACATTTGACTTGTTAATTCCTTTGGAGAGGAACACGTTATAAGGTAAATTATGGGCTGAAGTGTGGCCGCTTCTCTACCTTAGGGCCTGTGGTACTCTTAAAAAGAAAAAGATGTTGGATCATCCGTGGGGTCGATGGTGGAAGGTTATTCTTAATAAATACAGCAATTAGGGAGGTTAAATGAGCATAAGAATTTGGGATGAGTTGGAAATGAGCTAAATTAAGGTAGTTTAGAAGGTTGATGAGGTAGTGAGGAATTGGAAATCTAAATCCAGACTTTATGTGCTGGCGGCTATCGCGATAAACTCTGGAGGAGTGTGAGCCGCATGATCGTGGAGAGCCGGTACCATTGCACGATATCCAGAAGGCAAACTGAATTCCTCAGCTATCGATGTTAACTCGCTAAGGCTGACAGAGGAATTATATTGGTGAAAAGGCTCGCGAGCAGGGGGATCGTCACATCCTACAAACTCTGGTGTGAGCTTATCGCTCTGAGAGGTTGCACCTTGAGTGTTCTTAACCTGCTGCATAAATTCCTCTTCGAAGTCCTCATCGGCAGCCCCCACTTTGTGGTCGTAGCAATTACGACTTGACATCTACAAAAGGAGTAAAAGGATTAGGTCATTAGTAGCGGACCAAGCATATAGAACTAAAAGGCTAATCTTATTCCCCTAAATATCAAGTCATGCATGTAGGGAGCTACCGAGAGCATGGAAGCCCTAGTTGCAGGCCCAGCGAGTAGCAAAAGTTACAAGGTGCTAATGGATAGATTTCCAACTTGACCAGAGTTGCAATATCAAGCAACTACAAACAAAGAACAACATATATGCATGCTCCTAGTACGATCAAATAGACTGTTTATTCAAGTTTTTTAGATCTTATCAAGCCGGGAATGCAAAAGGTTACGGGTAGTCAAACAAAGATGAAAACCAAACTCATGAAGGCAGAAAAACACAATGCAAATCAATGTCGAAACTAAAAAGTCATGAAAAGTTTTGAAAACTCACCTTGAATGCGATGAAATCTTGTGGCTTTAAAGAAAAGATGTTGAACAATGGTGGCAGACGAATGCAAGAGAAATTGGAAGACTAAAAGATGTCTGTTTTTGAAAGTGACAAGCAAGAGAAGAATATGGAGTGTGTCTACTTATATATATAGCTGTCAAGTTCGAGCCCCCAGTCGTCAGATTTAATAGCTGTATAACCGCCTTTAATCTGACGATGTAGCATAATTTGTGGGATTTCGTCATTATGCGCAATCGGTTGAGAGACATGTGCATTAAATACTCATTGCACGAAGAATGTAGACTGTACTGACGTCTAGGGAAATGTCACATGTCCTGAAGATAAGATAAAATTTGAAGAGGCAACACAATAAATCCCGCCAAAATAGCTTTACTCAAGAGCTCATTGCTTCCAGTCTATAAAATGTACTGGAAGTCAGGGGGCTAGTGTTATGGGGATTTTAGTGATAATAGAAAGTGGGCTGGTAAGACCCAATACTTCATTTTAAGTAAATAAAAATTCAACAGGTTCGATAGTCAAAACGATGTCGTAAGAGTGCAGATTGTTGTGTCTTGGTCGACAGATCGCTTATCACCTCGGTCAACAGCTTAGAATGAGATTAGCTCGGTTGAGAACATTTCTTACTCACCGAGTTATTTTTCTCCCTCAAAGAGCTCGTTATAATAGACCCAGTTGACATTTTAGAAGCTTGAAGTAGTTCAGTGAAGAAGTCAACTTTCCTATTTTGAAGTAAATTAAAACTAGATATTCTTGGTATTAGTTACTGATTCGGTGGAGATAATTATGATATTATAATTATTATAATTAATGTGAATTATCTTTTACCTTATCTAAATGTAATTTGAATAAACTCAAATTGTAACACCCCCTCTCTATAAATAGGGGATCGAAATTCATTATAAGGATAGAATAGAAAATATATACTGTTACTCTACCAGAGTTGAGAGCGACAGTCGTGGACATAGGCTTTACTTTTGCCGAACCACGTAAAAAATCATTGTGTGCAACCTGTTTTACTGTTATTCTTTAGTACTTTCTTTACTACTTTTGTTAATTCGTAGGTACTAAATTTAAAGAACCGGGTTGACTAAAAACCAACGTCAACATCTACTGAATCCTGTGACAAAGTATGTGTTACAACATCATCATTTTGATGAACCTGAATTAAGAATGAATATGTTAAGTTACCCATATGCTTATTTGCCTCAATTTCTGCAGGACCAGCAAAAAGGGCTTTGGGTCGATAAACTTGCCTCATCCTAGATCTCACTCGCTTTTGGGACTTTTTCTTTTCTTTGTCACCTTTTTTGTCTTTATCATTATTAGAAATCGAACCATGTATACGTTAATAAGAAAAAAGAAGATGGCCTATTGCAAGGTAGTTAGAATAAAAGATCGAAACATTTTTATACTTTTATTTGAATGTCAAATTATTTAATAATCTTTTAAATATATTATTCTAAATCTATCATTTCTAAAATAAAAAATTTCTAAATTTGTTCTAATTTTATATTTTATAAATTTATTTTAAATGTAATTAATAAAATATTATAATGACTAAAATATATATTATTTTACAATTTTAACTTTTATTATAACAACAAGTCAACTAAAGAATATTTTATTTATTTTTATTTAAATTTATAAATTTAATTTATTTTAATATAATAATTTATTTATATTTGTATAATTGAAAAAAAAATACTTCACTATAATAATTAATCATATTTCAACTATGAATAAAAATATTATTAATATATACATAAAAGTGTTTTAATATTTGTTATATAATTTATTATAATTATCAGTCTTACATTAAATAAAATTATATATTAACTTATAATAAAATGATATAAATATCAAATTATTAGTCTTAAAAAATTTTTAATTTTTTTAAAAAAAATAAATATGTCATTTAGATTTCAGTCATTATTTAGTGTTTAGTCTTCAACAATATTATTCAGTCTTCAGATAAAAAAACATACAACTCCTTAGATTTCATAAAAATCAAATTAATAAATTGAATTTGAATTGAATTTATTGCGCACCAAATCAAATGCTATTTAGATAAAGTGAACTTTTAAGAGTTTACTTTAGCTCTAGCATATAAAGAGGCACCCAACTATTTATATTTACTGATGATCTATGTATATATGGGTCAGATGTTTATTGGTATATTACTTATTATACAGATATTAAATTTTATGAGTGGGAGATAGTTACTATTTCAATGAAAGAAGAAAATTGACTACATTGTAGTTACGATAAACACTTAATGAAAATTAAATTTCTAATCTTTTAGAAAAATCAAAGATATACAATTTCTTTGTTTTTTGTTGAGAGTTGATATATATTTTTTAATAATGAATTAACAACTTAAATAAAAACCCAAAAGAAAAATTTAAAAATGTTTTATTCAAGTTGACGTCAATTCGTTACTATAACTTGATTCTCTTTCTTTTTTTTTTTTTTTTGTCCCTTTACGCTGTTTTCTCGTTGTATTTCAAATTCAAAAACATAGCGGTATTTTATTTGAAAAAAAAAAAAAATCAGTGGTATTTCCGTTAATAATTATCCATCCAAGTCTATTTTCACATCTACACGTGGCCTTTATAATCACACCTCCCCCCTCTGATTTCTTGATTCTTCTTCACCGACTCAGCCCCTCTCTCTGTTTGTCTCTGTCTCTCTCTCTCTATCTCTCCGTTTCTTCTTCTGGTTTTTTAACCGACTCACCCCCTCTCTCTCTCTGTCTTTCTTTCTCTCTCTCTCTCTCTCTCGCCGTTTCTTCTTCTGGTTTCTTAACCGACTCACCCCCTCTCTCTCTCTCTGTCTTTCTCTGTCTCTATCTCTTTGTCTCTCCGTTTCTTTTTCTGGTTTCTTTTTCGCCGTCGACCTTTTCAGCTTCTTCTGGTTCTTGAAGGTCTCCCTTGGGTTTGGTTTGTTGTTTGATTGTGAAGGTTAATGGTTTGTGTGGTGGATTTTTCTGGGTTTCGTGTTTTATGTGGTGGGTTTGTTTAAACCCAAATGACATCTCTCACTTCCAAGCTCCAACAACCTCTAAGCCTCGCGAACAAAAGAAAAGAGAGCGACTCGATGGCCTCCTCGTTGATCAGCAATTCTCTTCGTTTATCACCTCCTCCTCAGCTCTTCAATAACAGTTAGGTTTTCCTTTCATTAACACGCATGCAATACTAATATTCTTGATTCTATTTAAATTTAAAGAGCTGCAGTTAGTAGATGAAGATCAAGTGATGTTTTCTGCTTTTTAAGTTAAATCTCGTTTACTCCATTTGAATCGTTTGTGAGCATCAGTTTGACTGTCGGTTTTGTTTCTTGCAGGGTGATTGTTACGGTAGAGCATCATCTTATTTGAAGAAAGAATTGCTTAGAATATATACTGAAGAAAGAATGCGGTGAGAGCAGCTCTGGAAAAAAGGCATCAGTAGATCAAGACCCATGTGCCCTTGAAAATGTTCAGAGTATGTGGATACTAAAGAGGTAAATATAGATGTATTTTATGAGGTGTGCCCATGATGCATTTATGTTTGATTGTGATGGATGTCTTTTGATGACTTCTGTAGGATCCAGCGTGTATCATATGCCAGCAGTATCTGTACCTTAGTGCTGTTATTTGCAGGTGTAGACCATCTGCTTTTGTATGCTTGGAGGTAAGTGAACTTTGGGTTCATCTGCTTTACTATAGATTCTTGGTTGTTTCACATCGTAAAAAATTATTCTGAAATGTTCACACTTTTAATATTTGGTTCAGATAATTGGCAGTTTCATGGAAACTAATTAATTTGAAATTGTAAATATGCAAAAACCAACTACCTATAGGTGTATTGAGTTCCTAAAGATGAAAAGTCTTTAATCATCCTTTCAGATCAACCACTCTTGATTTGGTTTTTTTTTTTTTTTTGTTATTCCCGAGTGTTTTTGTTTGTTAACAACTTATTTCCCGTGCTGGTGTTTGTTCTATTTTCTCAGGTGTAACAAATTGTTGTAACCATTGTTTTAAGTACTTTTTTAGCTTTTTGAGTCTTCAATTGTCTATAGTTGTACATTAAGCTTTATTGTGGGCTCCCTGTTCACTTATGCATGCCTCATTCATATATTTATATATTTTTGTTTTTAATAATAAATATGAAGATGATTGGAAGTTCTGGACTTGGTTTAACTTGCCTGCACTTTAGAATTTCCATATGCTGCTGAAGTAGTTCTCTTGCAATCATTAATAATTCGTGACTTCCATGCAGGCTATGCAGCGCTAGGAACACTTTGTGAATGCTAGCCTAGAAAAGTTCGTCTTCTTTACTGTTATACTCTAGCAGAATTGTGTGCCATGTTGCTTACAATTGATAAAGATTTTACTGGGAGACATCTCGAAGTAATAATTTAAGGAGACTATTGTCATGTTCCAATCAGCCAAGTGTTTTGACTAAAAAGGTTTACTTATGATATTTTCTTCTTGCTGTTTATTGGATCATGATATGAACTTCTCATTCTATGGTTTTAAGTTTTGAACCATAGTATCTATTTTTGTTTAATTTGTTAATGCTTTATTTTGCTTAATTATTTTCATATATTTGTTGATTGTGGTTGTAGTTGGTTAGTTGATTAGATATTGTCTCTAATTTAGTTTCAAACATTGAGGACAATGTTTAGATTAGGTTTGAGGGTAGGATATGTGTGTGTACATATATATATTTTATCAAATAAACAAAAAAATCTAAAATTTCAACAAAATTTTTGTGAGAAGAACCTGACAATAGAGATTAGCTACTGTTTTGGTTAATTTAAGACCTTTTTGCAACTTGATTTTTTAAAACGAATTGCAGCTAGGATTAATGTCCTTCAAGACGAATTGTTTGATAGGTAGATAGCAAGATTTAGAGTTAAATTGGGTAAGTTAGAGCCATTAGAATTGGGAAATATCAAGCTGAAATTTTATCAAGAGTGATTTTTGATGAAATTTGAGCAGCTCTGAACTAGTTGTTACAGTTCGATTTAAAGAAAATTTTGTAAATAAAAGTTAGAAGGTCTAGATGTCTAATATTTAAATGTTAAATATCAAATTTTTCCAATGAACATTTCATGAGTAATGAATTTTTCTTTGAGTATAGTTAAGATTGAAATTTGACAGTATTTTTGTTTTGTTTCAAATTCATTACTAGGTTGTCTTAGTGTGTCCAATAGAGGAATCTAAGCGTATTATAATTGATTGTCTTGACTAGAAGGTAGCCATGAAAGTCTAAACATAGTTGGAGGTTTTCAAATGCTTGAATCCTAGTCAGGAGAGTGGAGAGACATTAAGTATGCATAGTCGTGGACTATTAGTGAAGATTTCCTGTGTGAGTAATTTGAGCTATTAATATTTTTATTGTTGAGGGATGTTTTCTTTCAATTTCCTAAACACCCTTCATAAATTTTTGAATTGATTAGATTGACCTCTATAGGTTTTGTATTGGATGGAAATAGCATGTCTTACATTAAATATATCGTTTGCTTTAAATGAAAAATTTAACTACTTTTGAGAAGTGATACTAGGCACTGTGTGCTTAAACCAGTAAAAGGCCAAACACTTTTCCTTACCTTAATTGTGTGTGTGCCAATAACCAATTTGAAGCCAAACATATAGTTAGTCTAAATGTTTTTGTTCTTAACCTACATAAATTCATGTCCAAACCTGAAATAATTAAGCCAAATCCTTTAGAGCTTGGATTCGCATGTGAGACTAAGATTTAGGCAAAAGAAGGCGGGGATTGAAAAAAAAAGATATATTTGATGAAGTGAAGTAGTGGTGAATGAAAAAAAAAAAGGAAAAAAAGTGTTGTGCATGCTTACAAATCATTATCAAAGAAAAAGTTCTTAAATATGTAAGCATAAGGATGAATTGAAAAAAAAAAAAGGGTTGAAATGAAAAAGAAGAAAATGAAAAGAAAAAAGAAAATGCAAAAGCAAAAAGTGAAAAAAAAAAAAGAGAAGAAAAAGATAAAAATTAGTTGAAAAGGAAGAAAGAAGAAGAAGCTTAAGAGGGCACAACAGTCAATCGAAGTTTAGTGCTTAATTTCTTAGAACTCATACTGTGATCCTAAGTTCATTTGATAACTATTTTATCATTTCTTTCATTTAGCCATTCACCCATATGCCTCGATACAGTTTAAGGAAAAGACCTAGTTAATCTCTTGAGAAGTTGAATTATTTTGTTGGAGTAAACAATGTTGGTTATGTTATTGATATTCGATTCCTTTCATGAGGTCTTTTGAATGAATATTAGCGGTCTTTCATTATTTATTCACATGCGTTGTAAAATATTTGTGATTTTCTTGTGCATAATTTCCACCTCGCATGTATTGTAAGAGTGTTGAGCCTAGGTTCCAAGAGAATGAAATGAGTGAAACCTTGTGAGAATTAGAGTCAAGGCGAAATAAGTCCACAACGTGCATGTATGATGTTTTCAAAACTTGAATGCTGGGTGATAAGTTAGAGAAGACTGAGAATTCTGTAAGGATCATTAATGGCTTATTTTTAGTCAAAACACAAGGTTGTGAGCGTGATGATTTTCTTGAGGATGCATTGAGCTTAAATCTTTGCTACAGCCATGGGCGACTCGCCTTATCATCTCTGAGCTCCTGTAATTCTTCAGATTCAGGTTCATAATACCTCTTTTTATTTTTTATTTTTATTTTCTTTGTTGATCCCTTGTGTTTGTTTTTTAATTTGATTTTGTAATAATGGGTGTGACAGAAATACTCATTTCCGGAAGCTACTCTCAATAGGTTCGTTTTTCACCTTCTACAATGTTTTTTTCCCTTCTAGTTATTATTTGTTTTTGTTTTGTAATCAATTTTTTTTTTTTAAAAAAAAAATATGTTCTGCCTATATAATGCAGTCCGCCTACCAATGAAGTTATCCAATCTGGTATTGTTCCTCGCCATATTGAGTTTCTTGATATGGATGACTTTCTACAGCTTCAGGTTTGAGTTAGTTTTCTATTTTATGTGTTTGTTACTGTGATGTTTATTTGTTTGCTGTTTTGTTGAGTGTTTTCTTTGACTGTTGTTTTTTGTATGTGGTTCAGTTTGAGGTTGCTTGTGCTCTTACAAGCGTTGCTTCAAGGACCTTGGAAAACACAGGGGTTGTAATTGATCATGGTGTTGTTCCAATATTTGTTAAAACTTTTAAGTTAACCTTCTGAAGATGTTCATGAGTACGTATATGTCGCACAACTAGTCTATGCCTTTTTATTGTGTTTTCCCTATTACGAGTTTCTTGTAATTTTATATTACGATCCCAAAATTAAATTATCGTACTTCTAAAATGCTTGTCGTGTTATTTCTCCTCATTTCTTAGGTGGCGCTAACAGAAAAGTGGGTTGAAACATACAAGAATTGAGAGATTGGATTTTACTTGATGCACCCTTGGTTGGGTTGAGACAGCTGGGGTAGCTATGAGCTTGCCTAGTTTTAATTGAGGGTGAGTAGCACTTCTGTCAAACATCATTCTATGAAGCTTCCATTCATCTCTCTCCGACTCTTTACATTTAACTAATATGTTTGCTACAAATTAAACACTGTTTTTTATTTAATCTGTAGTGCTATTTGGGCATTGGGAAATGCTGCTGTTGACTCACCTGAATGTCGTGACCTTGTCCAGGACCAAAACCATGCCAATTCATTCAATCCATTATTTAATGTTCATTATTCTCAAGATTGATCGAATTAATGTCCAGCACCAAAACCCTTTTATTTTTGCATCATCTGATATTGTTGTTAGTTGTGTGGAGAAACACCGCCAAACAAGCCATTTCAAGGTCTTGTTATTAGTCTCTCAATAATCCTTTCCACTCCCTCACAGTAGCTTTCACTGTCTCATATCTACAATAACATGTTGGAGTGGTGAATTATTGAGGGATGATATGGTGTTTGGAAGGAGGAATTGGTTGGGAGTTTGGAGAGGGCATGTGAACGTGAGTAGTGTAGTGGAGGTATGACTTACTTTTTTTTTTTATTCTCTGTGAAAGTTGCAGTTAGTTCTATAAATCTTGTACAGTTAATTGCTACCCAATTGTTTTATAGTTCTAATAATGGTTGTTTTTGCAGCTACAATCCTTTTAGGCTTATTGGAGTTGGATTATCAGTTTGGACATTTGTTACGGCTGGATGTGGTAGTTCATTTTATTTTTGGTCTATTGCTATATTCCGCATGTAAGTATGACACTGTTAGTCCTTGCAAAGAGATTATTTTTCTTCTTTATTTTATTAGTTTTTCATGTTACACAATTAGTTACAATATTTTTCTTGCCCATATAGGCTGATTGGTGTAGGTGAGGCTTCTTTCATTAGTCTTGCAGCACCTTTTATAGATGACAATGCTCCTATTGCTCAGGTTTCCTACTGTATTTCTTTTTTTTTTTTCTTGAAAGGCTTAAAATTAGCTGACTTTGTCACCACCCTTTTTCTTGTGTTACTCTCATGGTTTGCTTTCTTGATTCCAGAAAACAGCTTGGCTTGCAATGTTCTACATGTGTATACCAACTGGAGTTGCCGTGGGCTATGTTTATGGTGGATTTGTAGGTTTGTATGCCTGATTTGAGGCTTTCAGATTATTTTGACCTACCACTTTTGCATTGAATTGTAAAGTTCTGTTGTTTTTATACCTCAGTTGATTTTATCCTTGGAATAATATAGTACCTCGTGAATCAGATTTTAGTCCCTGATTGCGTTTGTGCTTCATAATTGAGTTCGTTTGCGTTTTGATTTTAGAATTGATGCTTGACAATATTTCTTTGATTAACGCCACTTGGAGTCCTATTAATCATTCGTAACTCAAAATAGAATTGTAGAACTTCTAATCACTTTTTTATTTGTATGCCCTTCTAAATAGTGAATTTGTTTGTTCTTTTATCTTCGGTTTTATGAATTTGAAATTCCAATGTATTTTTATAGCAAAGAAGGTTCTATTGCGTACATTCTCCTTTTTTCCTCTTTATTTTTGGTTGTCTTAAATTGACCCGCTGCAACAATGGTTCAATTCTTTTATGTGTTCATTCAGCCGCCTTCCACTGTTTTGCTTAATTATTTATTTTGGTGGTAAAGTTTGGTGATAACTATAATTTGCATTTTCCCTATATGTAGGTTGGAAGCCATTTTAACTGGTGGTATGCTTTCTGGATAGAGGCCTTGTTAATGCTTCCATTTGCTATTTTGGGTTTTGTCATGAAACCTTTGCAGTTGAAAGGTGCATAATTTGTGATGCATCAAATTTATTTCAAGAATCTCATTCTTTTGAGTCTGACAATAATTTACCTGTTATTGAACTTCAATGACAGGATTCATTCCTGCTGAATCGAAAATAGCATTGGCATCTGAAACAATTGCTTCACTTACTGAAGGTACTGGCGCATCCTTCTTTTTTCTCCTTTTTCTTCTTCTAATCGTTTGTTGCTGCTGCTATTACGATTTATTTGCAAAGCGGGAATGTTACATTTACTTGAACCTTCATTTTAGTCCCTTCTCTGGTGCAACACAAACCTGTCTCCTTTATTTGAGCATGATGTTTCTTTTATTATTACTCAATAAAATCACTCACATGTTTCAATGAGTCTGTTTTTGTTGTTGCTGGAGTTCTTTAATTTTTCTTATTCTTGTATATTAAATCCAACGAGTGAAATTTTTGTAATGAATTTATATTTAAGCCAATAAATCAAGCCCACTTTATGCGAGGTTTGAAATTAATATATTGGGATGGGTTAAAATTTTTTAGATTAATGTACAATGCAAACAGCTACCTTATTAGTTTGGTAACAGCTAGCAAATCAATTTGCTTGCATGTCTATTAAGTTTATGAAGGACTTTAGAATTTTTCTTATTGTAAAGATTGTATCATCACCAATAGCATAGCTAGGTTAGGATGCTGGCTAAAGAATGAGACTGATAGAGTAGGAGGACAAACATGCTGTTTCTTTCCTTTTCCAGAAGACTCACATATAAAAGCATTCACAATGGATATAAGTAAGGAGCTATAATCGACCAATCAACTTTAGTTCTCTACATCAAGGCAAGCTATTTTGCTAGTTGTGGATTCTTTTCCTGGTTTCGTAAAACAAATAAAAGAATACTAAGCAATGGAGAGAGAAAAGTCAGATGAAAATTGTGGAGGAGAGATGAGAGGTAAAGAAATATATTAACTCTAGAAGAGAAAGGAACAGACATACGATAAAATGATAGAATCGACTGGAGAGAAAAGATAGTAAATAAAAGATTGGAAGAGTAGAGAGAAAGGACTTACATATAGTTTAATCCAAACCATTATTTTTTTTATCGGATAAAAAAGAAAGTTTATTAAAAGGAGAGAGATACTAGTAGGAGGGGTTTGTCCACAGAGAGAGTGAACAAACCCACTGCAAACGACAGGCTCAAAAGCTGAGCAAAATCTCCTTAAAACTAGTCCTTAAATAAAAAGATGAAGAAGATGCACCTTTAAACTTCATGTAGAAAACCCTCAACTCTAAAGAAAAAATGCAAATAAAAATGAAGACAAACAAAGGAAAATTTGTTGATTTAAACTTGTCTTATCCTCAACTTGTTTGACCCTAACCATTCAAACCTTATTGATTTAAAATTTACAAGTTTCACATGAAAATCTTTCAAAAATGTGGCTTCTGACCTGATACATTAGTGTACTAGAATTATTATGTTTTTTCAAAATCTTAAATGTGCTTCCCTGCTGATAAGGCTGATTTATTTTGTGTCTCAGAGGCTTCAGATAGTCATGTGTTAGTTGGAAATGAAGATATAAGCAATCAATCAAGGCGCAGAAAAGATTTCCAAGTGAGTAGCTTTTGCATCCATGCTTTTATTGCCTCTTTGATGAGTTGTACATGCATTGCAATTCATTAATGAACAATGCAGTTCCTAGCACAGGTTTGACCTTTTACCTATTTTTGACAAGAAATGATATTGATTGAAGGAAAAGGAAGTCGACCAAAACACACATCTTCTATCCTAGTTAATTTTTCAAAGCACCTATTTTTTTTTTTTTTTTTTTTATAAAAAAAATCACTAGATTTATTTTTTCTGGTGTTGAATTTAGAAGTTCATTATTCAAGTCACAATCTTATTATTTAGAAAGAAACTTACCTGCTTGTTGACACGCAAAGGATGTATTTGTGGATAAGATGAATTTTCAATTGTAGGATTATATTGTTTGTCTATGCTCATAATTCCTATGATTTCCGGGATGAAGATAGGACTGGTTTTGACAAGGTATAACATCAAAGTAGAATCCCCAATTTGCCAAGCCCAGACACCCTCCCAAAAAAAAATCGAAGACAAATGTTGATATTATGGTTCCAAACTTCCAATATCATTGCATGACATGGCAGACATAGTGGTCTGCACCTGACAAATGTGACCCTTATTTCACCAGTGAACTTAGAGTAGGCAACTATTTGATAATTTGAAGGTCTAGGAAGTGAAACTACTGAGACAATGGCCACACTTCAAGTGGTGAAGAAGCTACTGAAAAATTCTTATATGTCTCTGCTAGTTAGTTACCATTTTAATTACTATTATTGACCCTGATTTATGTGGTATTGGGTTGAACTGGTTCCAATACTCTGTGCCATGGTTGGGGTAGTCAAATTGATTCTCTTGACCTTAGCCATCCCTATCAAAGCCTATCGTAAGGGTTTTGAAATTTTCTATCTTGGTTTCCAGAGACGTTTGATAAAACATTGGGTTATGCTTTACAAGTCTTGAAAAAGAAGAATTTCCGATTTGAACTCCATACTGAATTTTCTCACCCTTTCTGATACATATCCACTTTTGTATGACAGGTCTTTGGATGCAAATCAGTTCTCTCGATTTGTGAAAGATATAAAAGTGCTTTTGGTTGATAAAGTTTATGTTGCAAACGTTCTAGGTATCTTTCAAATATTCTTTATTTCCAGTGATTATGTATTGTTCTATACCGTCCAACTCTTAGTGATCTTGATAACGTTGTCCTATATGGTCTCTCCCTGATTCTTGTAATCTCAAAGTTTTAGGTGGTGATTGATTTGTCCATTGCTGTATTAGATTTCTTTGATGGGAAGTTATTTCTGAATTACTTGCGGTATGTTGTAAAAATCTTTTAACTTGATGATTGGTTTGCAGGCTACATATTTTACAACTTTGTCATTGGAGCATACTCACACTGGGGGCCTAAGGCTGGTTACAATATTTATCACATGGTAGGTTACTTGGTAGATTTCACATATTTATTTAAATTTACTGCCATGACAATACCTCCTTTGTTAAAAGATTTACAAATATTTTATTTGAGTTATTAAATTGATAAACTGATTAAAATTGTCTCTTTATATAGAGTAATGCTAATTTGATGTTTGGAGGGGTTACAGTTGTTTGTGGAATTTTGGGAACAGTATCTGGAGGCCTTGTTCTTGATCGTATGAATGCTACAATCTCTAATGCTTTTAAGGTGAGTTCTGTTGTTATCGCAAATTTGTAAGAACATGGTACTGGAACATCTTTCTTCTTTTTATATATATAGTGGCAAAGAAAATTAGAAACTGAAGGTTTTGTTGTGCCTGGATAGGTTACTTTACCCTGTTTGACAGAAATATGAAATGTGGCACTTGAACTTTGTACCTCATATCTAGTTTGACTTTGGAGCTAAGTACTTATTACCTCATTATACCTTTGCTTTTGTTACAGCTTCTTTCTGGAGCTACATTTTTAGGTGCAATTTTTTGCTTCACTGCGTTCTGTATTAAAAGCTTGTATAGTTTCATAGCTCTTTTTGCTGTGGGTGAGCTACTTGTCTTTGCTACTCAGGTAATATCATCTTAGCTCTTTTACATCACATGCTTTGCTTGCTATACTTTTTCTTCTCCTCCTTTTTTTGTTTTTATTTTTATTTTTTATTTTTCCGGTTTATATATAAAGAGTGTGGAAAATTCTTAAGTGGGATTTTAACTTGTTAGTTGGAAATTTTGCATTCATTTTGGTGATGCCATCGGGCAGGAGGTTTTTTTTTTTTTTTTTTTAATTTTATATTTAGAATAACTGCATTTTTATTTACTTGATGAAATGATAGTAAATTTTAAACACATACAAACTGACAATTACTTAGACAAGGCTGCAAAGTAATGATATTTAGAATTAGTGGTACACTAAGCAGTTTTAGTGGTGGAGCATCTGTAAGTGGTAATGGTTTGAGGATGAAGCTTGGTCTTGTAGAGATTCCAAATAGTAGAAAAGATGACAAGTATGAGTTTTTAGAGGATAGTGAAGATCCGTATGCATTTAATGAAGACACTTTTGAACTTTCAAAATGGGATTTACTATCTACGAAACAAAAGAAATCTCAAACTAAGAAAAGTAGGGCTGCAAAGAGGCCTTGAAGAAGAAGACCTATACCAAATGATAATTAGCCAAGAAGAAACAACTAAGGGGGAAAATTGGTATCAACTATCTAGTAATGGTGGAAATTGCCGAAGATCATATAATGGGGAATGCCATTGTTCTTATAATCTCATGAAAGCACTTGCTCATGTGCCGTTGACAAAGAAAAGTCCACTCTTCTAGCTGATTGCTTTCTTGCAGTTGTTAAGGTATTTTTTATATATAAAATCTGCATGTCATACATATGTATTTTTATTTGGCCGGTGCAATAATTTAAACAGAGTGATACTGGCTTGCTATGACTAAATTTGTTTATTTCCTATTTGAGCTTTTGAGTTGCCCAGATTAGGTTGATTAATGTGTGGGTTTTAACCTTTTGGCAGGTTCTAATGAATTTAACAAATGATAACCTTGTTGGCTGCCATCAAATTGCTGCGTGTGGAGGGCTGGAGACCATGTCTTTGTGAATAGTAGACAACCACTTCCCCTCATTCAGCTCATCTTTGTCTCATCTCAAAGAGAGTTTTGACGTTGAACATCAGAATGATAGAAGTTTGATTGATCAGGAATTAGATTTCTTGGTTGCTATACTGTGCCTTTTAGTGAACTTGTCAGAGAAGGATGGATATAAAGGTTAATATTTATCCTCTTGTCTGTATATGTGGATTGCATGAAGCTGTTGGTAAATGGTGTGACAAATTTGTTTGTTCTGTCTAAACTAAATTTGTTTGCTTATAGTTTTATGTCTGTCTTGATTTTCACTAGTGCTGTTTACCTTAAATCTTGAGATCCTAAAGCCTGATTATGAAGTGTCTCCAACAGAATCTTATTTTTTTTCCCTTTTAGGCAATTAAGGCAAAAACTTTTTAAGTTAATTAATTACCTTTTATATGACCTATAAGATATTTGTATATCTCCATTATTCAATCTAAATTTAGACGTTACTTGGGGATTACTATTACTATTATTATTATTATTATTATTATTATTGACTTATTTCACACAGCTAATATGTTACTGATGATTTGATCTGCAAGTTGCTATATTAATAGTTAGGATCACGGTTATCTGATCAAAATATGTTTTATTCTTAGCATGTGACTAGTAATTATTATGTTGCTTGTTTACTAAAAGCATATAGTATGATTACTGCAGATCACAGCTGGCTACAGTCAGAGTACCATTACCTAATTTAGACGGTGTGGAATCTCAGAGTCGTGGGAATGTAATTACACTGTTTCTGTTCCATTTTTCTATCTAATCGAGGGGCTGGTGATGCTACTAGAGAAGGGAATGTAGTGACTTGGGTGAGTGAATTGTTCCTTATGTTATTGCGTCCTGTCTGTATAATGCTTTTGTCTGATGGCTAATATATCTGCAGACTGGCTTCAGTCATTACATGTGGATAATTATAATTAAGGATAGATGCTCAATGCTAAAAGTTGATGGTGGTGCACTTGTTCTATAGTTATGTCTTGTTTCTTCATATTTTTTTTCATGGGTTCTATTGTAGTTCTTCTTCCTTTTTCATATCTGTTTTCTTTTTCTTTTTCTACTAATATTTCTTTCTTTCTTATACTAACTGTTTTTGTTTATTTGTTAATGCTTTATTTTGCTTAATTATTTTTATTGTTGAATGATAACAAATTATTTTTATTTTAGAGTTAGATTTTAATTTTATTTGCTTTTGTATATATTTTTCGCAGTTTGTTGAATTGTGATTGTAAACTAGAACATAGTTGATCATAGGGGAAGTATGTTTTGTAAATGTGTTATTAATATGTCACAAGCATGGACTTCATTCTAATGTTTATAACCAATTTTAATTTGTCGGTGGCCATTGGGGAAAAACACATTTACCAGCCTTTCCAAACTGCAATTTGGTAATTGATGATGTAACATTTTTATAATGAGATGGCATCCATTAGTAAAGGGGTGTCTAAAGAATTTTTCTACCTTTGGTCCTTTTTTATTGTCTTTGTTATTCGGTTATCTAACAGTAGCCTATTTCTCCTCTTAAATTTCTTTGTTGTATTGCATAATTTGCGGTGTATGTAGCAAGCCAATACCAAGCAGAGTAAAAGAGAGGATTGAACTATAGCTAAAAGATACCAAGTCTTGGTATGTTTTATAAAATTTGAATTTTCTTGGGTTTGCAATTACTAAAATTGTTTAATTCAAATAATCTTTCTTGTCTCTCTCACGATGGTTGCAAAGTAACTTCTAGGGTTTTGATACAAATACGAAAGAGGGTGAAGTACAAAGGTGGTGAGATTAAAAAATACAAAATCAGGTATGAAATATTCACCTTCTCAAACACGTGGATAATATTCATAATTGATGGTCGTACACTTGTCTTTTTGTTGTTATCTCTTGCTTCTTCATATTTTCTTTGTGGTATTTTGTTTTATTTTTCTACTGATATCTCTTTTTTCTTTTGCTTCTCTTTCATGATTTTCTATGCTGTTGTTAAAGGTATATTTCATAATATGATACTAATTCTATATTATTAGTTTACATATAATGTATATTCAACTAATAGTTGATGTTATTTATATTTGGTAGATAACAATTTATATATTATAATAATGCTTATATTATATTGATAATGATATAATTATAAGTTATAGTATAATTATTTTAAATATAATAATCTTAATTTTGTAAGGGAAAATCTTATTTATTTTATAATCCTTTGAATTTTTAGTAAGCGGAAATTTTTTCACATATTACTAATTATAATATATGTGTGGTAATAATATATTATTATACAATATAAAATTATATCAATAATTATTAATATAAAATAATTATGTGAGAAATATATATTTATTGAAAATAATATATATTTATAATACGATAAATATACAAAAAAAATTATATATAAGTAGATAATTTATTATTTATTTACTTACTCCTTTATAATTTATTATTTACTTGATATTAAGGATAATATATAGAAATGATGTATTAAATATTAAAAGATATTAATAAAATAAAACAACATGCAACATTAAACATAATTTTATATTCATTTTATATTCAAATGACGTTAATTAAATGAAAAATTATTATCAAATGTACATTTATATTAAATAAATTATTAATATAAATTAAATAATGTGTGCATGTTCTAAAATAACATTATAAATATGATATTATTATAATAACAAAATTATTATTCAATATGTATTAAACTATTAATATAGAATTAATATCACATACAATAAATAAAAATATATTTAAGTATAATATATAATTAATACATATATTATTTTATATTGTATAATAATATATTAACTATAGAACAAATTCTATAATAACCATATAAATTAATATTATAATTAAAGATATAAAAATATTGTAATTTTTGTATAAATGCTCTAAATAAATTATAGTAAATTATTAATATAATTAGCAGTTGATAATATTTATAATAATATGAGTATTATGATTTACCCAAAATATATATTAATAATTAATAACTAACATATATAATATGCTTTTGTATGTTATTTAATCTATTATCTTTTATGTGTGTATGTATGTGTATATATTTCAATTTACGTATTTATGATTATTACTGATATTATAATCTAATTAAATTAATAACTTGTGAATTAAATATATTATGATAAATTAAATTAATAAATAAAATATATTAAATTATTAATAAATCAGAGACGACACACATATTGTGGTATTCAAAATTTAAATTTTAATATGTAGTTACTCCAATACATGTTAAAATTTGTAGGCAGTACTTAAAAATGAGCAAAACCCCAGTGGAACTGACCAAGATCGATAGGTAATGTCCTACCCTAAGGGTTCCACATTAAAAATGTATTTTTTATTGTGAAGTCCCTTTTCTCTTGACTGCCCCACTCAAAGATATTGTCCTTGAATTAGAGGGTTTTGCTTCGAAAGAGAAGGAACCCCATAATTAATATACAATATTTTATGAACATTACTTATTAATAGTTATTAACCCAATATCATATATATATATATTATAATTTTATATCATAAAGTAATATATTAATCACAATACAAATTCAATAATAACCATGTAAAATTAAGATAACATAAAAATATTGTGATTTATATATAAATGCTCCAAACAAACTAGAGTAAATTATTAATATAATTAATAAAATTGAAACACACCTTTTACTTGTATTTATAATAATATAAATACTATGATTTACCTGAATATATTTATACGTTAATAATTAATAACTTACTTATATAATAATTATAAATTAATCTATGTAGTTATATATAGGAATTAACTTGTATGAACATTAATACATTTGTAATTTATTATCTATTATCTTTTATGTGGGTTTGTGTGTGTGTATATATTTGAATTTACATATTTATGATTATTACTGATATTATAATAAATTAATAACTTGTGAGTTAAATATATTATGATAAAATAAATTAATAAATAAAATATATTAAATAATTAGTAAATCTATTACATATTATACAGTATAATAATATAAAATCAATCATATTATCTTAAATTATAACTAATTAATTAATATAGTAACTTCATTAATAGGATATTAATTGATATATTAATAATTTAAATTAATATTGAAGTTAGATTTTTTATGGTAGAAAAATCATTATTATAAATTTATGCTAGTGTATTACTAATTAATGTATTATATACACATACTCAAATTATATACATAACTTAATATGATCTTAAGGATAATATATAGAAATGATGTATTAAATATTAAAAGATATTAATAAAATAAAACAACATGCAACATTAAATTTTATATTCAAATGACGTTAATTAAATGAAAAATTATTATCAAATGTACATTTATATTAAATAAATTATTAATATAAATTAAATAATGTGTGCATGTTCTAAAATAACATTATAAATATGATATTATTATAATAACAAAATTGAATTAATATCACACTAAATTGTGGAATATATCTCTTGCAATAAATAAACAACACAAAAAATCATGAAAGGGTTCTAAGAGGATGAGAAGTAAAAGAAAACAAGAGATATCAGTAACAAAAAAGTAAAAGAAATAAATAAAATTTATACACTTTCCCATAATTTTAAGTATAATATACAATAAATATATTTAAGTATAATATATAATTAATACATATAATATAATACATATATTATAATTTTATATTGTATAATAATATATTAACTATAGAACAAATTCTATAATAACCATATAAATTAATATTATAATTAAAGATAACATAAAAATATTGTAATTTTTGTATAAATGCTCTAAATAAATTATAGTAAATTATTAATATAATTAATATCAGCAGTTTATAATAATATGAGTATTATGATTTACCCAGAATATATATTAATAATTAATAACTTACATATATATATATACCTTACCTAATAATTATAAATTAATTTATATAATTATATATAGGAATTAACTTGTATGGCGTTAATAATTTATTAAATAATTAATATGCTTTTGTATGTTATTTAATCTATTATCTTTTATGTGTGTATGTGTGTGTATATATTTCAATTTATGTATTTATGATTATTACAGATATTATAATCTAATTAAATTAATAACTTGTGAATTAAATATATTATGATAAATTAAATTAATAAATAAAATATATTAAATTATTAATAAATCAGAGACGACACACATATTGTGGTATTCAGTTATGTAGTTACTCCAGTACATGTTAAAATTCGTAGACAGTACTTAAAAATGAGCAAAACCCCAGTGAAACTGACCAAGATTGGTAGGTAACGTCCTACCCTAAGGGTTCCACATTAAAAATGCGTTTTTTATTGTGAGATCTCTTCTCTCTTGACTGCCCCACTCATAAGGTATTGTCCTTGAGTTAAAGGGTTTTGCTTCAAAAGAGAAGGAACCCCACATAATATAATTAATATACAATATTTTATGAACATTACTTAATAATTAATAACTTACATATAAATGTACCTATGTAGTTATATATAGGAATTAACTTGTATGAACATTAATACATTTGTAATTTATTAAATTATTAATGTGCATATATTTGTTATTTTAATAACCTATTATCTTTTATGTGGGTTTGTGTGTGTGTATATATATATATATATATATATTTGAATTTACATATTTATGATTATTACTGATATTATAATAAATTAATAACTTGTTAGTTAAGTATATTATGATAAAATAAATTAATAAATAAAATATATTAAATAATTAGCAAATCTATTACATATTATACAGTATAATAATATAAAATCAATCATATTATCTGAAATTATAACTAATTAATTGATAGGATAAATATAGTAACTTCATTAATAGGATATTAATTGATATATTAATAATTTTAGATTTTTTATTATTATAAATTTAATATACATTTTTTATTTTTGCTAGTGTATTACTAATTAATGTATTATATACACATACTCAAATTATATACATAATTTAATATGATATTAAGGATAATATATATAGAAATGATGTATTAAATATTGAAAGATTATTAAACATAGGTTTATATTCAAATGACGTTAATGAAAAATTAATAATTTATGAGATATAAATTATCAAATGTACATTTATATTAAATAAATTATTAATATAAATTAAATAATGTGTGTATGTTCTAAAATAACATTATAAATATGATATTATTATAATAACAAAATTATTATTCAATATGTATTAAACTATTAATATAGAATTAATATCACACTAAATTGTGGAATATAAAATCAATATCACACTAAATTGTGGAATATAAAATCATGAAAGGGTTCTAAGAGGATGAGAAGTAAAAGAAAACAAGAGATATCAGTAACAAAAAAGTAAAGAAAAACAGAGAAGATCCCATAATTTTAAGTATAATATACAATAAATATATTTAAGTATATTTGCTAGTGTATTACTATGTATTATATACACATACTCAAATCATATACATAATTTAATATGATATTAAGAATAATATATAGAAATGATGTATTAAATATTAAAAGATATTAATAAAATAAAACAATATGCAACAAAACAATATGCAACATAATTTTAAACATAATTTTATATTCAAATGACGTTAATTTTAAATGAAAAATTAATAAATTATGATATATAAATTATCAGATGTACATTTATATTAAATAAATTATTAATATAAATTAGATTGATCACTAAATAAGCATAGTAAATAATGTGTGCATGTTCCAAAATAACATTATAAATATGATATTATTATAATAACAAAATTATTATTTAATATGTATTAAACTATTAATATAGAATTAATATCACACTAAATTGTGAAATATACCTCTTACAATAAATAAACAACACAAAAAATCATGAACCCTAGGATGAGAAGTAAAAGAAAACAAGAGATATCAGTAACAAAAAAGTAAAGAAATAAAATTTATACACTTTCCCATAATTTCAAGTATAATCTACAATAAATATATTTAAGTATAATATATAAAATTAATACATATAATATAATACATATATTATAATTTTATATTGTATAATAATATATTAACTATTATATAATAACCATATAAATTAATATTATAATTAAAAGATAACATAAAAATATTGTAATTTTTTTTATATTATAATTAAAGATAACATTAATTTAATATAATTAATAAAATTGAAGCACACCTTCAACAGTTGATAATATTTATAATAATACTTTATAATAATATGAGTATTATGATTTACCCAAAATATATATTAAGTTAATGTATATACATAATAATTGTTAATTTATGTAATTATATATAGTTAATATATGGCGTTAATAATTTATTAAATAATTAATATGCTTATTTTAATTAATCTATTATCTTTTATGTATGTATGTGTTACTGATAAATATATTATGATAAATTAAATTAATAAATAAAATATATTAAATTATTAATAAATCAGAGACGACACACATATTGTGATATTCAAAAATTTAATTTTTAATATGTAGTTACCTATAACCATAATTATAAACATATAAAAGCATACTATATATTATATATACATATATATAGAGTAACATTATTATAACCAAATATAAATAATATTACTTATTAGTTGTATATTACTTAATATACGATAAATAAACAACAAAAAATTATGTTATGTAATTAAAAAAAAAAAAAAAACAGAGATAAGAAACAAAAAATTCAATTCACATAATTTTAACATTAATTATTTAATATATAAAAAAATTATCACTATCTTTATCTTATTGTTTATAAATAATGTCAAAATAATGTCGTATAATGATATTATTATCTAAATATATTATATTATTATTAACTATACGATAAATAAAGTATATATATTATATTATTATTAACTATATGATAAATAAAGTATATATATTATATTATTATTAACTATATGATAAATAAAGTATATATTGCTTAAATAAATATTTTTAATATATAATTTATCATAATAATTAATATACAATATATACAATATTTTATATTAATAATATAATTCAATACATATATAAACACAAATTCTATAATAACCACATAAATTAATATAAGATAACATAAAAATATTGTAATTAATATATAAATGCTATAAATAAATTATAGTAAATTATTAATATAATTAATAAAATTAAAGCACACATTTGATTATATTTATAATAATATAAATACTATGATTTACCTGAATATATTTATACGTTAATAACTTACATACCTTTTATGTATATGTATATATACATATACATACTATACCAAATATAAATAATATTACTTATTAGTTATATATACAAAATTATATTACTAAATTCATATAACTATTTTATTTGATATGATAAATATTACATATAATATACAAAATATTTGCTTAGTTATATATCTATATAAATAAATATTGTTATATATATCGTATAATTAATATACAATATTTTATGAACATTACTTATTAATAGTTATTGACCTAATATCATATATATATTATAATTTTATATCATAAAGTAATATATTAATTATAGTACAAATTCAATAATAACCATATAAAATTAAGATAACATAAAAATTAATAATTTTTATAATTAAAATTATAATATATTATAATAACCATAATTTTAACATTTATTATCTAAGTTTTATATTTTATTAAATAATGTTATACGATAAATATATATTGTTTTAAATAAATATATTTCATTATAATATATTTCATTATAATATAATTATAATTAAGATAATTATAATTTATATATAAATGCTATAATATAATTATAATTAACTATCCTCAATTATAATTATCCACGTGTTTGAGAAGGTGAATATTTCATACCCGATCCTGTATTTTTTAACCTCACCACCTTTTGTACTTCACCCTCATCCGTATTTGTATCAAAACCCTAAAAATTACTTATCGTAAGAGGGACACGAAAGACTATTGAATTAAACAATTTAAATAATTGCAAACCCAAGAAAATTCAAATTGCATAAAACATACCGAGTCTATTAGTTCTGGTTCAATCCTCTCTTTTACTCTGCTTGGTATTGGCTTGCTACATACACTGCAAATTATGCAATACAACAAAGAAATTTAAGGAGAGAAACAGACTACTGTTAGATAACCGAATAACAAACACAATTGCAAATAAAAAGGAACCAAAGGTAGAAAAAATTCTTTAGACACCCATTTACTAATGTATTAGATGGTGGATGATGGCATCCACCATCTGTATACAAAAATGTTACATCATCAATTACCAAATTGTAGTTTGGAAAGGCTGGTAAATGTGCTTTTTCCCAATGGCCACCAACAAATTAAAATTGGTTACAAACATTAGAATGAATTCCATGCTTGTTACATATTAATAACACATTTACAAAACATACTTCCCCTATGATCAACTATGCTCTAGTTTACAATCACAATTCAACAAACTGCAAAAAATATTTACAAAAGCAAATAAAATTAAAATCCAACTATAAAATAAAAATAATTTGTTATCATTCAACAATAAAAATAATTAAGCAAAATAAAGCATTAACAAATAAACAAAAACAGTTAATATAAGAAAGAAAGAAATATTAGTAGAAAAAGAAAACAAATATGGAAGAGGAAGAAGAATAAGAATAGAACCCACAGAAAAGAATATGAAGGAACAAGACATAACAACAGGACAAGTGTACCACCATCAAGTTTTAACATGGAGCATCAATCCTTAATTATAATTACCCACATGTAATGACTGAAGTCAGTTTGCAGATATATTAGCCATCAAACAAATGCATTATACAGACAGGGCGCAATAACATGAGGAACAATTCACTCACCCAAGTCACTACATTCCCTTCTCCAGTAGCATCACCAGCCCCTCGATTAGCAAAAGAAAAATGAAACAGAAATAGTGTCATTCCCACGACTCTTTGATTCCACGCCGTCTAAATTAGGTAATGGTACTCTGGCTACAGCCAGCAGTGATCTGCAGTAACCATATTGTATGCTTTTAGTAAACAAGCAACATAATCACATGCTAAGAGTAAAACATTTTTTTTGCGAGACATCATAGGCTCAAATTGTTTATTTTGATCAGATAACCATAATCCTAACTAGTAGAATAGCAACTTGCAAATCAAATCATCAGTAACATATTAGCTATATGGAATAAGTTTATAATAATAATAATAATAGTAATAGTAATAGTAATCCCCAGGTAACATCTAAATTTAGATTGAATAGTTACCTAAATTTAGATTGAATAATGGAAATGTACAAATATCTTATAGGTCATATAAAAGGAAATTAATTAACTTAAAAGTTTTTGCCTTAATTGCCTCAAAAGGAAAAAAAAACAAAAAAGATTCTGAATAGACACTTCATAATCAGGCTTTAGGATCTCAAGATTTAAGGTAAACAGTACTAGTGAAAATCAAGACAGACATAAAACTATAAGCAAACAAATTTAGTTTAGACAGAACAAACATTTGTCACACCATGTACCAACAGCTTCATACAATCCACATATACAGCCCTCCACACGCAGCAATTTGATGGCAGCCAACAAAGTTGTCATTTGTTAAATTCATTAAAACCTGCCCAGAGGTTAAAACCCACACATTAATCAACCTAATCTGGGCAACTCAAATAGGAAATAAACAAATTTAGTCATAGCAAGCCAGTATCACGTTGTTTAAATGATTGCACCGGCCAAATAAAAATAAAGACATACAGATTTTATATATCAAAAATACCTTAACAACTGCAAGAAAGCAATCAGCTAGAAGAGTGGACTTTTCTTCGTCAACGGCACATGAGCAAGTGCTTTCATGAGATTACGAGAACAATGGCATTCTATGATCTTTGACAATTTCCACCATTACTTGATACCAATTTTCCCCCTTAGTTGTTTCTTCTTGGCTCATTATCATTTGGTATAGGTCTTCTTCTTCAAGGCCTCTTTGCAGCCCTACTTTTCTTAGTTTGAGATTTCTTTTGTTTCGCAGATAGTAAATCCCATTTTAAAAGTTCAAAAACGTCTTCATTAAATACATACGGATCTTCACTGTTCTCTAAAAGCTCATACTTATCATCTTTTCTACTATTTGGAATCTCTACAAGACCAAACTTCATCCTCAAACCATTACCACTTACAGATGCTCCACCACTAAAACTACTTAGTGTACCACTACATGAGCCAGACAAGGACAGATAAGATCTCATTTTAAGTAAGCAATTTTAGTGGTGGTAGTTTCAGAATTGGAATTAGAACAACCTACTTGGTTAAAGAGCAACCACAAACTGTTCGAAGATGCATTAAAGCTCTTTTCAGAGGAAACCAACGTAGTGTTAGAGCAATTTTCAGAAGAACTAATGACCATTACCTCATTGTTGCCCACTGCAGATTGAAGGAGAAATACAATAAGTTAGAAAATAAAAAAGGGATAAGGATGCCACAAATAATAAAATGATATGAGAACTACTGAATACTTTTACCATCTGTAAGTAAAGCCAATTCAGATATGTGACCAGTCCCATCAGGGGAGATGTCAAAACTTCTAAATAAATAAAGTTCTACAAATCGAAATCATTAAACAATTATTCAGATGCAATCAAAGATTAAAGAACGAAAGACAATAAAGACAAAAAATACAAATGAAAAGCTATTCCTTGCATTAGTGATTACCAGACAAAATCTTAATGAGAAATATAATGACTTTGATAAAAGATAGTCGAGATCCAAGAGGATTCAAGTTCTGATCATTCTGAGCATATGACTTTGTAATAATAAAAATTAAAAATTTAATAGCTCAATGAACTTTGCAAATAGAAATGATAGAGATAAAATTTTTATCTGATTATCTTTACTCAGGAAAGTAGCACATTCCATGATTTTCAAACATTTAAAAGCAATAGGAAGTTCTACAGAGCCAGGTCAACCATACATCAACATTATTATTATTCATGCACTTAGAAGAATTTCTTCTGCAAATGACAATAATTCCATTAAAAAGTAAACTAACAGAGCTTGAAAAGAAATGACATTAACAACAAAATATTGAGTGGTAAGTGATAATCAAGGGCAAAATTATCTATTGTCTTTACATGCAATTATGCACAAAATAGTGATACAATAGCAACAATAATAAACACAAAATAAACTGTAGTGCCATTTATTTGGGGCTTACATGGCTAAACATAAAAAAGAATGTATTTGGACAAACTAAAGTCAAAAGTCTCATCACTAATCCCAATGGTGCTATAGCATAACATATTCCAGATAATTTATTGAACTAAAAAAAACCAACAACATATCTAAATATTTTATCACAAATTAATATAAATTTGAACAACTCTTCCTATGACTGCACAAACAGGATAAGGGAAGTAAGGTTGCAAAGTAAACCTTGTCAATATAATAGATGTCTGCACTTTCTCCCATTTTCAATGCATCAGTTCGCATTGACAAGAATGAGTAAGTTTTTAATCTAAAGCATTCTGACAATTTTATTTTATTTTATTTTATTTTATTTTTTTCACCTTCTAAAACTAAATCGTTCTTATCTACTAAAAACATTAAAACAGGCTATAAGACTAAACAAACGTACAAGCTTACACCTCCATAACATAACAACAGTTCATGATAATCTCAAAGACTGCATCAAACCCTCCTAATTCTCTTAGATTTTCCGTGCAAATAGTATTTGAATGAAAGCAAAGGAAATGTTATAACAAATTAACAATTGGCAGAGACTAAGACATGAAGATCAAAATTTAATATGAAGTGAAAGTGCATATAATTTTATTTGTTTTGAATAAAAAAAAAAAATGTATTAACTCAAGAAAAGGAAGATTTGAAGAGAAAGAGTTGCTCATAAAACAAGAGAATGCATAGGGCCCACAGAAATGATCTTTAATCATGTAAACTTTTAGTAATTATATAGACATAATAGAGAGTAAAAATGCACTCTAAGTAACATAATTTACCTAAAAAATGTAGAGGAAAGTATTCTCATTAAAATATGCAAATAATCAAGTATGCGGCATACCAAAAACTTGTTTTAACATAAATTAACCACCATGTCAAGCATGCAAAAAACCATTTGATTTGAAAACTAAAATATACATATATTGAAAACAAATTGACACATCCAATAAAGAAAAGATATAATTGAGGAAAGCATGACAAGGCTACACAAGAAATGAAATCACATTTCAATCAAATTGAGTCCATGGTTAAGTTGCTAGCACATAATATTCTTTAATTGTTGAACATTCAAAAAGCACAAATTAATTTCTATAGATGATTTTCATTAACACACAAATTAATAGCTTACATAACCTCTGGAGTCTAACAAGACAAATAAATAATTAAAATTAAATCTATAGTGAAGGGTTTATATTCCAAAATACCTACAAAAGAAATTTTAGATATGCAAGCTTTCTCTACTGTTAACAAAGCTATCCATTTCGGGCTTAAGTTAAGCCTCAATCTTCCAGCATCATCCCCATGACGTCATTTCCTTACAACTTAAATATTTCCTGAACTTTAGGATGAATAGCATAAGAGCTTGAATCTGAAAGTTTAGCTCGATTGAAGTCAATGTTCTTACATGATGCCAAAAACTTGGAACCTATTTTTGTAGTAGAGCTAACTGACCTTAAATAATTAGAAATGAAATGCAGCTATGTGATTCCAAGAGATGATCATCTTGACACTGAAATATATTTTAATTAAAAAAAAAAAAAAAAAACCTTCAAATCTATTATATGGATAACAAAATGCGCCTAGAAACATGTAGATCAAACTTGTTAAAGGAATAGATTTAATTACGTAATAGATTTAATAATGTAAAAGTACAGCAGAATGAGAATTGATATATTTAATATTAAATGTTAATCTCTCATTCTGTCAAAATATAATTTAATATTAAATGTTAATGTCAAATCATATTGCACATCAAGCACCACAACAAATATTTCATAATGTATTAACTTAAAAGTCATAAAAAGCTTATATTAAATGAGCCTCTTCTATAATATATATATAAAAACACCACTAAACCATAAACAATAATAAAACGAAACAAAGAATGAAGTAACTAGAAATCTTAATAAAATTAAATACCTTTCAACACAAAACATAATTTGACTAAGGGGACTGAAAGAAAAGGCAACCTCTCTCAAAACTCTCTAATGAGGCATAACTGGTTACTCTTTAATTACATGTTGAGAACAAAAAGCCTGAACAGCATATTCACAATCACAACCTACCTAGGCAACATCATAATCCAACTAATGAACTTCATAGCCTAGATGCTTTACTCCACTGTGGTCCAGTGAATTAAACTTCATCGATTTCCCATGACAAACTATATGGAAGCTGTGTTGGTCATATTGGGGTGAAGAAAAATCAAAATTCATTTTGATTGAAAAACACTTGCGTCCCAAAACTAGGAATAGTGTCATCTTGAATTTAGGCTTTCCTGAATGTTTTGAAGCATTTTGTATAATATAAAAGTCGTAATAAGCTACAATAGATTAGGTGATTAATTTATGTCGAAACATAATTGAAAATAGTATGGTTAATATTTTTTTTGGCATTGCCCCTTCCCCTTCGAATCATATGGATCATCATCTACAAAGCAAATAGAAGAGAAACTTCACAACATGAACAACTTACATTACCGGTCGAAATGTAAAAAAACGCTGTAGCAACTAGATTATTGAGTGAGTCATCGATGCTGAGGCCAATCATAGCATCAATTATTGTCTTCGCCATCCTGGAAACAAATTTCAGAAGTTAATATGATACTATACATCCGAGCACAAATTCTAACATTTATCCCCATAAATTTAGCAACAATTACACATTTTAAGAAAACGTCTAAAAATGAAAATCAATTATATTTATTTTTTTTAAATAAGAATTGAATATATTTTGACACTCATCCTCGTAAATTCTGCAGCATGCCATTCAAATGTTTAACACCAATCAAATATTTCCCCAAAAAAAATAAAAAAGATGATTAGAAACTAAACAGTTTTTTTAAACAATTTTCTTTTTAGCTTTCTTTTTTCCTTCAATTTTATATGCATTTTTTAGTCTCAATTTTTCACAGACTAAAATAAAACATTTAAAAGATGTATTTAAAAGGTGTGTTTATGCTTCGTTACCTTACCCCACAACACACATCATTAAGATAAACTTCATTAACGATCTAATCTAACAATGACACGATATTGTAGGTTCTCTTCTTTATTTATAAATTAATAAAGAAAAATAATATAGAAAACTAAACTGTTCCTCAAGTTATCACTGATACTCTTTTATTCACAAAATAAAAATGAAATTCTAGCTCATAAAACTAATACATCAACTTGAATTTGAAAACCCACAAAATGCTAATTAGTAACTTAACAATTCAATATGTATACTGCAACAAAAAACTAAAAAGATTAAGACACAACTTAGCTTAGATACGGGTGTAAGTTACCAGCCCCTCAACTTGTATGCAAAAATAATATGATAATTTCTCATAATATAAATGGCCTTTACCTAGTATTCATTTATTATTAATATTGCATCTAATACTCACTAAAACATGCCCATGTCCACTCAGTGAAGATTGCAGTAAAGGAGTAAGCTTGGAATCTCGATAGAGAACATAAGATGCCTTCCCTCATCCATTCAACTTTCCCATCACCTTCACATAATAATCATAAAAGCAAATTATATTTATTGAAATGATAGAAATTATAGACAGATAACGAACAATAAATGTTCAAATTTCATCTAGAAAAGTAAAAAACATTTTAGTCCTATCATCGATTTCCAAGATCATAACCTATAATTGGATCTTCAGATATGTCATTTGCTGTTAATGACAATGGGGTCAACTAGCAGTGGTGACTGAGATATTAAGACAACAAAGAGGAAAGGGAGAGAACACTTAGATGAGATTTATTTATTTCTTCCTCCCTCCTTTTGCTGGGTGGCAAGGGAATGCCTAGCAAGGAGGAAATGGGCACTAGCAACCACTGCAATGTGGGGCAAAGGCTACATTTTTTGGTGAGTTGAAATGGGAAAGTGTGAAAAGGATTTGCTCCCAATTACCATCTCTACTAATAGGTCATCTGAAAATTATTGCACATAGTCACTTATATTGTACATGAATTATAGATACCTTATGTCGACAGGCATAGATTTTCACTCGCTTTGCCCTGCGTGCAAACTTCAGTGTACTATGAGTTTATTCCATATTACTAGATGCTGGAGTAACTGTACTTATAAGCTGTAAAAGATTAAGCAAAAAAAATAATAATAAAAGCATCGCTTTTATGCAATGTTATTAATTAAAAAGCAATTTATAGTAAAGCATAAAAGTTAAAGACTATACAATTTAATATGTATATAGCAACAAAACACTAAAAAGATTAAATATACAGGTGCAAGTTACTAGCCCATCAACTTGTATGCAAAAATAAAATGGTAATTTCTCATAACAATGTAAGTGATATTTACCCAGTATTCATTTATTATTGATATTGTTGCATCTAATACTCACCGAAACATGCCCATATCCACTCGGCAAAGATCACTTAAGACGGGTAAGCTTGGAATCTCGATAGGGAACATAAGATGCCTTCCCCCAACTCAACTTTCCTATCACCTTGACATAATAATCATAAAATCAAATTACATTTATTGAAATGATAAAAATTAAAATTATAGATAGATAGCGAATAATAAATGTCCAAATTTTATTTAGTTAGTCTTGTCATCCTTTCTTAAGATTATAACCTATAACCGGATCTTCAGATATGTCATTTGCTGTTAATGACAATGGATCAACTAGCAGCAGTGATGGAGATATTAGGGGTAGAGAACACTTAGATGAGATATATGAGATTTATTTATTTTTTCCTCTATGCTTGTGGAAAAAATATCCAACATTAACAATACTTGTCACCTGTAATAAAATGAAAAAAATAGGGAAAGGGTGGTGTTGAAAGCAAATTGGGTTGTGCAAATAGGATTGGATTCATTCCTTTACCGAGTTAAAACTAACCTTCTAACAGAACATAAAATGACACACCTTACATACTAGATAGACATTAGACAACAATAACAGAAGAAAAAGAAACTATTACAAAATCTTTCTTGCTTACCCATGTCTCAGTAGAATGAAATTAACCTAGAACAGATGCTTATGTCAACAATCTAATCCTTGAGATCCTTTAAATTTTAGAAACTATAAAGATTATGAGGCCTTCCATGGAAATGAATGGTAAGCAAGACATCCTAGTAATTAGAAGGAATAGAACATAGCAATGAGTTTAATTAATGTTCCATAATGTTTAGTTAAGCAATGTTCATCAACATGAAGAATGATTACCAGTGTAAATAGTGTAACTTCGGCTGCCCAACAGACTAAAATTATTTGAACCAACATGACGATGCTCTGCCAGTAGAAAAACATTTAAATTAAGGATAGTAACAAAAAAACTACAAATTATGAAGATAATAAAAATACAAGAATAAAAGGCAGCACTATAGGAAAAAACTGCAACAATGAAAGAAAGTGCATGCCCAGGTAACACAAAAGAAAAAATAAATAAATAATACAAAAATATTATGTTTTTGAGGGTTTCACAAAAAAAAAAATGTTATCATCATCACTGTCAAACGACAAAGACAACAATGAAGACAACAGTGCAACGAAATTAGAAGAAAGAAAATGAGGAAGAGAGGAGAAAGAAGAAAGAAGGTAGAGAGGAGAGAGAGACTGAAGGAGGCTTTGTGAAGAAGAAAGAGAGTGACATGCAGACATGAAAAAAGTAACTGATCATGAGGTCATCTATGGTTGTCAAAATCAGAATTATGTATGTGCCTGAAGGGCCAAGCATAACTTCACTATATTAAAAATTTAAAAATATGATCAGCACATCATTTTCATAAGTTGCAAATCCAAGAGCAGAAGAAAAGAGCAAAGAGATAAGGGCTCAAAACTCACTCAATCCCCAAAGGAATTGTTCAGGTTCCTTCAATAAAGTGGCATATACGTCACTAGTAAATGAATTCTGAGAAATTTTACGAGAACACTGAAACCACTATTCTGCCAGTTGAGACAAAGTAACACGACCACCCTTGACCTACAACCATTTCATAAATAAAGTCCAAAATATTTCAGTAAATATGCCACATTTTAAGGCAAATAAAATCATACTCAGCAGGAAACAACTCCTAATGTACAATGTTATGGGTATTTTTGGTGTAATAAGAAAAAGTCCAAGAATGGTGGCCCATTGTGACTTATTAAAAGCCTAGAAGATGCCTGGTCAAATAGTCAAAGGAAAGTTAAAAGCACGAAGATAACTTGCTCGCAACCAAAAGACTGCTCGGGCATTTTTACTGTCTGGAGATCTGGTCATCTGCTCGATGGTCAGAGGGATAAATAAGTCTGCTCGTTTGCTCGGAGACAGAAATATAACTCAAGTAATCTGCTCGTGCAATTTGTTGTCTGGTCGTTGAATAGACGAAACGCTTAAAATGACCAGTTGACCTTCTGGAAGGGGAATCAATTCAAAACAAGAAAGGAGTCGAATTACCAATTTGCATGCAAATCGAATCTCTACATTCTTGGAAATTGCTATATACGAGAGATAATCTCAGAAGATATTATCTTAATTAATGTATATTATTTTTTGCCTTATCTGTAAGATTTTCAAGCCTATTCTGATTGTAACATCTCCAGTATAAATAGGAGATATAATGTAAGGTAAAGGGGAGGGCGAAATAAAAAATACAATTACTCTGGGAAAGAAGTAGGGTAATTGTCGTGGACGTAGGCCATTGTTCTTTGCCGAACCACGTAAAAATCTTGCTGTGTCTTGTGTGTTTTTGATCCTGTATTGCTTGCACTGTGTGAGATTGATTGCATCACAGGTATTGGGTTTGAAGAACCGGGTTGACCAAAACCCAGTGTCAACATTTTTGCGTTAGAATGAGGGCCCAGACTGTGAATTGGCAAACTTTTTCCTTTAATATTTTACTGTTTGGTTGAAAATTGCTGACATGGCCAGGATCAAAACAACCAGGGTTATAGCGACGGAAACCGATCAATTGGAGGACCACCAAGGTCGAGGTCAGGCAGCAGGGACGTCTTCTGCCGCATTGCCACCGCTACCTCCACAGCCAACTGATGGTGGCGGAGGTGTAATACCGGCATGGCAACGCCATCAAGAAGCGCGTCAGGAGGCTTTAGAAAATACGATAGCGCAACTGGCAGAAGCCATCAGAGCCTTGACACAGGTCCGAGCTCAGGAAGCTCCCGGGAACGCAGACCACCAGCCCCGGTCAGTAGGCGTCGTTCCGGTTAGGAGAGGAGAGGCTAGCGGGGAAAGAGAACAGCCAGCAGTTTCTGTTCGTTCCTCAAATCTACGCCCGCAAAGGGAAAGGCATCCGGCTTGTGAAGAAAAAGTGGCTCCGCGGAGAATGAGAACAAGCCAGGGTGATAATCGCCGAGTGGAAAATAACTCTGGTAATGGAAGAGGCCGACAGCACGACAGGGAGCGTTCATATAGACAAGGGTCGCCTCATGCAGGGAGTTCTCGCAGGAGGAATGAATCACGTGAAAGGATGTCATTGGATCGAGGAAGATCACGAACCCACCTCTCAGCAGCAGGAGAGAGCCGGGGGAATCGACAATCCCCTGTAAATAGGATTGAGCGACAAAACCCAATGGTGCATGAATTAATGCAGAGGGTGCGACAGTTGGAGACTAGACCTGGACCTCATGATCAGGCAAGAGAACAAGACAGAACCCCGTTTTCAAGAGAAATTGAAACGCAACGGCTGCCTCCAAGATTTAAACTCCCGAACATCCCAATTTATGATGGAGATAGTGACCCGTTTGACCACCTGGACATTTTCAACGTTCAAATGGACCTGCAAACCTCTAATCCACTGGTCAAGTGTAGGGTGTTCCCGGCGACACTGGGGAATACGCCAAGGACATGGCTAAGGAGTCTTCCAGCCCGCAGTATAAACAGCTGGGACGAGTGCCAAAAGAAGTTTGAGGACCAGTACAAAGCGTTGAGAAAGCAACTTGCGCCGACTTGTCACTTAGCGACTATCTTTCAGAAACGGGAGGAAACCTTGAAAGATTACATCGCCAGGTTTAGGCGTGAGGTAAACAATGTGCAAAACCCCTCTGATGAAAGTATCTTAACTGCAATTTCTGCAGGACTGCGAAAAGATGGAAAGCTTTATAAAAGCATCTATCGTAATCCCGTGAAAAGTCTGGGGGAGTTCTATGATCGTGCGGCAAAAGAAATTTGCTGGGAAGACACATTTGGACAGAAGAAGTCTAGTAAGCAAGAAAAAGGAGTGAACAGTTCGCGCCCAGGAAAAAAGAGGGATGAGCGCGAAGGTGAAGAGAGTGGTCACAAACATCGCTCTGGCAATCAGGTATCCAAGCGATCAAAAAATGAATCCCAGAGAAAGACATCTCCCCCTAGAGATCGCTACCAAAGTTACAGCGCCCTGACGGACAGACAGGATAGATTAGAAATTTAATTTTCATCAAGTGTTTATCGTAACTACAATGTAGTCAATTTTCTTCTTTCATTGAAATAGTAGCTATCTCCCACTCATAAAATTTAATATCTGTATAACATAAGTAATATACCAATAAACATCTGACCCATATATACATAGATCATCAGTAAATATAAATAGTTGGGTGCCTCTTTATATACTAGAGCTCAAGTAAACTCTTAAAAGTTCACTTTATCTAAATAGCATTTGATTTGGTGCACAATAAATTCAATTCAGATTCAATTTATTGATTTGATTTTTATGAAATCTAAGGAGTTGTTTGTTTTTTTATCTGAAGACTGAACAATATTGTTGAAGACTAAACACTAAATAATGACTGAAATCTGAAATCTAAATGACATATTTATTTTTAAAAAAAAATTAAAAATTTTTTAAGACTAATAATTTGATATTTATATCATTTTATTATAAGTTAATATATAATTTTATTTAATGTAAGACAGATAATTATAATAAATTATATAACAAATATTAAAACACTTTTATGTATATATTAATAATATTTTTATTCATAATTGAAATATGATTAATTATTATAGTGAAGTATTTTTTTTCAATTATACAAATAAACAAGAGCATCTTTTTTTTTTAGTGCTTTATGCTTAACAAAAGACACTACTTATACATTATTAAAAAAGCGAGAATTATAAATAACCACAGTTTTTGATGAAATACCAAATCAAACTTTATAGTTTGAACAATAAGCAAATAAAGCCCCCATAATTAGTTAAATTTTAATTAAATTTTGCTAAAATGTAATAAAGATCCATTTTTATATAATTTAACTAAAAACTAACATTATTACGAAAATTATAACTAAAGTTAATTAATGATCAACTAATTGTAGAAGTTTTTTGTTTATTGTTTAAATCACAAGGTTTGATTTGATATTTTTCGAAAAGTTGGGGGTTCTTTACAATTCTCCCTAAAAAAAATTCAATTTACTTAATAATCAATAAAGGATGGTAGGTGACCCACTCACAGGGGGAATTTTACTCAGTATAATTTATGTATTTTCCTCTAAATTTTCTTCTCTTTTTCTTTATTTTGATCCTATTCAAATGTGTTATTTTTTGTGTTATAATTTATCCATCTAAAAAATTTTGACTCCTTCAATGGAACCACATAAGGTCCTGTGCCAATATTTGTGCTAACCTTTCAAATTTATAAATTGAACGTGTTATGAATGTTTTATACAATGCCAGCAATCACCATTTCACTGCAAGAGGAGATGAGGCAACTTCGACAACTAAATGGAAGAGTATCGCCACCAACGTCGCCACCATCAATATTGCCACCAACTCTTCTAGCTAAATTGATGGCACCAAGCCAGTCCTTCAATCAATTTGAAAATATTTAAATTTAATTTGCCACTAAGACACCTGCATTTCGTTGTCAGAACAGAAACTAATGGGCTTAGTCATTCAAGCATGATGTGACTTAAACAACACACTTCTTTGCAAAAGTTTAATGAGCCACAGGGAAAGGAAATCTATAAACAATGACTATAGAGAAATAGTAAATCTATAAACTGAAAAAACAATAGTTTGCAATACTCTCAGTATTCAGGCTCCAATGTATACATCTTTAATGACAATATTAAAAATAATTGAATAATGTTAGACATTCCAATTAGTATCTCAACTATTGTTGTGCAATTTATTCTCATAACAAAGTGAGACAATAATGTTCCAAGTAAAAGATGAGTCATGTATGATACAATCTGTCACACTTCTAAAAGTTGCAATTACAAAGAAAACTTCGAAGTTGTAGTTGTATACCTTGTCTCAATTCATGAGAGCAAAAATTTAAAGTTACAAAACAGCATGTACGAGCACACATTTTAGCGAAAGCTCACTCCTTCGCCATTCACGACCTCACCAATACGGTATGCTGTATGAGCTCCATGTCCAAGTATTCTTTGGGATGCTTCCTGGCTCACAACTAGTACCATCCCAATACCCATGTTAAAAGTTCGTCTCATTTCAGCATCTTCTATTCTTCCAGCCTACACAAAAACAATAACCAGAATCAACAGAAATAACACATTAGGTATGAAAAACTTGTAACAGATTTGCAATAATTGGAGCAATTATTTACGTAACCAAGTGAAAATGTCAGTCGAAGGTATAAAACATTTCCTTGCAAAGTCGGTTAATTTACTTATGGCATTTAATAACAAGCCAGAAACAATCTTTTCACCTGTTGCAACCATTTGAATACAAGTGGGACTTCCCACGAACCCTCATAAATGGCAGCACCAAGGCCTTTCGGAAACACCCGAGGTATATTGTCTGTAAAACCACCACCAGTGATGTGGGCTATCCCTTTCACCCCTCCCTTGCTAATTATGTCCAGCACCTATTTGACCCAAGAAAAAGGTTTTAACGCTGGCCAGCACAACAACATGGGGCACAATAATGTAAATTAGAGGGTTGACAGAAGACCTGTTTTACGTATATAACAGTCGGGGCCATCAAAGCCTCGCCTAGTGTGCTGCTTCCTCCAGGAAGTTTGTCCGTTAGGGAAAGGCCACTCCGAGCTAAAACCCTGTAAAAATCATGGAAGTACATATCCTGAGGACTTCCATATATCAGTTACAAAAGGGCCCAGCAGAAGGCTATGGCAGCTAACATCCATTGAAACAGTAAATGAAGTATTTGGTGTTATCAACATATGTAACAACTAACAAAGCCTGTATAGACTTATAGAAATTCTAACCTTCTTACAAGAGAAAAGCCATTGGAATGCACCCCACTTGATGGTAGGCCAATGAGTACATCTCCAGTCACAATATTTTTCCCATCAATAACTGAATCCTTTTTCACAACACCCACAGCAAAACCACTGAGATCATACTCACCCTCTGCATAAAAATCCGGCATCTCTGCAGTCTAAAAGACATACATCTATTAAGCTTAACTAAAAGAAGTTGCGATGTAAGTAATTACAATCTTACATGAATATCAAAATAAATGAATATGTAAAGAGCTCAGGCTTGACCGTACATGTTAAGAAACCACTGATAGACATATTTCTGCTTTGGCCCATCATGTAATAGCAAGACAAATTCCACAACATTATAGATTAGTATATTTCCCAATTACGTAATTCCGTAAGTGCCCCATTGAAAAACATCTATCTAAACAAAGTTGACTACAAGCAAAATCAACAAACAAAATCAATGCCTTAAAAAGCACCTCTTTCTAGCTCCCTATATTAGATCATGAATCCAAGTAACACAAAACAAATCCAACATCCATTACTAAATAATAACTTCAGTTACATATTGCTACTCAACTAATATGCTGATTGAAAAAGAAAATGAAAATAAATTACCTCTCCTCCTAAAAGAGCGCAATCAGATTGTTGGCAGCCATCAACAATGCCTTTGATGACCTAAACAAGAAGAAAACAGACATAATCGAGTATCAACACCAATTCAACGGTCCACGCTCATAAATAACTGTACACAACCACCAGTACCTTTTCAGCAAGATCAACATCTAAGCGACTTGTAGCAAAATAATCCAGAAAAAACAACGGCTTTGCTCCTGAAGTAACAATGTCATTGACACTCATAGCAACCTAAATTGGAAATCCATCAGGAAGCTAATTCTACTTTCTAATATCAAAACAAATACCACACCATACAGTCCATTAAAATATTCATTACCAAATCAATGCCAATAGTATCATGGATTCCCGTTTCAAATGCCAACTTTAATTTCGTTCCCACACCATCCGTCCCAGCTACAAGGTATGAGTCACCTGTTCACAACAAATGTGTCAGCAAACTAATACAAGTATACAACCCAAACAACTAGAAATCATGGTAATAACAACTTTTTGTTTCTTTTTAATAACCTAAAAATCCCTCAAACTCACTTTACAAGCCCAAGTTCAAAACAAGGTCCCCGTCGAATCCGACAGTCTTCAATGAAACAAAAAATTGTACCTTACAACCCAATCAAGTATAATTCCGTTATATTCTCCATGTGTTTCATATTTTGAGGTGACCAACATCAATAATCTTAATAATATTTTCAATATATCCACTAATAATTTCATAAATTTAGACCCCAAATTATCAATCTTTAATTCCTTATCATATTTCTGGATATTTTCTATATTACCCACACTTTCATAAATTTAGACCCACGAAATCAATATTCACTTCCTCACTATATTTCTATTATTTTCGATACTTTATCAATATTTTTATAAATTTAGAGCCCAAGAAACCAGTATTCACTTCCTCGCTATGTTTCTAATATTTTCGATACTTTATCGGTATTTTGACAAATTTAGACCCCGAGAAACCAATATGCACCTCCTCACTACATTTCTAATATTTTCAATACTTTATTGATATTTTCATAAATTTAGACCCCGAGAAACCAATATTCACTTCCTTGCTATATCTCTAATATTGTCCATAATTTATCGATATATTCATAAATTTAGACCCCACGAAACCAATATTCACTCCATCGCTATATTTCTAATATTTTCCATACTTTATATATTTTCATAAATTATATCCCCAGAAACCAATATTCACTTCTTCGCAATATTTATAATATTTTCGATACTTTTATCAATATTTTCATAAATTTAGACCCTACGAAACCGATATAAATAAAGCAAAAAATTTAACAACAAAAAATTGTACCGAAAGGGAAAAGGCCCCCAAAGCCTCCAATCCCAGGAGCCATCTTCGCGATTCTACGAACAAGTTCTGACCCAGCATCTATGTCAACACCAGCATCCTTATACGTGAGTGCATCAGGGCTGCTTCCAGTAGAAGAAGCCATTGAAACGCTTCTGGGTTTTGTTATATCGGAGGTGGGTGTTGATAAAAGAGGAAACTTGCTACTTTGGAAGGGAATCTTGGTTGTGGTGGTGGTGGAGATGGGTTTGTTATGAGAGGAGGAGCGGATGGATGCGACCAAGCAACGTGAGAGGTCAGTGTTTGCTGCGATGCCACTGTTCATGATAACCACTGAATATGATTGCCGGAAGCCTGATTGTGAATTGCTGCGGAAACCGATGAAGTGGGTGTTTGGAGTCGTAAAGAGAGGTCGAGCGGCGGTGGCGGAGTAGGGTGTCAGCGGCGCCGGTGGGACCTGAGAGAGACTGAGAAACCAAGAGAGGGAGAGTATGTGTTGCTTTTTGGAGGGTTGCGGTTTTTGTATTTGTTTTTTGTTTTGCTCTTAATTGCATAAAACTCTCCTGTCGTTAGTGGTCTGAGGTTAACATTAACAGTTGACCGTTAAATTTAATTTAATGTCCAAATTACCCCTTCGATATCTCCAATTAATTACTTAATTTTTAAATAAAAGTAAGAAGTAAATACACGATGCCGCCCTGGGATAAGACTTTCTATAAACGAAAATATTTTATCATTTTTGTAATCTAAAAGCCTCAAATTAACAATTAAACTCTCTTAATTTAAACGTTTGACTTGAAAATATTATACAATAATAAAAATACACTCATATTTTAAAATTGAATGAGATTAACCAATTTACCAATGAGTAAAGGCAAAAAACTAATTTAAAAAATAATTACAAATTAAAAATAAATAATCTAGATTTATTGTTAATTATTTTTTATAAAAATTAAATTAAAATTCATCTAAATTCATCACTTAAATAAAATTCATAAAATCAATAATTTTTTAAATACGTCTATGTTTTATTAAATTTCATACAAATTTTAATTGAATACGTCTATATTTTAATAGATTTTATATAAATTTAAATTGAATATACATAAATTTCAATGAAGTTCATTTAAATCTAGATTGAATATCCCCTAACTTTTAAAATGTATTAAATTTTACTGAATTTAAATTGAATACAACCCTTTAAAAGTAGGGACAATTTTGAATTTTCATAAGGACTTAATTGTCAACTAGCTTAGACCGTTAACCACTAACTGCAGGGAGTTTTGTGCAATTAAAAGCACCAGTTTCATATGAATGCAATATCACGTAACATTAGGGCTTAGGCAATTTGTCCTTTTGTCTTTTAAATTTTATAGTTACCAGGTAAAACAGTTCGGGTCGGATCACATCATCTATACCGGGTTCGCTTGAAATCGAGATTCTATCTTTTTAAAAGAATATATTTCTTCTTTCTTTTTCTTAAAAATTATTTATATAAAAATGAATTAATTTCATGTATATTAAAACTTGATTTAATGATTTTTTTTTTTAATGAATTACTGAGAAACCTCTGGAAATATGTTTTATTACAAACGGAATGCACTTTTACGTTTTATAACAACGTCCTCCTCTGTAATAACGGTCAAATTAAGGTTGACCGTTTAAGATAACTTGAGTAAAGGTATGATGGTCATTCTGGGGGGTGTCAGCAAGGGGTTGTTTCAGTCGACCTATGATGTGATTTTTTTTTTCAATTTTAAATTTTAAACAAACAAACAAATAAAATAAAGAGAAAATAAAAGAAGTAAACCAAAAGTCATCTCTTACCGTACCCGCGAAGCAGCTTCCAGAGAGTTTCTCTCTCTAATGGATCCTCTCTCTCTCTGTAAAACACTCTAAACTACACTAAAGAAAATCACTCCTTGAAGCGTTACATGCAAGGAAAGTGGTTTGGTGGGTGTTGTTGTGGTGTTAACTAATCGTAGATAATTGTGTTCTGGCAGTAGAGGAGCGATTTGTTGGAAAGAAAGATAAATAGGTGAAAGTCGATTAGTTTTCTTTTTAAGTTTTTATGTTTGATAACTAAGAATGGTGTTATATGTATTTATTTGGTGTTATTGTGGTGTCACCAACTATAGAGGGTGTGTTTTGACAGTAAAAGTTTTGATTTTTCTCTCAAGTTTTTATGTTTGATAACTAAGAATGGTGTTGTATGTGTTTATTCGGTGTTGTTGTGGTGTTAACTGATCTAAAGGGTGTGTTTTGACAGTAAATGAGTGATCTTGCTGAAAAGGAACTCAAATAGGTAAAAGTTTTGATTTTTCTTTCAAGTTTTTATGTTTGATCACTGAGAATGGTGTATTATGTGTTTATTTGGTGTTGTTGTGGTGTTAACTGACCGTAGAGGACATGTTTTGACAGTAAAAGAGCGATCTTGCTAAAAAAGAATGCAAACAGGTAAAAATTTGTATTAATGCTTCTTGAGTTTTTAAGTTTGATAAGTGACAATGGTCTTGCATGTGTTTATTTAGCCTATATATCTTAGTTTTCTGTTATGTCTATAGTGTTTTTGAAATCTAGTTTTTTGTTTATCTACTGTGTAGATTTTGGGTTTTATATTCCTTTATTACGTGGAGCTTTTGTTGATATATTTTGTTGTGATGTAGCACTAGGTGTATTGCCGCTCATCAATTTCTAATGTTTGCAATTAAAATATTACATATCACATGCATAGGGTATTTTATTGATGAAAATGGACCATTTTATATAGTTTTCTACATTTGCAAACAATTCTTTGATTTCATTTGATCTTCTATCCTTTGTGGTATCCTTACATTTTAAGAATATTGAGGTTCAGTGAAATGATAAAAAGAAAAATAATTTCTTAATAACTATGCTGTTCATTTGATTTTGTTTTTCTTTTTTAAATTTTTATTCATGTTACACTTGAACTACACTTAGTAGTGAACCAATTATTGCATCTATTTGTTTATAATTTGTTTAATATGTTGTGTTGTAATATGTTTATATGTAGCATGATTGTTAATAATGGTCTGTTTATAATATTGTATGTGCACATAGGATGTTTGTATTCACTACAACTACTGAATTCAATGGTAAGGTTGAAAAACTGGAAGAATTTGTCCGTGACTTTATAAGCTTGCAGATGTTGTGGGATGAGTGTATGTTGATTAGGTATGGTTGTAAGTCTACTTTAGGGGAGAGGTTTACTACTCGGGTTATAGGGTTTAATGGGGAAGAAAGGGTAGTGAATAATGACGGGGAGTTACTAGATGTGTTGGATGAGTTTGGGAAAAGAAAGGTAAATAATATTCATTTTATAATAGACTTACTACCAATGCTTAACATACTCTCTGATGACCCCAATCCACTTGATAACGAGGCCCACCAGCCCTATGTAGATAATGAGCCTAACCCAACATTTAATGATGATGAAAGGGATCCTGACTATAGGGCTAGTGATAAGGAAATTAGTGAGAGTGGGTCTAGTGAGCGTGAGTCAACAAACAGTGGGGTGTATGACTCTGGTTTTGAGTCTATTGATGTGGGTAGAGATGCTCGGGAAGATGATGTGTCCCAGCATAGTGACGTGGGTAGGGATGTTAAAAATGATGGTTTTTCAGATGTTAATGAAGATGATGTTGCCCAGGAAGATGTGAGAGATTGCAGGAGTGATAGTGATCGAGACAGTGATCGTCCACGTAGATATAGGGGTACAGCCTTTCAAGTGGGTAAGGATGGGAAGATTAGGCTAGTAAAGGACTTACTGTTTAGGAACAGCACACACTTTAGAGATGTGTTGTTAGATTACTCGATTCAAGAGGGTTTCAAGTTGAAAAGAATAAAAAATGAGAAGAGAAGGATAACTTGTGGGTGTGAAGCTGCTGGGTGTCCTTGGAGAGTGCACGGTAACCCTACACCTGATAGGGTTACATATAGGTTGAAAACCTTGAATGATGTGCACACTTGTCAAGCAGTTAGGAGGAATAAAGATGCTACAGCTACATGGATTGGAAACAAGTACCAATCCATGATCAAAGCAAACCCAAACATTGCTATTTCAATCTTGCGTCAGTTAATGTTAAATAATTTTGGTCTACATGTGTCATCTTACACTCTCTATCGGGCTAAGAATTATGCACTTGACTTAGGGAATGAAGAATATAAGGAGAGTTATAATAAATTGTATAAGTATGGGAACATCATAAGGGAAAGGAACCCAGGGTCATATGCATTATTAAACTCCATTAGGTACTGTCCAGACCTTAATGTGCCTGCCCATTTTAATAGATTTTTCCTAAGTTTCAGTGCTAAAAAAAGAGGATACTTAGATGGGTGTAGACCCTTCATCAGGGTAGATGGTTGTCACCTTAAAGGGCCATATGGGGTGATTCTAATGTATGCAATTACATTAGATGTAAACAATAGATTGTATCCCTTAGCAGTAGGTGTGTGTGAGAAAGAAGATGGCCAAAGTTGGGGTTGGTTTATTGGGTTGCTACATGAATATGTTGGGCTCCATGAGAGAAGAACAGTCTGTTTTATGTCTGACAGACAAAAAGGGCTTGTGAGGGCTCTAAATGAGTGGTGGCCCACTCATATCGATAGGTTTTGTGCTAGACATGTATTGGAGAACATGATGAGCAAATATCAGATAGATTATTTGAGGGAAATGTTCTAGCCAACAGCCAAGAGTACAAACAAGCCTGATTTTTTATTGAAAATGGAAAAAATTAAAGAAGCATCTACAGAAGCCTATAATTACCTTATGAAGATACTATTAGAACAATGGGCAGTCCATGCCTTTGACCATGACACAAAAATAGACCATAACACTAATAACATAGTAGAGACATTTAATGCATGGTTGAATTCGGTTCGTGTTATGCCCATATTGAAGATGTTGGAAGCTATTAGGCAACATGTAATGAAACGTATCCAAGAGAGGTATGAGAGGTGTATGCAGTGGGAGGGGACCATACCTCCAACCATTATTAAAAAATTGCAAAAGATTGGGTAAAATGGTAGGAGTTTAGACTCGTTGCAGTGTGATAAATGGGCTTTTGAAGTGAGGGATGGTGATAGACAGTTCACTGTTAACCTTGAGAAGCTGCACTGTGATTGTGGGTTTTGGGCTGTGAGTGGGCTACCATGTCAGCATGCACTAGCATGCATTCATAAGAAAAGGCTTGAGATTGAACCATATGTAAGCCATTACATGAAGAAAGATGCATATATAAGGATATATTCCCACTTTATGCAACCCATTCCAGATGAGCACCTTTGGCTAGAGTTGGAATGTGCACCCATTCTGCCACCAAAAAAGATCAAAAAAGCTGGTAGACCAAAACTGTCAAGAAAGAGAGGAGAAATTGAAGGAAAGAAGATCCATAAATAATTAAAGTTTAGATATTTTATTTGTAAAGAGGTAGGCCATAATAGAAGGACCTGTCCAAACAAAGATGTTGCTCCTTCACCAAAAAAATCGAAAGTGGTAATTTATAGACTATTATTTTGTTAATTATTTTTTCATATTTACTATTTATTTACACTCAACTAACTTAATTCTTTTCTTTTTCTTTTTTAAATTGTAGTCTGCTAGCCCCTCTACAGCAACCAGAACACATAGTAAGAGATCAACCATCCAAGCCAACCTAAACTCTCAAGTAATTCCTAACCTTTAACCATTTTTTTTAATATATGCTAACAGTTCCAGTTGTTGTCTCAGCTTGGGAGCAGTTCAACTAAAGCAGCAATACGAGCCAAATCACAACATGCAAGAACCAACAACTTTAAAGTAAATTTAAAGATACACAGCAGTGCTAACCTGTTATTGAACACATATATACGAATCCATTTTTCTTCCTCAGGTCAGCAGCTCCTCAGAACAACCAGGTGTCAACAATGGAGAGCAAAGACAACATGCAAATGATCCCATATCAACCCAAACACAACCTACAAATGTCCCAAGAGCAATCCAAGTGCAGTTTTTGTCCCAACCACTCACCCTTAATGCACCATTGTCTTCTCAAGACACATAAGGTAAGTTAATATTTTTATACACTAGCATTTTTTTTAACTTGTTGGGTGATGACATTTTATTTATAATGAAATTTTTTATGTCTCAACAGGATGATGCTATTGTTGCAAGAAATTTGTATATTTTTGTAAATGGTGCAACAAACTTTTTTTGTGCAGTTTTTTGGATTACAGCAGAAAATGTCAATGGTTTTGTGCAGTTTTTAGGGTAACAACAATTGCTTTATAAGATGATAACCACATTCTTTGGGTTGTTGAAACACTAGTTTAAGATGTAACACCATTAACTGGTGTGAACTTATATATTTTGTCTATGGTGTATGAACATACACCACCAACTTCTGTCTATGGTGTATGAGCATACATCATATATTTGGGTGTATGAAAACATTTCAATCATTTACTTGGAACGACAGTTTAATGTTTATTTAATATGTCTTGTTTGCATTTTCATATTCAACATGACTTGATGTTTATTTAATAAAGATGCATGTATGGTTTATGAACATAGGTGTCATTTCATCTTTATTCAAAATGGATTGTTTGCATTTTCATATCCAGCTACGACATGGTACATTATTTTTTTTGTATTCAATAACATCACAAATAACATAGTTAAACCATTAAATAGCACATTGACAACAATTAGTAGATCTTCTCCTGTGTCATTTCTATCATATGGAATCTTTTTTCAAACACATGACTCATTGTTGCAATTCCATCATTTTCCATTGCGTTATCCACTCGGTGAATCCCTTATGAATATTGAGAATATTCATCTTTATTAGGAGCCTAAAAACAATAATAACTGTATCTACATGACTCACATGAGAATAATAATTTATTAGGAATTTTTTTTTTCAGATTCAGAAATCTTGACAATGTCACCATTAACTTCACAATTTAAGCTAGATAATCATTCCATATTAGCACAAATATGAAATTAAACAAAGAAATTCATAAGCAAGTGCAAAGAAATGGAAAAATTAAACAAAGAGAGTGTCGAGCAGGGTGGGTGTAAGCAGATAAACAAAAAATTGAAGAAACTAAGCTAAAAAATAGGGAAAAAAAAATTGTATATGATTGCAGCAAACCAATTGCCTTTATATAAGCCACTGCTTTGTTACCATTGCTTATAAGCTACGGTAACATCTTTTATTTATTTATTTATTTTAAAAAATTAACTTGATAATTTTTAAGAACATCTAAGGGTAATTTCGTCCAAAAAAAATTATACAAGAACACTGTCAGTTGTTGCTTCCCGCACGTCCCTTATTATTTTAAAATTTTTCTTCCATAAAAATTAGGGGTAAAGATGTCATTTTACCCAAAAATTGGTTTACAAGGGGCAATATTATCTTTTGGCAACATTTTGTCAGTCGTTAGTTAAGTCAAATAGTCAACCATGGTTTGACTATTAATATAAGGGAAGTCGTTGTTACAAAACGTAAAAATGGTTTCCATTTGTAATAAAGTGTATGTGCAGAGGGTTTTGTGCAATTTCCTCATTTTTTTTTAAATGTTTTAAAAATATTATTTTAATATTTTATTTTTTAATAACTTTTTAATCGAATTTAATTTAGTTTTAAATATTTATGATAATTTAGAATTGATTTTAAATGGTTTTTTTATTGAATTTTTTTTTTATACTGATCAATTTCAAACTGGATCAAATATAATTATTCCTTTTTGAAGAAGAAAATATAAATTTTAATCTAATATTATATCACACTAAATAGTAAATACATCGTAATACTGATTTAATTCAATTGCCTAACCACGAGCATATATGTTTATCTTTTGGACTTGATGAGGTTGTTGTTGTCACATGATGTTGGCTTTGTCGATATAGTTTAATTAGTTTATAATTGTCGGAGCAAAGTTTGTCTTGTGACAGAGGCTGATCCCTTCGTTAATCGATGAGCTTCGCTCATGTGCCCCAATTTGCTCGCAACATCACCGATAAAATAGAAAACCTAAGTTAGGGTGATCCGAAGATTGATTCCGGAAGTCTCCTCCAATGTTTATGATAGGACCTGACCCGACTCCTATCTTAGGTCTGGGAGGATCCTGTGAAAATTAGAATCTTCTTAAATCCTGTAAAATAATTATTGTAATTCTGGAAATGATTTTGATCAAAATACAAGTTGAACAAAACTAAATTCTTTAAATTTCTTATGCTGAAACTCATAAACTAAATATTTAAAATAATTTTCAAATATTTATAAAACTATTTTGGGAAGTATACTTACAAAATTTGGTAAATAATAATAATATATACAAATTTAGTTGTTTATCATCATGTCGCCTTTCTCGGGATATACAGTATTCTGCATAAACCTGCAATGGATACATGAGAAAATGGTTTTATAAAAGAATGAGTTTAATGCCCAGTAAGTGGATATAAATTTTTAAAAACATTTCTAAATAAAACAAATTATGTTTCTGGTAACTAAAAAACTACTTTTCATAAATCATATGAATTCGCATATGAAATAATAAAATTGAATTCGAATAAAATCTCGTAGTAAAATTGTAAACTTTTATATAAATTTTCTAAAATATTTCTAAATAATGCATAAAAATTATCATTGATAAAAATGAACAGTTTCAATGATTCACAGACAATTTTTTCTGGAAATAAAATTGAAAATAATTTCATATCAAAGTAAAACGGTAAACTTCTATATAAATTATCTTTATAATTTGAATAATATTAAATAGGTAAATCTGTAATTTGTGAAACCTTCCTGGATATCTCTTTTCGAAAATTTGATACTCTGTAAATATTCGTTCTTTATATATAAAATATAAAAATTCATAACCTATAAAAATTTTCTTTTAAAATGATTTTAGATTTGTACTTTACACCTAATTAGTACCCGGCAAGCTCTGTCATACGTGATAGAGATACTCAATACACACGTAAAGGGCGGGGGATAACAACTGGGGATGGGAGAACTCTATTATACATTGTGGAGATATTCAACATACATGCAGAGGGCAGGGAATAACTTATGTCATTCACATGCTAGGCGACTCAATGACTCTCTCTCAATCTCCAATGACTCATCTCTCTGACCTCTATACTAGCATATATTAGGTGATTTCTCTGGGTCTTACTCACGTGATACCGGCTCTGATCGTTAGAGGGAAGAGTGCATTTTTGTATTCTAAAAACATTTTTATTTTTCTTTCTTTTCTCAAAACTTTTTTTAAAAATATTTTTACAAGTAAAATTCCAAATACAATTTTTTGTAAAACTTTTCATATTAAAAATTTGGTTTCCAACAAAATCTTTTCCATGCATATGTATTTATCAAAATCATAGCTTTTCATACGATTTATAAAACATGCTATAAACTTTCATAAATCAATTAATTTATTCATAAACCATAAAAACATAATTTACTTTATTAGTTTATAAAAAATACCTTAGAAACCCAATACAAATTATAAAGTTCACAAATCATTCAATATACTTTAAAATTACCAAAATGCATAGTTTTTAATTTTCACAAATCATAAGGTATAATTTTAAAAATCACAAAACATAATCTTAAATCCATAAATTATAAAATATACTTTAAGATTTCAACATCAAATAATTAATTTATAAATCATATAACATAGTTTATTTTTTGAATTGTAAAAACATACTTTGAAAACCATATAATCAAAACTTACTTTGTTAAATTGTAAAAAATACTTTGAAAATCATATAATCCAAACTTACTTTATTAAATTATAAAAAATAATTTAGAAAATCCAATACATAATATAAGGTTCTCAAATCACCAAACATATTTTAAAATTACCAAAAACATGGTTTCTAATATAAGGTATGCTTAAATATCATAAAACATAATCTTAAATACAATGTATACTTTAAGTTTTTTTTTTTTTTAAAAAAATCCATACTTTATAAATCACAAATCATATTATAAAATTTATAAAACATAATCTAAAGTCTATTAAAAGCATAATCTAAAGTTTATAAAAACATAATATAAAATTCATAGGTTCTAGTATACTTTAAAACTTCAAAACATACTCTAAAATTCATACTTCCTTTAACATGTATTTTAATCATAATCTATCTTTTTCAATTCACGAAGCAACCTTCAAATTCTCAAAACACATTTCAAAAGTATTACAACATACTTCAAAATTCATAAATCACAAAATATATTTAAATCTCAAAACTAAATAAAGTTGAAACATAACAAAAACACTTTCATAAATCAAGTTAAGAGAAAATATCCACTCATTAGGTTACTCCCAAGTCCTATGAAAATCCTCTTGCACTTATCTTCTCTTTGGAATATTTTTCACCTAAAACAAAATCAAGAATTTATTTCGGATCTACAAAAACTAATAAACTAAGGAAATTGATTCTAAATTAGAACTTTGCTTACCACCACCAATTATTCTCCAAACTCCCATGATGTTCTTCACCTCTTCTTATTTCTCCTTCTTTCTTTTTTCTCCCTTTCCCTTGATTTTTCTTTCTTCTTTTGGAGAGATGTGTTCGGCCAAGAAGGAAAAATTTGGAGGGGTGTGTTCGGCCAAGAAGGAAAAATTTTGATAGAGTCTCTTTTTGTCACATAAAATCACACACACACACACACTCATATACATATATATACCATTTAACCACCTTTTCCACCACTCACTTTTTCATCTAATTAAAATCTAACCAAATGTCATTTTGTATTTTCAATCTTGCCCCTTTCCATAACATTTTATTTCCATTTTTATCTTTTCTAGAGATTTTTTTCCTTTGCATTTTCAATCTTGCCCATTTCATAACATTTCATTTTCATTCTTGTTCTTTCTAGATATTTCTTTCTTTTTCCATTAATTACCTTTCAAAAATTCCATAATTTCTCCTCTTATGTGGTGAATAATTTTACCCCATTTACATACTCATTCTTTACAATTTTACCCCTCTCACATCCTTCCTTTTTTATGTTTGACCTTAGGTGAATGTATTTAAAAAAATAATTGGATGTGTTTAGAAAAGAAATTGGGTCATACTAGTATAACTTCTAATTGGGCTCACTTGAATTATTTTCTTTTTTGGGCTCTTTAATATAAAATTCTGATTGAACCCCTTGAGAATTTTTGTTTGAACCCCACATAAACTTCTTTCAGATATATATATATAACCTATTGGACAGGTTCGAATTCGGAGTGTTAAAGTGTAAGGCAAGAAACTCTCTCTCTAAGTAAATTTCTCTTACTAAAAAGTATGGTAAAAATCTAATGATGAAAAAAGTAAAGAAGAATTTACCTTTCATTAGAAAACAACACTTGCGTTTCAGATGTCATAATGCAGGTGAAGTTTTCCCACGTATCTACTTGTCCTGTGCTTCTGTTGATAGTTTTAATCTGTATGTTGGACGTGTGTCCCTGTGTTATTAGCTCTTATGCATCGAGCCCGTCGTCCGGAGGGCTTTCTACTGAGCCTCTCTATCTGTGACCCGGAGGTTTATGCGAATTTCTGTCCCATTTTCCGACATTCACGTGTTCATTTGAGATTGGTGCCATTCTACACCTCACAATAATCAACTTGTTTAATTTCATATGTTTAAACTAAACTTTGATAGAGGTTTAGTGGATGCCAGAAAGTAATACTGGTTTAAAACTTTTTTATGAATTATATTCAACTAAAACGGAAGTGATAATCATTTATAATGAAAAAGATTATATAATACCATTCAATATGGTCTAATGTTAAATGACTTCTCAAAAAAATATTCAGTGAAAAGAGTCGGAAAAGAGATTATATAAATATGAAATAAATCACACACTTTATTTTGTTTTCCTAGTTTGATCATTTTATCTGTAAGATGTTTCTATTGAAATTTTGCTGCATCGTCTCCACCCAACTTTTGTCGAGAAATTTAACACATGGTTTTCACAAATTTGATACACACCCCTTGTCTTGTTGTCGGGGTCCTTGATGCGTAAGTTGGCATGCTTACTGTGATATTAATTCTGTTTTGATTAAATATTAAATTCTTCAAGTTATAACCTCCAATACAAATTGAACATTTCTTAGTTTGCTAATGATATGTTGCCACAGGATGCAGCAACAGATTCTCGTTTAAGAAGTTTGATACTTCTCAAGGTAACAACGGAACAGATGGATAAACATTCTAGTATCCCAGCATTGTTATTTCCTCCTCTCAAATAGATTCTTAATTTATTAACCAATACAATCCAATCTTGTCAATATCAATAGCTGGCCTCGCTTGGACATTATCACATTAAACCGAATTAATACTTTGGAAAAAAAAAAAAAAATCAAACAAAATGAAAAAAGCCAACTATCTGGATATTATCGTCAAAAAAGCGAATTAATACATTGAAAAAACTAGGAAGAAATTAAACACAGTGAAAAAGGTCAACTATCTCAATGTTATAATGTGTCAAAAACTAGTTATAGTCTGTTGGAATTCTAGAATCAATTAATTACTGACAAAAAGTTGATTAACAAGAACAGTGAGCATATACTGAAAGATCACATACAAACACTTGATGACATCCATTAAACCCACATCAAATTCAGTTCAAACATTCATGGTACCCATTAAGTTATAATTTTGAGTGAACAGAATTAAAAATAATGAAAAAATATATATATACTCATAAAATATTGAGGCTGTAAAGTTTGGCGCTTTTTGGTGCTTATAAACGGATTGAATTCGATGTCAATAAACTGTTCAATAATTTTCGATCATTATTGCTTATATATTGTCTATGTTTTGCTGCAAAATGACTTATCAATTATTAGCGGTTATAGACAAACATCTTAAATTTAAGATATCATTGTCTTTTCAAAATGGAACACGGGCAGCCAATTTCTCTGATATATGAATGAATGGTTCCTGCTGAAAATTTGTAACATAAAAAACATACAAAGATAATGGTCGAGAAATATAATAAGAAAAGTTATTTCATTGAATCAACATAGATCTCCTACATTAATAAAAAATAAACCATTATTCAAGCCTAAGATATTAATTCTAAAACTCACTCCTAAAAAAAAAAGAAACAATGCATACTATGATTTAGAATATGAATGAATACTATCAATTAGATAATCAAGGCTTTTTAGGGGCTGAAATGGGTGGGTGTGGGAACCAAAATCCACCTTTGCGACCCCAACCACCCCATTTTGGCCATTTTGGGGCTGAAATGGGTGGGCATGGGAACCAATGTCTACCCCAACCACCCCATTCTCTATTACCCAAACCACCCCAATATCCTCCTCTGCGGCCCCAATATCCACCCCAAAGCCATGCTGGTTCAAGTTCACTATTAGCTTCTTCGGTAGCTTGAGTTGCTTGAGTTGTTGAACAAAGAATGAGAAAAAAGACGGCTAGCAATACACACTTCATAATCATTCTTGCCATTTGAAACTTCACTTTTTTTTTTTTTTTGCTAAATTTTCGTGATCATTTTGATGTAATGTGACAACATTATATACAGCCTAAGAGATAAGGCTATTAGTTGATTAATTTTCATTTATTCTATTTAATAAAACTCTCTTATCTTATGAGATGAGATCTTTATCTTCAGATAAAAACTACGAGATAAATTCTCTATCTCCACATAAATTTATCTAATTTTATGGTTTAAACTTTAACTTTGAAGTTTATTTTTTCTTATTCTTAAAAAAAAAAAAAAAAAAAAAAAAGATTAAACTAAGAAAATCCGGAAATTCTTGGACCACATGAGTTATAGTACCAGACAAAAAAATGTGAAAAATTGATTCAATTTAAAAATCCTTACGTTTTTCATTTGTTGATCGTGGAAGTAGTATTAAAGACTTTATATTATTATTGTGATTATTTTTCAAATCCATTTGAATCATATTGGATAAAGTTCTTGACTTTGTCATGATTGATATGGGTTAGATTTTGTTTTTATTAATTTAGAGATACAATGAGATCGATAATTCACTAATTACTTCGAATTTGGAAGAGAAACAATAAAATTATATTGCTATTAAAGGTTTCATTTGTCCTTTAAGAACCCAAACACCAAACATAATTACATTTTTTTTTTTTTATAGAGAAAGATTAGAAAAAGTTGCATGCAGCAGTTTAATGACTGTTTAGATTCACAAGTTACCTTAGGTTCCACTTATCTTTCCAATTGTGCCATGAAAATTATCAGCTTCATTTTTTTTTTTTAAACTCATGAAAATTATCATTTTGAATCAACAAAATTGAAAGTATTGGAAAAATAAAAGCTATGTTAATGGCCCCTAAATCTAGTCCGTGATATTTCTGCATTGCATGTGTTGACTATTGAGTTAGTACATTTTTTGTGTTTATAATCGGATTAACTTTAATTATACTAAGATTGGATGATAGTTTTTTATCCTCATGTCAGTCAGCAATCTTATTTTATTAGATATACTCATAAAACTCTACTTCTTATCGCTTACACTTGAAATAAGATTAACATTAACATTTTCATAAACAAAAGTCATCAAAACAATATTTCGAATTTGAAGTACGGGGTTTAAGGTGTGGGCCATTATGGGCTTGAGCCCAAAATACAATATACACATCCACTACGGGGTCGTTTGTTTTTTTATCTGAAGACTGAACAGTGCTGCTGAAGACTGAAAGCTGAATAGTGACTGAAATCTGAAATCTGATTGACATGTTTGTTTTTTCTTTTCTTACCTCTGAATATATAATAATCTTGTTTGTTTTTTAAAGTTAAAATTATCTGATTACTAGTAATTTGACATTTATATCCTTTTACTATTAGTTGTTGTATAATTTTATTTAATATGATACAAACAATTGTAATAAATTATTTAACAAATATTAAAACACTTATATATATAATATTTTTATTCATAATTAAAATAAGATTAATTATTATAGTAGAATCAATTAAGTTTATATATTCAAATAAAAATAAACAAAATAATCTTAAATTGAATTACTATTATAACAAAAGTTGAAATTGTTACTTATATATATAGTATTTTTATTCATAATTAAAATAAGATTAATTAAAATAGTATAGTCAATTAAATTTATATATTCAAATAAAACTAAATAAAATGGTTTTAAATTAAATTACTATTACAACGAAAATTGAAATTGTAAAGTAATATATATTTTCTGATATAATTAAATAAAAATAATCAAACACTCAAACAAATTGATTTGTAATTTGATCTCTGAATTGTTGCATAAACATTTTATCAATAAAGATTCTTACCAGAATTTAATTAGAAAAATATAGTAATCCAGCTATAAAAAAAATATATAATGTTGAGATGTTTAGGGTTTTTATTTTTCAATCTTGTTTATTAAAGTATTAAAAGAAATTTTTATAATATAAAAGTAAAACAAACTTGGAAACATATTATTTTAGGGAGGATAAACTTGGAATAATATATTTATAAATCATTAAGTGATTTTGTATTAAGTGAAAAGTCAAAAAATATTACTTAATTTTTTAAGTGGTTTTTGGATAGTTTTAAGTGGTTTGACTACTTAAAAAAACAAACAAAAATCTCTTAATTAACCAAATTCAGCACCATTAAGTGTTAAGTGCAAAAAACAAACAACCCCTACATCTAGCAGATTGAATCGAAAAACCCCTTCTTTAAAAGTTGGGGTGAGTATATTCAATCCAATATGACAAAGCTAACTCAATCCGACTATTTTTATTGAGTTGGGTTAAATTAAATCTTCGAAAAGCTGAGATGAGTTGAGTTAAAAATTAAATTTGATTGTGTTTGATTGAAATTTTTCAATCCAACCCAATTCGATTCGACAAACGTCTATATCTAATTATAAATTCAAAATTTTCTCTTCCCTATATAAAAATACTTGCTTACTGTGATGCTAATGTTAATTCTGTTTTGATTAAATATTAAATTCTTCAAGTTATATCCTCCTGTACAAATTGAACATTTCTTAGTTTGCTAATGATACGTTACCACAAGATGCAGCAACAGATTCTTGTTTAAGAAGTTTGATACTTTCCAAGTTAACAACAGAACGGATGGATAAACATTCTAGTATCCCAGCTTTGTTGTTTCCTCCTCTCAAATAGATTCTTAATTTATTAACCAATACAATCCAATCTTGTCAATATCAGTAGCTGGCCTCGCTTGGACATTATCATATTAAACCGAATTAATACTTTGGGAAAAACTAGGAAGAAATTAAACAAAATGTAAAAAGCCATCTATCTGTATATTATCATAAAAAAGGCGAACTAATTCTTTGAAAAAACTAGGAAGAAATTTAACACAATGAAAAAAGTTAACATGTCACTGTTATAATATGTCGAAAATTAGTTATAGTCTGTTGGAATTCTAGAATCAATTAATTACTGACAAGAAGTTGATTAACAAGAACGTGAGCATAAAACACTTGATGACATCCATTAAACCCACATTAAATTCAGTTCAAAGACTCCATAATACCCATTAAGTTATAATTTTGAGTAAACAGAATTAAAAATAACGAAAACAAAAATATATATTCATAAAATATTGAGGCTGTAAAGTTTGGTGCTTTTTGGTGCTAGGATTGAATTCAATGTGAATAAACTATATAATAATTTTCGATCATTATTGTTTATATATTGTATATGTTTTTCTGCAAAATGACTTATCAATTATTAGTGGGTATAGACAAACATCTTAAATTCAACATATTATTGTGTTTTCAAAGTGGCACGTAGGAGGCCAATTTCTCTGCGAGATGATATATGAATGAATAGTTTCTGCTGAAAGTTTGTAACATAAAAGCATACAAAGATAATAGTCGGGAAATACAATAAGAAACGTTTATTTTATTGAATCAACAAAGATCTCCTAAAATAAAAAAATAAACCATTATTAAAGCCTAACCAACAAGATATTAATTCTAAAATTCGCTCCTGAAAAAAAAATAATATTACTGACATGCTATAATTTAGAAGGTGATGCAATACTATTGATTAGATAATTAGGGCTTTTTTGGGGCTGAAATGGGTGGGTGTGGGAACCAAAACCCACCTTTGCGACCCCAACTACCCCATTTGGGCCATTTTGGAGCAGAAAGGGGTGGGCATGGGAACCAATGTCTACCCCATCCACCCCATCCTCTATTACCAAGACCACCCCAATAACCGCCTCTACGGCCCCAATATCCACCAAAAAGCCATGCTGGTTCAACTTCACTATTAGCTTCTTCAACAGCTTCGGTTGCTTGAGTTGTTAAACAAAGAATGAGAAAGAAGATGGCTAGCACTACACACCTCATAATCATTCTTGCCATCAGAAACTTTACTTTTTGCTAAATTCCTGTGATCATTTTCATGTACTGTGGGAAGATTATATATAGCCTAACAGATAAGGTTATAAGTTGATTAATTTTCATTAATTCTATTTAATAAAACTCTCTTATCTTATGAGATGAGGTCTATCTTCACATAAAAATTATGAGATGAAGTCTCTATTTCCACATAAAAATTATCTGATTTTATGGTTTAAACTTTAACTTTGAAGTTTATTTTCCCTTATTCTTAAAAAAAATTAAATTAAATTAAACTAAGTAAAATGCAGAAATTCTTGGACCACATGCGGTAATGTCGAACAAAAAATATGAAAACTTGATTCAAAATAAAAATCTTTATGTAAGTAATCAGTTAAAATTTCGTTTGCTGAATGTGGTAGTAGTATTAAAGACTTTATATTATTATTGTGATTATTTTTCAAATCCATTGAAATCAAATTGCATAAAATTCTTGATTTTGTCATAATTGATATGGGTTAGGTTTTGTTTTTATTAATTTAGAGATACAATGAGTATGAGTTTGATAATTCACTAATTACGAAGAGAAACAACAAAATTATATTGTTATTAAAGGTTTCATTAGTCCTTTAAGAAAAACATAATTACAATTTATATATATATATAGAGAGAGAGAGAGAGAGAGAAAGATTAGAAAAAGTGACGTGCAGTAGTTTCATGACTTTTTAGATTCACAAATTACTTCAGGTTCCACTTATCTTTCCAATCGTACCGTGAAAATTATCATTTTCTTTCTTTCTTTTTTGTTTTTTTTTTAAATAAAATACTCATGAAAATTATCTTCTTTTTTTTTTTTGAAACTCATGAAAATTATCATTTTGAATCAACAAAATTGAAAATATTGGAAAAATAAAAGTTATGTTAATGGCCTCTAAATCCAGTCCCTGATTTCCTGTAGTGTATGTGTATTGACTTTTGAGGTAGTACACTTTTTGTGTTTATAATCGGATTAACTTTAATTACACTAATTTTGGATTATAGTATTTTATCCTCATGTCAGTGATCAATCCAATTTTATTAGATATACTCATAAAACTCTACCTCTTATCACTTATCACTTGAAATAAGATTAACATTAACATTTTCATAAATAAAACTCATGAAAACAACATTTCGAATTTGAAGCACGGGCTTTGGGTGCAGGCCGTTTTGGGCTTCAGCCCAAAATGGAATACCCATCCTCTTCATCTTGTGGATTGAAACTAAGAAACCCTTCTCTAAAAGTTGGGATGGACGTATCCAGCCCAATCCGATAAATCCAACCCAATTTGTGCATTTTTATTGGATTGTGTTAGGTTAAATATTCAAAAAGTTACGATGAGTTGGATTGAAAATTAAATTGAATTTAATTTAATTGAAAATCTTTCAACTCAACCCGACAAATATCCATCTTTAGTTATAAATTCAAGATTTTCTCTTTCCTCTATAATAATACTTGCTAGGGATGAGGATCGTGGATAACCTTTGTGGTAGATTAAATATTTTATTTGTAATTATTAAATATTTATCTATACTCATTTTATTTGTAATTAAATTACTAGGAATATGAAAGTTACTAAATTTATGATGGATTAAATCCAACCCTCGATTGGTCTTGTGCTAGGTTAAAAAATTTATTGGGCTGAGAGATTTTCTATCCAATCCGAATCCGAAAACACCCGCCCGTATCCAAAAGTCATCAAAACTATTTTTCAAATTGACGTATGGGTTTTGGGTATGGGCCATTTTGGGCTTGAGCCCCAAATACAAAACCCAACCGCTACTACATCTTCACCATTGAATCTGAAAAAACCCCTCCTCGTCGTCTCCAACCAGCAAAACCACCACCATGGCTCTCTGCCCTCAAAAGCTCTCCAACATCGCTTCTCTCTGCGTCAACTTCTGCAGGAGACAAATGAGCGGTAGAGTCACAGAGAACCGAAACATAGAAGACCACAAGCGCAGGTTGCTAGCAGCCAAGTTCGAAGTGAAGCGAAAGCTCTACAAGGCACTCCACAGAGACGTTGATCTGCCCATCGAATTGCGCGAAAAGTACCTGTCGAATCTATCCCGGTTGCCACGCAACAGCTCCTTCACTCGAGTGAGGAATCGTTGCATTTTCACGGGTCGCTCTCGTGCCGTCTATGAAAAGTTTCGGATGTCTCGTATTGTTTTTCGGTCCTTGGCTTCTCAAGGTATGTTGATGGGCATCAAGAAGGCGTCTTGGTAGTAGTCTTGGGTATTTTTTTATGCTTTGAAATGACACAATGAAATAATGTTGGATGGGTTTTGTTTGTTTGTTCTATTTAACAAGTTTTTGCGTACATGAAGAACTTTGATTGAAATTTGGATATGTGGTGTGTTTTGAGATATTGATGTTTCGAGTGTTTTTTAACTGATTGAGAGCTCTTCAGGATGACAACCAAACAATACACAATACACCTAAAAGAGCAGGAAAATAGCTCATTTAGTCCGTAGGCAAGCTGTACCAAACATACATCATAGTTTTTAAATATGGTTATAGGTTTTGTTACCTTAGTGGTTTGAATAAGGTTATCCAATAAGAATCTTTAAAAATTATCATTGGATTGATCGTAAGATTCTTCAATAATCACCCTTATAATTAATTCAAAGGTTATTAGTGAAAAGACTGATTTGGATAACCTCATCAAAATCAGTAAGTTAGCAAAACTCATTATTATAACTTATAAGTTATAAGAGATATAATAAGTGAGGAACAAAGAAATGGGTTGTTCAAATTTATGAAAGAGGAAGAGTTATGTTTTTATGCATATATTGATTTGTATGTTTAGAGAATATAAATGGAGAATGGAAATGTAAGCAATGGCTGTGCTTGTGTACATCCCATACAAATTATTGATGGGATTCAAGTCTGACTATATCTATTTACCAGCATGGATGAGGAGTTTTGATGTGAAAGGAGGAGTATTCTAGAGTAGACATCTAATATCTTATAATGTTATGGAAGTATATTATCCGTTATATTTAATATTATCTCAATAGGTCATAGATGACCCTTACCATGCTGGTTGTAGTTAATTTTATATATCAAATGAAAAAAGAAATGGGTTGTTCTGTATTCTTTCAATTTTATGAAAGAAGGGTTATATTTTTCTATGTATATTTTCATATTTATGTTTAGAGAATATAATCTAGAGAATGAAAATGTAAGCAATGGTCAATATATGAATGAAATTGGTTGTAGTTAATTTTATATCATTGGAGTGGATATATCACTATGCATAAAATATCCAATGAAAAAATATAATCCATTTTATCTCTATCCCATTTTAATTTCATCTAACTCTTGTTGTGATTCGTAAAATAGACTGCTCTATGTTTCTTGATGTTATGAAGTGCTTGAGCTTAGCGCATCTCCATTATTATTTAGACTCTAGATGGTGTCTATTTAACATCATATCTGGATGCAACCATTCTTCTGTTGTTTTGACTGCTCAAATCAAAGTGGCTGCAGGCTTTCTGTTTAAATGTTGTCCTAATTTGATTCGACAATCATCACTTAGTGCTAGTTTTAGAATGGTCATATTAGTTGTGTTTTTAGTCTCTTCGTGGGGGTTCCCGTCTTTCAATTTCAGGAGACAGACCAGCCATGTTCAGTTCATAATATCTTTTCCTCTGGGGAGTTAGTTGAATATGCATCTTGTTGGGAGATATCAGTATAAGGTGTTCCTGAATTTGGAGCATTATTTTGTGCTTGCATTGAGTAGTAGCTCATTTCAGATATTGTTCCACAGTGATCAAATACAGTTGACTTGTACTGGCTATTGTGTACTGCCCGGTTCATGATATATGTTTTCTTTATCAGGCACAAAGAGATTGCTGGCGATAGTTTTAGGTGGGGATATCTTAGTAGAAGAACAAACTAGGTTCTTTCAAACTCAGTCTTCGAATTCACCATCACTTCTAAAGGAAAACTTGATTGTTTCTGTCAATAATGGGAGCTAGAGATGGAGTATAAAAGTTCTTTCTTTATGCAGCTTCTTATCTCTAACCCCTTGCCGGCAAATGTCTACCCCACAAGTAGGCATTAGAGACTTGCAACTGTCAGTTTGGCAACAATGTATGTGTTTCTTCATGCATGATAACTTATAGAAAAAATATACACCATACACTATAAGTATCTGAATAGGATTTGAGTTTGCGTGTGATTAGCAACACCTGTTTAACAAAAGAATTGTAGAAGAGGTTATTCATGGTAGAAATGTTTCAAATTCGAGAAAGCTTTCATGTGATGACTATTGAGTTTAATTACTATATGCTTGACCTGGAATATATAAGCAAGAATGTGATGAACATGACTTTTAAAAGAAAAGGTGTTTGGGCCTACTATTGCGACCATTAAGTATATAGATAATCCAAATATTTATTTTTATAAATGGAAATCACAATACAGGCAGAAAACTTTTTTATGTTTTGGTAAATGGATATGGTGGTATGAGCCGACTACTTCAAAAATTGGTAGGCAGTCATGTTGAAATTGAATGATAACAAAAACATTAGTTTGGCAGGGAGTAGGTTGAATTATGACAAAAACATCTATTTGTATGAGTGTAAAGTATTTATATTACTCGTCACTTTTAGTAAGATGCAAATATATCTTCCAAAAATCTAAAAGATAAAACTAAACACTTAAAAAAGATGATAACACTTTGAAAAAATTGAAATTGAAAATTTGACACCTCAAGAAAATGAAGAAACTTACTAAGTAATTAGAACTAAAATCGTATGCAGAACTTCCTCCATAATGATCTTCGAGGCAGAAAAAAATCATTCCTATTTTTATTTTTCGTTAGATAGAATATTTTTATTTAAAAAGTAGTTAATTTTATAAATTATTATGTGAAATTTTAAAATATTAATTTCTTTTTCCATAAATTGAAGTTTAAAAACATTTCAATAATTTTCAAAAATTTGAAAATAAAAAGAATGAGAGAGTCGTAGAAGGGTTTTTTTTTTTTTTTTTTAAATGATCATTTTTTTAGGTCAAAGTTGAATACTAATTTTTTTATAAAAATAACTATTTTTTAACGAAAATACATTTGGTAAAAATATAAAATCTGAAGAAAATGTTATTTTTCAACTTCAGTATAAAAAAATGTTATTGCCATAGTTTTCTTGTAGTAAAAACGACCATAAGGTTTGATTATATTTTAAAAATCACCCTCTAGTTTATTATTTGAATTAACTTCCCTATCGTATACCAATTCTATCTTGTACATTTAAAGCTTAATTGGATACTCCTACTTATGTGCCAAAAACTCCTTCACAAGGAGGTTTTAAACTAAATTAAAATAAAAAATATATATATTTTGACCTACTAACACTAGATCAAATTATTAACGGGACCTATAAATATAGTCCTCTTAACGAGTAATCCGAAATATTATTCTTAAAATCAGGAGAGGTCAACCTATAATTTAGTGAAAAAATTTATCACATTTTATTGCCCTAATGAATTTCAAATCTTGCCCTTACTAGATAAGCAAGGCCAAATAGAGTTGCCGCTAGTGCGACAACTCTCCAAACTCAAAATGATTCTTATTTTAAAACATATTTCAAAGGCTTAAATAATAATTACACTTTGCCCATTCTGGTGACAGTCATGTACATCAAAAATAGTGAATTGCTAAACAAAGTAAACTTGAATATTGCCATGTTTTCAACAATCATAGTATTTTAAAAACTAAAAATTTTATCAAATATTCAATTACTTAATTACAAAAGTAATTACTCTCTTTGAAATACAACTAAGAATAAATATTTTGAAAGCTACAACAACCTCAATCTTAAAAACTCTGATAGAATAACTTTTTATATTCATCCAGCTCACTAAGAAAATTATATGGAATTGTCATCATCACCCTTAGAATATGCAATCAAAATTCCTTGATCATTGGATTAACATTAGATCTCTGAATTGATCCATATGAAGGTCAACTCAACTTCAAAGTAAAATCATGTTTCTAAGCAATATCCAGTTTGAATGTTTGATCTTAGAGCTATATCTATAACAAGTCCAATCTGAAATCAAAATTATCTCAGAATTATCATCTAGAGTAATTCTTTTAACACTTCATGCCCCAAAGGCATGCCTTCTGTTCTGGAAAACTAATCAATTGGTAGGAGATATAAAACAAGTGATGAGCCAACGGCAATTGAAGGACCCGTCTGTTTTTTCAGCTCTTAAACCCCCTTGGTCTTGCCAGAGTTGACATAAGTTACAAAAAGTATGCAAGCGAATCTATCTTCTTCGAACAGCTGTATTCGGTCCACGTTGGATTGCCGCTGCTGGCTGATGCACTTGACCCCCTGGCTGACCATTAGCCTGCTCCTCAGGCATATTCATCGTTTGAGTTATAGCATTCATGACTATGAGCCCGAGAGGAATCAGGTACATCCACTGAAAAAGTGATAGAAAGAAAATCAGCATTCAAAGCTTCAGGTAACTTTGGTGAAGGGCTTGGTTGCTTTGATTTGGTCATTCACAAGAAACCAAGTCAAAACAATGACATCGAATGAGAAAACATGTAACACTGAAATAAACCTACCAGAGTTTGTTCTGAGTCATCATTCAATAAGAAAATGAATACCAATTATTCACTCTCTTATATAAAATATGTTAAAGATAACGCATATAAGTCAGAGAAGTTGGAAATATTAAAAAGATAAAAGAGAGAATATGACAATACAAACCACAACCCAAAAATCTTTTGGGTTGTTAAAGTAATCCAATAATCTATCAACCAAGTCTCAAAACATAGGAATTCAACAAAAATTTCAAAATTCTAATCAAATATAGAATAATAAATATCTGAACAATAATAATTAAAACAGTTCGCTTCATGTATCGTGGGTTATTATGGATATGAAATTAAAAATGAAGGTGATGTCATTAATTATCAAGTTTGAGAACAATGCACCCCAAAATACAAATAAAATAACCCGTGGATGTTCCCAAAAAAAAAAATGTGATCAAGTCTTCGAATACTCACATATTTAGCCCAGAAAGATCTTTCTGGTGGTGTTACAACTTCACCCTCTCCATTCTCTCCAAGTATATCTTCAGCAAATATTGGAGCTCTGCATGAAAGAAGTACAGCATGTAAAAATCACAAAACAAAAGCATATATGCATGCACATGCACAGCTCTTTCTTCTTCAGTTCATCCCTAACTTTTATTAACAAATATCAGTTCCATCTAAATTGCCTTTGTTAGAGTCTCAGTAACCTTAAAGTCTTGACAATCTTGAAAAGTTTATAAAACTGCCAAGACTTTGACAAAGGCAATCACAACGGAGCTGATTTTAACAAAATCATGATAATCTTGATAGGATTAGTTTCAAATGCATACTTGACTAGGGATGTGCATGTGTATATTTTCTTCATCTCAAGGTTGTCAATTAAAATGCTCCTGAGATATCAACTGATGTTGAAGCGACAAGTTTTCTTACGTTCTTTTAGGAATGAATTAAATCATGGCACACCATAAATATAGCTTAAAATGCGAACTGCAAGACCATGCAACTAGTACCTTGGTGCTTGTTCACTGTTCTTCAGAACTGTGTGTGAGTTGAAAGACCACTTTGCAGGCTGAAATATAAACAGAAACCAGGTAGACTGTTAACTAGTGAAACTGAAAGTCTTCAACAAGCAAATCCAATTGTGCATAGTCTGAAACACAAAATTTTGGGAATACCTGATTTTATAATCTAATACACATGGGTTACCCACATTACTTGAACAGTAAAGTACAACAACGGTAAGACCTGTTGGCAATACAGCTAAAGGTCATGCCAATATACAGGATCTAACCACACATTAAGATCGGAAGGGCTCTGTGAACTTCTTCCGTTTGACATTGGAAACCAGCAAGCTAAACCTCAGCATATGCTTAAGGTGAGGCCATGAAATAAAGATTTACAATAACCTCAAGCATGAAATGCCTCAGACCATATTACAAAATGGCCATCACAAAGTCAACTTGACCATATTACAGAATGGCCATCACAAAGCATGGAAGATGACTGTCCCCAAACATATGCCACAGTCTAAGAAGATCATCCTTCCATGGCATAATCTGTTAGCAGAACCCCACGGAGCCCACTTAGTGTGTTGTCATATTTTGTAAGCAGAACACCATTAAGCCCCTATAACTTTGTCCTTCAATCATCTTCCTTCTACTGGAAATGTAGGTCATTCACTCAATTCTGCATATTTTAGAGTTTCATCTTACACAAGTCTTTAACTTAATAGGACGCTACAAACATACTCAGAGAGACCTTGTGAAACAGCTACTCAATAATCACAGTTAATCTATTAGAAACTGAATTTTTGAACATTTAAGTCAATTGATCTAACATGACAATCAAAATTAACATATCCATCCTATGATATATATATATATATATATATATAATTTAGCGTAGGAGATTTTCCTTAAATGAGCTTACTGAAAGACCCTCAACAGATGACCTTTTACTAGTGTATATCTTGCACTTCATTTCATCTGTTGGATAACATTATTACAGTGGCCAGAGAATTAGTTGATGCAAACCAACACATCAAGTGCTTTGAGCAAGGCTGTGTAGCATATGGAGCTAGGTACAGAATGTGTTAGTATGATTATGTCTTCATTTTAAGTATATTTTATTCAAATCACTTTTCTCCACCTAGAAAAGGCACTAAAAAAGTTTTTCTGGTTCGGAATTTTCACATACATGCAATGTTATATTTGCATATTCAAGGAGTAAGTATAAATCTTTCCATTGTAAGGCTCGTTAGACAGTGTTTTTTTTTTTTTTTTCTGACCGACAAACCTTCTTATACGTGTGGTATACATTCTTTTGTAAGATAGGCTTCAATGCAATTGCATGTTAAAAGTAAGAAATTAAAATCTATGACGTTTATTATCCTAATTTTTTAAAATTCCAATAATTACATATACAATAGCAAATAAGTGTCATCTGCATAAATCAGTTGTGGAAAATCAAAACTAAAAGAGAGAACTTAATATTTACTTCTAGTAATTTCAGACACAAAAAGGTTTTTGCTTACAAATTTCAATTGCCGAGGATACGAGCATGCCCCAAGGCCACCATAGTTGACGGCTAAGATATTAACACCTTCCTGCAATGGAAAAGATTAAAACAGAGTTTCTTCCAAAAAAAAGGGGAGAGAGAGAAGAGAGAATAAAAAGAATAAAACAGAGGAAATGTGTAAGGATTATTCAACTTAAACTGTCACTCAAAAATGCTAGCAATCTAAAATTTACAGGTGAGAAAAGCCTAAAAAATGTATGTCTAGATCAACTATATAATTTTCAGTTGAATTGAACCTATCAATTTTATCCTGTAGTATAACACAAACGAATTTAAAATCATTATTCATATTTTCTTTCAGAAAGGAAAACAATAAACTACTCACTAAAAATTAGTAAATGCCACAGACGAACAACATATACATGTTAGATAGAAGAAGCAGTGTCCAACATCAGTCGTAGGGCAAAAAATATCATTTCTAAACAGAAGAGGTAATTCTCATTCCAAATATCTTATGCTATTAAAACATTTGAGTTCAGTTTTAGACCAGTCGTAATTCAGAAGCATTCAATACTACCTATAGACAGGCACAGCCTAAGGTTTTTGCACAGAACTTGTACAGACGTTAGAAATAAGGCTACAAATAAACAAAAATATTCTATGCTTTAACTCATAACCACCTAAAAAAGTTGTCCTGAATTACAAATTAATTATCTACGAATAAATTACTTAAACATCAGACTGATGTAATATCATAAACGAAGTCATGGTTATGCAGTCTCCACTTGTTAATATGTTTTCCTCATTTTTTTCAGCTTAAAAAAAAAAAATGCTCAGCACCCTGGAGAAAACTATGGAAATGTGAAGACAGAAGACCTACATGTTTACGAAAAGGCAGAACTTCTTTTTTTTTTTTTTGATAATAATGAAAAGGTAGAACTTAAAACCATTGTGAAGCAACAATACAAAGTAAAAAGAATTTCTAACATGAGACAGATGATAAAATATAAACAGGAAGAAAAACTAAAAAGAAAATCATCGTTGACTACTACCATGTGTATGACAAAATGCTCATCCAAACCCTCACGCGGAAGACATCTCTGAAATAAGAAAAAATGAATGTTAGTGCAGCTCAGAATTAGCTGAAACAAGCATATGAACATATCTATTATTTTCCTCTTTTATCTCAGTTTTTGGTTGGCACAGTGGGGTGGTTAGAGGAAGAGATAGAATAGCACAACACCAGCTAAAAAAAACAGTGAAAGTATTTTTAAAAATAAATAAATAAATGGTTGAGGGTCCAAAACAAGTGATAATAAGATTTTTTTTTTTCTTTTTCAGTGTACAATGATCCTAATACTGAGATTTACAAGTTTAATTTATTAATTAAATTTTAGTCAGAATTGTTTTTGTGCAAGACAATAATTTGAAGACTGCAGTTTGTGCAAAGATTTTTGCATGGAATTTTCAGATCCAGGACGCTTTCAAGACTTCAAAACCCAGAGCCTGAGACAAAAAGAAACATAATAGTGATATCCATGTGGAGACACAGACCCAGAAATGCTTTACAAAAGAAACAATGGGTATGTGCATACAGTCACAATCATCAAAGTCATTTGGAATGAGAGGAACAAGAAATTTTATAGTATTTCAAGCGTAAGGCTTTATGTGAGAAACCAGATTTTGGATGGGCTTCAATTACCATGGAATTTATAAATGTCCCATTTTTCTTTATTCTAAACAACAGAAAAGCAGACACCTAGTAACAATTAATTTGATAATTTTAGTTTTATTCGCATCATCCTCTTTTCTTTTCTTTTCCTTTTTTTTTTTTTTAAGTAATATAATTTCTTTTTATTAAAATTTAATTTTACAGAACTGGGTTAGATTTTAAATAGATAAAATTTTGTTTAGACTTCCAAAATTCTCAAGCAATTTGTATGAATTCAACCCCATTGCTCTAATAGATTTATGCACTAGCTAGTTATGATAAAACAATAACCGGTCATTCCTTTATTGCAGCTTGATACTGGTCTTTCATTTATTGCAGCATGCTATCATATTCTTTCTTTCAAGTTCCAAATGAATTTAAATTTCTGTTATCAAATATAGAACATTTGGACACATGTAAAATGTTAGGATTGAATGAAAAAAATAGAGAGAGATGATAATAGACAATAAAATCGGCACGGCCAAGAACTTCATCTTGCATTGCAAAGTATTGGAAAAAAGGTTCTGTGCAACTTGTGACTAGTGCAAACTTCAAACATAACAAGCCGAAGCCTAGAGCACAAATGAAGTAAAGGTCTAATTCGCACACAAGCAGATACAAGGAACCGAATGAACACAACCAGCAAAACTAAAAACACCTGTATATAACAAATTAGTTGACGGTCAACTTACTGCTTTAACTGATGAAATAATATAATCCCTCCCAGGAGGGCTCAAAGCATTGGATGGCACTCTTATCCTATAGAAGTCATCACTTTGCAGTAGCTTCTGCAAAAACAGTGGAAACATGTACACATCGTCAAACACCAACCAATCAAAGAACAAAAAAAAGGAGTAGAGTTTAACTGGAATTGTGTATTACTTCAAATTTCTCCTTCTCTACTTTTGAGAAATCATTTCTTGAAAACCGAAGCTTTGTGAGTGTCTGTTACAGTGGATTTGCATGACAATCAGAAAATGAGTTATTTATTCTCCTAATATAAGGTCCAAAGCTGTGGACCAGAGCAGAACAATATAAGAGTCTGAGAGATGCTCATATCATATGAGAACAAGCCACTGGAATATAATCTAGTCACTTCAGTTTATATCTCAAACTTAAAATGAAGATTGTGAAACATAACATCTAATTGCTCTGAAAAAATTGAAAACACAAAAGACTAGCATTACAGATACTGGTTTGTTCATAAAAGCAAAAACTCCATTAGGCAAGTATGTCACTTAGTTGAGGTGACTTTATTACACTATTCTCAAATTACGAGCAAAGCAAAGCATCAAGGTTATTCCCTTTTCGTCAAGTTTTGAAAAAGAGCCAAATGCATAATAAACACAATCCAAGAGAAAAAAAAACAAAGAAGAAGATAATAATAAAAAAAATAAAAAGAACAAAAAATTGCATTAGTATTCCAAATCTCAACCAAGGATAGAGAAGAAGATATAGGAAAGAAAGAACCACAGTAACAACAAGATTTACATCAAGTCTCAACATACAAAGCCCAAGGTTTCATTTCATTTTACAGCAAAGCAATGCATAAGGGGTAGCAAAAATGAAAACTTCAAGATATTCTAAGTTTTACAATAAAATCATAGCTTGTACACCTTTTTTTTTTTCCTATTAATGTAACAAACATAAACCAAATTCTTCCCCACCTTAATGTAAGAAGGATTTAGACCAAGACCCCTCATGCCTCTTATACAACAACAACAGACCTTACCAACTAAGCTAACCAGTACTCTAAGCTTACAAATTCTGATCCTCATTTAATTTTACTTTGAAGGTTTTTTTTCTCTTGACTTTCCTCAACTTCTCAACAAATGAAACATAATAGAAGTAACGAATTTCATTTTCTTCATCAAAACACTCAATCAATTTCCATCTCCTTCGCTCACATATAACATTCTCACTGATCCATTAGCTCAACATCACTCACATTTCATCAACTCACCCGACCCGCTCTCTATCTCTCTCTTACTCCTAACTAAAATTCAAAATTTCAATCATAAACAAGAATAAAGAATCCAACAATACCCCATTTATCTAGACATCAATAAGTTATCGTTGCCACCCACCGATATCTCAAATTCTCTATTATCATTATTAATCACTATGCTTCTTATCACAACAAAACTCCATGCCTAGATAACTAACAATCTCCACCCATTACATTTCACACAAACAAAAGCTAGTTACACTTCTAACTCATAGAGATCAAACCACTTAACTATTTATCAAACCACATCGTAGAGATCATAATAACAAATATCACAATGTCATATTGACATCATCATAACATCGTTTTCTAGATGACGTATTACACTCCTAACTCCAACAATTCACAACCACACTATCAAGCTATGATATTTATAACCTTCTCCACAACTCCAGATCACTAACTATATATAACACGAAAACCCCAGTAAATTCTACTGGTCCACCATCAAGCAAAGCGAAAACGACATGGGAAAAGGTACAAAACGACAGGAAACCTGGCCGCCGTGGTTGGAGGTCTTGAGACGGGCGGAGAAGGTGCCGGCGGAGACGAAGTCGGAGTCGCCGAAGGCGTGTTCGAGAGAGAAGTGGATCTTGGAGTCGGAATCTGGATCGGAGAACCTCCTCCGGGTGGTGGATCGAGTGGGTTGGGGCTGTGGCTGGTGTTGTGGTAGTCCACCCTCAAGACCGAACTCGTCGTCGTCTAGGAGAAGCTCGTCGGATTCGAAAGCTGAGGAAGTAGAAGACAACAAAAGGAAGAAGAAGAAGAGAAAGAAGAGAGAGAGATCCTTCTTCTTCATTGTTTTTGGAGACAACAAAAGCTGTTTGCGATTGTTCGTGTTGGCAACGTGGGTACTCTTTTAATGAAGGTTACAATGGAACCCATCCGCCCGTGTTTGGTTATAGCATCCAATTTCTCCGTATTCGCATTCGGGTACTCATGTTGAGAAGCGACCGTAGCTCGGTTCGAATCCCGAACACCCTTTTGTCCACCCTTAATAAAAGTACGAATATACATATATATACATATATATTTATATATAACTTCTACTATTAATACTTTTTAATTTTTTAATTGTTAAGATAACCTATTTTAATCATTCATTACAGTTCATTGAATGGCAAAGAATAATTTTTTTAGGAGAGAATTTAGTGAATGACTGAAATGGTTAATCCAAAAAATTTAAAAATTATATATATATATAAGTTTCATGAATTTTTTACCCAAATAATATGATATGTGAATTATTAATATCCTATAAATCATAAAATGATGTAATAACTAGTGTTTTAAATAGCAAGACGAAACGACGCCTCATCGCCTTGCGGCTTGAGACATCTCGAGGCACTGCCTTAGGCAATGGATTTGTAAAAACACACCTCACTTAGGTTAGACGATCGCCTTGAGGTGAGGCAAGTTGAGGCGACAGTAAAGCTATTAAGAGAGAGAGAGAAGAAAGAGGAGATAGGTAATAGAGAGGGAGAGAAGAGAGGGGGAAGCCAATTGGGAAAAAGAGGAGAGAGGGGAGAGTCTTTGTTGAGAAGCAGCTTCAGCATTGAAATTGATGTAGAAAACGACCAAATTAGCATTTATCAACGTCTAAATTCAGTCGACCCAAGTTCTTAACTCAATACTAAAAATAAAGCAAAGCAAAGGCAAAAAGAAAGAGGAGGAAGAACAACAAGTGCAAGGGGATCTTTTACGTGATTTGACCCAAAAGAATACCTCATTCCACAACTGTTTTCTTTGGTTATTTTGGCAGAGTCATAGGATCTTATCGATTGTTATTTCTACAATGAATTTTCAATCCCTATTTATAGTATAGGGTGTTACAATTTGAGTATAATAAGAATATGAAATAATTATATATCAATTATACTTCTAAAACTGGTATCCATTAATTTAGGGACAGATTTCACCGAAATAGAAGTTTGATTTTACTTCTAATTCTGGTAGTTGACTCTTCTTTAATTTAGGTTGTTACCTTTTTGAAAAATTCATTTAATGAGCACTTCGAGCTGTGAGTTGGAAATCGCTCTGGGCGATCTAGAACTGATCATGAGGCAGCCTTGACCATGACTGACCAGCGACCCGAGAGCTGTAATAGCGAATTTAGAGCTCGTTTCTACAACCTGTACATTGGCGAATAAGGCTTTTGTCTATTAGGTTGATCCATAAGATTAATTCGTTGGACTTTTACCAGTCTACTTATGCATTCCCAAATATACCTACAACAATATTGAAATCGACATCGAAATTGTTTCCGATACTAAGTAGAGCAAGCGAGGTAAATATTGTGAATGAAGATTCAATCAAATAGGAGGCCAATTTGCGAGATTGATGCGTGAGACTTGTTTCTATTTTGGGATTCCAAATGTTTTCAAAGACAAAGAGGTTGCGAGAGAGAAAAGAATGAGAGAGTTGGTTAGAAGAGGTTGAGAGAGAGTCAAATTGAAGAGGGAATGAAAGAGAGGAGGTTTGACTGCTTTATATATTTTTTTAATTTTATTAATATTTATTAAATAATGTATTATCAGGTTTAATAAAATTAGTCCTTCAAATTTCATATAATTGGTTTTTTTTTTAATTATTTTAAAATTTTTCGTTATGTTAGCCTAACTTAGAATTTTGTATGTTTGAGTATTTTTGTTGGATTTATTCTATTTTGTTTGACACTAATGTTTCTAACATTAGTTTTCATCTTCTTCAATGTTATAAATGATTTTGTATATTCGACTGCCTCGCCTCATCTCGCCTAGGCTCCACCGTCTCGCTTCATCTTTCGCCTTTTAAAACATTAATGATTAATATAATGTTGACAACTTATATGTCATATTATTTAAGCATGAATTTAGACAAAAATTTTGACAAATCTAGCATTACTCATATATATATATGTATGAAAGTATGATTTCTACAATTTTAATAAAATTATGCACGTCACCTTTTAAAAGAGGTAATTCAATATCAATTTATTAATTAAGGTGTTATGAGTTCAATTTATACCAAACACATTCTAATGTTTACGTGGATAGTTTTATTTCTTATTGTGAAAATAGTTGTGGTATATTTATGAGAATAAATATCTTGATGTGCAGATATGTTTTATCTTGATAAGTCTCAATAATTCTTTGAGTGATTTGATGTTAACTTTAAAGAACATAAACAAAAACAATTTAATAATATTATAGATGTAAATATTGGTTATTAACAAAATTTGACGTAAAATTTACGAAAGTTATGAAAATTTAATAAAAAGAAAAAAAAAATTAAATAATCAGTAAGCTAATGAGAGAACACATTTATTTTAATATAAATATAATACAAATATGGTATGTATAACAAGTATGTGGTATAAATATGAATATAATGTACATATGAGCTATATAAAATTAAAAATCTTCAATTTAAACATCATTATGTAATAATTTGCATCATGCAAGTTATGGAGATTATAATGACAAAATGAATACCATATTGTGCTTACCATTTTGATTATATTTGAGTCAACATAAACATAGCATGCTCATCCATTAATTATAAAAGTCATACTAAAACACGTTCAATCAATCTAAATGACTCATTTAACCCATTTTTAATGACACATTTAAAAAACCCATTTAATGTAGATGAATGACATAAATGTTAGGTTTAGGCACTACTAGAAAAAGTTGTTTTCACAACTTTAACTTTATGAGATTTATAAATAAAAGTTATAATTGCTTTCAATTACATTTTCATTCTTAAAAATGCTACAAAAGATGGATGAATATATCTTTTTCGAAGGATTTAAAAAATATTACTAATGATTCCATAAACAACTATTGACACTGTTTTTTGGTCAACCCGGTTTTTCAAGCTCAATATCTGCGAAACAACAACTAACAGATGAAACAACAATGATCAGGATCAAAACAAACAGGACACACTGATTTTTACGTGATTCGACAAAGTAATAGTCTACGTCCACGACTGTTACTCCTATATCTGAAGAGTAGCAGTATATATTTTCTTCTCTCTTTTACAACGAATTTGATCCCCTCTTTATAGATGGAGATATTATAATTTGAATTGGTTTCAAAATCTTACAGATAAGGAAAAAAATAAAATACATTAATTAAAATAATATCTTCCAAGATTATCTTCACCGTATCTACAACAATTATCGAGAATGTCGTAATTTGATTTGCATGGAAATAGACAAGTTGACTTATTTCCTGAATAAAACTGATTCGGCTTTCTATAAGGTCAATTGGTCAAACTTAGCGAGCAATTTGGACGAGCAGATTATCTTAGCGACCAGATGTCACACCCAGCGATCAAATGAGAATACCCTCTAATCACTCTGATTGCAGAATACCATCGAACAGTTCTTGGTCTCCGATCAGATCAACTTAGGGATCACAACTCGCGATTAGGCTGTCACGCGATCAAACGATACGATCAACAATATAGTAACTAGAACGATCAGTCCCGCAATCAAATGTGCTCAGGTCTTTCAAACTGAGAACCGACTATATATGTCCTCCTTTTATATTTATCTAATGGACCGGCCTCTTGGGCTTCTTCTCATAAAATAACATACTGGGCTCATCCTTGGGCCTGTACCAGCCCATTTTCTATGATCGCAAAGATGTCCATAACAACAACAATTTTAAAATGTTGAAGGACAAATTCATAAATTTAAAAAATAACAGTACTATATACCGTTTTATAACGTATGAAATGACAAACCCCTTATAATCCCACTCGCTTTGTCATTCATTCACTCTCAACTTGCTTCCTTTCTCACCATTTCATAGTCACAGTTGTTGCTACCACAACTAATGACAGCGATTACCTCTCACTGCACATTTTGATCGGATAGGATTGTTACTCTCTCCACTTCTTCTTCCTCTTCCTTATTCTCCAATAAGATTCTTCCCAAACACTCGCATTTCTCCACCACCTCCGTGCCACCTACTTTTCATGTTCTTTGTACTAACATCTCCTTCGCTGCCTCTTTCACCTCCTTTGTCAATGGAAAAGATCACTTTTTGCTGTTATAAACTTATTATCTTTTCTTTGATTTTATACAAAGCATCGTTTCTTCCTCATGATTTTGCCGTTTAATTATTTATTATTTCTTAAAATGTCGGGGTTTATGTTTAATAGCATTGAATTATGGTTTAATTATTGTTTAATCTTGATAAGTAAAATTTTTAGGTTTTACTTGCATAATATAAGGCAAAGAAGGCATTGACCAATTGGTCAACCTCTCATATGACTTCCATGCAGATCAAAGCTCCCACTTGGCTCTCACTCGACTTCTTCAACTCTAGTACATCGCACTCTATTCTTGATTTCATTTATTTTCAATCAATCACATTTAAAATGATTGTTTATGTGTAACTCACTGAGATTCGACAAAAATTTTGATCCTTATCAATCACATTGGGTTTTTCGTCATCCTTTTATCACTATTGCTAAGGTCTCTACTTCTTTCAATTTACTAATGTATCACTTTGTCTTTGTTGTTAGCTTTAATTTGAATTATTTGATCTCTGCTTATTTGACAAACCTACAACTCATCAGAGACAATTTAATTCTAAATATAATCAAACGGAAAAAGATTTTGTGATTTATAAAATAAGACCTAAAAGCAATAAATTTAGAACACTAATCACAATAATAGAGAAAGAGAGGAAATAAGAGAGAAATAATGAATAGAATTCAATTGATGTGCTCTTAAATGATTATAATATAGGCTTATTTGTCAACTAAGTTGAAAGAATAATTTCCATAATGAAATAACAATAAAATAAGTTATTTTTATAATAGAATAACAACAAATAAGACAAAAAAATATTTTCGATATGGAAGTGTTGTTGAGTCCATATATTCATAACATAACACTCCCCTTTGGACGTACACTATTTGACAATACTCTTTAAGACTTTTGGATGTGCCTAAATCCTATCTTATTAAAAACCTCTCCAGTAAAATCTAGTGAGACAAAACCTAGTCAAGAAAAAAAGAATACAACAAACATATGTCAAAAAAATATTCTCCCCTTGCCAAAAGATTTACTGAAATGCAATATTTGGTCTTGTGCATTGTGTCAAGTGTAATAAAGTACCAATGAGATTAAGATACGGTACTTTTAGATCAAGTATCTTTTCATCATCATCTTTTGATCAAAATTGATCTTTCTTTAGGTCTACAAAATGAACATCATAAGAACACTTAAAGGATATCTTTTATTCATGTTGATCCTTTTTAGAATATGTTATGAGTAATTTAGCAATCAGATCGATTGGGCTAGAGGAGATCTGCAGTGCAGGTCCAATAGCCCAAAGGCTCAACAATCCGTCCTTCTTCCAGTCTACCTTCCCGACAGGGGACCCGTTTGTCAGACCTACTCTCCATTTTTTAACATGTCCCAAATCCCTTTTATAGTCATCAATCTGTTCGTGAATAAGTATTGATATCTTGATCACTGTATCTGATAGTTCAGGCTGTTCGCTAGTTCTGTTCGCTTAGGTTGTTCGCCAGTTTTGTTCACTAAATTTGATCGCCAGAGCTGTCCGCTAAATCTGATCGCTCAGACTGTTCGCTGAATCTGATCGCTCAGGCTGTCCGCTGAATTTGATCGCTCAGGCTGTCCGCTGAACCTGATCGGCTAAGCTATCTGCTGAGTCTGTTCGCCTAGCTTGTTTGCCATATCTGTTCGTTTAAGCGATTCGCCAAAGAGCAACCATCAGACCTGTTTCGTCTAGACTTGTGCGTTCAGAATTGTCCGTCTGGATTGTTCAGTGATTTTTGGGCATGCTCGTGTACTTGCTCATTCATGAGATTACTTGCCTATTATTATAACCAGTCGCGAAAATATTAATTCATAATCTGCCTTCCTAGCCTCTCAAGTTATCTGATTTATCAGAAGCTCATCTGTTCGTTAGTTGATCTGAATACTCTGTCTATTAGAAAGTCCATCTCAGTCATGCCTCCCCAGAATCACGAGTCAATAGAAGTCAAAGGTGTCATGCAAGACGCAGCTCTAAACATGCCATGCATGCCATATCAGCCAGAAGCTACAGCCAAGATTCCGATAGCCTCTCATGGCCCGTACAGATCAGCCATCTAAAATCACTCTCGGACAGACCTCAGAAATGACAGTTTCAGCCGCATTTAATGTATTTTCGGCCGCATTTAATGCACTGTCAGCCGCATTAAATAAAATCCCGGCACATTAAATGTGGTCCATCATTGTAATTTCAGTTTACTGTATGCTTTTATCTTATTCTGTTTTACTATAGCTCATCTCCTTCCTCTATAAATAGGGAAGGATTTTTATTGTAAAACGGTTACAATCTTTTGAGTGCCGTTATTCTGCTAAATAGTGAGAGAGTGAACAGTGGACGTAGGTATCTTTTTGAACCGAACCACTCTAAAATCTTCTGGTGTTTCTGCTCCTCGCCTCTGATCTCTTCTCCTCGTTTCTTTTACTTTTCATGTGTTATATTAACTACCCGAAATTGCAGCTTGAGTCCAAAACGAACCTCGTTGACTAGGGATCCAAATCAAGACGTCAACAGAATATTTTCAAATAAAATGTTGAAATTTGTTGAACACCAAACACAATGTGTAACTCTAAAATAACAAATAATATATATATATGTATTTAAATTAGTGTATTGTGAAAATTTTATTTTGGAATAAAACCTATATAATTTTTGTTTATACAACATTTTGAGTGACACAGAGGTATGTAAAACATGTAAAAATTTGAAACTATAAAGTATTCTAGGTTGCCCATTGGAAAATAGATTAGAATAGACTATAAAATAAATGTAGTTATGGCATTTGATACTTTATTAAATTATATATATATTTTTACAATTACATATATTTATGTACAATGTGTGCAAATTTTAACAGTTTTTCCTACTTGTGTACAATTTGTTAAAAATCCTAAGTTGAACACTACAAAATTTCCAAAATAGCGTTGGTTACCTCCAGTTTTGGATTTTTGGTTTAGGGATCGTTTCAAATTTTCAGTAGCTTCATTTTTAGTCCTAATGTAACATCCTCCACCCGATTTCCATTAGGATAGAAACCGAGTCGAATGATGTTACCTTAATCAATTCATTTCTATATAAAAAAAAATAAAAAAATTTAAAAAAAAATCTCTTTTAAAACGTTTATTTTGTTCATTCGATTTTCGTTATTAAAAATTTTGTTAAAACGTTCAGTTTAATTTAATGAAAATCTGACAGAGTTTCCCCTACTTTTCTGAAAATCCAAAATTTACAAAGTCTACAGAGAAAACAAATACACTTCTAAAATCTCATCCATTTTCTCAACTTTCATTTTGGACATTTCGTCCGGCTCCAGAATTACTTCATCACACAAACAATTATAAATACAATATTAAATAATCATCATTATAATAAATTTATTTACAAAATCACTTTACAATACCAAGATCTTTTATACTATTATATACATTATTATTTCACAAAAATTGCATCCACACAATTAACTATCCAAAAAATGGAAAGATGTGGCTCGTAAGAGGCGCAACAATTATCTTCTCATTTGACCTTATCTACATTACCCAATCCTAAAACCTACGCGCGAAAAATTCAACGCGCTAAGTATTTCTACTTAATAGATATACACTTAATTTAATAGTCACAAAATTTTATTTCGTAAATAATATAAACTTACGCTTTTTGACATTTTTCAGGTTTGAAAATTTAGCAAAATAAAAAATTGACGAGCTAGTGAAACTTAAAAACCAAATTTTAACAAAATTTATAAACTTTATATCACAATTTACTTATTCTCAATTTACTTTCATTTTCATATATGAAATACGTAAAAGTTTTTCTTTCCATTTACTTTTACACGATTTTCACCATATATTAACTTTCCTCAACTTTTACTAATATTCACAATTAAATCTGTTTACTAATAAACGCACATTCAAAATACATATACTTTATCATTTATCATATCAGTTTGATTTGTAAAAATTTTATTTCAAATCCCTATGGAAGCACATTACTAATTATTACACCTATCAAATACGTAACGATCATTTTATGTATGTTTATATATATACATATTTCCCAAAATTCTTAAACTCTTATTAGGATTTACCAATAAAATTAGTTTATTAATAAGCACTTATAATAATTTCATGTATCCATTTTAATCTAAAAATCATGTAATAATACAATTTCATTTAATAATTTTCAAAACATAATAACACGATTTCCTTTAATAATTTTTCAAATATAATAACACGATTTCTTTTAATCATTTTCAGTGCCCTTTGTAAACTCTAACACGCTATCATAGACCGGAATTCGGGTTTTCTGACATCGATTACTCGGTGGCTACCCACCAAAATCAACGGCGTCCCTAGTATCGACCACTCGGTGGTTACCTGTTGGGTGGCATATCACAATCGGTTTCGACTTCAAGATTGGACACGCGGTACCTCTCATAATCCATCCATCGAAAACTGTGTATCGGTATCGATATAACGGCGTAGTACTGCTAATATCACCCAATTAGCTAGCTAACTACCAAATGTTCAGGTTTACTCGGACCCTCTTAAGTTTTATTGATTACCAAAAATTTCATATTTTTGACAACTTTTAATTTTAAATCAAAATTTCGTTCAGAAAACAATAAACATAATTTCAATCATAACTTTTTTCCATATATTCAAATTATCAATATAAACATCGCAAAACTCTATTTTGCATTTAATTAATTCATCAAATCTTTTCCAAAATGTTCGTGTCTTTTTTCTGATATACTCTCGGTTAAGACATTGAACTTTTCCGTTTCTTTCAATTTCTCTTTCGTTTCATTCCGCTTCTTTTTCGTTTTCGTTCGGAGTACATTAAAATCACATTTAAACACCATTTATTATGTTATGAGGATATGTGATTTTATTGTTTTGAATTGTTGAAAAGTAAATATACTAAGTTATTTTTCAGAATTGGAATCACAACATCATGCATGTTTTTGAAACTATGTATGATTATTATGTTATGAGGATATGTAATTTTACCTAGGCTTACCTTATTTTTTGCTATTAGTAGGCACATCTATGATATTTGTATTGAGTCTTATATGATATGTGATTTAGTATTTGTATGTTAGTATATCGGAAGTGTCTTTAGGGTAATTTAGGGACTAATAAGTATACATATTTGTGTGTAGATATATTAACATATGGGAGAATTCATTGATAATCATAACGAGGGTTTAGGCCTTATCTTCAAGCATAAGTGTTTTGCATTCTTCTTTTTAAAGAAAAAGTTAATCCTCTTTTGTATTTGCCCTATATACATTAGTTGTCAATAGGTGACTTTGGCTCTAGTAAAGTCCTCTTATGCAATAAAAAGTAAAAGGAACCTAGAATTATGCTTTGATATTTGTTAAGTTTATGATTTGACATATTTTGAATGTGATTTTGTAATTTATAGTTTTTATATTTATAAAATGAACATATGTTTTACATATGTTTATGTTGTGAAAGTCATTGTTTAATATGCTTACCAGGTTCCAAACTCATTTTGAATATTATTGTTAAGACCAAGTTTTTCATGCTTAGGAATATGCATATATATATATATATGTATGTATCGATAAATATATTGAATGTGATCATATTTTTAAAAATTCCACTGTTGTGAGATTTTTTTTTTTTATGTGATGCAAGTGAATAATTATGAGTCTAATTGAATGTTTATGAGATTAATTTGATGAATTGGTAAGTGTGTAATATTTTAGAATTACTCTTAAGTGAAATAACGGTTAAATTTATCGATATTAAAATTGTTATGAAAATTTACGGATTTAACGTATTTATTTTTATGGAATTTTTTTTTTTTATGAGAAATATAAGTTAATGAGGATTAAAAGAGGTTATTAGGGAGTGTTAAGTATAAGTTAAAAATGAGTATGGACATGATTGAAAATGGATAATGAAATTAATAAAAATAGTAGTAAAAGAGGGATAGTCATGTAAAATTTTGATTGAAATTTTAGCTGGCATAATTGAGAAAAATGGAGGGGTGTTTTGGCACTTTGTTAAACTATATATATATATATATATATATGGTTCTCTTAGCTCAGATTTGAGATGCAAAACACACACAAGCAGAACCGAAATCAGACCTCTCCACTCAATGTCTCTTTCGGCGATCTCAACCTCTCCCTCTCGGCAATCAAGTGAAGAAGGAAGATTAATCAACTAAGGGCTTTGTCATGGTCATTTGAAGGCTTGAAGAATCTTGAGAAGCAGCTGATTTCAGTACAAAAAAAAAAAATCAGATCTGGACGTGAGGAAGACAGACCAGAAACGTGAAGATAAGCTGAAGTTTTAACCGGTTGTTGAAGAAGTTCTGCAGACCGAGTGAAGGAGGACAATTTCGGGTGAGCTGAGGCAAGTAAGGGCTGAGATGGAAGCAGCTAGGTGAAACCAAGAGATAGTATAAAAGTGCAGGGGTAGGCGTGAGGATGATGATGAACAGTAGGTAAAAGGAATCACTTGAACTTGTGAGTTGTTTTATTGAGTTGTGAGCTATCAATTTCAAGTTATTGATGATTTTGTTATAGTTCAAGTTGGACAAGAAGAATTGGAAGCTAAGGGCTGTTATGGGAATCAGTGGCGGACCCAAAGAATTTGTTTAGGGGGGACACATGAATAAATTAATAAAAATATCAAAAATTAAGAACATATCAAATATATAATGTTTTTATGTAAAAGAATATTTGATAACAATATATAGTTTAAATAAAATAAAACATACATTATATTTAGACAAAATAAATAGTTTTATACTTAAAAATCCTAATGAAATCATTAAAATAAATAAAAAAGAAAAAAAAACATATATTACATAAAATTATAATTTTCCTCGACGAGACTTCATATCTTAAAACCATTTCATGATAACTTCTTTGTCAATTTTGTCAAACATATATTTCTCCACATACGCGAGCAAGCTATCATTTAACTATTGATCTCCCATTCGATTACATAATTCAGTTTTCACAATATTCATAGCAGAAAATACTCTTTCAACGGTAGCAATTGTAACAGGTAGTAATAATGCCAATGTTAAGAGCAAGTAAACTAATGGAAAAACCTTAATTTTTTTTTGCAACTATCTTTTGTGCCAAATCTGTAAGGTCATTTAATTCTAAAAATTCAATATTAGAGTGTATGACTACAATATAATTCTTAAATTGATCTTCAAGTGCCAAAAGTTCAGTGAAGGAGAAGTCTTTTGGATAAAATTGAGCAAGTAGAATCAGTTTTTGTTTGTCAAATGCACGAAATTAATCTCTTGGACTAAGACATGCAACACAAAGAAGTAACTCAGTATTTGTCTCTGAAAATCGATTATTTAGTTTTTGAATTTATAAATTTAACCTGGTAAGTCATAAGATGTTAAAGTGAAAATAAAAAGAAGTCAAATCAAAATAAAGAGGAAAAAAAATGTTTATTAAACTTGCAATGTATAACATATAAAAAGTAGAAGTAAATAAAATTTATATAGGAGAAAAGTAAAAAAAGGAACGATAAATCAATTAGAAATAGAAAAAATATTAGAAGTAAGAAAAGTAGGTTTAATAGAAGTAATAAATAAGAAAGTAAGTTAATTCTATTAAAAATAGGAAAATAAATAATTAAATAAAAAATAATAAAAAATTAAAAAAAAAAAAGAAAATAAGGCAAGAAATTTGAATAAAAAGTAAGGCATGTCATAACAAATTTATAGCATATAAATCAGTTTTTAAATAAAATAATGAAAAGATAAATAATAATAATTAAAAATAAGAAAATTAATTAAAATTGACAGCTGTAGCCTTTATTGCAGACTGTTGTTGTCAATTTCAATTAACATACTTTTGTATGTAGACTACACACTGTTGCAAGTCTGCTGTTTGCAGACTGCAACAGTTAAATATAATTGTTTTATTTTTTTTTATTTACTGTAAAATAAATTATACAATTTTTTTTTTCAAATTTCAGGGGGAGCACGTGCCCTCCGGACCCAGGGGTGCGTCCGCCCCTGATGGGAATCCATGATAGGTTGCTGATCTCAAACTCAAGTAAGTTAGGTTAGGATTAATCGGTTTTATTTCTTGAAAAGCTAAAATGGAGAAAATTGTTGTATAGATTTTGATGTGATATGTGTGCCGTGAGTTAAGTGGAAAGAAATGGATATGTGTTTTATGTTCTGCAGCATGTTTATGTGTGTGTGGGTTATGTTTTGTTTAGATAATGGAGATTGATTAATTATTAAGTTTATAAATACATGATGAAATGCGAATATGTATTAGAACCGAAAGAAAATCAAGAATAGGGTTGTCCGTGTGTTTTTCGACTAGAGTGAAAGGCAGTTGTATGTGAGTTGAATTTATGTGATTTTAAGGTCCTAAGTATGTACTTGAATGTATATTTGAGTGTGATTAAGCAATAGATAATAAATTGCATGGCATGGAATGCATGTAATACTCAAAGGTAGTCATGTGAAAATATAATATATATAAGCTATCCCTTTATATTTTATTCTAATTTGGTGGTTTCAAGTGTGTATTTAAATGTGTTTGGACATGGAAACTTCATGGAAAAGAATGGTAATGGCTAAATTAAAATAAGAGCACGTAACGGAGAGAATGTCGCTTAATTAGTTTTAGAGATAAAATGTCATTAGAGTTTATTTTGGAAAGGAGTTTGAATAAAAATCAGTGACTTAAATTTTAGGTGAATTGGAGACTCTTCGAACAGAAACAGAGATGTGTAGGAGATGAAAAGGGTTCTTCGAATTGGAAGTTAACGAACGGAAGTAAAATAGTGAGAGTAAAACTATATATATATATAAATATATTTCTTTAAATATATATTTGTATATATATATTTTATATATGTTCATGATTTGAATACAGTTGTTTTGAATATATAAATTATTTAAATTTCAATATCAGGTTTAAGGAGAATATTAAATAGTAAAGACTCAAGGGTTAAGGTTTCGACCTTAAGAAAAATTTTGACGAACAAATGTTATGGAAAATATAAAAGAAATAGTTTTAGTTTTCAAATGCAATGTTGTCTATAAAAGGATTTTTAGCTGATGGTTACCCTAGACCCTATCATGACTAAAATGATTGGATATCGTCCGAGATACTTTAAACGTGTAAAGGTTTACGGGAAAGAAATAAGTTACTAACTAAGGGAAGGGATAGAAATTATAGGATTGTCTTTACACATTATAAAGTATTATGACTGTTACCCTACGCAAGGTACTATTTTATCTGTAGCGTAGTGGTTTTATGACTGAAAATGGACTGTCCCACCACCGTCGCTTTTAGGTCGGTCGGTGAATTATTTTCATGGGTTCCATTGGTTGTGATTGAAATGTTAACAATTGATTCTAAAATGTAAATTTATGATTTATATAATTGGTAAATGAACTGAAATATTTTGTTTATTTATGTAAATGTTATGATTTTATTAAAAGGTTTTAAAAGGTACTTTGATATTAAACTGAATACTCACTGAGCTATTTTTAGCTCACTTTTCTAAAAGTTTTAATAAAATTTTCAGGAACTGAGACTATGGAGCAATCTGAGCATCCTCCTGGGCAGTCATAGGTGGTCTCCTTACAGACGAAGACGAAGACGACTTGAGATTATGTATAAAATTTTTGGGCTGTAAATATGTCATGTTTTATGATTTTGATAATTACATCATTCTTTTTGTATTGTATATACGTATATGCATATTTAAACTCTGAACTACGATGACTTTGATCCTTTGTAGATAATCAAGGTACGTAGGCGTTTAGGAGTACTCAAACTCAAGCCCAAAATATTTTTAGAAAATATTTTTGAACTGTACATAATGCATATGTTTTTTATGGATAAAAATGATTTTATTGAAAGTTTTTAAATGTTCTTGTGGTTGAATTATGGTGGACCTGAGGTCTTGAAAATGGTAGTGAAGAAAATGAACAGATTTTAGAAGTGTTTATAATTTTATTTGCAGATTTTATAAAAATTGGGATGTTCGAAAAACAGAGGAAACTCTGTCCGTTTTTTTACAAAATTTTTAATTGAATAAATGGTTTGCTGGTTTTAATTGAAAAAAAAAAAATCCACTACATTTTTCAATAGATGATAAAAAGAATAAATGCTTTAATCGGATTTGCTCCATGAATTCCTAATTAAATTGTTTAAAGGAAAAGTTTTTAAAGTCTGTTGGAGTGCCGGGAGGGCTTCCCTCGGATTCAAGAGGTTAAATCCGAGTTGGATCCCTTCAATTATGATTCCATATGAATGAGGTTTCATATTACACATAGGGTAGCTTGACATTTTAACGGTGTTCTTGGTTTTTAAGGCTAGAGGACTTCATGTCATTTGTGGTTCTTTTTGAAAAAGAACTTGATGGTTGTACTTGCTTCTAGATATCTTTTGGGATTTTTTGTAAACTATTTGATATAAGTTAATTCATATCTCAACCTTCAGTTTAGGTAGTGACATCCTACCTTAAAGGAATGTTTGGCACACTAGAATATATGTGGATTTAGGATATAAAATTTTCCAATCTCTCAAATGTTACATTTGGAGCGCAATAAGGGAGATTCAAAACTCAATCGCAAACTCTCCTGTTTCCGGCTCTCACAGGAATGACCATTCCCAATCAAAATGGTGAGATTTGGTGGGTTTAAGATTTCTCATTTTCCATCCACCTTCTTGTTTATCTTTTCTCACTCATTCGTCTCTCAATTCCTCTCGCTCTCTTTCCTTCCCGCGTCCTCATTCATCTCTGTCGAGAACCCAACAATCGTCGTTGATGAACTCAACAGTAACATCATCCTTCATTTTCAACACCCTTCATCATTAACAACCAACCTAGCTCTGCTTCTATTTTTTGTCTTTCATTTTTTTTTGTTAATGTTATAGTTTGGGTTTGATGGAACTTAAAACCTGAAGTCCTAGGTTCCATGGAACCCAGAACTTGAAGTTTTGGATTCCATTGAACGTAGAACTTGAGATGTGTTGATTTTTTATATTAATTTGGTGGAAGATTTAATGTGTTGTTTTGGTTGTTGATTTGGTGGAAAATGATGCCAATTTTGGGTGTTGATTTGGTGGAAGATGATTTGAGAGTTATTTTATTGATTTGTTGAGCGATTTCGGTGTTGATTTGTATGTTCTTGATAATGTGGACATATGTGAAATTGGATTGTTGATGATGTTCTTCATAATGTTGAAGACGGTAGAGATTAAGAGGTCATTTATTTTTTTATCTGAAGACTGAATAATGCTATTGAATACTAAAGACTGAATAGTGATTGAAACCTGAAATCTGAATAACATGTTTATTTTTTTTTCTTTTACATCTGAATATGTTGTAAACTTGTTTGTTTTTTAAATTTAAAATTGTCTGAAAACTAGTAAGTTGACATGTATACCTTTTTTACTATTTATTGTCATATAATTTTAATTAATTTAATACAAATATCTGAAAATAAATAATTTCATAAATTATAAAATATTTTTTATGTACATATTAATAATATTTTATTTATAATTAAAATATGATTAAAAAATATAGTAGTGTTAACCATATTTATATATTAAAAAAAATAATTAAAAAATAAATATTTAAATTATAAATTAAAATATATTAGTTTAATTTCAAGATTATTTGGGATAAGATGTATTTAGATTTTACTTTTCAAATATATTTTTTATAAATATCAAGGAAAAATTTTGAATAATATAAAATTAGGATGAATTTTATATTATGTTATTTTAGGAAGAATAGATTTGGAATAAAAATTTTTAAATATCATTAAATGATTTGCAATTAAGTGAAAAATTAAAAATTCTTACTTAATTTTTTTAGTTGTTTTTTGATAGTTTTAAGTGGTTTGACCACTTAAAAAAATAAACGGAAACAACTTAATATGTGCAATTAAGTATTATTAAGTCTTAAGTGAAAAATACAAACAACCCCTGACTAGATCTGGATGGATGGTGGAGATCCAATCTGGTAGATTTTTTGTTTTTTTTTTAATTTTTAAAGAATTTTTTAAAATTAATTTTAAATATATAATAAAATATTTAATTTTTTGTTTTTTTCAATCCAATCCCAGCCTATCCAAACATAATATAATTTTAATTCAATCTTAATTCTATAATACATGAGATAAGAATTTTTTAATCCAATCCATACCAATTTCATTCTCATTTTTAATCTTAATCTCATGTGTCAAACGTAGTCTAAAAGATGTTATTGAGAGGAATTCAGTATACTTAAACCAAGATTTACTATTTCCAAGCCTACACCTACATTCTAATATTTGATACAAACATAGCTAGTGCTAGTTTGTACAAAACTTCATAATTTTCTTTGCAAGAAATAATATTGGTATAATGAATTTTTTATTGAAGTGAACGACTAATCTTCGTAGCTATTAATTAAGAAAGTGGAATTTTAATCAATTTTTCAAACCACAAAGAGTGAATGCTGACCAATAGAGAGCCATTATAACTATAGATATGTAAAGAGATGCTAGGCAAAAAAACATTAATGACAATTAAGGAGGATGAGTAATGACTTACGATTATTATATATTTTCCATTTATAGTTTGGTATAATAACTAAAATTCATCATTAATTTGGAAAATAGCCAAGAACCCTTCTATTCTTTAATTAAACAGATAAAATATCTTTATAATTTGATAAAATATCCAAAAAACCTATTACGGTCGACGTTACCATTAAAAATCTTTAGTGTGGAAGAGTAAAACTATAAAATCAAGTTAATATATATATATATATAAACACATTAATATTTATTTAATCTTAATAAAAATGAAAATTATAAACAAATTATTAAAAAGTTTATAAAAATAAATTTAAAATTTAATTAAAAACATTAATAATTTTTTAAATTTATATCCACCACACATAATTAAAAAAAAAAAAAATTAAAAAGCTAAACTTCTTCATCACTGTTGTTCAAGAATAACTTCCCTCTCTTGCTCGATTTTTACACGAGCACACACGTTAGCCACCGTCACACCCACCAACGTCGTCAGACAACATACCCGTGTCAGGACTTGTGCAGCGATCTCTAAGAAGGAGGCTGTGACGGCTGTTGAGGGGTAGAGGCTACGGACCAGGTTGGCTACCAAGAGGATGAAGCAAAAGCTGAATCGTGAAGATGAAGAGGAGGAGGAGGAGAAGCGAGAAGACAAGGTTGTTGAGGAGCAACAATAACGATAACAACAACAACATCAGCAGGTGATCATGATATCAAAGAGGGACAGCGAGTTCAAAAGGCGAAAAGCGAATGAGGAGGATAAGGGATGAAGAGGAATCGAAAAGATGGGTGGTGACAGGGGAGAGAATAAGCCCAATGTTTTTGTGTTGTTGGTGATTTTTGTGAATTTGGTGAAATGGGTTGGTGTTGAATTTGTGAAATTTTGGTTTATATTGTTCATTAATGTCTGCTTGTTTGATGTTGTGTCTATGAAAATCTAGACTTTTGAGAAGTCTGTATGGCGTTTACTGTGTCGGTGGTTGCTTATTCTTAGATCTCCTGTTGGTTATGGTGATTTGATATTTTGTGGGTCTTCAGATTTTTTATTTTAATTTTTGAAAAAAAAAATAATAATCTTGGTTAGAAACCCAGATTCTTGTTGCTGGTTATATTTCCAACGGTCGAAAACCCAGTGTTGGGTTTCCAGCCATTGAAAACCAACTAATCGGAAAGCCTAAGTTTTCGGCTATTAGAAACCCCTTCATTTTTTTTTTTGTCGTTTTAAATATTTTTTTAAAAAATTATATTGAATAATCTCAGTCGTCCATAATAGGGCTGGGGGTGAAGATTAAAACCCTTTTATATATATATATATATTTTATGAGCAAAATGCACAAAACCCCTCTAAGGTAAACCTTTAAACAGACATAGTCAATGTTTGAGTTTTATAACAATATAACCCCCAACCGTTAGTGACTGTTAATTTGATAAAGGGTATTTTCATCATTTTATTTGATAATGTCTCTTCTTCCTCTTCTTTCACACACTCTCTCTCCCTGCCCGGATCTCCGCCCGGATCTCTAGGTTTCCATTCAACTGGAAACTCAGAAATCCGAGTTTCTATTCAAATGGAAACCCAGACTGAAAACCCCGATTTCCAGTGATCTCGCATCCATTCACCTTGCACCGACATCAATCTCCCACAAAAACCATCATTAATCTTCAAAACCAATAACATCTTCAATGAACATCAACCATCAATCTCCCACAAAAACCATCATTAATCTCTCAAAACCAATAACAACATTTCTGTCTCAACAAAATCAATCCATCTTTGTCTTAACAAAATCTGGGTTCGAGATCGAAGCCAGATGTTGTCTGCTTTCGTCGGGTTCGTTCGAACGAACCCAGATCTCGTCTGGGTTCGATCGATCGAACCCAGATCGAACCAAGACCCAGATGAGGTCTGGGTTCGTTCGATCGAACCCAGATCTCGTCTGGGTTCGACGAACCCAGATCGTCTGGGGCGTCGAACCCAGACCCAGGCGAACGAGAAAAGAAGAAAAAGAGGAGAAGAAGAAGAAGAAGAAGGCGGCAGTGGAGATGGAGGTCTGCTCTAAGGATAATGGAGAGCGACAGAGAGATGAAAATGGTTTTGATATAATTTTTTTGTCTTTATCTATGGGCATTTTCGTCTTTATATGATAAAACACGGTCAACTGTCAAATGTGACGTGGTTTGACCGTTAAATGGGGACTATCTTGTTATTAAAACCAAACATTGACTATGGATGTTTAATGTCTTACCCTATGGGGGTTTTGTGTATTTTGCTCTATTTTTTATATAATTTTTCTTTTATTATATTTTAATAATTTTTTATATTATTATATTAAACATCATAAGGGTATATTGATTTTTTGCCATCCGCTAACATTTTTAGTCAAAAACTAACAAAAAAACGTATTTTAGATTTATGAGAAACTGTCACAGGGATGTTAGTGTTGATGTCAAACGTAAGAGAAAAATAGGATTATTCCTGAAAACTTTTGGGATAATTTCTTTCGTACTTTTATAATGCACAATATTTTATACTTCTATATGTTGGAGTTTCAGATAGGAATTAAAATGTTGATGGTCTTTCAGCGTAAAGGACTATCCAATATTAAATTTAACAATTTTTTTAATCCAATAATTGACCTTGATCATTTGAATGAAAAAAAAAATCAATAATTATTCATAACATTAAATTTTCATTAGTAGGATTTATATAAATAATAGTTCCATATAAATTTCTTGGTAATTGAATGATTTTCGAACTATTATCTAATGCACAATCAAATATTTTTAGTCTCAAGACAGATCATTAAAAATCCATCCAATTTTCATATAATTCTATGTAAAAGTCAAACCAACTTTATATAAAATTATGGTGAAATCTATACAGAATTTGTTGACTCCAACAAGATCTATCATTTAAAAAAATGTGCATCAAACTCTGATAAAATTGAGATTGAATACACCTCTCCTAATCGTAGTTTGTGGCACTTGATAAGGCAAGTTAAAAGTTATATATTATTTTACAAGGAGCTAACCTATTATGAATAAAGAATAATGCTACCACTTTTCAAAAAGTTATTCAATTTTTTATTCAAATAATGTGATAAGATGATTTATAATAAATATATTAATTACAGGATGTTGTATCGATGACATGATGATTACAAATAAATTTATCACATTATTTAGATAATAAATTCGGATAAAATTTTGCATAGTACAACATTTTTTATATATTAATTTTTAAACCATATTTCAATCTACTAAATCACTATAATAAAATCACATTTTATTTAATGAATTGAAGATCACTATCAACACTTCAACCTAGAATCATGATAATATTTTATTCCATAATCATGAAGCTATTTTTCAATAGCTATTTTTGTTAGGGTTATGTGCCCTAAGAGTTTGTATTTTATAAATATTTAAATTAAATAATAAATAAATATAATTTTATTCAATTTATTTACATTTATGAAATATTTACTTCATATGAATATGATGCAACATCCACGATCACTTATGTAGTTTCAAACTAAGTATATAAATGTAATATATAAGAGGGAAAATCTTAAAAAACCACATGAGTTTTAATAGATTACCCATTTTATCCCATGCAGTTTTGTTTTTATCTAAAATACCCCATTCTGTCAATTTAATAACAGAAAAGTGAGTCTGACATGTGCAGAAAGTAAAATGACCAAATTGCCCTTATATGTGACATGTGCAAAGTTGCTCAAATATTTTAATTGCAAAAAAGACTATATTACCCTTATGACTGTTGCATACACAACAGCCACTTTTTTGGACACTATAAAAAACTAACAAACCTGCATGAAAACACCCAGACAAACTCACCCAAAATTCCACCAAATTTGCCTGAAACACAGCCACACTCTCAAATTGTATTGAAAGCTGTCATACCCAAAAGCTGCGGTAAAAATACACGCATCCAACCTCCATGAAAACACACCCAAATTGTCAAAAAAATCCCTTCCAACAAGTTGAAACTAGCTTGAAAAACACACCACTAACCTGCTTAAAAAACACACCCACCAAACCTCCATAAAAACACATTTGATCTCAGTAAAATCCTCAGCTAAACAGCCTGAATGCAGCATGAAAAACACACCAAAATTCTCATTTTATTGAAACCTATCAGACCCAAAACCTATCTAAAATACACACCCACCTAACCTACACAAAAACACATCCAACCTGCATAAAAAACTCACCCAAACCAGCCAAAAAGCAACCTGGAAAACACATAAAAACTGTCATTCCTTTTGAGAGCAGTGACACCTAAAACCTGTCTAAAAAAACACCCACCAAACTTGCACAAAAACCACCCAAACTAGCCTGAAATCCACGTAAAAAACAAACCCAAGCTGTAATTTTTTTTAAAACCTGTCACACCCTAAACCTACTTAAAAAACACACCCAAATCTATCATTTAGAACAGCAGAAACACCTACAACTGCTTCAAAATAAAACACACTATGGAATCAACAGAAAGCTCAAGTTCAAGATGCCACATTAATGGAGGAGTAATCAAATTTAAAAACAGAAGATGTTATTGTGGAAATAAGGCAAGTGTGAAGATATTAGAATCTGCAAACAATCCAAGGAAATTATATTTCCACTATGCAATGAGAGAGTGTAGATACTACTCATTTTGGGAACCATAAGCAGATGAGGTACAATCACATATGCTGGAAACAGAAGAAGGAAAAGAGGCACAACTACAAAGTCTTGATACAAGAGTAAATATGCTTCATTGACAGAATGCATAAATTAGAAGCAATGCAAGGATGGCTTAAGACCATTATGATGTGCAATGTAATCGTATTTATTGTGTGCATGACAATTATTGCTAAACATTGTAATATGTAATATTCATGTAATTTTATGAGTATCAATATTGACAAGCTTAATATTTATAATATTTGTAGTATTCATATAATATTCAGTTATTCGAATATATAAGTAAACATGACGTTGTAACCCAAAAACATTAACTGTCAACAAAAGTGAAGCCGCCACTGACCTGACTAAGGCTAATACCATGAATTGGCAACAAAATAATAGTTAAAAAAACAACAAAAGAAAAGAGAAAGTTCTGGTACAGTTTTAGTACCTATCAATCTCAATCCAACGAAAGTGTAAGGGCTGATTAGCAAAAGAAACCAGAAATAAACATGTAAGGAATTTGAAAATACAGTTTTTATTCCTGAAGTTGTGTCACTTGCGTGACTTGTGAACTTGGTTGAGAAGAACTTGAAGGTTGTGAGATTGAGACAGCATAGGAATTGGAGGCAGCATCTTTTGATTTTGATTTTTCCTATAAATACAAAGTTAATGGCAAAATAATATAAAATGTTTAACGTTTGCATAATAATAATACAAAATGAACTGTGATAAAAGTACCATGACAAAAGTACATTGTGATAACTTGTAGCATGAGAAGTTGAGGTAGCATTCGAACTCAAGACACAATTCTTAGATTGCTTCTATCAAAACAAAAATAAAATATTTATGTGAAGTAAGTAAAATAACATGTAAATATAAGCAGTTTAGAAAATACTTTTTGTCTTTCTGGAGGTGGCATCTCATTTTTGCATGACCTTTTATTGTGCCCAGGTTGAAGACATTTGGTGCACTTCACTGTTCCAGCCTTCGTAGTTGAACCAGATCCTTTAGGCTTCTCTCCAAGTTCTCTGATTCTGACTTTCTTTGGTCTACCAACCTTTCTTGTCAATGAGGGTGGGTTAACTGGCTCACTATCAACTATGTCCCACGTATATTTATCTGGAATTGGGTGAATCATACTGCTATAAGTTTTCTGAAAGGTAGTTTTGGTGAGGTATTGATGGATATAGTCCTTCAAAACAAGCTGCAAACCAGACAAAGAAGTGTAGTGGTCTATCATAATAGTGCATGCCTACATGGCAGACCACTAATCTGCCACTCCCCACATGCACATCTATATTGACCTAAGTCAACAACATAACTCCTTTCAGGCCCTATAATCTCATATTCTTTACCCCCTGCATATATGAGATTGAACATTCTTCCAGCCTCACTTGATTTTAACAACCTAGACTTCACAACAGGAGGTAAATCATCCTTCCAAGCTGACCACTCACCCTTTCTTTTTTGCATTAACTGCATCACCATCTTTCTTATACTCTCCAACAACTCCAAATAAGATTTACACCTATGATCACCCAATATACTATTAAAACTCTCAGTCATGTTATTAGTAACATGATCTGAACGGATTCTCTCATCAAATTTATGCCTAGTCCAGTGGTTTGTACCTATCTCAGCTAACCAGATGCGGGCATTCTCATCAAGCCTACCAATCTTTGTCATAACCATGTTGAAGTCCTCCACACAATAGGCTTTACTAGCCTCCCAAAACAAATTCTGAAATCGCTGTCCAGGGTATTTTTGCCTAAAATTGGCATAAATATGTCTTACACGATACCTATTAGAAATTTGTTATTAGTACCTTATAAAAAATAAACAAAAATAAAAAATAAACAACAATTCAAAATATATAAATAACATTATATATTTGTCCTGACCTTGTACTTCCATAAGGAAAGACTTTTTCAATAGCACTGATTAACCCTTTCTGTCTGTCACTCATAAAGCATAATGGATCACCAGAGGGGTATTGTAAGTGCCATTTCAAGTGGTTAAGGAACCATAACCAGCTAGACAACTTCTCTCTTTCATATATGCAAACTGCTAATGGAAGCACTCCACTATTTGCATCCAAAGTAACAGCAGAAAGAATGACACCTTCATATGGGCCCTTAAGGTGGCAACCATCTAAGCCTATAAAAGGTCTACACCCTTCTAAAAATGCTACTTTCTGTGCATGAAAGCTCATAAAGAACCTATGAAATGTGGGATATGGTTGTTGCAAACGAATAAATGCAACCGAACCTGGGTTATGTTTCTGCAACATGCTTGCATACTTTTTAAAGACTCTAAAACAAGAAGCATGGTCTTCACCCAACCCAGGTAGTGCTTTATTTTTAGTCTTATATAATCTTTTCCTATCCATTACGACTCTTTAGTTGTTTTGCAATAAGTCAGCAAGGACTGATATCTTGATATTCGGATTGTTCTTAATTAAGGTTTCAAACTTGCTACTATAGTTTAAAATATCCGCGATATTCTCGATATTTTCGTCGATATTTCCGTAAATCAAGGGTACCAATATCGATAGGGGGCGTAATCTCCTATTCGTCAAAATATCCTGGAAATATCCGAAAATATCCGCGATATTTCCGTAAAATATCCTTTCCGTGAGCTTGTAGTATAAATTTTACAAAATATCGAGGAAATTTCCGGAAATATTCGTAGAATATCCTAGAAATATCGGTTAAACTTCCATAAAATAAAAGTGAAATTTAAGCTTTTCAAATAAGAATTTGTTAATCTTTCATCAAATAAATAAAATGAATAATTGCAAAAAATACCCATTTGGTAAGGATAAACTCAAAAATAAACTTTATTATTTTATTGTTATAAAAAAGACATTGGGTGGACAAAAATGTCCTTAATAAAATGATAGTAATTTGAATCATTGTTAGGATTCCCAACCTTAAAGTTGAGAATCTCAACCTCTATGTTGGAAGCCCCAACCTTAGGGTTGGGATTCCCAATCTTGATTTAACATCCAGGTTGGGAATCCCAACCCTAAGATTAAGATTCCGAATGTGGATTTGAATCAAGATTAGGACTCACAACCTAAAAGTTGAGATTCCCAATCTAGATGTTGGGATTCCTAACCTGAAAGTTGAGAATGTGAACTTGAATGTTTTATCAAGGTTAAGATTCTCTATCTCGAGGTTGAGATTTTCAACTTCGAAGTTGGGATGTAGGTTGGGATCTCAACTTCGAGGTTAGGATTCCCAACCTCGATTCTCAACCTTGAGGTTGAGATTCTTAATCAGATCGTTTGGTAGAAAGAGTGACCGACAAAAAATGATGGGTCAAGGGCATTTTCGTCCAAAAAAAACATTGTGCAAAGATTTTAAAAATAAAGGTTATTTTTCAAATGGATTATAAAAAATTGGTTAATTTTCAACAAAACCCTAAATAAAATAAGTTTTCAACCCACGTAAAAAATCTCATTTTCATCAGAAATCTCATTATTATATTCCATTTTATAGTCAAACCTAAACATCTCATAATTGTTATTCTATTTTAAAAACAAAAACTCCTAAGTCATTGCTATTGATAGAATTCATAATGATGACAATAATGATAATAGGGATAATAGTGATGATGATGGTGATGATGACGACGATAATGATGACGATGATGATGAGACAATGGAGGAAATAATTATACTTTTACTCAAAGAAATGATACTGATACAGGTTTGTCATTGAGCCCATTTACTTGTGAAGAACAATACACTCATTGCACACAAGATGAAGACCATGGGTGTAGAGCTGCGGGTCCAAGCATAAGGGGCTATTGGTAAATTACACAAGGAGAATCCATCAAATGCAGTTAGGGATGTCACCATCCAATGAAGATGACATTTCAACTACTTTTAAATCTACGAGTTTAAGGTCTAATGATGATAGCCATAGAAGTTTTGGGATCTCCAATGATCATTACACATAATTTTCTATCCATAACATATAGTAGGAAGAAATCAAGAAGCTTATTCATGGCATGTTCATGATTATATTCAAAACCATTCAAATTATATGTCATGGTATCAGTATTGTATAAATCTAGATGCTAGCTATACCATGTATGAACCACCTAGGACTTCATTTTGGTATTAAAATTTACATGATTTATGTGATGCAAATTAATTGAAAAGTTTTAATGGAAGCTTTTTATATTTTCATATATCTCCTCTATATATTATATCCATATTTATACCTTTTAGTTGTTACTTTTTAGATAGAATATGATATATTTTTTTTTAAATATAATATGATTTTTGATTGTATAAATGATTATTTTAACATTACTGTTGTGCAAAATCGCAAGTGAACGAGCCGAACAAGTAATAAAGTGATGAGAGAAGTATCGTCCCACGAGGATTGTTGTTAATTAATGCCCAAAATTAAAATAACTCAACTTTTATTTCGTAGATGAAATTTGAGTAAATGAGTTGATAACTATGATTAAATTTAATTGCAATTGAAAATAAATGAAAATTAATTCAATGAATAAAAACTCTAAGATTATGATTTCACCATAACTAATCTGTTCCTCCCCTTTGTTCTTTTTAACAAAAATTAACTATCCAGTTGCTAGTCGAGATTCCTTGAATTATTCACATAGCCCCTCCCGAGGTCTAAGGAAAATACCCCTATAAAGATTAACTGGTATGTTCCCATGCAAGTCAAAACATTAAAGGATTCATTAAGATTTATGGATCTCTTTTATAGACTACATAAACCATGCAGGTATATTCCTATCTTACATGTAATTTATGACATTAAATACAATGAACTAGACACATAAATCAGCTTCCGCTATCATTATGATTAACAATTCAACTACATAGTGGCCAATTATTTAGAAGCATTAAGAACAATATTAAATGCATCAACCAAGATAGAAAATCATTAATTGAATTGAACAAAGGTTTGGAACATCAAAGTTAGGCTACATCATAACCTTAGAAAACAAATATACTCCATAATAGAATTTACAAAAACTAGAAAATTAAACATAACAAGAGATAAGAAAACTTAGTGGATTGAAGCTTCACCGTAGAATTTCTTCCTCTGCTTTGCTCCTCCTCTCCAAGCTCTCTCTCTCTTTCTCTAAACTACTTATTGTTTTGGTTTGTGATGGAATGCTTAGAATGGTGATTCTAAGGCCTATTTATAGGCCAAATTCACCTCTAATTACATCATCGATTGCATAATCGTTTCTTGATTTTCCACCATTTTGCATCATCGTTTGCATCATCTTTCACCTACCCCATTCAAAGTCAACTTTCAAATTGCATCATTGCTTACATCATCGTTCACCTACCCCAGTCAAGTCAACTTCTATTACATCATTGCTTACATCATAATTTTGATTACATCATTTCTTACATCAGCATGACATAATATTTATTTCTAGAATACCCTATCTTTAAACCGCGATAATTTCTATATGCGATCTCCGACTCGAGTAATTCTTGAGGCGATGAACTTGCTGCGAATGATATTCATTTTGTAGCGATGATCTTGTCTTGAACAATATTACTTGGTGGGGTCCACATACGTATTTTTAACCAATTTTATTCTGAAAATAAAAATAAAAGAAATATGAAATAATTTACTTAATAATAATAAAAATATTAAGAACTAAGCAAGAATTCAAATTTAAAAAGATAAAATAACTCTATAAATATAAAGTTATCAATTACCAAAAGTTTCATTAAAAAATATTATGTTTTTAACTAAATTTTCGTACTTTCCGTAAATTTTACGTAAATTTTCGTCGATATCGATATTTTCGTCGACATTTCCGTCGAATCGTAGTACCGATATTTCCGTCGATATCGATATTTTCAACATTGCTTGCTACATATCCATTTCACCCTTGTTTCTTTATTCCTAACCACCTTTTGACACTCATGCACACTGTTGTAGGTTCTAATCTTCATGTTCCCCCCTGTCATCATTTTCGCTGCATGAATTCTCCAAGGACAACCATGAGCCTTACATTTGTAAGTTAACCTAGTCCTATCGTTAACCTCTCTAAGTAAAGTCACCCTCTATTGAATTGCATAGTCCCTCAAAACATCTCTTAAACTGTAAACACTATCATGAATCTGTCCAACAAAAAACTTAATCTGCCTTCTGTCTTGTGCCACGAAAGGATCACCTTTCATAAGTCTCGCCACTTTTTGTTCAACTGTTTCTATGTTTGATTCACTACTAAACTTATCATTTTCACAAGACCTATAGCCCTCCATTAACTTTCACTTGTCTTTATCTACGTGTTCCCTCATCTGTTCTCCCTCACCTTCACCCACAAAATTGCCATCCGTCAGCTTGCTCACCCTCACCCACAGGTTGCCTACCCACAGCTCCCTCACCTTCACCCACATGTTGCCTATCCGATTCAGCCTTACTACTATGTTCCCCTTTCTCTTCAGCCTTATCTCTACTCTCCCCATCTTCATCTTCTGCCTCACATCCACTGTCCTTATATTCGTTATCTATATCATCAGTAAACAGGTTACCCTCCAACCAATTAAAATCGAACTCCTGGTAAGTATCCACTACACAGGGTGCTGGTGAATTATGTAGACCATCATCCTTTCCCTCCCCAATATCAGGTGCTCGAGGGATGTAGTGTTTAGGTTCTATTTCAAACTCAACCCTAGATAACTTGTTCTCTCGACACTTGTCAAACAAATTCATCAACTCCCTATCAGACTCAATCAATAACTTCTTTTCAGTCCAAGGTGCAATAGCATAAAAATTACAATCATCTTGCTTTACATCCGTTGACTGACATTTTGCACACAATAACACTATCACACTCAGTTCATCAGTGTCACAATCAGACAGTTCAATCAATTCACCTTCGTAATGCACTGCAACTTGTATCAATGACATTATACAATTGTATAAGATATACCTACAGAACATCCACATTATTAAGAAACATGTATGAATAAACAACCAGATCTGAAAAATATATATATTTATATATCACAAGAGTATAGTTTAAGTCGAAATAATACATTGTCAGCAGTTTAATTTGAGTAGAAAATTGGAATCAAACAACAAAACCACTTTCAAGAATATAACCAGAACTACACTAAAACACTCGAATAGATGATACTTCATTATTCAAACCATTCATGACATTTAAACATTTTTACTATGAAAATATACATTTCCACACAAGCAATTACACTTTTTAAGTGTGCAACCGAAAAACCCCAATTTGTGTGCACAAGAAAAACCTAAAAACCCTCCAACAAAACAAAATCTAGTTAATCCCTTTCAACAAATCAGTCTAAAACCACATTTCAAATGTAAAAATTTGTTAAAAACCTTACCTTTCCTCCACTGTCAACTATGGTCCAGTTCCTTCACACCACACAGCTTTAAACCCTTGTTCGATAGCCAACAACCAACCAACGAACACCTCATACTAGCAATCACGAAACATGCAACTAATAAATGTTGAGTGACATGAAGGTGGTGCATGAATAGTATTAGGGTTTGGCGCGAAATGGAGAGGACAGTGACAACGACGATAGTGGATGTATCTGATGAGTTAAAAACGTAAAATGGCACCCCACTCAGATTTGTTTACATTGTGGTCCAAGTAGGGTGACGTGTCATCATTTAAAACCACTTTTTTTTTTCTTTTTTATTTTCCATACCCATTTACCATATTGCCCCTCAAGCCAGATCTATTTTTATTGCATTACCTTTTTTCCCCCTGGAGTCAAATAGTCAACTTTGTCCACTTAACTGAATCTGTTACCGTTAGGGATATTACCGTCTTTTTATACGCTTCCAAGGAGTATTTTGGGTGTTTCCTTTAAAGTCAGTTGGTTTTTTAGATAAAAACGAAACGTCATGGGGTAAAATGGGTAATCTATCAAAACTCATAGGGTTTTTTGGGATTATCCCTATATAAGAGGATTTAGTTTTAGATCAGTAATCTAAAGAGTCCGTAGAAAACAAATAAAACTGGATACTTTACTTATGGTAAGTTTACAACTGCTGTCCATATTGTATTTGATACGATGATCTTATCCGGGATTGTTCATGTGGCGATATAAAAATGGAAACACTTTTTATAATAGAATTTTATAAGACTGGACCACAATAAAATAAATTTCTTATTTATATCCGTTAAATAAAGAAATTCATATTTATCGACTAGATGATCATATAAAGATTAGTGTTTTATGAACTCCTATTTTATTGAGTCATATCTTTTGATTTATACGGGCGTGACCGTTATAGATTTACGGTCAATAAGTTTCGTACTTTGGAGATGTGATTTAATAAGTAACTGGGAACATTTTACAAAATAGTGGAATCCATTCCTTCTTAGGAGAAGTAGATGAGTAGTTCCTTTAAGTATCAATTCGACCATGAACAATAAGAGCGCTCGACTTTCTGTTTATAAGTAAACGGAAAGATAAGTTCATAGGTTGTTATGAATATATTGTTCATTAGAGAATTAATGATACTTAATGGAATAAGATATAATTAGAGAGATACAACGGACTTAATGATCTAGCTCTAATTATGAACTACTCATAGATGATCAAATCATATGAAATGATTACATAGATAGATATTGAAAATTCAGATTGCGTAAAATATCCACAATCTTAAGAATGCAACCTTAAGTTTTTAGTGAAGTAACTTTAAGGTTAACAATAACGAATTATTTAATTAAAGAGTTTAATTGATAATTCTGATATTATTGGAGCTCAAATTATAGGTCAATTTGGTTCCCTTGGTAGCTCATAACCACATAAACAAACAAAAGGAATGATATAATTGGATTGTCTAATTATAAGTGTACATATAAATTTTATGAATACGTTCACGAATAATTTAAATGATTTGATTATTTAAATATAAGTAATTATTTAATTATTTATAGAGGTTATGAGTTCAATTTTAAATGGTGTTATTAAATTATTTATGATTTAGAATTATTTAATTTAATGAAAAATCTTTTAATTAATGGAAATAGTAATTTAATTTAATAGAAATTAGCTTCCATATTAAATTAAATTAAAGAAGTTTTAATTTAATCGGAATTAAATTCTATATTAAATTAAAAGTAAAGAGTTCTAAACTAATAAAGAATTTGATTCCATATTGGATATTAACTAAGTTTTTCAATTTAAATAGGAAATTATATTCCTTGTTAAATTGAAAAAACCTAACTTACCATTATAAAAGGGGTTTTTTATGTTGGTAACAATAGAGCAAATTTTTGATTACTTGAACAAAAAAATTTTCATTAATTAAAAACACCAAATTGTCTTATTGCAAAAGAAATCAAGAAAATTGTTTTTGATTTCTACATAATAATCTTTTGTAAAAAGATTTCGTTATTTGATTCTTTGAAATTGTGTCCACATACAATTTGTTTTTATAGAGAGTAAGATCGGGTGGTGAAAAATAAAATCTATAAATCAAAAGGGATCAATTTAATCTTCAAACAAGGTAAGATTTGATTTTATTATTTTAATTATTGAATTGTTATTACTAGTATCGATTGGACATGTTTTTATTTGAAAAAATTTTTAAAATCCACGTTTCCACATTAAATTCAAAATTGATTTTTCCTTTCAATTTTCACTTGTCCAATTTAAAATTCATAGATGTAGTGGAATTGAATTATCGTATGTTGACTTTGAGCAAATCTCGTCAATCAACTTCTTTGAAGTCTAACAACCAGTGTTTTGTACAAATCAAACAAACAGGGCAAAAATGATTTTGACAGTGGTGGAGTGTCGATTGAAATCACTCCGATGCTCAAGTCAATAACGAAAATAATATAAACATAGATAAGAGGATAATAATATACGGTAAATAATTCCATAAAATAAATATTAAACTATGAATGTATAAGTTACGAGTAGTTGGGTGACAATGTATAATTATTTGGGCGTGGAGGTGACCAATTGGCCGATATAAAGGCTATCAACCCGTGGGATAGACCGGGATGGTCGACTCATAGAGTTTATATTAGAGGCAATGGTATCTGTAGGATATTCGAGTGTCCGTGAGTGATCGAATTATCTAAAGAGATTAAGTTAGAATGATAGTATAAATAACGCTTGTCAGGAAGACGTAACGCAAAGGCCATTAATGTAAACTAAATATATACATATATATATATATAAATACATATATAATATTCCGATTGTATGTAATAAACACATCACATGAGACCCGTCGTAATAATTAATATTATCTTAAAGTTTAGTGTGAAGTATAAGTATCAATATTTTATGGCAATTGTATTATTGTTGAATCTGAGCAATCGGTTTGACCAAAGTAAACATAATATATAGATGAGATGCATGAGATTAAAATATCAGTACCATGTATAATGGATGGGCCATGCCAGTTGAATTCTCCCATGTGCCCAGGAGACAACGCTTCAGCAGTTACAGGATCAGTTACATTGGCCTCCAAGTACTCAACTAGTTAATCGACAAAACCAAGGCACACTAGACCAGCCGCATCTAACATGTAAAAGGGGTGATAGTTGAATAGGAGGCAGGATCGTGGCAACCTGTCACGTACTGGTGAAGGTGCGAATGCCACGGAAATGGGTTCGACCGCTCTACAACCGAGCCAAGACGGACATGTGACAAGCTCGGTCGACGGTGAGTGGTGATGTTCCGAGATTGAGAGAGGGAACAGATGCATGGAGCTTGGTCGATTACAATATGAGTGAGAGGAAGAATGCATGAAAGAGAACATGTAACACATGGCTCTATACATGATAGACATGGTGACAGTCGCGGTTGTGTACATATGAAAGGCTTCTTATTGACAAAAGAGAGAGCGAATGATAGTGGTTGGATCTCAGAGAGAGAGAGAGATCCCCTAGTTGGAATGCCCTCCTTTCCTTTTATATGGAAAGGGAGGCATTGGTCAATTATTCCAGTATCTGTTACAGAAAGTTACTGCAATATCTATTATAGAGAGTTATTACAATAACCGTTACGGAGTTATTGCAATAACCGTTAAAGAGTTATTACGACCACACTGCTAGGCTATTACGTATTTCAGGCCACTGCATTATGGGTTTAACAATTTTTTACCACTATAATAGACGTATTACTATTAAGTGTACATCAAAGTACAGTAATCAATTCTCACTTGAGACTATGATTATCATGATCACCCTAATTGCAATGGTAGTTACGGAGAACTACCTACCTAGTTTAATTTTCTCGTTTGAAACCTCTCATTAATTATAACAATTATATTAAAATTTAATAAGACACCCTGTATCTTGTATAATCTCATGACCAACTCACAACATAATATCACAAATTTCTTAATAAAAATACACTTACCAAGTCAAAAAATATAATTCTCAAAAGGCCAATATCTAAATACCCTAATGGGCGTAAGCAAAGAAAATTCGAATAAAATACTCTCAATTTACAAAAAGTATCGATATTTACATCCTCTATAACTGTATTATTTTAATAAGTTCATCCTTTTAAGTATTTTTTCAAAAAATTCTCACTTATGCTTAAAAAAATAGTTTTTATGATAGTTAATTTATACTATGTAATACAATAGCATTAAAAAATCTTATTTTTTTCTATTAAGTGAATTATAATTGTAAATTATACTTTTTTAAAAATAATCTTTATTGTGTAATATTTATAAAAGGGGTGTACATACCTCTTTAGTGGGGTCAGGCGGAGTAAATAATAAATATCTTCACTCCTCGCAAATACAGGAAACCTAAAGTACCTAAAACTAAAACGCCAACAACCAAGTGTAAATAAATTAAATTAATCGAAGTAAAAACCAAAAAATAAAAACCATTAAAAAAACCCCTCGAAATCTGTATCAAGAGCAAACCCTAGCAGTCTCCACTCTCCCCAGAGTCTCCACACGGTGTGTGAGTGAGAGAGAGAGACAGAGAGAGAGTAAACAATGGATGCCATGAGGAAGCAACTCGACGTCCTGATGGGCGCCAACAGGAACGGCGACGTTCGCGAGGTCAATCGCAAGTACTACGATCGCGATGTATGCCGTCTTTTTCTCGCCGGACTCTGCCCTCACGAGCTCTTCCAACTAACAGTAACGAAACCTTTCAATCGAAATCTCTTTTTTGTTCGAATTTTGTTATTGCTTTTAGAAACCCTAATTTTGTTGTTTTTAGAAACCCTGATTTTGTTGTTTTTAGAACCCTAATTTTGTTGATTGGTTGTTTATGACAGAAAATGGATATGGGACCGTGCCCCAAAGTTCATTCTTTGCAGTTGAGAAAAGAGTATCCTGATTTTGTTGCGATATACCTTTGTGTTGTATGTTTTTTGTAGATAAGAGTGAAAAATTGTCTCCCATTCTTTTATTGTGGAATGAATTGTGTTGAATCGCATGTGTTCGTTTACTTAGGTTGAGACTTAATTTCGGTCAGTATTTCGTTTTTGCCATGTTTTTTATTCGAATTGTATATAGTGTAAGATTGTTATAATTCCTTGATTGTGGAATGAAATGTGTTAAAACATTGTAACGTGTTCATTTATTTATGTTGAGACTTAATTTCGGTCAGTGTTTTGTTTTTGCCATGTTATTTATTCGAATTGTAGTGTTTTGTTGTGTATAGAGTGTAAGATTGTTATCATTCCTTGATTGTGGAATCAAATGTGTTAAAAAATTGTTACATGTTCGTTTACTTTTGTTGAGACTTAATTTCGGTCGGTACATTGTTTTTGCCATGTTATTTGTTCAAATTGTAGTTTTTTGTTGTATATAGAGTGTAAGATTGTTATCATTCCTTGATTGTGGAATGAAATGTGTTAAAAAATTGTTACATGTTCGTTTACTTATGTTGAGACTTAATTTCGGTTGGTTTTCTGTTTTTGCCTTGTTATTTATTCGAATTGTAGTGTGTTATTGTATATAGAGTGTAAGATTGTTATCATTCCTTGATTGTGGAATGAAATGCGTTAAAAATATTGTTATGTGTTCGTTTATTTATGTTGAGACTTAATTTCGGTTGGTTTTCTATTGTTGGCATGATATAAATTCGAATTATAGTATTTCGTTAATGGAGGGTACTTTTGTCACCCGTTTTTTATTGTGGAATGAAATGTGTTAAAAAAACTTACTCACACTTTATTATTGAGTTTTTGGCATGTTGTATATTTGTATTATAGTATTTTGTTAATGAATAATGTCATACTTCTTAAAAATTTGTCCAAAAATTTTTGCTGAATTGATGTGGCAAACTAATTTGTAATTACCACGTTAATTTTGGAATAATGTATTAATAATGTGATAATTACGTATAAACTTGCCACATTATGTGGGCAGTAAATTTGGGCAAGTTTTTGAGTAGTGTAGCATTATTCTTCGTTAATAGAGTGTAAAAGCCATTTTTTGATTATGCAATGAAATGTGTTAAAGCATGGTCATGTGGTAGTTGTTTATTTATGTTGAGTCTATGTTTTGGTTAGGAATTTAGGATCCTGTTTCTGTCATGATATATTTATGTATTAAAGTATTTCGTTAATAGTGTGTAAATTTTTTGATTTTGCAAATAAAACGTGTTAAGTATAGTGTTTAGTTTAAGTTGAGATGCGGTTTTGGTTGCTTGCGTTGGTAAGTGCATCCGAATGGTACCTTAACGACCGTTTCCAGATATGAAGACGCTAAGGTGAAGGGTGTTGACAATTATGATAGAGAATTAGAAGATGCAATTGATAGACTCATTGTAGAGTGTGACAGAAAGATTGGTAGAGCTCTTAAGCGCCTTGAAGATGATGATGCAAAGGCTGCTATTGCAATATCTGTCTCTGAGGTGACTCAGGTGATGATTGAGTTTGTTACTGATTATATTAATTTTTATCTGGTGGCCTGTTTTTGCTTGGATGCTTATTTTCTTCTTTTTTGATGTTGCAGACACCAGAGATACTTGAGTTGTCAAAGCAGATCAAGGAGAAGTTGAAAGAAGCTGATCAATACGGTAACAACTTGTAGAAACAAATTATAAGACTTATAGCCTAGCCAGTTGTGTTATTATTTATGGTTTTTTTTTTTTTTTTTTTCAATGGATGTTCATTTTTTTTTTTAAATCTTTATGTTGTTCTTAATGAAATTGGCACAGACATTGATCATTACTTAACCAATCTGATGAATGAAAAAAGTTGATTTTAAAGAAAAAATGGGTGGATCGTACAGAATGCTTATTTCCAAGGATTTTTTTATTTAAACTTTTTTTTTTTAAAATTATCCACTGGAAAAGAAGTGGTTAGGTCAAAAGATTCAGCTGTATTTGTTTAGGATTGAGGTAGATGGCACAGATTTCTATTAAACTTTTTATATTTTAGGGTAGCCTGTCACCATATTGATTGATGTAGAAAATATGTAGACTTATAATTGATTAGAAATTGTTGAATTTCTGGCAGAAATAGTGATTAATTTCACCAAAGTAGTAGTCACATTATATAGCATTCAAAAAATAATCTGAGTAGATAGAAGCTTGTAGTCTTTTTGGGATTTGTCTGTTAAATGATATGCAGCTGTTCTGATTTTAGAGAATTTGACCTTATGGAAGTGTGCTATTTTTTTAGGAATTAACTGCTAGAAAGATGTGCAGTTGTGCTAACAATTTTTCTTGTTTGTTGGTTTTGGTTTTACAGTCTGTCTAAATATTTAAATAAATACTTATTGATGTAGAGGCTTTGTACAAACATGATCTTAAGAATCCTGAATAGGTTTTTACTCTAGGAGCTAATAATGCTGAGATGATTGCTTCTAATTTGCAGACTATGAAGGCAAGACAGATCTTAAAATTCGAGCTATGGAAGTAGTGGAAGAACTCAGAACAAAAAGAGCTGACAAACAGGTATGCAGTGGCAGACATTGAATTTGTAATCACTTGAAGTGGTGTCTGTTTGATTGTTAGAGCTTGTAGAACAGTTTTGTTGATATAATTATTTTATCATGTTAAACGTAAGCCAAATTCCCCTGCTCTAAATCGTGTTGCAAGTGAGATTTTATTCTAGGACATTGTATAACAGCAACAGACCTAGGTTATTGATTTAATTATATAATAAGGTCCTGACTTTTATTGTTGTGGAATTTTTCTTTTTCTGACAGTCCATGCTGCTTTTGGATGCCTTTAACAAAGACAGAGCATCCTTGCCACAACCCCTGCCAAATCCACCACCACTGGCCCCTCTGCCTGTGCCTGCACCTGATGCACGTACACAGGAAATGATTAATGAGAAGTTGAAGAAGGCAGAGGATCTTGGTAAGCCACTGATAACTCAAAACTTGGTATTCTGTTCCTATCAAAAAACTTATTGTATTGTGATATAGAGACTGAAGTGAGAATCTTAGGTTAAAATTGTTCACTTACATGATCTATTCATGTGTTGCTAATGTATTTACTGTCATTCTTTTGTCAGTATAATGCTTTTGAGTATTGAATTTAGTAGTTTGAATTAGCGTCATGAAGTTTTTTAATTTCCCAAGAGGCGGGCTATGTGGTAATGTAAAACCTTTCAAACAGGAGGTCAGGTTATGAATTCTCTCTGACTCTTCCATGTAAAAATTATCTCCATTAACTTTTTAACTACCAAGCTTGTAGGTTTGGCAGTAACCCCCATTTAGAGCCCAATGAAGCAAAAGAGAGGGTGGAGGATTGATATGAACAAAAATAAAGTTCTTAGACTTGGGATTTCATGCTTTTATGTTTTCATAAAAAATCTGATTGAACATATATATGATTCTGCACTGCATAAATTTATTATTGGCTTTATGGCAAGTTGTTTACGTGTAGTTCTTAAACTCTTGTTCATTGGTCAGGTGAACAAGGAATGGTAGATGAGGCGCAGAAAGCATTGGAAGAGGCTGAAGCACTTAAGAAGGTTTTAATCCTGAATGCTGTTTTATTTCTTTTTTTTAGGTTCATGTGTTTTCTGTCACTTAGGTTCATTTCAATGTTTTAAAAAGCGAAAGGCAAGACGAGGCAGTAGGGCCTCGATGAGGCGAGGCGATAGCCTAGCCTCGACGCCAAATAAAAAAAAAAAAAAGTCTAATATATAAAATCATTTATAACATTTTAAAATATTGTGAAAAACAATATTAGAACCACAAATATCAAACAAAATAAAACCAAGTAACCAACAGAATAGGTAGGGATCATCCATAACATCATAAATGAAAAGCAACATTTATTTTATCTCGAACTTTCGGGGTAACTTTATCACATAGGGCAACATTCCTATGAGTTCCTGCAAGGTGCTCTTTCAATTTATACACTCCCCCTTTGATTATTTTGTGACAAAAAATGCAGCGAACATACTCGTACGCCTACGGTTCACCAACTTCAACCTCAACCCCATACTTTGAAGCCGGATCTTTCTGGTTCGATATCCCACACAAAATCTACAACAATATCGTGTACAAACACCAATTAAACTTAAACAAAAACTAAGATTGAAACCAATAAATACTTGCATCAATATATACAACCACAAACAATATTTCACACATAAACCAGCAGCATAAATGTGCTAAAATAAGCATAAACCAGCAGCATACATACTGGATATAGACAGCATAACACAATCTAAAATAAGCATAAACCACCAGTGTTAAGGTGAAAAAATAAGCATAAACCAGCAGCGTACATACATGTCGAAAAACCAAATTGAAAAAATACAAACAATATATACAAACAGACGTGCTAAAGTAGAAAGAGGCAGTGTTAAGGAAAGGAGAAAGGAGACAAACAGACATGCTCTCTGTCCCGAAGCACAAGCAATATATACAACCACAAACAATATCAAAAATCCAAACAATAACCCATTGTTTAACAAGTTAAAAACTAAAATAATTGAAAAACTTACATGACAGCTGGATTTCAGACCTCAGAGAGCTGCAGATGGAGGAGACGAGCTGATTTCAGAAAGTTGAGTGATGAAGATGAACTGTAGATGCCGATTTCAGAGACTTGAGTGATGGAGAGTGTTTGGAGACTTGAGGATTTGAGAGATTTTAAGAGAAAATGAAAGAAAATGGTGAGAGAACATGAAAAATGGGTGCCGACAGAGCTGAAAGGTGGGTGTCGGTAGTCATTAGGTTTTCCAAACAAAAACAAAACACGTGAAATGCCCCTTTTACCCTTAAAAAAAAATTGGCCTGCCTCAGACAGCCTCAGTGCGCCTTAAGGCTGAGGTGCACTGAGGTGACCGCCTCAGCCTCCAAAGGCGGGGTTTTTTCACTGCCCCGCCTTTGGAGGGCGCCTTGAGGCGCTTTCAGCAGCAAGAGGCGCCGCCTCGCCTCGCCTTTTAAAACAATGGTTCATTTCATTATTTTATATCTTCAATTTCAAACTTATGTTGCTTTTTGGTTTTGTTTTGTTTCACTTGTCCTGTTTGTGAATGACCTCTCTTTTCTTTTGTTCAGCTCCCAGCCAGACAGGAGCCTGTTCTAGATTCTTCCAAGTACACTGCAGCAGACGTGCGCATTGTGAGTGTTTTTCTATATGATATAACCAGTTACCTATATATCTTTATTTTCAAATGCAAACAATGTTTTTCCCGTAAATTTCAAAAGTAAACAATTTAAGGAACAACATTATATGACAAACTGAGGGTAGCACTTACCTTGTACTTTCATCAAATTTCAAAGGTCAATTTTTTTTTTTAAAATTTTTAGTATCGCTGAGATACTTATAGGATGACAAGATTTTGCATGTAAGCCATAAGAAAATGAGACTAGAAAGAGTGGGTGTATCTACTTATTTTGGCTATTATTAATTCTTACTCTATTAATTTTAATGTTCTTGCAGACTGATCAGAAGCTACGTGTTTGTGACATATGTGGAGCTTTTTTGAGCGTTTATGACAGGTAAAGTTTTGATCTGGTCTCTGTGAACCATTGTGCTGGTTTCTTATTTTTCTAAGGGCTACAAAGATTTAGTGTTTGGGGTTTCAAGTGCTTCAGCTTTTGACCCGACTATTATACCTCCTTTGTCACCAGCAGGCTTTTGGGCCCAGTTTTTCGAGGATAACTTTTGCAGCTAAAGAATGTGCGTCATTTTTTTTTCTATTTTATATGCTTGTGATCATGCTATTGTTAGATAGAAATATATGGGGCAACTGTGTTATAAAGTGTCTTTCTAACCGTTGGAAGTTTCTGATATATTTAGTGAAGCATTTTACATTTTCCTTTTATTTTCAGTGACCGTCGTTTAGCAGATCATTTTGGTGGAAAGCTTCATTTAGGTTATATGCAAATCCGTGATAAATTATCAGAGCTTCAGGTAAGATATGAATGTTTCAATGTACTTCTGTTAAATGTGTGCCGTTTTGTTGTTTGGTTAACTTATTGCAATAAAATTTTCGTGGATTTTTGTTGGGACATTGACCATGCAAGTATTTCCTGAAAAATTAATTCAAGGGAAGCATCTCTGTATTTATGTAGTCTAGAATATGCTGCTATTTACAATGTTTGTAACTTTGCCTATTGAAGCATTGCTAGATTACAGTCTGTAAGGTGCTTCTTGTATTACATTATTATTAGCATAGCATTTCACCTTGTTGTCATGTGAAAGTTGATGGATCTTTATATTTACTCGCATTTACTTGGTTTATCAGTTGAAAAGGGTTATATACAGGAATTGCATAGAAGGTGTTATTGGCAAACTGAATCCCATCCTAAGTCCTAACTGTTCCTGAATTCTTGTTTATTATTGCATTTACTTAACTGGTCACATTGATAGATTCAGACGGTTGAATTGTTGAAAAGTGGACTTAATATCAATAGTAAATAGAAAATCTCTATGGATGGCAATATGTGTTGACTGGGGATATTATTTACAATTGAGTCTTGTTTGTGGGGTGCCATTAAGTCGGTATTGTGAATATGGTGGTACTTGGCTCAGGTGCTGGTATAATGTTACAAATTCTTCTGTAGAAAATCTCAGTTAGTGTACCATCTGTGAGTTTTTCTGACCTCGGAAAGTAGTATTTGGTTTTTGTTTTTCTAATTTCTTTTGATTATAACATAGATATTTAAGTGTGGATTCTTAACAAAAGGACTTATCTTAAAATAAAACACTTGCATGAACATCTGTCACATGTTAATTTCTACCTGGTCATGTAAATGCTTTCTCTACTAGCAAGAAAGCAAAGATACCTATTTTTATATTTGTGAATCTTGTAGGATAAGAATTTCTTTGAGCAAGGTTATATTGTTGGTTTTTATGGCATCAAAGGCTTGTAAGAATATTACTTTACTTTCTTGAAACTGGATTTAAATTATCATGTTTCTATGTGATTATGTGCATGCCATATATATTTAGTGACTTAAGTGACCCTATGACTTGTTGAGAGGATGATTTGTATCTGCAGAAGTAAAGAAGCAATTTATAAATAGGCAAGCTAAGTGGTACTTGACTTATGAGTACAAGTGTTCCATGTGATTGTGGAGTTTGTTTTGCTGTGTTCTTTGTCAAACACTTCTTTTATGAATTTGAAGAGGTTGGTGGGTTAATTGCTTGGAACGTGGACAGTTGTTTAATGTTAGTGTGCACTTGTGCACTTTATTGGTTGATATATTCTCGATAGTTATTTCATGGGTAAAGTTGTCCGTGTGGTCTTTGATCCTCAAACTACTTATATTCATTGGGTTCAATAGTTTTTAACTTGTTCATTAAGTCTGTTCTGATTGTCCTTATGAGTTATTATCATAATTAACAAAGTTGAAGTGGTATTTAATGTCATATAAAGAAGGATTTTCAACTTTATTGATTACTGCTTTGTCAGGAAGAAAGAAACAAGAGTCGCAAAGAACGACATGATGATAGAAGGTAACCTGCAGGCTCTATAAGGGTATTTTTCTTTTATAAGGTTTCATAGCTTATATGTGATATATAATACTGTTGTTTCATTTGTATTATGTGTCATAAGGTCGAAGGAACGAAGTAAGGATCATGACAGGGAAGCAAGTAGAGATCGTGATAGGGGAGCAAGTCGGGATCGTGATCGAGGAGACAGCCGTGACCATGGGAGAGATTATGATCGTAGTAGCCGGGATCGTGACAGGTATTATGATAGAGATCGTGGATATGATCGAGAGAGAGACCGGGATCACCGTAGTTATGATTCAAGAAGTCGACGCAGGTCGTGTTCTCGATCTAGGGAACATTCAAGAGATTACGATCGCCACAGGTAGACTGTTGTCTTCATATTAAGATACCACCCTTTTAGTGCTTGGCCTTAGTCATGGAAAAGTGGATTATGAGTCTGACATTGTGGAAGTATCATAAAGTGAATATTTGATGTAGTTGGTGTTTTGGTTGTAGAAAACAAAATAAACCATACTTGAAAATTGGAATAACGGGGGAATAGTGGCTTTAAATTGCTTAGTGATTTTTACTTTTAAACTCATGACAAGTGTTCACGTTTCTACTCTTAATTAGTTTGAGTCTCTGATTTAAATGATCATTAAATTAAAATGCTGGTCTTTTGGCCAGTTTTCACTACCAGTAGCAAAATTAATGTTTCAGTTATGAACATTCGATTTGGATGTCCGTCTTAATGCTTTGGGTTTATGTGCGTGTATGTACGCGATTAAAGGTTTCTGATCTGGCATTGATTGTTTCTTTTGCTTTTCCTTTGTCAGGCGCCATGATCGGTACTAGATGATTGTGCTGGAGAAGAAGGATATGGAAATATTAATTTTTGCTCAGGCCAATGAACTCATGTAGGCAAAAGTATGATCTTGTGTGACTTGATCTGATACTTTTAGTGGAGTTTGGCAGTTTATACTTTTATGGTGGGTCATAACAAACTGCTTAAAAGATTTTCTTGAATTGTGTTCAGAGGTATGCATCAGTGTTTTAAAATTTTATTACTGCTCAAGTGTTCTTTCAGAATATACATATATATTTTTTTCACTTTGAAGAAATTTTAGATGGCCCATTGCATTGCATAAGAAACAAATAGGTTGATCTTCACTTAATGGTGGATGAGAAGCGAGACATAGTTAGCTTTGCGGTTGTGAGTTGGTCATGAAACAGAATGGGTTTTTAAGCCCCTCTTGAACATTGGTGCTGGGGCTCTCCAGTTGTACGATCTTGATGGTGCAAGAATACATGTTTTTTCTGCTGGAGTGGAGATGAAATAGAACATTAAAAACAGGACACTAGATTTTGCAACGTAAAATTCAAGACAGAAGTATATATGGTACTCTTATGGCTTCATGAACCTGACTATGCGATGTTTGCAGTTGGTTCATTAAAAAGCTTGATTGGCATTGTTTTTATTGTTTCATATTTGACATGGCAGCATGTGGATATTAATCCGGAAATGAAAATTTTAATGAGGATTTCTATGTTCGAAAATGGTTTTTGTTTGGAGCTCTCCTAGGTTCTAAAGATATATAAATGTATATATATATATTTATATAAGAGAATAATGATCTTTCGATGCAATTTTTTCCCTTAAATCATTATGCTTCATTTTACATTCTAATCACCTTCAAAAGGATGTCAATTGAGCCCTTTGTATTTTCGGATAATTTAGTGCCTTACCGAAGAATAAGAATGATCCTCCAAAAGGACGTCTGAAACGGACTTCGTTTGTGTATTTGAAGAATTTTTTGGTTTAACAAAGGAACAGTAAAATGATTGGTTGGGCTCAGGCCTCAAGAGTCACATTTTTACCACTTAACTCCGAGTTGGTAAGGCATTTGTAATTGGCTGGTTTAATGCTCAAATTTGTAATATCTTTTAAGTCTCAACTTTGACAAGTAATTGTTGTGATTCTTCTCATGTTTGAATCATAAAACTCATAACAATTAGAGTTCCTTTTTACAACCTCAAAGTATCACCTTTAGCATTTTATTTTTTTAGGGGAAATTTTAATTTAGTTACTAATATTTAATGAAATATTACTTTTTTACTCACTTATGCATTTTGAATGCATTCATAACAATCAATTTAGTTCTTCTATTCTTCAAAAAAAAAAAAAATTTAGTTCTTCTATTAGTTAATCGTTAATCAAACTTAACTTTTTGAAGGGTAATTTAGTCTTCTTACTCCACTAACCATTTGAAATTAATAAAAACATTTTTTTTAAGTAATGGATGGTGGAGATTTAATTGAGAAAATATTAAACAAAAAATAAATTAAAATAAAAAACATAATAAAAATTAAAAAACAAAATTCTTTTAATATTTAATAATAAAATGTTAAATTAAAAATTAAGTTTAAAAGATTGAAAAAATCCTTTTACCATCACCTTCTATCTGTACATTTGTTTTCAGAATTAAATTAAAAATTTTTGAAAAAAAAAAATTGAATAAATTAAAAAAAGGACAACCCATCAATGACCATTAGAAAACACATCATCTAGATACACAATCAAGTGAACGAGAACCACCACAACCCATATTATCTTCTTTGCCAACCTAAACGCAACGGCTAGAACCCAGATCGTTTCCAGCCTCTTTCCCCTCCTTACTCTCTCACACCTTTAGCCTTCGTTTTTCTTTCTATAAAACCACACTTTCTCTCTCTGCTCTTATCTATGGCCACAACACTAATCCCAAGAATGCCACCACCACTAGAGAAGATGGAGAAGCACCATACAATAAGGATGAACACTGACGCTCACTCCCATTTCAAGTTGGAGGAGGTTGCCATCGCCATTGACGAAGAAAACAATGACGCCATCCTTAATCTCGTCTTCTTCGATGCAATCTCCCTTTCCTCCTCCGTTCCTCCCCTACCGACTACCTTTTCCGATGATCTCTTGGTTTTCACTTTTATTTTTGGTTTTTGTGTGTATGTTTGAGTTTTGTGTTTGTAGATGATGAAGATGGTTTTTTTTTGGTGTTTGGTTTGTATTTATGTTTGAGTTTTGCAACTTTAATTTTTTTTTTTTTTTTTTTTTTTTGATTTCTTGTTTTTGGAATTCGTTTGTTGATGGATGAGATAAATTAATGTTTTAGAATTGTTTTCAGGCTCATGAAAAAAAAAAAATAAGGAAGATCTTCAACTCAAATCTTCAAACATTGAAAATCTTTTTTTTGTTTGGTGTTTATATTTTTATGCAACTTTTATTTTATTTATTTACTTTTTTGGCTTTCTAGTTTGATATGTTGATCGATGAGATGAGGTGTGTGTGGAGATGAGGTTGAAGATCTGTGTGTTGGAACCTAGTGCTTCAACTATTGAAGGTTTGGGTAACCCAGATCTTCATCCAATTTTTTTTTTTCAATTCTTTTTTCAAAAATTTAATAATTTCAATTATTTGTTTTTAATTTTTAATTTAATTAAAATGAAAATAAAAAATCCTAGTGGCAACTTATTTAATTAACTCAATTTGTCAAATAACATATCCCATGACTTGTGATAACAAACTTAAAAGAGTACAATCTTAAATGTACTACTATATGCAATAATCTTTTAACATTTTAAGAACTACACTATACTAGTAAAGTATAATCATTCAACTTGCCCAATACATCAAATAAAGAGCACTCTTCAACTTGCTATCGTCCTAAATTCAGCTAATGGATAACGTCTAAATATTTCTCAAAAACAGATAAAAACAATACAATGTCTGAAAAAAACTGTCAACTTTTAGCAAATATGAAACCAAAAACTACAAAAATTTATTTCTTCAATGATATCAATCTTACCCTTGAATAACTTCATCAAACAAAGCCGCCTCAAACCACTTGAAAATTCCACTCCAAAACCCAAAATAAATCCTCAAAATCCAACCATTCTACCCTTTGAAACAGAAATTGCTTCAACATGAACATATGCCTCCAACTTAATAATACAAGTTCACGTAAACACAAAAACCCAATCACACATAATTTCCTGAATACTAATTTCGTTGCCCCATCAATAAACATATATGTCCAATCAAATATGATTCTCGTGAAATAATTTAAGTGACATATCATATCCAGATAACTAATTATATATAATTTTCATAAAACTAATTTCATTGACCTGTCACATAAATATACATATCCAATCAAATATGATTCTCATGAAATAATTTAAATGGCAAGCCATATTCAGATATCCAATCACGTACAATTTTCATAATTTCAGTGATTAGACTTATACACGCTTCAAAGTTGCCTACCGGCAGCAGCAGCAACAAAGGGCAAATACGGAGTCCGACCCAAAAGACAACTCACCAACCCATAAACAAAACAAAAACAACTGAAAACAAACACCAAGTTATGGCCACAAACCATGACCCGGAACCCGACACCGGACCGACCCGGATTGAAGATCCGGGTCAGGATAAGCGGGACGACGAGGAGGACGTCGAGGGTGACGGCCTGCATGGCGTTGAAGCGAACGTAGCGGGAGAAGGTGGCGTTCCTGACGACGCCGAGGTAGAGGCCGAAGAAGGCGACGAAGCTGGCGTAGGGGAGGGACCTGTAGAGAGAGAGGAGAGGGAGGAGGGGGTCGAAGAGGAGGCCGAGGCTGGGGTACTGCATGAAGAGGTAGCGGCCGTACTGGAGGGAGTTGAAGAAAGGGAGCGAGTAGGCGACGGCCGAGATCAGGCGGTCGGTGGCTGGGGTTGTGGTGGGGCCGGAGTTGGAGCCTTTGTAGGACATTCGGGTTATGATGGGCCTGGGTGGTTTTGGAAGTGGGGCCCATTTCTGGGGGGCTGATCTTCTTAGGATGGGTGGTAGAGGAGGAGTGAAGGGTCTTGATATTGTTGTGGGGTGGTGGAGAGAGAACCAAAGAGAAGCAGCCATGGTGTGACTTGAGTTGGTATGTGAAATGCGATTTTTTCTAGGGTTTGGGTTGGGGGTTTAAGATGTTGCCATATCAAACGGGTCGGGTAATATCATAACAACCGGGGTATCGGGTCATAAATCGATAACCCGGTATGTATAAAAGTTAAAAAAACACCCTCCCCTCTCTTGCTCTCTCTCTCTCTCTCCCTCCACCTCCACTGCCGCCGACCGCAACCCAGGTAAGTCCTCTCCCCGGTCGGCGCTGTTGGTCTGATCGTCGGTTGTTCTCCCTCTGCATCCTCCGCCGCGAGTCGGTGCACACTTTCAAGCCGTCTCCGCCGCTGTTCCTCGCTGCTGCTTCTCGTCTGGTAATTGTTTTTATTTCTATTTTACATGTTTTTTTTTTCCTTTCTTATTTATCAAAAGCCATAAACTGAGACATCCCAAATGCATGTTTAGAACTAGAAACAAAGGAAAAAGAGCTAAATTGCTATCATTACAACTTGGCAACTTCTTTCGTCTGTGTATATTTAGTTATTTATGTTGAAATTGCCACCTATGTTTTTTTTTTTTTATTCCTTTGTGTGGTTTACCAGGGGTGACATACTGTGTGAGAGGAATTGTGTATTTGTATTTAGTTAGTTATGTTTATCGTATTGGAAGAATCTGTCTGAGCAAGATAAGGGCGCTGATTTCGGTCTGGTTGCTTCGTCTTGTGGAGGATTTGATTCAATTTCGTTGGTTGTTATGGGATTCTAGGATATGGGTTGTTGTAAGAATATTGTTCGTCTGCTCAGTCAGGATGTTAGCTCTCTGGTTTGTGTCCCCGAAAAGAAAAGTGAAGGCAGTTAGAAGCTGTGGGATCAAGGCTGATAGGGGTGAGAAAATTGGTTAATTTAGACATATGAGCTTTTGGTATGGTTTAGGCTTACCTATCAACTGTATTCATGATGTAATTGAGCTGGTTGAACAAATCAGCTAGGTAGGAAGGGCATTGTGGTAAGTCGGCAATCATATGTGGGGAAATTGTAGTATTGAAGTTGCAAACCAGTGGTTTGACTACCTTATTGATTGTTTAAAGTTGCCTATCAATAACAACCATTGGATACCAATCCAAGGATTGTTATTGATGGGTAATCTTATTTAATCAGTAAGGTAGACAAACCTATAAAGCAGCTTGGGTTCCTTTTCCAGCTTGTGAGTTTACTGAGGGCTCGCTTGTTGTTACTGAAGAATAGAAAACTTAGAGAGAGGGGGTGTCAGCTGCTTGGGGTTCTGAAGTATTATTATCAGACTCTTTGAGTGGTTAAACTGGACTCAAAATAAAATAAGTAGTTAAATTTCTGATGGTTGATTGGCAATTAATATATTGATGTTTGCATCCTTGGATCGCTACAGAATATTTTTTGAGGCATCCTTGAATTTGATATGTTCGTTATGTTTTGAAATAATAAAGTTTGGGATAGTATGCAGCGTAAAAGTTTAAATCTAAGGTTTGTATAGACTGTGAACGATTTGGTATGTTATTTGACTATCAGGCATTAATTGACTGATTTAGAAGGATTGTTTTGTCTGTGTAACTTTGACATAGTTTCTCATACTCATTACAGGACATCTTGTATCCAGATTATACCTTCATTATCATATACACTACTACAATTACTTCTGCGCTTCGTATTCATGCGAGCCTGAGGCAGGGGCACAAACCAAGAAGAGTAGGGTGTGGGGAGCATATTGTCAAGAGTTGAAGATTACGCACCACACACCACACTCTTTTTAAACTGTAAGAAACCCCATTTTATAGTCTGAATTAGGATTTCTGACCAGCAATGAAACGAAGTATCAAAACAAAATCGAAAAGAAAACGAAATCAATCAATTGCCGAAGACGATGAAGAAGAAGAAAAGACCCCAACAGAGTTGTCATTCAAATTAACAAGAGTGGCAGTTGCACAGATATGCCAATCAGTGGGATTTGGGGCCACCCAACAGTTGGCCCTCGAAACCCTTACCGTGATTACAATCAAATACATGGAAGAAGTAGCGAAGTTGGCATCATCCTATTCGCACGAGTCAAACCGCACTGAATCCAACCTCTTCGACCTCGTAAATGCCCTCCACGACATACAAGGCTTCGCCAAACAAGCCAATTCTTGCTTGTTGAGTTCCAGTGTTTTGGAAGACATTTCACATTTTGTTAACTGCACTGACGAAATCCCTTTCGCCAAACCTATTCCACGAAATGATACAACAACTTGGAGTCTGAGTTCCTCTCCTCAGGTTTCGAATTCGAGGGGGTTGCATATCCCCAAATGGTTGCCGGCCTTTCCTGATCCGACCACTTACAAGGAATCCAAAGAAATGGTTGGCTTTAGAAAATGTGCAAGCCATTTGTGGGAGAATCAAGAGTTTGTGCAAGCTGTAGAGGACTCATAATCGCAACGCTGCACTCATTCTTTTTGTTGTTGATTGTGCATAAAATTGCTTGTGCCATCTACTAATTTAATAGATCCAAGCTTGTATCAATCAAAATGGTTTAATCAAACATCTTAGCTTCATGCATTGCATCTATCGAAAGTAAATTGGAAATATTGGATTGAAGTGGAAATATAATTCAAGTTAAATATAAAGAAACCAAATGACGGCTGCTCAAATTGCGTAGATTTAATATAGGGCTCTTTGTTTTTTAACGCTTTAGAACCCTCTTTTGGTGTACATGTCATCTAGTTAATAATTTGAGTTTCGATTATACTAAAGTATGTGTATAGACAAAAATATCCTTATACCAAACTTGATTCAAACTTGATTTTCGAGTAAGAGTTATGTTTCTTATGTTAAGACCAAATGGAGTGCTTTAGATTCCTTGGTCAAGATCTATATGGAATAAATGAAAAAACAGGCAGTGAAGGAAGATTTGCACTTGTTGACTGGACATCGTTTCTGTGACCACCACAAAGCTTAAATCAGTAGTTGCTCGAACATTAACAAGTGTCTGACCAGATTGGTTGTTATTTGTTTCAGTATAATAATTTCATTTTGTGTTTTGGCTTTATCATTAGACATTAACTAGTATTTTCATATTAATAAGAAAAAAATAATTAATTGGTTATTAATGAGAAAATACAGATAACTTATACGGACTCGTTTGAAACTATTTTTAAAATGATGTTTTTAAAAAACTATTTTTAAAGATAATATGTGTTTGATAGAATTTTCAAAAATTATTTTTAAAAACAGAAAATAATATAAATGTGTTTGATATTATTTTGAAAAATAAATAAAATAGTTATTTGAAGAAAAAAATAATAATTTATTTTGAAAAATATGTTTTGAAATGGTAAAAAACATTAAAAAAATTATTTTTCATTTTTTAGTTGTCATTTTAATAAATGTGTTTTCTATTTTCAAAAATATATTTTACAAAATAACTAACCAAACATTTTCAACATACCTTTTTTTTTTTTTTAAATGAAAAAATCATTTTAAAAAAGGGGTCCAAACCAACCCAAGATATTACAAAACTCAAAGTCTATCTCAAAAGGGGGAAGTGCGAAGTGGACAAAGACAATAATGGATTTATGAGTTGGGTTTAGTATTACATCTGAATGAAGTTTGAGCAATCCTCTACCTTCACTCACTATCAAAGTTCACCGTCACCGGATTTATAGTTTGAGTTATTATTATTTTTTTCTTTAACAATTAATTAATGATTATTTTTTTCATTATTAATTTAAGAAATACTATTTTATCCATTCTTTTGACTTGAATTAATACTATTTCAAAGGTTTTTTTTTTTTTTTTTTTTTTTTTTGTATTTTTAAAATCATCAAAAAAAAAAAAAAAAAAAAAACAATTATCAATTGTCAAAGGGGAAAATGATAAAAATTCTTATAGTTTTTATATATGCTTATAATTCTAGTAAGGTCAATATGATTTTTTTAAAAAAAATTGATAGTGAATTATCTTATTAAAATCTGTCGAGATTAATATTATATACACGATTTTAGGAGAGATTTTTCTAAGACATACCAATAATAAGTATAGTTGGTGGGATTTATGAATAACAAATTTATGAAAACTGAGGTGCACCATTTTGAGCTAATGCTGGCAATTATTGTGGCCACTGACACTATCAGTTCTTTTTAATCTTTGACAATATTAAGTTGAACGTGTTGAAAATGGCAACGAAAAATGAACATCTTAAAGCCACTGGCTCATGCTGTGACAATCCATAGTCAGCAATTGAGACGCAGCTTCTAGTCAAAATTTGATCTTTCCATAGGAGTTAAAACTTCTTCTAGGAATCAAGGGTCTTTATAGAATAAATTACATTGCTTGTATATTTCTAGAAGACTTTTGCATTCAATAAATGGCGATACACCAAATCCTTTATTCATGCTTCACAAAGAGAAAAAATTATAGTAAATTCAGCTCAAACAAACAGAGCCAACTTGCTGGCTTTGCAGTTGGTGAAGAAATGGGAATTACAAGCAAGAAAACATGGTTTCGTCATGGTTTTCTGCTTGTATTGTTTCGAAACATCCACTTCGCAAAAGGGTCTGATACACTCTCTCCAGGCAAGTCTCATTCAGGAAACCAGACACTAACCTCTGCTGGTGCAATATTTGAACTTGGTTTCTTTACACCAGGCAATTCTCAGAAGTACTACATAGGAATATGGTACACACAATTGTTGCTCAATCAAACAGTTGTTTGGGTGGCAAATCGGAGAGGACCGCTCTCGGATCCTATCTCTTCAGAATTCAAGCTCCCGGAAGATGGAAACCTTGTCTTACTCAACAAATCTGGAACTGCAGTATGGTCAACGAATTCGATTTCCAAGGTTTTCAATTCTACCGCTGCAAAGCTTCTTGATAATGCAAACTTTGTCGCAAGCAATGCACTGGATTCGTCTAGTGTAATCTGGCAGAGTTTCGACCAGCCAACTAATCACTGGCTCCCTGGAGGAAAGGTTGGATACAACAAAAAGCTGACAAATCAGGATTACAATCTAGTTTCCTGGAGGAGCTCAGAGAATCCTGCACCTTCACTCTTCTCTCCTGAAGTTGACAAAAATGTGACGGGCCATTTGTTGATGTAGAATGGTTCTATGCCGTACTGGATTGTGGGGAGTGGACAGGAAAGGTTTTCACTTTGGTTCCTGAAATCCAGTTGAATTTTTATGTTACAAATATCACTTACGTTTCGAATGAGAATGAGAGCTATTTCACTTATGCTTCCGTGATCCCTAATGCTCTTATCAAATTTGTGCTTGATAATACCGGGCAACTGAGGCAATACACCAAGCAAAAGAATTTCGGAGAATGGAGACTCCTATGGACCCAACCATCACAACAATGTGAAGTTTATGGTTTCTGTGAACCTTTTAGTGTCTGCAATCAGGAGGAGGAGCCTCTCTGTGTTTGCATGGAAGGTTTTGTTCCAAAAGTGCCAAGAAATTGGCAAGTGGAAGATCCATACAGATGGGTGTGTGAGAAGAGTTCCATTACAATGCGATGGTGAGGACAAGGATGGATTCCTTGAGATGCATAGGATGGTTTTTCCAGTGAATTCGGAGCCACAAAAATGTGGAATCTGACTTGATTCAAACAGGAGTAAAGCCTAAGAAAGAGACCACTTTGATAATTGGTGAAGACATAGCAGGCGGCTGTATTCTATTTGGTCTTGTCCTGGTGATTCTAAGGAGGAGATGTTCGAATGGTTCGCTTGAAGGAGTAGAGGATTCTTTGGTGCTGTTCAAGTCCAGGCGGTTGAGAAGTGCAACAAAGAACTTCTCAGAGAAACTTGGGGAAGGGGCTTTTGGTTCTGTTTTCAAAGGAACATTGCCTAATTCAACTGTCAATAGCTGTCAAGGAACTCAAGAATCTACAACAAGGAGAGAAGCAATTCCTCGTGGAAGTGAAGACTATTGGGATGATCCATCACAAAAATCATGAACGGTTTAGGGGATTCTGCGTAGAGGCTTCGAAAAGATTCCTAGTGTATGAATACATGCCGAATGGTTCTCTAGAATCACTTCTGTTTCGAAAGAGTGCCAAGATCCTGGATTGGCAAACTAGATTTAAAATTGCAACTTGTACCGCAAGATGACTGGCTTATCTCCATGAGAAGTGCAGAAGCTGCATCATACATTGTGACATCAAACCTGAAAACATATTGTTGGATACAGATTACAACCCGAAAGTGGCTGATTTCGGGCTGGCCAAGCTTATTGCCTATACTTCAGCCAGGTTCTGACAACCATGAGAGGAATTAGAGGTTATTTGGCACCAAAATGGATTTTAGGTGAAGCTGTCACAGCAAAAGCTGATGTTTTCAGCTATGGAATGGTGTTTTTAGAGATTATATCAAGAAGGAGAAACAAAAAACAGTTGGATAACGGGTTCGATAATTACTTCCCTCTGAGGGTAGCTAATACAATCCAGAGAGGAGAAATTGCTATTGGGGTGTTAGAGGACAGGTTGGAAGGTAAAGTGGTTGTAGAAGAGGTCAGCGGAGCTTGCAAAGTTGGTTGTTGGTGCATTCAAGATGATGAGAAGGATAGGCCAACAATGGGGCAAATAGTTCAAATCCTGGAGGGTGTTTCAGAGGTGCACATACCTTCAATGCCCGGGTTTCACCAAGGCCTGGCAGGCAATCCGGATGAAGCTGTGTTTCTTCAGGATTGTTGATTGTATGGCTTATATTTATACATATATATGTAACATGTGAGGTTAATAGTGGAAGTTTTTCAGCGGAACGAGAGTAGACGTAGATACGTTGTCGAACCTCTATAATTCTCTGTGTTTTATTTCTTCTTCATTCTTTATTTCTGCGTCTCTATTGCACGACAAGGAGACTTCTTCTACTCAAATGTAGAAGTTGGAAAATCTTTGTTGAGTTTCAGTTTGTTTCTATGTGCTATCTCTGGAATAGGCTTAATGGCAGCACACACCCCATATTATACAAAGCCTTTTGTTATCAATGATTTTGGTGTCTCCCCCAGACCCAGTTATCATATACATCACATGTAATTACTTTCTGAATTTCGAGTCTATATAGCATATACGTAGTATCAACAAATATTATGACTGCAAAATCATTATTATATGTAATGTAACTTGTAAAAACGAAAAACCATGATTTTTTTTTTGGAAAGAGACTGCGAAAGTGCTACATTTCAGCTTCTAATAACAAAGAGACAGAGAAAGAGAGATACGTCATCCCATCAACTTCTAAGCCATCTCTATATGGTTTAGCTACATTCAATACCACTGCAACGTAGAATCTATCCTTTGTATGGTTCAGGACCTGGAAATAAGCATGTCTCCATGATTTGTTCAACATGAAAATGATAACAACTCCCCAGAATCCGGCTATGAATAAGTGCCAAAACTAACATAAAACCCCAGATCTATGATCCCATCATCATTGTGATGATTAATGGTGGCTGGAGCTTGAGCTGGTTTGTTTTCTGGGCACTTCAACAAAGCTCTGGATTTCCCATGTATGAAGAGGCATCAAAATCCTGTAGTCTAAGGTTTGTTGAAATTTTTCCTGACAAGTTGTTGTTGGACAAGTTTAACACACCTAGAAAATTCAGCATAAAAAGCTTGCTGGAATTTCACCAGTGAGCTGATTGTTTGACAAGTCAAGTGAATCTAGCAAATTCAATTTCGCTTATTTGCGGAGAAATTGGTCCACTTAATTGATTTCTTGATAGGTTCAAGGACATTAATCCTTTCATACTTTCAAGAATTTCCCCAATCAATTTGTTTTTTGATAGATCATTGGCCCTCAGATATCTCATATTCATTTTGTACTCTTGATCTTTTCCGACATATTCACCAGCAGAAAGCAGCTCAGAAAAACCATGCTATATGTAGAAATGTGCAGTCGTGGTAAATGAACTCCATTGGAAGGAACTAGTGGCACAACTGAGCATAAAAATGAAATTGACCCTGAAAATTTATTTTTGGAGAAATCTAATGCTGCCACATGGAAGGAACTAGTGGAATTGGACCTTCAAAATGATTGTAACTGAGATATATTCCAGGAATTTCAGAAAATTTCAATGACAAATTTGGCAACATGCCTTTCATGTGGTTGTATGAGATATTCAAATAATATAGATAGGGAGAGAGGTTCCAAAGCCAGGTGGGGACAATTTCTGAAATTCCAGCATCACAAATATCTAGCAAAGCATAAATCTTCTGAGTTTGGAGCCACTTTGGAAAACGAGGCCTCATTTTGTAAGCTCCCAGTAAAATGCTTTGAACCCAAATGGAGCTAAAGTTCAAAGTTAACAAGTTAAAAGACAAGTTAATCTCTCTTAATCTAGAGACTACAAATTAATACACTTTATTAGAAAAACATCACAGGATACATCAAGAACAGAATCATCAATTTCACATGTTAAACTCGAAGTCTTGAATACTGTAGTTGTATCCATTTCTATCGACTTAAAGTTTTGCGTCTAGTGGTAATTATCATGGTATTAAAGCTTACAGGTCCATGGTTCAAATTTTCTCTCCCCATATTTTTAATAAATCCTGTACATTTTTCTGATATCTCTAGTAGGAGCTAGGGCCATCTGTGTAACTACTTCTATGCTGGTTTAAATGGTTCTTCATCGAGGTTCTTGATTCTTCCATAGATACTCAATTCCCGAGGGTCAAGCAGTGGCAAAATGCTTCTCTTATAGTTGCATCTACACGTTTTACTACTGTTCCACTCAGATGTGAATTCATCAACCTGGTTTTTTGTAAGACCAAAATGTCAAATAGAGAAAAATGAAAGTTGAGCAATGGAATTTATGACGAAATTAAAACTTTGAAGTATTAAACTATGTGTACAGAACAAAAAACCTTTGCACCAAACTTGATTTTCGCATGAAAGTTATGTTCCCTTTATGAGATAGTTATGTTCCCTTTATGAGATAGGTACATATAAGTCTTATTTTATTTTATTTTATTTTTAGAAAGATAAATTCTTCTTTTGAAATATAAATCTTTTTTTTCAAGACCCATATATATATATTCGAGTGATAAGTATTTTCTTAGAGAGATATGTTATTCGAGAGATATTTTCTTATTTCCTTTATTTTTATTTTTTTTCTATTTTTTGGATTTACAAATTATTCTTCCGAATTCAGAGTTTTTAATTTCTAGATTCAAGTTATTCTTCTAAATTCAAACAATTACAAATCTTTTCATATAAATAAGTCAATTCACTATTATGAACACCAAATCTTCCATGAAAAATGATATTATAAAGAGAGAATGTACTATTAGCATATAAAAATGGTGAGACAAAAGAAGAAAGCAAAAAAAAAAAAAGAAAAAAAGAAAAAAGAAAAAAAAAAGAGAAGAGGTGAAAGAAAGTCGAAAGAGAAGAAATTTTATCTCATTAGAAGTATTTTTGTTAGTACATATATTTTAATGATATTGAAATTCAAATCCACAATATCCTTCAAAAAAAAAAATCACACAATATCAATTAAAAGGTGCCATATCATGTTATTTTCACTACAACATTTAATGCACAAATATCAATCACAATCACAATATTTATATTGGAATAGTGTATGATGACTTTTTGCATGTGATCACTCTTCACAAAACTATCATATATTATGTGTAAAGATCATGTACAATTGATTATGGGTGTCCCAATAGTGTGATGGATCGCCCACTTTCTTTTTATTTGGTTTTTCTTTTAATTTTTTAAAGCAATCATATAAACTAAGTTAAATTCAACTTTCATTGAATATACAAATACTAGTAAGATAATATTTATACGAAATACCTAAATTTGTTGAGAAAAACGGCCTGGTTAGGTGATAAAACTATAACCGACCCATACTAAACTTTCAAGATTGTGGGTTCAATCTTACAAGGTATCACTATTTGTGGGTATTTTTTCCGCTTGATGTAGGTTGCTTATGTTGTTTTAGGAGGTGACCTCCGAGACTGCACATCAGTGTAGTCATATTTCAGTTGATCATGACAACTTTCTTGGAAAGTACTAGTAACTAAAAAAAAAAAAAAGACCTAAATTTGTTCTATATGATAACCAAAAAGAATAATAATAATAAAGACCTAAATTTATTCTATATGATTAAAAAAAAAAGAAAAATAATAAGAAATTTGGCCATGGAAAATGAAAAATTTCAACTACTTAAACATGAACATGAAAATTAGTCTTATTAACATAAAATACATTATACATCATTTAAATGATAAACAATTGATTTATAGAATTTTTGTAAAGAAAAAATTTGATGTGGTTGCAAATGCTTTTTTTTTAACTGACACCTAGTTAGAGCACTATTGGGATCAATTAAGAAAAAACTTTGAAATATTGCTTTGATCTATATTCTCAGAAGTGGAAGAGAACAAACTCACATAACATGGAGGAGACGCACTTGAACCCAACATTTTAAAGTTAAGGCTTAGGTGAATAGTTGTTTTACCACTACAACACCCTTGCTTTGTGAAAATATTGTTACCATAATAATAATAATAATAATAATAATAATAATAATAATAATAATAATAATAATAATAATAATAATAATAATAATAATAATAATAATAATAATAATAATAATTTGTTATTGAAATATTTATCCGTTAAAAGTTCAACAAGCTTATTTAATTATATTAATCTTAATTGCACAATATAAATTTGTGAAAACCAATAATGATAAACAAGCAAAATGATCCGACTTGATAATTACAATGATAAATATGGCTTGTTAATTGCCAGTTATCTAATAGCACATTTGATTTCACTGAGCTGAATGTCATCATTCGGCTTTAATGGTTTGGCGGTGTAACTGATTTTCGTTTAGCATAGAAATTTGTATACTAATGCAATTAAACTATGGAATAATTAGTAATCGTGTGAATGACGAGTTAGTTTAGTATCATTTGTAATTTTATGCCTACTCCTAATTGTATTAGATTATATCTATATTAATAATTTTATAGTTCTCTCGTCTTCTAAAGAGAAAAAACTCTCTCAACCTCTAAAAAGAGAAAGTTTTGTAGAAGCTTGTCGTCTCTAATAAGATCCAACCGTTTGATAAGTTCTTTCACCATTTTCCTCTTGTTCTCGTTTTCTCTTAGATATGAGGTTTTTAAGGGTTGGATGTAGAGATTTTCTAGATCCAACCCTTAAAAACCGAATCAGTATATAGATTGGATTTGTTCTCAAAGCATCGCCCGGTTTCATTCTCATTTCCCTCCTCCTCTTAGTCCCTGTTAGGAGATTTGGAGTTTTTAAGGGTTGAATTCATATAATATTTGGATCTAGCTTTTAAAATTTTTTTGCTTTTGTTTTGTAGGATTGAAAGCTGATGTTTGCATTTTTGTGAAGATCAGAAGTCAACAAAGGCTTTTTTGTTGGCCAAAGTTTTCAGTGACTTTTGAAACTTTTTTTATGGATATGGCCGCGTAAATGGTGTTCAACAAGAGTATTATCATGGTAGCTGTATCCAAACATTTGAAAGTTTCTAGGTCGTAATCTGAAGTTGTTGTCTTTGATGTAAGGTGGTCGATTCTAGAAACTCCTTTTTATGTTGAGGTTGATCTTTATGTTTATTTTTCAAAGTGTTATGTAATGTAATTTGAGTTTTAGTTTCATATGGATAGACTGGATACAGAAATGTCATGCCATTTTCTTGTCTGACAGTCCATCTGATCATCCTTAATTTCTCTCCTTTGAGGATGTAATGTAGTTATGTGTGGGCTTTAAATGTTTATGTTTTCCCAATTTTACTAGGGGATTAGTGCTTGTAAGTTTGTTATTCCCAAATTTGGGAAAGTGATAATGAATTACTAGTATTTCAACCAAAAAAAAATATTAATTAATTTTGCAGTTGAACTTTCCAATTTTGCATTAATTTAAGCGGTTTTCTCCGATGTGGATTATTGTAGTGTACATATGGGAAGATAGGTTTAGGAAGAGAATCTAGCAAATTTATTTTGAATGGACAAAATTTATAGAGAGTGCCTGCTCAGATTAGATATAATACATAAATGTGAAACAAAATATTTATAGTGCAATTGGGTAAGATATCATGTTATAATATAGTTGGTATGTCATAAATATTTTATTTCACGAAGACATCTTCATCTTATGATGGAGGAGGAATGGTCATGTATTTTATGAAAGTGTCCTAATCAAATGATCAATAAGCCCTTTCTTTTATTTCTTTCAACGATTAAATAAACTAACATGAAATTGGATGTTTAAATATGTAATAATTCTTTATTTATGGTCTGGCTTAAATTATTTCAAAAATTCAATCGGTCGCTAATGATGTAAAATTTAAAAATGTAGTATTATTCGATTTTGATTTAAATGATGTGGTAAGCTTATTTGTATCTTCACATTAATTTTGGAACGATGAATTAATGATGTGACAATTACATATAAGTTTGTCATGTCATTTGGATAATAAATTTGGGTAAAATTTTTGGATAATATAGCATTACTCAACATAATTATATCATCTATATTTCTGTCATTATATAAACTAAATACTGGAATTTGCGAAACACATTAGTATGTTTTTAAACCAAACACATTAGTATGTTGTACTATTCAATTATGTTTTGAAATGTTACGAAGAAGTAAGAAAAACAAAGGCAAGCAAGCCCAAAACAAAACAAAGGCACGCAGGCCCAAAACATGGCACGCAAGCCATAAAATCCCATCCTTCGAAGCGATAAGAGTGTCTCCCCGAAAAATTATCAGCCAATAAAAAGGAACAAAAAGATGGAGAAAACCACCATCTATTCGAATGCAATGTAGAGTAGTACCATAATTAGCCAAGGAATCTGTCACCTTATGCCCCTCTCGAAAGATGTGTGAAACTTGAAACTATGTTCACAATGAGGGAAAGGCAACAACTCCAAGCTTGCAACAACCTCCATCGAATCGTACAAGATTTGAGACGCAAAAGATTCAATCACATGGGTGGAATCATTCTTTAACCGTGAACGCTTCCAATCATGTCTCCAAGCATATTCTACCACGTAAATAATAGCAAAAAGTTCTACCTCATAAGCAAAAACATCACGAAGAGGGATAGCAAAACAATCCTTAACATGAGACCTACAAGTGTGACCAACGCCTCTACAACCTAGCCCCCTGTACCTCTAAAAAAGCACTATCAGTATTAACTTTAATCCAACCTTGGGAAGGTAGATGCCAATAAACCGTATGGATGGTGGGGGCTTTTGAAGATCTTCCAACAATTTGAAATGCTCTTAAAATCAATAAATCTATCATCGAGTTAGGCATTGAATCAGTTGAGAGAAAATTAGCTTCTTTTAGTGACTTCCAAATAAATAAAGGAATGTACACATCATTTAAGTTAAAAAAGCTACATCTTTAAATAAATAAAAGACAATATTGATTTAACGGTGCTTCCATGCAACCCTACCCAAATGAAAACGCACCTATGAGACTATATATGAGCCCTATAGGGGGAGCATTGTACACAATCAATCCAAGGAGCAAGGCTGGTAGAGTGGATGTCTAGGGTAAGTGTATGTTTAATGTAACTAAATGTTTAAATGTGAGTGTCCTAAAATTGGAGTGTATATTAAAATTTTGTATATTAATTATTGGTTTAAGTATTTAAAATAGGTTAAAGTAAGTCAGGTAATAGTTAAGTAGCCCAAAATGGTTTTGAGTAAGGAGAAATTTCGAAACCCCTCAAGAGTACGGATTAGGAATGAGCACCTCATCCCGAATGAGTTTTGGGTCGAAGTATCTTGATTTGATTTGTTGCCATCCGGCCCATGTGAGGACATATCAATATCATTTATGTTGGTTCGGCCGTTCGGGTATGGATATTGGTCCATAGCCGGGTACCGGATCTCGGTTCATACTCTCCTTGTTGTCTACTAATTAAAAAAAAAAAACAAAAAAATAACCGCAACCAAAACCCAAAAATACAGGTAAAACTCGTCTGATCATTCTTCCAGAAAAAAACTCTCAAACCATCGCGAGTCTCCGCCAAAGCTCCAACAACCGTCGTCGGTGGAGATTTTCCCAGATACCATTTTCGATTCCGGGTACGTCTCAAGATTTCCGATTAGAAATTCGTTCAATTTTCATGAAATTTTGTCTTGTTGACACCATTTTGAGTAGTTTTATTGACATATATGAACACTATCAAATCAACATGTTTAAAAGCTTTAAAAATCATGCCTTTGAAATGAATTAGAACTTTGTATTGTCCTTAATTTGGTGCATTTAAAATTGCAGTCCGAGTTCAAATAGATGAATATGTAAATAAATAATAAAAATTGCAGCTTGAAATTTGCCATTTATGTTTGGATAGTGGTTGGGAATTCGTTTTCATGTATTTAGTAGGTTGAGATACTGTGTGAGAGGAGGAGTTGTGTATTTAGTTGGTTATGTTATGTGTATTGGAAGAATCAGACTGAGCAAGATGTGGGCAGTGGTTCAGATCTGGGGGAATTCAATTCAGTTTCGTATTGTGATTCTAGGAAATGTTTGTTTGCCTAGTTGGATTGGTAGTGATAGTGATAGTAATGGTGATAGTCAAGCTCTCACTCTAGCCAGTTTGCGTTTAAGAGTGCATTTGAGATAGTGAAAGAGTAAAATGAACAAAATTGAGAAAGTGAGCTCTACGGTTGAAGTTCCGAAAAGTAAAGTGAAGGCGGTTAGAAGCCATGAGATCATGGCTATTGGGACAAGAAAATTGGTTAATTAGGGTTACCTACGGGCTCAATTTGTTATGCCATGGAGCTGGTTGGACTAGTCAGCTGGGTAGGAAGAGCACTGTGGTAAGTGGTAACCATATGTGATGGAACAGTAGTATTTGTCTTCTAGAAGCTGCAAAAACTGCATGGTGTTCGTATTCCAGCTTGTGAGTTTACTGAGGGTACACTTGTTGTAACTGAAGAAGAGAAAAATTTAGAGAAGCTGTCGGTTTGGGGTTCTGAAGTCGTATTATTTGACTCTTTGGGTGGTAATTGGGTAGTTAACTTAGTGATGGAAGATTGGCAATCAATAGTGATGTTTGTGTTATTGGATCGAAAATTTTTTTAGGCATCTGAATCTGATCTGTTCATTATGTTTTGAAATAATATCTGAATTTAGGGATAAAATAAAATATATCTTTATAAGTTGTGAAGTTTGTCTTAATCTTTGTTTTGTATAGACCGCGAATGTTTTTGGCTATGTTTCTTGACCATCAGGCTAATATTGATTGATATCTAAGTCGCATACTAGAGAAGGATTGTTTGTGCCTGTACTTTTATTTGAGTTTCTCATACTTCATTGAAATATTTGGTAATACTGGACACCTTGTATTGAGCTGAATGTTTGTATCAATTTTATGCTGGGGCATGCTGTAACGAGGATTTTGATTTTCTTGATATATAAATTTTTGGATGGCAAGCCAGCGTTCTAATCGACCATTGTGACTATAACTTTTGGAAGCTTATCTTGTCTTATAGGTGAATATATGTATGATATTTGAGAAAATGGAGGAGGAGAAGCAAAAGAGCAAAGGAAGTGATGAGAGATGGAGAGGAGCGATATCTAATCTAACGGAGATGTCTTCCAATTTAGACTCCCTTCAAAAACTACTTCTCAAAAAGGCTGTCTTTGTCGATGAAGACACCTTCACTAAAGCCTCTCTCAGCTCTGAACAAGCCAGAAACATCAAAGTTCTTGAACAAAGGGTAGAGACTCTGGAACGAGAGCTAGACGCTGCCATTGCAGCTGCTGCTCATGCTCGTGCAGATAAACGGCAAGCTGAGGCTTCACAAAAAGCTGCTGAATTACGTGCACAAGAGGTTATAAAAGAGCTTGAGAACACCACAAAGGTTTTCGAACTGCACATGGAAGAGTTGCGTGCAAAGCAACAAGAAATCTCTAAGCGCGATGAAGAGATCAAACTCTTGGAAGCTATAATTCAAACACTAGGTGGAAAAGAATCGCATTCAACAACTGGGTAACACCTAGCTTATCTAGGTTAGTGAACTCATCCAGGCGAAAGAGCATGATCTTAAGTGACTCATCTGATATTTTTGGTGGAGTTTGGCAGTTTCTGCTGTTATGGTGCTTTGTAGATTTTCTTGAATTGTGTTTAAGAGGTATGCATTACTTTGTTTTCGAGTAGGTATCACCAAATGCTCTCTAGTTGTACAATCTTGGTGATGCCAGAGTACATGGTTTTTCTGCTGTGAAATGTAGATGATATAAACATTAAAATAAGTATAAAATGCAGGATATGTTGTTGAAAAAAAAAATACTGTGTTCTTTTATAGAATTGAGTTTATCAAAATCATGGACCTCTTGTCTGCTAGAATAAATATTGTTTAGTTGTTTACGTGTAGATATCAACGAATACAACCACGCATTTCAAGATTAAATACAATTTGAAGGTAATAGATAATTGTAAGTTGAAGTTGTTCAATGCATCTTGTTTAACAGAAAAGTATGGGCGAGGCTGGTTGCTGTGATGGCAAATTCCCCTTGCCTTGCTCACCCCACAGGTGCAAGGTTTGATCTCATGCAGCCACATGGTATAGAGTGGTAATTTTTTCACTAATTTTGAGTAGTCTTCTCCTGTTGTGGGAATAGATTTCCGGACTGCATGTTAAGTCCAGATATTTAAGTTTCGGCAGATATTTGATTTGGTATAAGGAGTTATTGTATATATCTATATATATAAATATAAAATAGGGTGGCAATTTGGGTGAATGGGTTGGGTTTGATTTAACTTGATATGACCCCGATGAACTTTTCTTTCATTTAACATGACCTAATTAACTAACCTAGTTGGACCCCTCAAATTGGGCATGATCTATTCAATTGGATCACGTTATGTTACTATCCATTTCACCCATTTGATTTGAACCAATTTGTATAAGCCTTTATAGTGTAAAAGTTAAATATATTCAAACCAAATTTGTTATAAATAAACTCAGGCTAACTAATATAAATGAAATAAACTAAAATTTGTTTAATCAATTACTTTTAGTGCGTGTAACCCACACAACAAATAAAAAATATTTATGAGTTTAAAGTTACTTTATATATCAATGCATATACTGCACTATATCTTTATTCATTTTTTACGTTATAAATATACTCCTAATAATCATGTTAACCTGGAAATCTGATTCAATCCATCTAATAAATAGGTTAAACCGATTGGTAAAATTATCAACTTGGACCTGATTAAATCAATATGAACTAGATTATCTACTTTGGTTCATGTTGGTTTGTCACATCATGACCTAACTTACCATCATAACACAAAACAAATATTATGGAATGCCTTTGGACTGTTGTATTAGTTGACCTATTGGATTCAAAAAGGATCTGTTCAAATTCGATGTTTGGTGCAGCAGTAGTTCTGTTACAGTAGTCCCAACTGTTGTTTTATAACTTCAACGAATAGTCTCGTGGACTCTCTCGCAAGCGCACGAGGGAGGTGCAAATCACGGACCAAGCATTCCCTCAAATGGTGTGTAAGCTCGAATGGTGGTTCATGATGGAAGACAAAGGAAAGATTTTTGGCATTTAAGGTTGACGATGGTTTAAACATTGATGATGATTGAAAATGATGAATTGGGTAAAGAAAATGAACTGCGTTTGACTTGTGTTTGGTTTAGTCATTGATGATGGTTCAAGATGATGAAATAGATGAAGAAGATGAACTGGGGTTGGTTTGGGTTTCATGTAGGCATTGATGAAGATGAATTTCCTGGGTTTTTAGTTCAGAAATGTGTGCATTTTTTTTTTTTTTCATTTTAAGTTTTTTTAAAAAATTATTTTAAAATGTATCTTTGTCATAGAGACAAACGATAGAGATTACTTTTTTTTTTTTCTAATAAAGCTTTTTATTATTTTTTTTATTTTTCTTAGCTTTTTGTATAATTCAAGAGCAATTTGATTTTTTCATGCACTTCCATAGTCAAAGTCCACTTCTTACTAACACAGTTAATAGAAGGGGGAAAGTGAGATTTCTTCAAGCTATAAGGGTAATTAGCGATTACAATAAATAACAAGGTGGAAATTGGGATTATCCCTACTGTTCATTAACTTCACATCATTTCCTTTGATTTCTCCACCCCCAAACCTGAATGTTTCCATGCCTATTGCTTATTTCTTTCATCCCTTCAGCACTTCGCTTACCCAAACTCCCAGAGTAAAAGTTTTAACTTTTCACTTGGATAGGACGAGGATAACATGTTAGGACAAAAAAAAAATAAGGTTTTTTTTTTTGGCTTTAAATTAGCTTTAGGCACACACTTATTACGTTAGTAATAATTGGGTTTTTAGCCTTTTTTAGGAGTTAAGCACACACACACATGCCTATTTTATCTTAATAGGTTCAAACAACGACTCATAATTCAGAAATCATAATGAATTGTAGTGGATTTCTATCTTTAATGAATTTTAGTGGATTTCTATCTTTAAAGTCTAAACAAAACCTAAAGACATTCTAATTTTTGAATAGAATATTTCGAAGAGTGTTTAAGAGTGAAAATTAATAAATTCCCTCTAAATTGAATCGTTAAGGTTCAAAATTCCTTACAAGGGTAGTCTCCACTAATAAGATATACATGTTTGCTTCATCTCAATATGTTCATACAACGACTTAGAATTCACAAATCTTAATGAATTGCAGTGGATTTCTGTCCTTAAATTCTATATAAAACCTAAAGAGATCTTCTAATTTTTGAATAGAATATTTCAAAGTGTGTTTAAGAGTAGAAATGAATAAATTTCCTCTGAATTGAATCGTTAAGGTTCAAAATTCTTTACAAAGGTAGTCTTCACTAATAGAACACACATATGCATACATAACACCTCTACATTCTCCTATCCAGGATTCAAATTTTTAGTTACCACTGACCGTGTTCAAGATTCCTGATTGCTCCTTAGTAAAAACATCCAACTAATTGATGCATTGATTTATTTTAATGGTGTTTGACTTGATTAGAATATTGAAACCAGACATTTGTTTTTATTTATTTGTTAATTATTATTATTTTTTTAAATCTACCAGATTTCTCCATCCCTTGACCTAAACTAAACATTGTCCCCAATATTTATTCTCAGTTCAAGAAGTAAAAAAATATGGAACAAGACACGAAGTAAAGAACAAAAGAATAAAAGAGCATAAAACATGAATAATAAAAAATAAATGACAAAAAGAACATTAACACTAAAAGACAATTTATTGAATAAAAACAAAATAAAGTCTCACAGATACTTACAAATAACCTTCGACTTACAAAATTAAAACAAAATTAAATTAGACATAGATCTATTACAAATCTACTAACAAACATAAAGACTCCTAATATGACGAAATTAAAACGAAATAACCTAAATCAAAATACTAGAAAATAAAACACTTAAGGCTCATTGAAGACAAGACCAAACACTCTACCAAGTAATCATGGACATACTCGACGGGCCAAGTCGGCGACGAATGTTATTGAGCACATTGAGAACCCAATACTGGGCGTTTTCAAAATTCAACATTTTAACCTACATTGAATGCATCTGATCCAGCAGTGAATTAATTTTTCCATCTAAGATCTCATTATTATTCCTAAGTGTCAGTATATTGCCATTGAGTTCATTAAGTACAGTAGTTAACACATCAACACAACCTTTGAGCTCCTGAAAATAATTCATTAGTTCAGTAACCTAGCTTGCTATCGGTTCATAATTTGGTGGAGTATTTATAAATTCAAGTATTGGATCAAATTATGGTTGGTGTTGTGGGTTCACATCTGGCATGGAGACATCACACGGTGGTGTTAGGTTCTCAATGTGCTCAATAAGTGGCGCTCAATTGTTACTTTTCAATACAGAGTTGTTAGGGTTAAATGGGTAGAATCAATTCCCAATAGGATAGAATACATAATTAAAATTAAATTAAATTAACTAACAAAAAATCATTGGATAAATTTATAATTAATGTGGCTACATTGTCGCCTAGATTGATGAAATTAGTTTGACATTAATTTGAGCAGTATAACAATTGAACTGAAGGGCATTTCTAAAAGGATAAAAGTATTCACTACGATGGAAGAACTCGGAAGATTTTTCCTCGTCTGCTAGCCTTCACTTGCTCTTAATAAACTCCTCCAGAAGCTACTTCAACTTGTTGAGCATTTGTCTTGCACCTCTGTAGTGGAACTCAATGATCTCAAATGAATGAAATGGTCTCTATTTATAAGCTTTTCAGGAGGTATATGTTGAAACATAAACTGAAAATATTCCTAAACTATTCTCAACACAAATTCTTGGACTGAAAGCCGTGCACGAACAGCCTGCAAACAAATCTGCTGAATATAGTCCAAGGTCCTTACAATAATCAAGCCATGTTACTCTATTCTTTTGTTGCCAAGGCCTACAGTTCTTAGTCAACCCATAAGTCCACATAAAGTACTACCAAAGGCCCTAAGCTCTTGGTCACACCTAAAGCTTCCATCAAGTGTTGCCATGGCTCTAAGTTCTTGTTCAAACATGAAACAAAGTGAAGGTGGGGTCGTGACCCATGTGCCACAGTTTTGTCTTTTTGTGATTTAGCCCCTTTGTCCTATAGTTTTGCACTTTGTCCCATTCATTCTCCACTTTTTACAATTTCATTCCTAGATTTTAAAATCTACACAAAACACTCAAAAATTATCAAATAGTTGAATTTTACTCGAGTTTTCATTACAAAAGTCAAGGTTAGAAGTATCCAATAATGCTATATTTTAGCACTTATCAAATACTCTCAAACCTTGCTTTTGCTTGCCCTCGACCAAAATCCAGAGAACAAGAAAAACTAAAGACACAAAATAAAAACAAATCATTTTTCATAGGTAAACACGATAATTGATAGACACCAAACCTGATTTTCTATTATATTTTATGTACCTGAGTAGGATTGAGAATATTGATCCAAAAATAGGGCAAAAGAATGATTTAAGACCTGGTTAAGGTATAGAAAATTTTGGAGTTGGTTTCGGTGAAAAACAAAAACTTTCGATGAATAGTATTTTCGAACGAAAATATTTTTGGATGAATAGTGATTTTTGAAAAAGAGCCCTAAGAATTAAAAATGTCTAAAATAGGTCATGGACCTTAAGGGAACTGAAACGAAATGAAACGGAATTTGTTTGATTGAGTTTCAAGAGATCCGAAAGATTCTAGTCAAATTGCACTATTTTTCAAATATTGAGTTTTCGTGACCTAAACTCTATTAAAAAATTTCGCGAAGCATATGATTGAGAGGTAAGGGACCCAATTAGAGTATTTCGTGGTCAATTTGAAGTTTAGATAACCATGAAATATTTTCAAAATATTTTTCAGATTGAATAGTATCTTAAATTGTGTTTAGAGTAAAATTTCACCTAAATTTATTATTTTATGGTACTAGAAATATTCGAATTGAGTTACGGTCGAATCTTAGGCCTCCAGTATTGTTATTTGAAGTTTATTATATTTTCGTATCGCAAGTTGGATGTCGTTTGGTTGACCCCGGTACGATTACAAAATGATTAGGTGAGATTTACGTGTTAATCAAGTGAGGTGAGCTCACGGAATTCAACCAATGAGAAATGAGATAAGTGATTTAAAAAGTAGTTGTTATGGATATGCCACGTGTCATCCATGGATCGGTTGGAAAAATAAATGGCCTAGAATGTACCAAGTGGACCAATATAATTGATTTTGGGGCACTAGTATAATTAGTGAAAGTTTAAGGTAATAAAGTGAGATTTTTTTAGGGATCTTTCAGTAATTGAGTAATAAAAATATATATATATATATATGTGTGTAATTTTATCTTATTTGGTATATTTGACCGTGAGAATTATAAGAGAGAGACAGTTCGACTGAAGGGAAAGAGAGAGATCGAGAGGAGAGGAAAAAAAGAAAGAAAGAGAGAAAAAGTTTTGTGCGCTCGACAGAGAGAGGGAGAAGAGGAAAAAGATCCGGTTTGAATTTCGTTGTGGTTTCTTTACGAAAGTTGTTCCTCGTCATCTTCTCTAACTAACTTAACAAATTTGAAGCAAAACGGTTGTCTATTTGGTGAGTTATCTCAGTTTTAAGCTTGATATTTCATATGACACCCATTTTTTTTTTTCTTTTGTTTATTTTCGAATCCGATATTAGGGATGATAAAAGAGATATGTGAAGATGATTTTGGAGTGATTTGATGGAGAAAAATAGATAAAATGAGAGAGGAAAGTCGTGGAGAAAAATGGGTTTTTGTATGAAATTTGATTCCGTTTTCGATTCTAAGACATTAGATGGATATTTTAGAGGTTAGAGAATAATTTTTTGAAGTTAGATTTCGAAAATGAAAAATTTAGGATCGATTTCGGAGCTAAACGGACGAGTTGAAGGGCGATTTTCGAAACCCCTCGAAACGTGTTCGTTTAACGTTGAAAACGGTTTATTTAATCATAGTTGGGTGTTAGAACACTAGATGATTGATTTTTGAAGTTATCGAAAATTCGGAGCAAAAAGTGATTTTCGTTAGTAAGCGAATCCGGTCGATTTTCATTCCGAGTTTCCGTCGATGAAATTAAGTATACTGAGGTATTCCTAGGGACGAATAAGTAGGATCCATGTAGATAAAATGGATTTTGAAAATCCCGGTTGAATAGAAATTGAGATCCGAAAGTTTAGACATTAAATGATATATATAGAGATAATTAGATTTTTATTGATTTTGAATGTTATTTGAATAAGTTAAGTGACCCTAAATGGATATTTGATGTTTTAGGGTAAAAGCGGAGACTTCTGGAGGCATACGGATGAGGCTCGGATTTTATCTGAGGACGTGTAGTGAGTAGAATTGCAAGTTTTTATTTATATTGTCTTAAAGTTTATTTTAAAATTAAAAGAATTTATTATAAATAGTTATTTATTTATTAATTGAATTTATATTATACTTTTAGCATAAAGATTTTAGTTTATTATTTATGTATATGAGAATGTGCTAGAATTAAAGATTTTAGGCTTACTGTCTTGAGATTTAAAATATTTCAGTGTAATAAGAAAAATAAATTTTAATAGGCTATGGTTTACCCTAGCCCTAATTTAGTACCTGGCCGAATGCCCTATGCGTGATACGGTAGATGAGAGAAAGTCAGTTAGTGAGATTTGAGTTTAGTCGACTCATGTATGAACGAGGAATGAGTGATCCGTATGCATGTATAGGATAGTGTAGTCGGTCCGCAGCGTGGACTTGCTTTTGGTGACTACACATGGTAGATCCTCACTCCTAGTGGTTTGCTAGATTTTATATGCTACCACGCCAGGAGTAGATATTCCTTGGGTTACCATTTAGACGAGAACTATAAAAGATTTTTAAGAAAAGATTTCAAAAAATTTTAGAAAGAAATTTAGAACGAGATTCAAAAGCAGTTTTAATTGACTTTTAGAAAGTATTTTTCTAAAATACTTTCGTTTTATTAAACTGTTTTTGGGAGAAGTTTAAGTGTAGAAATGAGTTTTAGTTTAAAAGTTACTACCACTCACTGAGTATAAACTCACATTTTTCTTTAAATGTTTTTCTTAAAAAATTCTCCCACAGATACAGGAACTAGTCGTCCAGTCGACGAGGTTCAGTTAGACGTGCAGGCTGACATATGGGACGACACCTACTACATGTATATCTCTTATTATTTTGATCATGCATATGTGTTGATGTACATAGTTGTAAATAGTTAGAAGAAATAGTGGATGCATTAGTTAAAAATGTTTTATTAACGTTTTATGAAATTCAGTATTCAAGTTTTATTGACTTATTTGTGGTTGTTTGTGAAAAAGGAGCCAGAGGCTCCAGAAGTTGAGAAATAGATTTCATAGAAGTGTTTTTATAAACTGTATTTGAAACTTGCAGGGTGGCATAGTTTAGAAAACAGACGGCATACTGCCGAAATTTTTATTAAAAAGCGAAAAAGTTTTATTAAAAAGCGAAAAATTTTTATCACTGTCACCTTGTAAATGAAGTTAAAATATCTAGTTAAATGATTTTCGGTGCTTTAACGTGGTTCCTTTGGGCTGAGTATAGGGTTCGTGGGAATTCTTTCGGGATGCTACGGGGTCTTTCTCGGATCCAGAGAAGAGATTCGGGAAGGGTCCTCTCGTCAATAACATTTATCATATGTTAGAAGTTTTTAAACTTCTAAGTGTCCCTAATAGGAGGAGTTGTGTTTCCTAAGGGTTTACTGGTTACGATACCCATAAATGTATTTTATTCTGGCTTAACCAATGCATCCACAACCTTGTATCTCAACTAAAAAGGAATCATTACTAATCCTTGCATAGTCTTCAATCATCTCAAATTCATCTCCTAGTGTTTGAATTTCGAAGTAGCATGTATACATATTGCGAACTTATTTTACCTTGACTCTACACCTTACAAGTTATCCCTCATTAATTTTCTTTCGAGTCCTAAGACTTACCCTCTTACAACATACAAGCAATTTTAGAGTTTAGGTATTAAAAAATATTCAAAGAATTACATTCCTTGTATATTCATTTAAAATTGAAGAACGTTAATTACAATTGAGATATCTTAAAAGAATTAGACTTCTAAGGACATTGTAAGGCTTATAAAACCATGAACAACCATGTTCTCTTATCAATCAGCAAGCCTTTTATTTGGATGTAATGGGACTAAGGTTATTGGCTACAAAGAATGAGATATAGAATACAAATAGGAGCTTGAATTTGACAATTTTCTTGTACTTCCAATAATTTGCATTCTGTTTTTGATTTTTACAACATTTTGCTTTCATTGTAATCCCTTTTTTTCAAGAAATAAATTGGACATATTTATGTTTGTCTAAAATTTCTTTTATTCACTCCTTTTCTTCTCCCAAACCTGTATTCGACTACACCTAACTTGTTTTCTTTCACCTTCTCATTCAAAGCTCCTAGGTAGGATATTTAATCCATTTGAAAAAAAAAAAAAAAAACCTAGGACAAGAATTATTGATAGGACGAAAGAAAACATAATTTTTTATGTGTTTGGCTACAAATGAGCTTCAAACGCACGCAAATATATTGAATTGTTCAAATAAACTTTCTGAAGTTTAATCTCACACAACTGCCTGCTTCATGTCAAGAAGATCACACAATCAATCCAAGATGACAATAAATTTATGTCCTCAAAGTCCAATCAAATCCTAAAGAATTAATCAAAAATAAAATCTTGAAGAGAGTTATAAAGGAGAACAGATATTATTCTCAGAATTGAAACACCAGAGCTAACCTCTCTCATAAGTAGTCTCAATTAAAAGACCACGAATATGCATGCATAATCTTTCTACATTCTTCTAACCAGGATCAACGATTTTCAATAACGTCTAACTGTGCTTGGGTTTTTATGGTCACTTCCTAGTTAAAACAATGAATCATAAAGTGCATTGATTTTATTTTATTAACTTGCTAAAGTATTTAAGCCCAAAATTATTTATTATATTATTATAAACATATTTTATTACCCCCAAACCAAAATGAAACATTGTTCGCAATGTTAAAAGTTTAAGAAGGAATAATTGAAAACAAAAATAAAAGAATAAATAACAATAGAACAATAAACAAAATATAAAAGACAAAAATAAAATGAAAGTAAAAGATAATTTATTAAAGAAAACTCGCAGACCTTGACAAACTAAAAGTAAAACAAATTGGAATAAGATAAGATCTGAAGACAGATCCACTAACAACATAAGACAAAATCAAAATGACATAAACTAAACTAGAGTAGGAAATGCTAAAGACTTAAAATAAACTTCAAACACCCTGTCACATTCATGTAATGCGGCAACAAATGTTATTGAGTGCGTTAAGCAGCCATTATTATCCATTCCCAAAGTTTTGCATTTGGTCCTGTACTAAGTACAGCTCATTCCTTATCAAATTAATCTTTCCATTAAAAAGCTCATCCTTCTGCCTAAGCCCTGAAATATTTCCATTGAGCTCATTGATGACATTAGTTAACACTTTAATAGAACCCTTGAGTTCTTGAAAATAATCCAACATGTTAGAAGCCAAGCTTGGGACGGGTTCAAAATGTGGTAGGATATTGAGAAATTGAGATATAGGATCAAGTTGTGGTTCAAGTTTTTGGGGTTGAATGTTCACATCAAGTTATGATTAAATTCTTGATACTTAAAATTCAACCCCAACAACCTAAATTACAACTTTATCCTATATCTCAATTTCTCAATATCCCACCACATTTTGAACTCATCCTAAACTGGGCTTCTAACATATTGAATTATTTCCAAGAACTCAAGGGTTCTTGAGGTGTTAACTAATGTCATCAATGAGCTCAATGGAAATATTTTGGGGCTTGGGCAGAATGATGAGCTTTTTAATGGGAAGATTAATTTGGTGAGGGATGAGTTGCACTTAATGCAAGACCAAATGCAAAACTTTGGGAATGGACAGTATTGGGTGCTTAATGCACTCAATAACGTTCATCACCGTATTCCATGAATGTGACAGAGCGTTTGGAGTTTATTTTGAGTCTTTAGTAGTTTCTATTTTGGTTTAGTTTATGTTATTTTGATTTTGTCTTGTCTTTAGGTATGTGAATTTTATTTAATAAAGTATCTTTTAGTTCTATTTTATTTTTACCTTTTATTTTTTGTTTATTGCTCTATTGTTATTTATTGTTTCATTTCTATTTTTCAATTCTTTCTTCCTGAAAAATATAATATAATAAATAATTTTATAATATTTATAAAATTATATTTATTTATATTATTTCTATTTATTATATTTATAATAATATAATAAATAATTTTTGGCTTAAATACTTTAGAAGTTAAAAAAATAATAAAATAAAATAAAATCAATGCACTTTATGATTGGTTGTTTTAACTAGGAAATGGCCGTAAAAACCCAAGCATAGTCACACATTATTGAAATTCGTTGATCCTGGTTAGAAGAATATATAAGGTTTATGCATGCATATTCATGGTCTATTAGTGGAGAATACTTATGAGAGAGATTTTTGAGTCTTAGCGTTTCAATTGTAGGAGTATCTTGGATTGATTGTGTGATCTTATTGACATGAAGCAAGCAATTGTGTGTGATTAAACTCCAGAAAAAGAAGCTAAGCCGATTTGACCAATTCAATCTATTTCCTTACTTCTTGATACTTAGAATAAAGATTGGGGACAATGTTTAGTTTAGATTTGGGGTGGATAAATCTATAAATTAAAAAAAAAAATTAATTAATTAACAAGTAAATATAATGAACACGGTTTCCATAATCTAGGAAAGTCAAACACCATTAAAATAAATCAATGCATGAGTTAGAAATCCATACCTGACGATTAGTAGTTAATTGCAACTTTATGCCCGTTGTTCCAGAATGGGGCGACTAAAATTTTTTCCAAAAATTTGAACTGACACAATGCTCCATGTGTCATGCACACTTGCACGAGGAAATCAACATTGTCCATAAACTTTGTGTGCTTCATTCAAGCAATTAAAATTTCTAAATCCTAAAGCCACTCATGCACTCCCCTTATAGGAAAATTCACACCCTTGTTGCAAACTTTTTACTTTTTTTTTTTTTTAAAAAAAAAAAAAATTAAACCTTAAAATAAGGCAAGGAAAAATCAAAATTGTAAATAATACAAGAAAATCAATATACAATGAACTAATCTAAAAATCAAGTAATATACAGTTTACTAAACTAAACAATTTACTTACGAAATTCACAATTAACCAAAATACAATTAATTAAACGCCCAAAATTAAAATATACACATTTACTAACATAAATTAAATATAATAAAAACAGAGACACACATTAATTCAACCAAAAACAAAAACAAAAATAAAAATTCAAACACAATAATCAAAAATTCCAAAATTAACAACCAAATTAAGTAAGTTCCACCAATAATTAGATGCACTACCCAAACATTCTTACTACCACAACAACCAATCCAATGAATAACATATTTGTTGAATAAAAGTTTGAAGAACTTCCATTTTCTAGCAACTCGGTTTAGTGAAGCGTGGTCTTTATCCTTGTTTTTCATTGGATATATCTAATGACAACAAATCGAAACAACATTAAAATAACGAACATGACACAACTCCTCTTACAAAGGATGAACATCAGCATGTTGACTTTGAACGGGTTTTGTCAATCGACTTTCTAAAAACCTAATAATTTATGTCCTACGGAACTCAAATAAAGACAGCAAGGGTGATCTTTACACCGGTGGTATCCCGACTGAAGATACTCTGATGCTCAAATCCAAATAAAAAATAAAATAAATAATAAAGATGCAGATAAAAAATCTCAATGAATTATACCATTCTATCTTTCGACCAAAATATAATAAAATTAGTAAGAAATTATAAAGAATCCTAGTGGCGCTGTGAAGGTGTTCAGCGAGGAGATGGCTGTATGACTAATAAAGGCTATCAACTCTCTGGATAGAGCATGATGGTCCATGAGTTGGGTTCTCTATTAGAGTTTAGAGACAATGATGTCTGTGGGAACTAACGCCCGTGCTTTGTTAGGCAGAGTGATAACATAAGCCTCCGTTTGGTACAATACAAAAGCCATTGAATTAATCATAGACGGGATTTATAATTAATGGCTCAATTATTCGTAATAATTGCGTCTATGTAGTATTGCATCTACAGATATAATAAATAAGTTCTCAATATCAATAAAGTAAAGACTGATACGTAAATAATATAACAGGAAATCAAGAAAACGGGAACCTGTGCAAATTAGGTGAGAAGTCGGACAAATCTGTTAAACCCATATCTGATGCACTGCGTCATCGATGAACTCCATCTGCGGGGTGGGTTGGTTTACTGCGAGTGAGTAAGCACCTCCTTCAGTGGAGGCTTGTTCTTGAAGCTGCCATTGAGGTTTGTCTCCATGCAGAACACTGCCACTTCTACGTCGGCAAACAGTGACGAGGCGGCTGGTAACCATGATGGTTTGTGTTGCCGCTTGTGTGTTTGTTTGGACTGGCGAGGGCTCCCGCGCGAGACTGAAACAGTGGAGTTGTTAATGCATGCTGATGTCAATGACAGAATTCATGCCTGGCTTGGGGTTGGACGCTGCTTCATCTATGATAACAACACTGATCATGGGACTCAAGATGTGGTTGAATGGCTTGATTTGCCAGACTTCAATACTGGTTGTGGAGGTGTCTACGGGAAAGCTCGGTCTATACAATGTTGGTCATCGTTTGTTGAGAGGGAAAGAGATAGCGTGTGCAGCAAGAATGAAGGTTAAGCAAGAGAATCAAGGGATCCTCCCTCGATTCTTGCCAGTCAATTGTACATTTCCTATTTGCTGGTATTTCCAATTCAATGTGATTGACTTTTCCTAAACAGTCATTCCTAAATAGATTTTTCCCAAACGAATCATGATTGATCAACTAATGCCCTAATTGAGCCTTTGAGCTTTATCTAGATCGATCGAGATTTAGTCTCACTAACTAGACTGCTATCTTGGGTTTGAATCGATTTATTTCAGCCTACTAATTTTTACCACTATAGTTTGTCCCCCACTCCTTCGATCGACAACATCAATCGAAGGAGTGTGGTAACTGATCGAGCGTGTGATCCTTAATTATAACTTATTGCTTGCTCGTTGATCAACAAATCTCTTTGGTAGATACTCTTGTTGATCCGATCTTTGATTTGAAAACTATTGATTGTTTGGAACCATGACATGATGCAGCCGGAAAACAAATCAAACTTGGAGGAGATGCTTAGTAAACTTATGTCAAAGGTGAATCAAATGGCAGAAACTCAACTCAACATAGATGCTAAAATTAATCACTTGAGGGAGACAAAAAATTCAATGAAATTGGAGATCACTCAACTTAAAAAGGAAAGGGACCCAAAAGGAGCAATGCATGGCGTTACACTTGAGAAGCGGCGGTAGGGTAGAAATGCCACCTGGCAAGGTACAAGAGAAGCCAAGCATTGAGGGAAAAAGCCAAAAGAAAGTCGTCTCTACCATGCAAAATTCATAAAGGACATTCTCTTAAACAAAAGGAGGTTGGAAGATTATGAAGCTGTGGCTCTGACACATGAGTGTAGCTCAATCATACAGAACAAGCTACCTCCAAAGCTGAAAGATCGAGGGAGTTTTTCAATCCCTTGTACCATTCGCTTTTGCTAGTGATTTCCGGTTCTTGCACATTTTTTTTTTTTTTTTTCATTTTCATTAATTAGAAGCTGTTCTCTTACTTCTTGTCAGCTCTGCTTTGCTGGCCGTCCAAAAGAAGATGAGTTGATCTTCTAATTGTTGCTTCTCAGGGAGCGGATCTTGCCTATATGCAACGGATGGAACACAATACTGCTTTTTGGATGCTGCTCTGCGATCAAAACAAAGCAATTCGTATATACTATATAGTATGTTTATGGTTAAATTTTACGTTTAATCTTTAGATTCGACCAAGGGATTTTTTGTTATAATATTTTTTCCTCTTCCTTTCAAATGGGACAGGGCAAAATGGCAGAAGAAATTATCAACAGAAACAAATTGGAGAACTTTACACCACACTTTCTTTTTTTAAAAGTACACCGCAATTTTTTAATACAAACAATTTCTTTGATATTTAAATACATTATCAATGCTCTAAGAAATAATTCAAAAAGCAGTATAATCAAAACTTATTAGCCATCACTTGGAATGTGAACCTTCAATAATCAATACGACACATTGTGCACAATATTTGGCATACAAGCAAATGACACTTATTTTGCATAAACATTTCATCCACAAGTCACTTCATTCTTTCTTGAGGCATGTCTCTTAGAAACTCTAACCTTCAAACCATGTTTCATTTGAAGAAACATAGAATTCTTTAGGAAAACGTGCTGACCTTCTACTACTTGTACCTTATATTTACAGATTATGTGTAACCACTGACTGTGTTCAAGTTTCCTGATTGCTCCTTAGTAAAAACATCCAACTAACTCATGCATTGATTTATTTTAATGGTGTTTGACTTGCTTAGAATATTGAAACCAGATATTTATTTTATTTATTTGTTAATTAATTTTTTTAAAAAAATTTACCAGATTTCTCCATCCCTTGACCTAAACTAAACATTGTCCCTAATATTTATTCTCAATTCAAGGAGTAAGAAAATATAGCACAAGACACGGAGTAAAGAACAAAGAATAAAAGGGCATAAAACATGAATAACCAAAAATAAAAGACAAAAAGAAAATTAACACTAAAAGAAAATTTATTGAATAAAAACAAAATAAAGTCTCACTGACACTGACAAATAACCTTCGACTTACAAAATTAAAACAAAATTAAATTAGACATAGATTTATTACAAATCTACTAACAAACATAAAGACTCATAATATGACGAAATTAAAACGAACAACCTAAATCAAAATACTAGAAAATAAAACACTTAAGGCTCATTGAAGACAAGACCAAACACTCTACCAAGTAATCATGGACACTCTATGGGCCAAGTCAGCGACGCATGTTATTGAGTGCATTGAGAACCCAATACTTCCCCGTTTCCAAAATTCAGCATTTGAACCTGCACTGAATGCATTTGATCCAACAGTGAATTAATTTTTCCATCTAATATATTCCCATTGAGTTCATTAATTGTAGTAGTTAACACATCAACACAACCTTTTGAGCTCCTGAAAATAATTCATTAGTTCGGTAACCTAGCTTGGTATCGGCTCATAATTTGGTGGAGTATTTATAAACGCAAGTATTGGATTAAATTATAATTAGTGTTGTGGGTTCACATCCGGTATGGGGACATCAAGTGGTGGTGTTGGGTTCTCAATGTGCTTAATAAGTGGCACTCAATTGTTACTCTTCAATACGGGTTGTTAAGGTTAAATGGGTAGCATTAATTCCCAATAGGATATAATACATAATTAAAATTAAATTAAATTAACTAACATAAAATCATTGGACAAATTGAGAATTAATGTGGCTACATTGTCGCCCTAGATTGATGAAATTAGTTCGATATTAATTTGAGCAGCATAACAATTGAACTGAAGAGCATTTCTTAATGAATAAAAGTATTCATTGTGAAGGAAGAACTCGGAAGATTTTTTCTCGTATGTTAGCCTTCACTTGCCCCCCAAACTCTACTTTAACTCGTTGAGCACTTGCCTTGCACCTCTATAGTAGAACTCGATGATCTCAAATGAATGAAAGGGTTTATATTTATAAGCTTTCCAAGAGGTATATGTTGAAGCATAAACTAAAAGAATTCCCAAACTATTCTTGACACAAATTCTTGGACTAAAGACCGTGCACGAGCAGCCCACAAACAAATCCGTTGAATACAGTCCAAGGTCCTCACTTCCCGCAAGCCATGTTACTCTCTTCTTTTGTTGCCAAGGCCCATAGTTCTTAGTCAACCCATAAGTCCACGTAAAGTACTACCAAGGCCCTAAGCTCTTGGTCACATCTAAAGCTTCCATCAGGTGTTGTCATGGCTCTAAGTTCTTGGTCAAGCATGAAACAAAGTGAAGGTGGGTCTGGGTCATGACCCATGTGCCATAGTCTTGTCTTTTTATGATTTAACCCCTTTGTTCTATAATTTTGCACTTTGTCCCATTAATTCTTCACCTTTTACAATTTCATTCCTAGATTTTAAAATCTTCATAAAATACTCAAAAATTATCAAATTGTTGAATTTTACTTGAGTTTTCATTACAAAAGCCAAGGTTAAAAGCACCCAATGATGCTACATTTTAGCACTTATCAAATACTTCCAAACCTTGTCATTGCTTGCCCTCGACCAAAATTCGGAGAACAGGAAAAACTAAAAACACAAAAAAAAAAAAAAAAAAAAAATCATTTTTCATAGTTAAACATGATGACATTTAACAAATCTCACAAGCTTTTAAACTTCTATGTGTCCCTTATAGGAGGAGTTGTGTTTCTTAAGAGTTTATCAGCTACGATACCAATAAATGTATTTTATTTTGGCTTAAATACTTCAACAAGTAATTAAGAATTCATGAAAAACCAATGCATCCACAACCTTGTATCTTAACTAAAAAGGAATCATTACTAATCCTTGCACGGTCTTTGGTCATATCAAATTCAACTCCTACTATTTGAATTTCAAAGTATCATGCATACACATCATGAACTTATTTCGTCTTGACTCTACGCCTTACAAGTTATCCCTCATTAATTTTCTCTCGAGTCCTAAGGCTTAACCTCTTGCAACATACAAGCAATTTTAGAATTTTGGTATTAAAAAATGTTCAAAGAATTATATTGCTTGTGTATTCATTTAAAATTGAGGAACGTTAATTCCAATTGAGATCTCTCAAGAGAATTAGACTACTAAGGACATTGTAAGATTCATAATATACCAACCATGAACAACCATGTTCTCTTATCAATCAGCAGGTCTTTTATTTAGATGTAATGGGACTAAGGTTATTGGCTACAAAGAATGAGACATAGGAATACAAACAGAAGTTTGAATTTGATAATTTTCTCGTACTTCCAATCATTTGCATTCTATATCTTATTTTTATAATGATTTGCTTTCACTGTAATCTTTTTCTTGTTTTAACAAATAAATTGGACATATTTATGTTTGTCCAAAATTTCTTTTATTCACTCATTTTTTTCTCCCAAACCTATATTCGACTACACCCAACTTGTTTTCTTTCATCTTCTCATTCAAAACTCCTAGGTGGATATTTATTTATTTATTTATTTTTGAAAAAAGCTAGGACAAGAATTTTTGTTAAGACGAAAGAAAATACAACTTTTTATGTGTTTGGCTACAAATGGGCTTCGGATGCACACAAATATATTGAATTGGTCAAATCAACTTTCTGGAGTTTAATCTCACACAACAGCCTGTTTCATGTCAATAAGATCACACAATCAATCCAAGATGACAATGAATTGATGTCCTCAAAGTCCAATAAAATCCTAAAGAGCTTATCAATCAAAAATAAAATCTTGAAGAGAGTTTTAAAGGAGAACAAAATTACTCTCAAATTGAAACACTAGGGCTCAAAAACCTCTGTCATGAGTAGTCTCCACTAATAGACCACGAGTATGCATGCATAACCCTTCTACATTCTTCTAACCGAGGTCAATGGTTTTTAATAACGTTTGACTGTGCTTGGGTTTTTATGGCCACTTCCTAGTTAAAACAATTAATCATAAAGTGCATTGATTTTATTTTATTTTATTTTATTAACTTGCTAAAGTATTTAAGCCCAAAATCATTTATTATATTATTATAAATATATTTTTATTATCCGCAAACCTAAATGAAACATGGTTCCCAATCTTAAAAGTTTAAGAAGGAAGAATTGAAAACAAAAATTAAAGAATAAATAACAATAAAGCAAAAACAGAATATAAAAGACAAAAATAAAATGGAAGTAAAAAATACTTTATTAAATGAAACTCATAGACCTTGACAAACTAAAAGTAAAACAAACTGGAATAAGCTAGAATCTGAAGACAGATCCACTAACAACAAAAGACAAAATCAAAATGATATAAACTAAACTAGAATAGAAAATACTAAAGACTCAAAATAAATTCCAAACACTCTGTCACATTCATGGAATGCAGTGACGAATGTTATTGAGTGCATTAAGCACCCATTACTAGCCATTACCAAAGTTTTGCATCTGGTCTTGTACTAAATACAGCTCATCCCTCATCAAATTAATCTTCCTATTAAAAAGCTCATCATTCTGCCCAAGCCTCGAAATATGTCCATTGAGCTCATTGATAACATTAGTTAACACCTCAATAGGACCCTTGAGTTCTTGAAAATAATCCAATATGTTAGAAGCCAAGCTTGGGATGGGTTCAAAATGTGGTGGGATATTGAGAAATTGAGATATGGGATCAAGTTGTGGTTCGAATTTTTGAGGTTGAATGTTCACATCAAGTTATGGTTAAATTCTTGATACTTAAAATTCAACCCCAACAACCCGAACCACAACTTGATCCTTTATCTCAATTTCTCAATACCCCATCACATTTTGAACCCATCCCAAGCTAGGATTCTAACATATTGGATTATTTCCAAGAACTCAAGAGTTTTATTGAGGTGTTAACTAATACCATCAATGAGCTCAATGGAAGTAATTTGGGGCTTGGGCAGAATGATGAACTCTTTAATGGGAAGATTAATTTGGTGATTTGGTGAGGGATGAGTTGCACTTAGTGCAGGACCAGATGCAAAATTTTGGGAATGGATAGTTTTGGGTGCTTAATGCACTCAATAACATTCGTTACTGCATTCTATGAATGTGATAGAGTGTTTGGAGTTTATTTTGAGTCTTTAGTATTTTCTATTCTAGTTTAGTTTATGTCATTTTGATTTTGTCTTTTGTTGTTAGTGGATCTGTCTTTAGATCCTAGCTTATTCCAGTTAGTTTTACTTTCAGTTTCTCAAGGTTTGTGAGTTTTATTTAATAAAGTATCTTTTATTTCCGTTTTATTTTTGTCTTTTATATTTTGTTTATTGCTCTATTGTTATTTATTCTTTCATTTCTGTTTTCAATTCTTCCTTTTTGAACTTTTAACATTGGGGACAATGTTTTGTTCAGGTTTGGAGGTAATAAAAATATATTTATAATAATATAATAAATAATTTTGGGCTTAAACACTTTAGCAAGTTAAAAAGCTAATAAAATAAAATAAAATCAATTCACTTTATGATTGGTTGTTTTAACTAGGAAGTGGCCATAACAAGCACAGTGAGACGTTATTGAAAATTGTTGATCCTGTTTAGAAGAATATGTAAGGGTTATGCATATATATTCGTGGTCTATTAATGGAGACTACTTATGAGAGAGGTTTTTGAGCCTTAGCGATTCAATTCTAAGAGTATCTTGGATTGATTGTGTGATCTTGTTGACATGAAGCAGACAATTGTGTGTGATTAAACACAAAAAAACAACCTAAGGTGATTTGACCAATTCAATATACTTCCTTCTTGATACTTAAAAGAAAGATTGGCGACAATCTTTAGTTTAGGTTTAGGGTGGATAAATCTAGTCAATTTAAAAACAATAATAATAATAAATTAATTAATTAACAAATAAAGTAAATATAATTAACCCGGTTTCTATAATATAGGAAAGTCAAACACCATTAAAATAAATCAATGCATGAGTTAGAAATCCATACCTAACGATTAGTAGTTAATTGCAACTTTATGCCCGTTGTTCCAGACTGAGGCGACAAATTTTTTTTCCAAAAGTTTGAACTGACACAATGCTCCATGCGTCATGCACACTTGCACCAGGAAATCAACATTGCCCACAAACTTTGTGTGCTTCATTCAAGCAATTAAAATTGCTAAATCCTAAGCCACAGAAGCACTCCCCTTGTAGGAAAATTCACACCCCTGTTACAAACTTTTGAATTTTTTTTTTTTTTGGAAAAAAAAAAAAAGCTTAAAATAAGGAAAGGAGAAATCAAAATTGTAAATAATACAAGAAAAACAATATACAATGAACTAATCTAAAAATCAAATAATATACAGTTTACTAAACTAAAAGATTTACTTACGAAATTCACAATTAACCAAAATACAATTAATTGAAAGCCCAAAATTAAAATATACACATTTACCAACATAAATTAAATATAATAAAAACAGACACACACATTAATTCAACCAAAAACAAAAATAAAAACAAAAATTCAAAACACAATAATAAAAAATTCCAAAGTTAACAACCGAATTAAATAAGTTCTACAAATAATTAGATGCACTACCCAAACATTCTTACTACCATGACAACCAATCCAATGAATAATATATTTATTGGATAAAAGTTTGAAGGACTTCCCTTTTCCAGAAGCTCGGTTCAATGGAGCGTGGTCTTTATCCTTGTTCTTCATTGGATATATCTAATGACAACAAATCAAAACAACATTAAAATAACAAACATGACACAACTCTTCTTACTAAGGATGAACATCAGTATGTTGACTTGAAATGGGTTTTGTCAATAAACTTTCTAAAAACTTAACAACTTAGGTCTTACACAAATCAAATAAAAAAAGCACAGATGCTCGATCTTTACGTCGATGGGATCCCGATCGAAGACACTCTAATACTCAAATCCAAATAGAAAATAAAAGAAATAATAAAGACACAGATAAAAACGCATAATAAATTATACGATTCTATCTTTCGACCGAAAGATAATAAAATAAGTAGAAAATTATAAAGAATTCTAGTGGCGCTGTGAAGTTGTTCGAGCGTGGGGTGGCCGTATGACTAATAAAGGCTATCAACTCTCTGGATAGACCATGATAGTCCATGAGTTGGGTTCTATATTAGAGTTTAGAGACAATGATGTCTGTGGGAACTAACGCCCATGAATTGTTAGGCAGAGTGATAGCATAAGGCTCCGTTTGGTACAAACGCAATACAAAAGCCATTGAATTAATTATAGACCGGATTTATATAATTAATGGCTCAAGTATTCGTATTAATTACGTCTACGTAGTATTGCATTATAGATATAATAAATAAGTTCTCAAGATCAATAAAGTGAAGACGGATAAGAAAAGGTATGTAGAGAATATAACGGGAACCTGTGCAAATTTGTTGAGAAGTCCGACAAATCCGTAAATCCCATATTTGATGCACTGCGTCATCGACGAACTCCATCTGCGGGGTGTGTTGGTTTACTGCGAGTGAGCACCTCCTTCAGTGGAGGCTTGTTCTTGAAGCTGCCATTGAGGTTTGTCTCCATGCGGAACACTGCCACTTCTGCGTCGGCAAACAGTGACGAGGAGGCCGGTAACGATGGTGGTTTGGGTATCTGCTTGTGTTGTCGAAGTCGACCGCTAGTGTGTTTGTTTGAACTGGGGAGGGCTCGCTCTGGAGACTAAAACAGTGGAGTTGTTAATGCATGCTGATGTCAATGATAGAATTCATGCCTGGCTTGGGGTTGGACGCTGCTTCATCTATGATAACAACAGTGATCATGGGACTCAAGATGTGGTTGAATAGCTTGATTTGCCAGACTTCAATAATGGTTATGGAGGTGTATACGGGAAAGCTCGGTCTATACAATGTTGGTCATCGTTTGTTGAGAGAGAAAGAGAGTGTGTGTGCAGCAAGTACAAGGTTAAGCCCCCTTTTATATGGGTGATAAGAGCCCTAAAGAGAATCAAGGGATCCTCCTTTGATTCTTGCTAGTGAATCGCATATTTCCTAATTGCTTGTATGTCCAATTCAATGTGATTGACTTTTCCTAAATAGTCTTTCCTAAATAGATTTTTCCTAAACCAATCATGATTGATCAACTAAAGCCCTAATTGAGCCTTTGGGCTCCATCTAGATCGACTGAGATTCAGGCTCACTAACTAGACTGCTATCTTGGGCTTGAATAGATTTATTTGGCCTTGCTAATTTTTACCACTATGGTTTGTCTCCCACTCCTTCGATCGACAACGTCAATCGGAGGAGTGTGGTAACTGAGCGTGTGATCCTTAATTATAACTGCTTGCTTGACTAATGCTCGTCGATCAACGGACCCATTTGGTCAATACTCTTGTCGATCCGATCTTTGATTTGAAAACTATTGTTTGTTTGGAACCATGACATGATGCATCCGGAAAACAAATCAAACTTGGAGGAGACGTTTAGTAAACTCATGTCAAGGGTGAATCAAATGGCAGAAACTCAACTCAGCATAGATGCTAAAATTAATCACTTGACGGAGACACAAAATTCAATGAAACAGGAGATCGCTCAAGTTAAAAAGGAAAGGGATCCAAAGGTGCAATGCATGGTGTTACACTTGAGAAGCGGTGGAGAGGTAGAAATGCCACCTAGTAAGGTACAAGAGAAGCCAAGCATTGAAGAGACAAGCCAAAAAAAAGTTGTCTCTACCATGCAAAATTCATAAAAGACATTCTCTCAAAGAAAAGGAGATTGGAAGATTATGAAGTTGTGGCTCTGACACATGAGTGTAGCTCAATCATGCAGAACAAGCTACCTCCAAAGCTGAAAGATCCAGAGAGTTTTTCAATCCCTTGTACTATTCGCTTTTGCTTATACTCCTTAGAAAATTAGGAGATGTAATATTTGGACAGATTAATATGTCTTCTATCAGCATATAAAATTTCATGATTTTTAGGTGGCTATGAAATTTATTAAAATACTTAGAGTACACTATGGTCAGAGCTAAAATTTTCTAGACAGATTAAAAAGGCTGAAAAGAATAAATGTTTACCCCTACTAGCAGTGCTTGTCTGATTTAAACTTTTTACTAGAGGTTGATTAATGTGTCTGGATTAACCATGTCAAATTCTAGATTGATTGGAGATCTAGATAATTAAATAAAAATATAAGAGTAAGGATAGATCTGATGGGAAATGTCAGACACTCAAGATAGATTTTCAGATTTAGAGTGAGAGATTGTTTAATTTTTTACAAGTGCTTTTTTGGTGTTGTATTTGTGACAATTTTTCACTTATAATTGTATAGGCCTCGATTGATTTTAGGTGATAAAACTAAGTTGATTCGCACTATTCTAGATAAGTAAACCTATTATCTTAATATATTATGTGTTCAACTTTAAAAAATATTTTGATTGGCTCTTTTAAACAATCAAATGAAAGCAAATGAAACCTTTACTTTTTCAATGTTACTTTTCATTATATTCTATTTAAATATTTTTGCATCCTCAAATATATGTATTTTGTACATTATTCGAATTGTATTAAAAGTATTGTTTTCCTTTTAGAAAAGTGTGAAAGTATTACTTCATATTTGAAAAAAATGATATGTATGGTAATCGAAATTGCAATAAAAACTTTTGGCTCATCTATCCATAGTTCATTTAATACTGGCTTAGACACTGAGATTATAGGTAGGGATGGCAAAAATATCCGATCCGATCCAAATCCGAAAAAATCCGGTTTATTTGGGGTCGGTTTGGGATAAAAAAAATTGACTTTGGAGCGGATTTGGAGCTAAAGAGATGACCCGTTTGGGTTACCGGGTCGGGAACGGGGCAAGCTTTTTTGCCCCGACCCGCCCCATTAACCCGGCATATAAATTAAAAATAGAAAAACGTAATAGGTAACAACAGAAAAACCTAATAGTTTATTGTGTTTATTTGATATTTATTAACATATTTTATTTATTCATATGTGTAGGACTAGATAAAAAAATTCAACAAGATAATTGTTATGAAGAAGATAGCGATAATGATGGTGAAGGGGTAAATTATGACAATTGGATATTACACTTTTGATATTATTTTTATATCACATTAAAACTTATTAACTCAATTTTATTTTATTTTTTTTGGTTATAGGTTCGTGTTTGAAAGCATTGAGATGGATTTTTAGTATGGATTTTTGTAATGTTTTTGATTATTTATTTATTTAGTGTTTGTAATAAAACTTGATTATATTGTTACTATTATTTTGGTATTTATGACTATATAGTATTAATATTTTAGATTTTGTAATGACATTTCATCATGAATGTAGTAAGTCTTTTGATATTTGTTATGTTTTTTTGTTTATATATTTGTTTTAGTTAAAAACTAAATTGGGTCAATGGATCGGGTTCGGGGTAAATCCCTCCAATTGGGTTTGGATTTGGGGCAGAAAGTGGTAATTCGTTTGGGGCAAGGGTCGGATTTGGAGCATCTTTCAAAAATTTCGGATCAGGTTCGAAAAGGACAAAACTTGATCCGATCCGATCCGTTGCCATCCCTAATTATAGGTGTCATAATTGTATTGTATTGGTCCGATTGAATTATTTTTTGTTGTGCAACGTTAATTTTATTGGCCTCGCACCAGGATTACAGGTATCATGACTTTATCATATTATTCGAATCACCGAAATTGTAAATAATATTATGTGACAAAATCCACTTCCATTTTTATTTGAATTCATATATGGAATTTTGTCTGTTACTTTTGACTTCGATTTAAAAATTGAAAGTTTTCTATATTATATTATTAAATGTTTTATTGGCTTTCCTATATTTGCAATCATTTCATTTCCATGAAATTATGACTTTGTTTTTATTGTAACGTTACTATATAAAGTTACGATATTTCTTTCTTATTATATGTTATATAGTATTGTATATGATTTATCTATTGTGTTGACGACTCATCTCTTATATATCTTTAATATTTTTACAAATTAGTAGGTTTTACTTGTCTTGACGGACGATTTCGAGTTGTTGGTATCATTTGAAGGAGAATTTCAGTTCTATTATTGTGGTTATATCCCTTGCTATTATTTAAGTACCATTTAAGTTTGTTTCATTTGTTAGAACTTAAATGTAAGAATTGATTTTGAACGATCAAGGGATTTGAGTTGTTTAAGACTATTATTGAGGTTTTGAGGGAGATTTATGTTGTTGAATTAAATACTTTATGAAATTATACTTTAATTTGTTTTAGTTTTGCAGATTTAAGTGTTTGATTAAACATTTAATTGTATAGGTTTTTATATCAAATTGGGGTATTACGTCTGACAATTTTAAAGCTTTATACTTCTCCAACATTGGTAATTTTGTTTTTTCTCACTTTGTCTTTCTTTGTTTTATTTTTTTATTTTTTAATTTGCAAGGATTAAACTTTGATTTCATATTCCAAGTCCGAAGGTAGTATAAAAAGAAAAGGGTTCAATTATAAACATACCTATTGTTGTGCAAAATCGCAAGTGAACGAGCCGAACAAGTAATAAAGTGATGAGAAAAGTATCGTCCCACGAGGATTGTTGTTAATTAATGCCCAAAATTGAAATAACTCAACTTTTATTTGGTAAACGAAACAGATTTAAGGAGTTGATAATTATAACTCAATTTAACTACAAATATGAATTAAATTAATTCAATAACTTAAAACTCTAAGATTATGATTTCACCATAACTAATCTGTTCCTCCCCTTTGTTCTTTCTAACAAAAATTAACTATCCAGTTGCTAGTCGAGATTCCCTGAATTATTCACATAGCCCCTCCCGAGGTCTAAGGAAAATATCCTATAAAGACTAACTGCTATGTTCCCATGCAAGTTAAAAACATTAAAAGATTCATTAAGATTTATGGATCTCTTTTATAGACTACACAAACCATGCAGGTATATTCCTATCCTACATGTAATTTATGACATTAAATACAATGAACTAGACACATAAATCAGCTTCCGCTATCATCATGATTAACAATTCAACTAAATAGTGGCCAATTATTTAGAAGCATTAAGAACAATATTAAATGCATCAACTAAGATAGAAAATCATTAATTGAATTGAACAAAGGGTTGGAACATCAAAGTTTAGGCTACATCATAACCTTAGAAAACAAATCTACTCCATAATAGAATTTACAACAACTAGAAAATTAAACATAACAAAAGATAGGAAAACTTAGTGAATTGAAGCTTCACCGTGGAATTTCTTCCTCTGCTTTGCTCCTCCTCTCCAAGCTCTCTTTCTCCTTCTCTAAACTCTTTTTGGTTTGTGATGGAATGCTTAGAATGATGATTCTAAGGCCTATTTATAGGCCAAATTCACCTCTAATTACATCATCGCTTGCATCATCGTTTCCTGATTTTCCACCATTTTGTATCATCGCTTGCATCATCATTCACCTACCTCAGTCAAAGTCAACTTTCATTTTGCATCATTGCTTACATCATCATTCACCTACCTTATTCAAAGTCAACTTTAATATTACATCATTGCTTACATCATAATTTTGATTACATCATTAATTACATCACAATGACATAATATTTATTTCTAGAATACTCTCTCTTTAAACCGCGAAAATTTCTTTAAGCGATCTCCGAATCGAGTAATTCTTGAGGCGATGAACTGCTTCGAATGAAATTAGTGATCTTGTCTCGAACGAAAGCATTTGGTGGGGTCCACATACGATTTTAACCAATTTTATTCTGAAAATAAAAATAAAAGAAATATGAAATAATTTATTTAAAAATAATAAAAATATCAAGAACTAAGCAAGAATTCAAGTTTAAAAAGATAAAATAACTCTATAAATATAAAGTTATCACACCCCCAAACTTAAGATTTTGCTTGTCCTCAAGTAAAACTAAAACTAACAATCTAAGCTAAAACCGCAAAAATTAAATCACAATCCATTTTCGTAGGTAAACACGATGGCATTGAGCGTATGCCACAAGCCTTTAAACCCCTAGGTGTCCCTAGTAGGAGGAGTTGTGTCTCCTGAGGGTTTACCAGCAACGATACCCACAAACGTTAAAAGATTCCACCCATAACTTATCGACATCTCACTAAATACAAATTAACAGAAGTCTCATACATGTATGATCTTGTATCAGGACTAAGGATAAGTCACTAATGATCTAAAACATAATCATTAACAATCTCATACCACTTTCAAAGCAATTTCAATTCAAAACATCATATTCACATGTTATGGACTTATTTCGTTTCGACTCTAATTCTCACAAGATATCTCTCATAACCCTCATGAATCCTAAAGCAAACACTCGTGCAATCATATGTGATAGAGGTTATGTAAAGGCATAGCAAGCGTCATTTACATCACATATGAATATAGACGTTTAAAAAGAACCGCACTTTTAAGTGAATAGATCTCATGATTGGAATCAAATACTAAGAACGTAGATAGAGCATGATGACAGACTTCAACTCTCAAATTGGACTTCTTCTTGAAGATCGATAGGCTTTATTAAAGACTGTATTTGGGTTATGGTTAATTGATATGCAAGAAATTTCAGGGTACAGGTTCAACAAGAACTTATGATCATACCAAAGTACTTCATTTATTCTCCTTAATTCATTACAACTTCTCTTTTCTTTTTCTTTTTTTTTTTTTTTTTTTTTTTTTTTTTTTTAGAAACACATAGTGTAAATGTTAACACTTCAATTCTCTTCTCCTCTTTTACTTCATAGCATGATCCCAAACTTCATAAGGTATGACTAAATTTAAAGGCTCAATAGGGTCATTTAATAAAGATAAACAGAGAAAAATGTTTAAAGTGTTTGGCTTCAAAGGGTTTATGATGTGTCTCAATTTAAAGTAGGAAAGTAAGCTTTTGTGGAGCAAAAATGACCTATATTACTTCTAAGAAGTCGATCCAATTTTCAAATCAAAGCAACTCATGTTATCTACAATGATGATTTGTTCTTTAGTATTCAACGCAAAACCTATAGAGATCATCTATTAAGAACAAAGTGAAGAGTGTTTAAGAGTAGAAACAAATAAATCTCTCAAAATGAAGCGTTTAAAAAGCTCAAATCCTCACCAAGGGTAATCTCCACTAATAGTCCACAATTCATGTAAACATGATATTTATCCACTCAATTAACTAAGATCATGACATTCAAAAGTCTCAAATCATGCAAAGATGTTCATGGCTATTCCTTAGTAAAGATATTCAACCAAAACATGTCTCAAGACTCCATTAATAAACACAAAATAATTAATCAACTTGTTAGAGCAGAAATAAAACAAATAATGATTTTTTTTTTTTTTTTGAAATGAAAACAAAGATGCGTATCAGGAGCACAAAAGTACTCCTTACTCTGCCATCTTTTGGTTTCAACGCGGACCAGTTTTTGAATCTTATGGTTTTAATAATAGCAAACTCTACCCCCAAACTTATTTGAGACAGTGTCCGCAATGTCTAGTAAAATAAAAAGAAGAAAAACTTAAATGGAAATGCTATTAATAAAACCATAGGATAAGAAAGTTACAACCGGAGATTAAGATCCAGTGCACGTTTCTTGTTACCGCTTGCTTCAGTATCCCAAACCACCTGCGACATGATTGGATCAACTTCGGGCACAAAGTCTTGCAGTTGATCGATCAGCTCATCAACACTTGAAGCTGAGACTAGAATACGCCGGTTTGCTTGAGTCATAAAACCCTGTTCCACAGCATGATCAAGAAAAGCCAGTAAACCATCATAAAAACCGTTAGTATTAAGCAAACCTAATGGCTTTTTGTGAATGTTGTAATGGGCCCAAGACGCAATGTTGAAGATTTCTTCAATTGTTTCCAAACCACCAGGTAATGCGATAAAGGCATCAGCATTGAGTAACATGTACGCCATTCGTCCATGTATGCTCGTGACTTGAAGCTCATTACTTATACTCGTACCGATGATATCTTTCCTTTCAGCCAAAGGCTTTACTGCCACACCGAAGACTCTGCTGCCGGCAACATTTGCAGTCACCGCGATAGAACCCCTCAGTCCTAAACTGCCTCCTCCATACACCAAACCTATGTGTCGAGTAGCTAAAGCCGTACCAAGTTCAGCAGCTGCTTTTGAATATTCTATACTCATACCAGACTTTGGGCTACAAAAAACACAGATTTTTTTGAATTGACTGCTCGAGGGCTCTGCCATTTTTTTTTTTTTTTTTCATAGAAAACTAATTATTTGTTATCAGTAATGAATGCTCATTTAAAGAAAAATGAAAGAGTAAAAGAACAGTTTTACGATGCTAAACAGTATTGGTCAGAGGAAAAGTAAATGTTAAGTGTAGAAATGTCAAAAAGAAAGCACAATCTTCAAAAACAATCAATACAAGCCGCTAAAAATACAAAATTCAAAAAGTTCGGTGACAAAACGTCAAAAAGTAAACACAAACATCGAAAAAGTAAACACAAACGTCAAAAGTAAACACAGACATCGAAAAAATTTGAAAAGGGCTGCTAAAAATAAAAAAATTCAAAATGTTAGGTGAGGAAACGTCAAAAGTAAACACAGTTATCAAGAAAGTTTGAAACAAGCTAAAAAATTCAAAATGACAGGTAAGAAAAAGTAAACACAATTATCAAAAAATTTGAAACAGATTGCTAATCAAAGAAAAAAAAATTTATGCTATAGTAGTTGTGATTGTGGCTCACATCTTCCTCTGGTTTTACGTCCAGAAACGGCTTAAACAACTTTTATGAGTTGAGGATTGGCTTCCCATCCAGTTTTCTTATAAACTGGCAAACAGGGTCTTTTAAAGTCAGATTCCCAAGACTGTAACGCTGTTTCTCTTTGCTGAATAACTCCCATAAATCTAAAAGAATGCGTTGAACTTTCCCACAAGGATGCGTCTCAAGAGTCTCACGGATGTTATCCAGAGACTCCTTACTCAGCCCATCCTTTATACATTTAAGTTTATCTTCTCGATTTACGGATAAATATCCAGGATTTCTACAGCTTGCATTGCAGTTCCATCTGGCACACTTATGGCAGACTCCCATTCTCTTAGCTCTCCTCTTCTTTGAGTAAGAACTTCTTCCCAAACCTGGTAAACGTTTAACGAATGAGTCATTCAACTCACCTGCTAGACGTACCTTAGCTTCAATGATCCACCGAATATTCTCTGGAAGACCTAAACATGTTAGTGCCCTCATTCTTTCGACTCTGCACTTGTAAATTTTTCTGAGTACATCTTGAGGCAGAGTGGGGAAATGATTTTTGAGTGCTGCAAGGCTTGTCTCCATTTCTGAAAGAGAAAAGGAAATTATCAAAGAAAAACAAAACACACAAAGAACACAATAACACACAAATAAAGAAAAACTAGCTAAAAAGAGAAAAATTTGGGTTGCCTCCCAAGAAGCGCTTAATTTATAGTCATTAGCTTGACTGTTGCAGAATCCTTAAGTTGGGTCTGAAAGCGCGATAGTGGATTTTTGTTGAGATTCTCCACCATCCATGTAAACCTTAAGTCGTTGTCCATTGACTTTAAATCGACGATCTGCACTTTGAATTTCAACAGCACCATGTGGAAAAACTTGAATAACAGTGAAAGGCCCAGACCATCTAGAGCGTAGCTTACCTGGAAACAAACGTAATCTTGAATTAAACAAAAGAACCTTCTGTCCTGGAGTGAAATCCTTGTTTAAGATCCGTTGATCATGCCACTTTTTGGTGCGTTCTTTGTACAGCTTAGCATTTTCATATGCATCATGACGAAGTTCGTCCATCTCATTGAGTTGCAATCTTCGCAGAGCTCCTGATGCTCCTATGTTGAAATTCAACTTTTTGATAGCCCAGTATGCACGATGTTCTAGTTCAACGGGTAAGTGACATGCTTTTCCAAATACCAACTTGTATGGAGACATCCCAATCGGCGTTTTGAATGCTGTTCTGTAAGCCCATAATGCATCATCAAGCTTTTTCGACCAGTCTTTTCGAGATGCACTTACCGTCTTTTCCAAAATCCATTTCAATTCCCGATTTGAGATTTCAGCTTGTCCATTGGTTTGCGGGTGATAGGCTGTAGCAACTTTGTGTTTGACCCCATATTTGGCTAGAAGAGCATCAAAATACCTGTTGCAAAAATGCTTCCCTTCATCACTGATGATTGCTCTAGGAGTTCCAAATCTGGTGAAGATATTTCTACGTAGAAAATTCACCACCACTTTAGAGTCATTAGTTGGCGCGGCAATGGCTTCAACCCATTTTGACACATAATCCACAGCCACCAGAATGTAGAGATTCTTGAAAGACGGTGGAAATGGTCCCATGAAATCGATACCCCACACATCGAATAACTCCACTTCCAAAATGTTGTTTAAAGGCATCTCATGCCTTCGCGAAATGTTACCTGTGCGTTGGCATTGATCGCATGCAGCAACATATGCTTGAGCATCCTTAAAAATGGTGGGCCAATAGTATCCGGATTGAAGAATTTTGCCTGCAGTTCGATTGGCCCCAAAATGTCCACCATAATCAGAAGAATGACAATGGTGGAGAATATCTCGTGCTTCATCTTTTGAGACGCATCGTCGAAGGATCTGATCTGGACATAACTTGTACAGGAACGGCTCATCCCAATAGTAATGTTTTACATCTGCCAAGAATTTCTTCTTTTGCTGCCATGAAATGTCAGGTGGATAAACTTTGTGAGAAAGAAAATTAACAAAATCAGCATACCATGGAACATTGCTTGTATCCAGAACAAAGAGCTGTTCATCAGGAAAAGTCTCTTTAATTGCTATGTCAAGATCCTCCTTATCCCCTCGTTGCTCTAGTCTAGAAAGATGGTCGGCCACCACATTTTCACTTCCCTTCTTATCTCGAATCTCTAAATCAAACTCTTGTAGCAGAAGGACCCATCGGATCAGGCGTGGTTTTGCATCTTTTTTCTCCAGAAGGTACTTGATGGCTGAGTGATCCGTGAATACAATGACTTTGGAACCGATCAAGTATGGCCGAAATTTGTCGAATGCAAAGACTACAGCTAGAAGCTCTTTCTCAGTGGTAGCATAATTGACCTGTGCATCGGTTAGTGTACGACTAGCGTAATAAATGGTATGAAAGACCTTACCAATACGTTGCCCTAGCACGGCTCCAATGGCATAATCGCTAGCATCACACATCAGCTCGAACGGCAAAGCCCAGTCAGGTGCAACAACGACTGGGGCTGTCACAAGGGCCTTTTTCAGTATCTCAAATGCCTCTCTACATGTATTATCGAAGTGGAATGAAACACCCTTCTCGAGCAAATTGCATAATGGCTTTGTGATCTTCGAGAAGTCCTTGATGAATCTTCTGTAAAACCCTGCATGCCCTAAGAAACTTCGGATGCCTTTAACAGATGTTGGTGGTGGTAGTTTCTCAATTGCCTCAATCTTTGCTCTATCAACCTCGATGCCCTTAGCTGAAACTTTATGACCTAAGACAATCCCTTCTTGTACCATGAAATGACATTTCTCCCAGTTAAGAATCAGGTTTGTCTCTTCGCATCTTTTCAGTACTTGTGCTAAGTTATCCAAACAAGAATCAAATGATGAGCCAAATACTGAAAAATCATCCATAAATACCTCAATGAAGCGTTCCACCATATCTGAAAAAATTGACATCATGCACCGTTGGAAGGTGGCTGGTGCATTGCATAGACCGAACGGCATTCTCCGAAACGCGAACGTTCCATATGGGCATGTGAATGTAGTCTTTTCTTGGTCCGCAGGTGCTATAGAAATCTGATTATAACCAGAATAACCATCTAGGAAACAGTAATAAGGGTGACCTGCTAATCTGTCGAGCATTTGATCGATGAAGGGCAAAGGGAAATGATCTTTCCTGGTTGCCTTATTTAGTTTCCTGTAGTCAATGCACACTCTCCATCCGGTTACTGTTCGTGTTGGAATCAGCTCATTGTTTTCATTGGTGACCACTGTCATGCCTCCTTTCTTTGGTACCACTTGCACCGGACTTACCCATGTGCTGTCCGAAATAGGATAAATGATACCTGCATCCAAAAGTTTGAGTACCTCTGCTCGGACAACTTCCTTCATGTTTGGATTTAACCGTCGTTGGTGCTCGATGGATGGCCGATACTTATCCTCCATGAGAATTTTGTGTTGGCATAAAGATGGGCTGATTCCTTTAATGTCTGCGATTGACCATCCAATAGCCATCTTGTGCTCTCGTAGTACTCTCAAAAGCTTTTCCTCTTGTTCTCTGCTTAGAGAAGATGAAATAATGACAGGTAGTGTAGATGAGGTACCTAAGAATGCGTACTTGAGATGAACTGGTAGTGGCTTGAGCTCTAACTCTGGTGGTTTTTCTGTTGATGGTACTGGTTGTCTCTTACTGGCTCCAAGCTCTTCGAAAGGTCGTCTGAAAAAAATGGGAGATGAAGCTTCCAGTTGACTAACACATTCCATGATGTTCGGGCTTTCTGAGCTTGATGCTCCATGTAGGCAAGCTTCAAGTGGATCTTTTTGAGTGATGATTTGATGTACTTCTTTGATACATTCACCCACCATATCTACCCTCATACAGTTATCAACATCGTGTGGATGTTTGAGAGCTTTTAGCACGTTGAAGGTCACCTCTTCATCTTGAACTCTGAGTATGAGTTGTCCTTTCTGCACATCAATAAGGGTTCTTCCTGTTGCTAGGAATGGTCTACCCAAGATTATGGGTATTTCTTGATCTTCTTCCATGTCTAGCACAATAAAATCTGCAGGAAATATGAATTTATCTACTTTTACCAGTACATCTTCTATGATTCCCCTTGGATACTTGATTGAACGATCAGCTAGCTGCAACGATACTGTAGTGGGTTTTGCTTCTCCAAAGCCGAGTTTCTTGAAAACGGAGAATGGCATTAAGTTGATGCTTGCACCAAGATCACATAATGCTTTATCATGAATCGCCAATGGTGCAAGGAATTGTGAAGCTCCCCGGATCTTTGAGTTTAGGCGGTAGCTTTTTCTGCAAGATTGCACTACATTCTTCGGTCAAAGCTACCGTTTCATGTTCTTCCAGCTTCCTTTTATTTGATAGGATTTCCTTCATGAACTTCACATAGCTGGGCATTTGTTCCAGAGCATCTGCAAAAGGAATATTAATTTGCAGTTTCTTAAAAACTTCCAGAAATTTAGAAAATTGCTTTTCTAATTTCTGCTTCTGAAATCTCTGAGGGAAAGGTAGTGGTGGTTTGTATGGTGGCAGATTGTCTGGGAACAACTTTGACTTTGCTTCTCTGCTTCTTTTTGTTCAACCATCACTTCTTCTTTTATTTTGCTAGATTCTTCTTCCTTGTCTGTTCTTTTGATGGGCTCTTTCAGCATTTTACCACTTCGTAACGTGACAGCCTTCAGGTGCTCCATAGGATTGGTCTCTGTGTTGCTTGGTAAGGATCCTTGAGGTCTTGTAGTCAGCAAATTTGAGATTTGACCCATTTGTACCTCCAGATTTCGAATGGAAGCTGCTTGATTCTGGAGTGTGGTGTCTGTTCTCGTCATAAATTGAGTAGTACTTGCGGTGAGTTGAGCAAGTGCTTCTTCAAGCGACGGTTTGTTGGCCTGCTGTTGTTGAAGTGGTGGTGGATATGGTTGTCTGGGTCGATCATTACTTTTCCATGAGAAATTTGGATGATTCCTCCATCCTGGATTATACGTGTTGGAATACGGGTTATTTGGTTGTTTGTTGCCCACAAAAAAGGCTTGACCCGTCTGGTCTTCATCGCATTGCCCATTGGAATGGTCCCCTCCACAGAAATCACAGGATGTTGACTGAGTATGAATTGCATTTGCTGTCAAGTTTCCGAGTTGCTTAGCTAATGTCTCGACTTGAGTGGAAAGTTTGATTAACACATCATTTTCTTGTATTCCGAAAACTTTTTTCGGAACTGCTCTTTCTGATGGCCATTGATAAGCATTTGCAGCCATTTCTTCTAATAAGTCCCAAGCGGCTTGATGTGGTTTCCCCAAAAGTGCTCCACCAGCGGCGGCATCCACTAATGTTCTTGTGGAACTCCCTAAACCATTGTAGAATGTGTGTAGTTGCAACCAGTCAGCAACTCCATGATGTGGGCACCGTCTGAGCAGATCTTTGAATCTTTCCCATGTTTCGTATAATGACTCTCCCTCAAGCTGTCTGAATGTGGCAATCTTAGCTCGTAGTTTTGCAGTCTTGGCTGGTGGAAAGAATTTGGCTAGAAATTTTTATGCCAAGATGTCCCATGTGGTAATACTTCCTGATGGCAACGAGTTGAGCCAACTTTTGGCTTTGTCTCGAAGAGAGAATGGAAACAATCTCAATCGGATGGCGTCATCAGTAACACCATTATGTTTGAAGGTATCGCAGATCTCCAAAAAGTTGTCAATGTGGGCATTTGTATCGTCATTCGGAGCCCCGCTGAATTGATTGTTTTGTACCATTTGGATTATTGCTGGCTTAATCTCAAAGTTGTTAGCAGCAATAGTTGGTCTCCGTATCGCCGAAGTATTACCCACTGTGGGTAGAGCATAATCTCGTAATGCTCGAATTTCGGCATCTATGGGTATAATATTCTGTGTGTTGTTTGATCCCTCAGCCATATCCATGAGTGCAGTACTAGCAGCCTTTCTTGTTTCCTTCCTGTTTTTACGGCAAGTTCTCTCTATTTCTGGGTCAAATGGTAAAACTTCGCCCCCAGACTTTCTCATACACCACAAAACTCACAAGTAATAAAGCAAATAAAATAAATAAATAAATAAATGACCAAATTAAAAATTGAGTTACGTAGTATTAGTATTAATTGAAACAAACAATCCCCGGCAACGGCGCCAAAAACTTGTTGTGCAAAATCGCAAGTGAACGAGCCGAACAAGTAATAAAGTGATGAGAAAAGTATCGTCCCACGAGGATTGTTGTTAATTAATGCCCAAAATTGAAATAACTCAACTTTTATTTGGTAAACGAAACAGATTTAAGGAGTTGATAATTATAACTCAATTTAACTACAAATATGAATTAAATTAATTCAATAACTTAAAACTCTAAGATTATGATTTCACCATAACTAATCTGTTCCTCCCCTTTGTTCTTTCTAACAAAAATTAACTATCCAGTTGCTAGTCGAGATTCCCTGAATTATTCACATAGCCCCTCCCGAGGTCTAAGGAAAATATCCTATAAAGACTAACTGCTATGTTCCCATGCAAGTTAAAAACATTAAAAGATTCATTAAGATTTATGGATCTCTTTTATAGACTACACAAACCATGCAGGTATATTCCTATCCTACATGTAATTTATGACATTAAATACAATGAACTAGACACATAAATCAGCTTCCGCTATCATCATGATTAACAATTCAACTAAATAGTGGCCAATTATTTAGAAGCATTAAGAACAATATTAAATGCATCAACTAAGATAGAAAATCATTAATTGAATTGAACAAAGGGTTGGAACATCAAAGTTTAGGCTACATCATAACCTTAGAAAACAAATCTACTCCATAATAGAATTTACAACAACTAGAAAATTAAACATAACAAAAGATAGGAAAACTTAGTGAATTGAAGCTTCACCGTGGAATTTCTTCCTCTGCTTTGCTCCTTCTCTCCAAGCTCTCTTTCTCCTTCTCTAAACTCTTTTTGGTTTGTGATGGAATGCTTAGAATGATGATTCTAAGGCCTATTTATAGGCCAAATTCACCTCTAATTACATCATCGCTTGCATCATCGTTTCCTGATTTTCCACCATTTTGCATCATCGCTTGCATCATCATTCACCTACCTCAGTCAAAGTCAATTTTCATTTTGCATCATTGCTTACATCATCATTCACCTACCTTATTCAAAGTCAACTTTAATATTACATCATTGCTTACATCATAATTTTGATTACATCATTAATTACATCACAATGACATAATATTTATTTCTAGAATACTCTCTCTTTAAACCGCGAAAATTTCTTTAAGCGATCTCCGAATCGAGTAATTCTTGAGGCGATGAACTGCTTCGAATGAAATTAGTGATCTTGTCTCGAACGAAAGCATTTGGTGGGGTCCACATACGATTTTAACCAATTTTATTCTGAAAATAAAAATAAAAGAAATATGAAATAATTTATTTAAAAATAATAAAAATATCAAGAACTAAGCAAGAATTCAAGTTTAAAAAGATAAAATAACTCTATAAATATAAAGTTATCACCTATAGTACAGTACAAATGAGAAGAACTAAAAGACATGGAGGAAATGAATAGATCTTAATAAGAATCCTCAATTTCTCTTGGGACTCGCTCGAAAACACAAATAAATGAAGAGATAATCTCAAAAAAACTTATTATAGTTTGTAAAAATGTTCATTGTATCACTATAGTTTCATTTTTATCCAAAATCTCCCCTGATGTTAAAAAATTAATGGAAAATGACAATTTTACCCATATGAATTCATCATCAATTTATGATCATCGAGGGTATTATCATTTTTTCACACGTCTTTAAGGGTATTTTGAATGTTTTTACTAATGTTAAGAGAGATTTTAGATAAAAATTAAACTATAGGTGGTAAAATATAAATTTTTGTAAAGAGAGAATTACTGAAAAACCTCTAGACATATGTTTTTTTACAATCGAAAATCACTTTTGCTTTTTGCAATAATGACCTTGATGGGACCTATTCCAAAATCCTCTACTGTAGACTTCAGTAAGCCCCGCCTGACACTCCAATGGAAGTACCCCAAAATCTAGTTGGCAAAACTAAAAGATTCCACTGAGTGAACCATTATAATTCCTTATGATTTTATAATATTCTTAAAAGATAGGTTGTGGATTTTTTTTAAAAAAAAAAAAAAATTCGATAAAGTCTCTTTTGTTTTTCTAAAAACTGCCAAATCTTGGAGACCTGCATAAAATATACACTTCTAAAGTCTCAATTCTCAACTACCAGGGAACCTCTGGTCCCTCTCAATTCATCCACAACCAACTCAAATTCATGTATCTCAATTAAATTAGTAATCAAAGCATTTCATAAAATAAAACTTCACAAATAACTTTCAAAACGAAGGATAAAAATATTCATGCATGTTTTTCCACCAAAACTTATTTACAAAGTTTAGATACTAACATTTAATTACATGACCAAAATAATGTTCGAGAAAGATATTTACATCAAAATTTTTCGCAAAAATGAAGTCGTCGTATCTTTCAGCCAAGGTACTCCGTCGCAGGAGATCCAGCCGCCTAAAAACTACTGCCTATACTTGAAAAGGTTTTTTTTTTTTTTTTTTGAAAATATAAAAAGTGAGCTAAAGAAGCTCAATGAGTGCATATTTCTGTTTTATTGAAAAATAATTTATTTTATAAAATATTTCTGCAAAGCTGTAAAACCATATATTTTTCAACTGTTTCTGAAAACTGTAACTCTGTATACTAAAATCTATCTTTCTGAATTTTAGCCAAGCGTAACTTTGTAATTATTGAAAATAATAATAATAAGGCATATAATGCCATATTTCTTAAATCGATTTTCTGCATATAGAATCTTTTAAAGTTTCTGGCTTGACTTCTGTTCTAAAAACCCAAAATGGTAACCCATGATTCTCTAGCTCGTATGACGACTAAACTGGCACCACACAATATGAGCGGGGTCACAAGGCGACTCAATTGGTGTCGCTCAATGTGACATCAAATGGCGACTTAACTGGTGGCGCTCATTGTGACTCTGAAAAGACATCTCACTAACTATGTCGAGGAATTCTGCGTCGCGGACACATAGCGAGATAACACCCCAAAAGTCTGAGGGCGACTCACTGGAGCCGATAGACTCAACCCCCCGGGTTAGTGACATGCTCCCCAAAACTTGCCCTACACAATAGGGTATTTCGAACAGGTCATAATCTAATAATTATATTTCTATTTCTGATGGCTAAATCATTGGTTTCGAAAACTAATCTTTGTTCGTGAAAAATTTAACTTTTATTCAAACATCGTATATACATATATATATATATATATTCTTGCATAAAAGCTTGAAAGCTATATAGTATTTAAATTGACTATGCTATAATATAAAATATATGCTTAATTCATGCATGAAAAACATTCAATTCATGCCAATCTCAAACTGATCACTTACTAAATAAAAGCATAAAAAGTAATAACTATTTCAATTAACTTTAAAATATACTAGAAATATACTTTAGCTAAAATTAATAAATTTTACACTCACAATTCTTGCTTCCAAATGCTCAATTCTTTTTCTAGAAACTCACTTCTCTTCCCACACTTGTGTTCCCTTCACCTACATGCCACAATTCATGTCAAGATCAATCACCCAACTCAATTTAAAATTACAATCCACTTATCAAACTTTTAATGCAATAAACACCTAAACTAGTAGGTGTATTTTATTCCAACTCTTAACATTTATTGACTTAACTTATTTCCATTCTTTCCCTTCACATTTAATGCATAAATTTACTTCACATATGGATTTAATATCACAAAAGCTCATCCATTAAACATAGGGGACAGCTTATACACAATCCCCTCACATAGGCCACTTTCATGCCTATAATGCATCCTTCCAAATCCTTTTATTTTCTTGGAATTCTAATCATTTAAGCATGCATTTAGGGCCATGAAAACATGTTGAATTCACTCAAAATAAAAAGGTACAAACCAGCCCTTCACTTAATCAAAAATCACAAAAACACAATCCAATATATATATATATATATATATTTATATATATTCAATTTTATCTTATAAAATATAATCAACTACATATGGCTTGCATTAAATCATGCCAATTACATAAAATGAAACTCCAATAAAATACACCTAGGTTGGCTGAATTTGAAGTTTGCAATTACCATCATTTTTTTTCTTCAATTTCTTTGCTTAAAACACATCCATAACACACCAATTTCTATTCTAAGGCCTTACATGCTTCCAATGCAAGTTTCAAGCAAATACCCAATTTCTAACCCTAATTAACTCACTTTACTAAATTGTTAGGGATGACACTTCCACTTGCTCTTCAACTTGGTTTCAAGCTCAAATCAACTTAATCCAAGCTAGAAACACAAAAGAAAATGTTACTAGAAGAAGACAACTCATGTATCCATAAAATTCTCACCAAACTAGTATGAACTTACCCAATTTTCTTGATCCTTTTCTTGCTTAATCATGCACCCAGTTGATTGCCCTTGTTCTAAGCCTGAAATCAGTTTGATTAACTCTTCTTTTTCATTCTAAAACTACCCAGATCAGGTCTGCCTTGCCTTGACTTGCATCCCTTCCTTTTCTTTTTCTTGGCTATCGAATGAGTGTATGTGTGTGTATGTCTCGGTTCTGGTATTTTTTGGTGATTGAATTCTAGCTGAAACCTCATTTATATACTCCTCTAATCTTGCCAAAACAGCCCCTCAATCTTAGCCTCATCACAAGTTTGCCATTAGTCAAAAATAAACTCATATGATTGGCCAAAAATCTCACTAGTTTTTACACTAGCCAAGTAATCTAATTGCTAATTACTTTTCATCAACTTTTGACTTGGTTTTAATCACTTCTTATTGGTTCATTTTGGTTCACATGGATCATGGTTTTTGTAGGAAATCTTACACATAAACACTCACATAGAATCCATGCATACTTTAGTGAATTCATTCCACTTTCAATCGAAATAAATTCCAAAAATATTCCCTGATTATCCAATCCTCAAATTGATTATGGAATACTCTAATTAGGTCCAAGACCTCTTGTATACTTATTTTAAAAAAAAATTCTAGAGGTGTGAAAACATATATACATAATATTTTCCAAAAAGGGCATTTTTGTCATTAAACTTCAGACCCTTAAAATCTACTGAAACGAACTCATTTTTGGTCCATTTCAGTTTCTTTAGACTCTAATTTTAATTCTAAACATTTTCCATTTTCGGGGCCCGTTTAGAAAAATTTACTAATTATCGAACGTTTTCTGCCCGAAAAGCACAATCCACTGAAAAAGCGATTCAAAGTTTACAAACCTCCCTTGTATTAATGGTTTGACCATAGTTGACTATGAGAGTTAACTATAGTAAGGGCACTTTGGTCAAATTTTTTTTTATTTTTATTTTTCTTTCAAAAATTATATTAATTAATAAAAGAAAAATTTTTTAAAAAAATTAAAGATGGTAGTGGAGATCCAATCTAGGTCTCCACTACCATTTTCAATCTCTGTTCATGATAAGTTTGATCAAGAGAGGTTGAACAAGAACATCATCTGACAAATAAGAACACAGATGTTGATTCTCATCTCCTTCCAACACAAACCAAAAACCACTAAATCAAAACTAAATCAACCTAAGATCATCATCAATCAATCATTGACCTAGGATCATCATCCTAGAAACACAAATGGAAATACACAAACATACAAAACAAAAGCCAAAAATGCACAAACACAAACACCAAATAGAAAACCAAACACAACTCAGTGGATTCATTATTTTCTTCATTAGCTAAGGAGATAAAAAAAATTGAAAAAAATTTTTTGAACCCAGATTTATACATTTGGATTTGAACCTAGAAAATTTGGGTTTTCACACAGATGTTGACGATAAAGGTGAGGCTAGATCGTTCACATCTAGGTGAAAACCTAGATGAGGATGGTTGCACGAGGCTTTCTTCAGCTTCAGCGACTTCAGGTGTTGGAATCGCCGCTGTAACCGCTCTGGCATCATCGTGTATTAGAGGACGACATCTAAGTTTCCACCCAGATCGATGTTTGGGTTTCCAGATGGAAACCAAAACATCGATCCGGGTTTCCATTTGACTTGTAAAGAAGACGAAGAAAAATAAGAGGAGAAGGAGAAGAAGAAGAGAAAGAAAGATAAAGGGAGGAGAGAGACGATGATGTATGGCGACGTTTGGGTTTCCATCTGCAAACCCAGACGTCGATAACCCAAATCTACTAGTGAATAGACCAAAAAAAAAAAGAGAAAAATGAGAAGAATAAGAAGGGAGAGAGAGAGGGAGAAGAGAGACGGTGATAGACTAGGTATCCATCAGACGTCAATCTAGGTTTTCAGGAAACCCAGATCGACTGGTGAAGAAAACGAAGAAAAAGAAGAGAATGAGAAGAAGGAGAAAAGAGAGAGAGAGAAGGAAAAGAGAGATGATGGATGGTTGACTTTTATAAATCGAGGGATATTCTCATCTTTTTGCTCTATTTTTTCATTTTTCAATTATCTTAAATGGTCAACTATGGTCAAACTATTATTACAGGGGAGGTCATTGTTACAAAAAACAAAAGTGATTTCCGATTGTAAAAAAGCATATGTTTGGAGACTCTTCAGTAATTCTCTATTTTTGTAAACTACAATGTGTTTTTTAAGATTATCCCATAAATGAATGAATTAAATCATTTCAAAAAAAAAAAAAAAAAGAAGAAAGTCATGGCTACTAAATTATATCTCGAAAACTATCTAGCAGCAGTATTGTATGTTAATCTAAGCATCATGCAATATGAACTAAAATTAATTATAAATTACAAGTTACAATGATAAAAATAAAAAAAAAAATTATGACAAAAATAGAAATCTTGTTGCCTGATCTAAATAGTTTGTACTCATAAATAATTCTTATTTCTTGTTAGATAACATTCTTTTTTTTTTTTTTTTGATCTCTTGACACCAGGTCAGATAATTGTCGAGATCTAATTCAGATATAGCTCTATCGTATGGTCTAGAATGCTACTCCCAGAAGTCGAAAGAGATCTACCAACATTTTAATGAAAAATTCGCCTATAACTTTTATGGGCATAGTGCCTTAAACCTTGCCTTTTGCATTGGGCAAGGTGCTATTGGTGCTTGCGCAACGGGCTTTTGGTTTTGGATGACATTCTTGGTCAACTTTGTTTACAATTTTCTCTTTGTTTAATTATATATTTTATAAATATAAGTTTACCTTGGAACAAAACTAAGTTAGTGACACTGTGACAACAACATCATTAATGAAAAAAAAAAAAGATATAAACTAAACAAATTGTTAAACAAATATTAATAGTTGTTAACCTATGCCCTTAGAATCTAAGTTAAGATTACTAACAAGTAACAACCAAAAAATGAATGAGAGAGAATGCATAAGAAAAAGACAATGAAATTGTATAATTCATTCATCACTTAACTGTGGCTTTTTTTTTTTAAATAAAAAAAAAAAACATTTCACTCTTAACCTTATGTCATTAGCAATGTGTAAAAACTTCATGAGTTTCAGAGTTCTCATCGGGTTCTCGTTAATCTGTATTATGCTAATCTGAGAACCCTCAGATTAGAGGTCCTACCTGTCGGAGGTGAGTACTCGACCGAGTTGGTCAAGTACTTGGTCAAACTTGACTAACTTGACCCAACTTGGTGAGCCCAAACTTCACAAAGTCGACCGAAAATCACCCTAAGCACCACAAAAAAATTAGCTAAAATCCATTGCCGACGCCTAACAACCACCACAAAGAAACAAAATTAGAGAAACAAGAAGTGAAACCTTTACATTCACAGTTCAATAATGACTTGAAGGAAAAAGACAATAGTGACAACTTGAAGAAAGGAACAGCGTCGACGATACAGAGGGAGAGAAAATGAGACTTGAACTAGCAGAGAATAAGACTTGAACGGTCTGTTATGCAAAGAATGAGAACAAGACTTGAATGGCCGACGACGATGAAGAGGGATTGGCTTGGACTTTAGCAACAATGGTAGTTTATGATCTCAAAAAGGCAATAGCGACAATGAATGCTCATAGCGAAGGTGATGGCAATGTTAGAGAGAGAAAAGGGACAAGAGATGAGAAAGGGGAGAGGGAGAGAGAGAGGGAGAGAGAATATAAGGTTTGAGTGTAATCGTGTCAGGTGTGTTTTGCATATGGTGAGGATAATTTGACTATGACCATTGATGTTTAAAGAAATGTTAGTTTACGCTCTCACATTTCAAAAATAATAATTTTTCTTCCAAAATATTACTCGCCGAGCACTTACTGATTACTCACCGAGTAATCGAGTATTTGCTACTCACTAGACCACCAGTTGAGTGGCGAATAGCAAGTTTTGGAACTTTGGCCATAAGGAATATGTTAGATAATATAATGAAATTAAATGAATTTATTTAGCAGTTTGCTGTGACTTTTTTCTTTTCTTCAATTTCTTAGGTTTTAACTTATGCCCTAATGACACATATTAACAATAGTATGATTAAATGTTGTCAACGTTATGTTTGATTTATATAAAAATTTCTAATGTAGTAGTAAAAAATGTCAACATAGGATTCATGCCCAAAAGGTCCACCTATTGAAGCTTAAAGCTAAATGGTTCGGTCGACCTAGTAGACTGAGCGACCCAACCGTCAGCTTTAGCCCATCAAACAAAGCCTAAGCTATTTTCATGTGTCAGTCCACGAGTTCGATCAATGACCAAAAATCAAGCCCAGCTTGCGAAGCCCATAAGATCCATTCCAAGGGATTCATCTCCCCATTCCTTTTGTGATTTGACTCCCAAGTAAGATTCTTTCCTAAAGAGTAAAAATGAAAGAATTAGGAGATAAAGCTAACTATTCAGAACCGAGGATCCAGGGATCAGCTTGAGATCTTATAGATCCTTTAAGATTCGATCTCTAGCCTATTTAGATTAGGAAAGTGCCTAAAAGATGAAGATCCCTCTCGCCTATACAAAGGACCCTCAACTTAATAAGAGGTGGACACATAGAAAGAGAGAAGAAAAGAAAGAAGCCTTGAACTGCAGACGTCTCGCCAGAGTTCCTCGAAGTCCAAATTTCAGTTTTCTTTCATACCAGACTGCAACGATCTTTTGCCTCCATTCTCTTCTAGAACGGCCTCTACTTTGTGTAAGACCACCTTCCATAAACCATTATAGTTCCTTACATTGTCACTTATTTACTATCTTTACTTTATTCACGGGGTTATTTACCATTATATATGGGGTCTGAGATTTGCCTATACTGGGCCTAGGCTCAGGTTTACCGTGCGACCCCACTCAATCGGTACTGTCCCCGGTTGGTACTCACATTGAATGAACTAAGACTATAGGTCCATGGTATTGAGTTCGAGAGGTGGGGGAGGCGAAGAAAACCTCATTAGGAACTGGGGACAGTACCGATTGAGTGGGGTCGTGGGGAAAACCTGAGAGAAGGCCTAGTATAAGCAAATCTCGAACCCTACATATTTACTAACTTAAGCCTTATCAAAGTCACTCTTGCTTTTTTTGCTTGATCTGTGTAGGATATGAGTTATCGAGTTCTAGAAAAGTTTACAAGCGAGGCTTGCTCTATATCAGCATACTGAAGAACGATCCCACCGCATGTAATATCAAAAAATTAAAAAATAATAAAAATGGAAAAAAAATGAAAAATATAAAAAAATACCAATACAAGAATGTCTAGTTTTGTTTTTAGCCACATTTTTTAAAATATTTGTTTTCAACATCTCAAACAAATTAATTACACTGTATATCTACTTTACCCAAATTGCCCCTACCTACCTTATTCTCTTCATCTATTACTCATAGTATGAGATCTTTTGCTTTCTTTGTTGATTGTTTTGGACATTGGATATTGATTTTTAGGGTTAGATTTGGTTGGATTTGGCTTGAAAATGAAGATTTCCAATGAGATGTATTTGTGAGAGAAGGGAAGAGATAGAAGAAGATGATGATGAACTATTTCATGAAGAGTGTGACTTGTAAATGATATTCATAAAATTTTTTTAATGGTTTGCTATTTTTATATGTAAGGATTATGAATTTCTTGTATGGTGATTTGAGTTTCAATTTTTTTGAATTTTATTTGATGATTTGTTTGTGAGAGAAGGAAAGAAAGAGAAGAAGGAGATGATAAACTATTTTACGAAGAGTGTGATTTGTGAATGTGTTAAATGGTAGTCATAAAATGTGTTTAATAGTGCCTGTGAATGGTGTTTTGTGGGGTTTGTTGGAGGAATCCTTCTTGAAGAGCATGACCTGATATATATATATATATATATATATTATTTGATTTCTTTTTTTTTTTTTGTAATTTATTTTTTATTAATCTTTTCTGATTTTATTTTTTTGTAATTTTTTGTTGATTTGATTTTTTTTTTGTTTGGTTTTTACTAATCTTTTCCTTTTTGATTATTCATAATTTATAAAAATATTTAAATATTAAGAATAGCTTATTAATTGATTAGATAGTACATTATTATCACTATTTAGATTAAAAATAAGAGGTAAACTAGTTAAGGTTTGTCAATAATTAAAATTATGATAAATATTTGATCAATGAAAATAAAAGAGGTTCATATACCTAAAGGATATTTTGTATATAGATTTTATTTTCGCTTAAAATAAAGGAATGTGTTGTATATGTTTTAATGACTGAAAAAAATGGACTGTTAAGGCTCAGTGTTTCAGCTTAGTGGACAAAAGCTCAGCAGGCTTGAAAGTTAGGACAATGTCGTAGAAGTGCAAGTTGTTGTGTCTAAGCCCACATGCCGTTATTTAGTGAGTTCACAATATGATTACTAGCTCACTTATCACCTCGGTCAATAAGCCTGGGATAGGATCTGCTCGTTTATCAGCTCGTTCATGGATTGCTCGTCCATCAACTCGTACATTAGCTCGCTACAATATCCTTCCAACTCATGAGCTTGTTGTGACTGATCCAATTAACCTTCTAGAAGCCTGAAGTAGCCTAATTTAGGAAGAAGTCAAATTTTCTAGTTTGAAGCAAATCAAATCTCGAGATTCTCGGGGTCAGTTGCTAATTTGTTGGAGAGGATTTTGGCATAATAATTATCAAAATTAATACAAATTATTTTTTACCTTATCTGAATGTAATTCAAACCAATTCAAATTGTATCACCCCTCGCTATAAATAAGTGATCAAATTCATTGTAAAGGACAAGAGAGAAATATTATATTGTTACTTTGTCAAAATAGAGAGTGACAGTCGTGGACATAGGCCTAATTTTAGCCGAACCATGTAAAACTTATGTGTGTTGTTCTTATTCCCTGCCTTTCTCCTTATTTTTATTATGTTTGTTGTTTAATCGCAGGTATTGGGTTTGAAGAACTGGGTTGACTGAAATACAATGTCAAAATTTTGGCGCTAGAAGGAGGGCTTAGACTACGATTCTGTAACTTTACTGAATTTTGCAATTCCGATTTGTCGCTTTGGCTAGAATAAAAACAACAAGGAGTATAGAAGTGGCGGCTGATCAATCTGAAGGTCATCTTGAGTAACAAAACATCTAGCCGGTTGGAGGTAACATGATGGGAACTTCCTATACTGTTTTGCCTTCACTCCCTCCACGTCAACCACCGACTGTTGTCATTAAAGGAGATGCCGTGCAGATTTGACAGCAACGCCAGGAAGTTTTGGAGAATGTTGTGATGTAGTTGGTGGAAGCAATTAAAACTCTAACACAGGTACAAGCCCAGACAGCCTTGAGGAATGTAGAATCAGCCAGTTGATGAGGCATCGGTCCAGAGAGAGGGGGTTGTTAGGGAGAGAGTGTTGCCAGAAGGTTCAGTTCGCTTCTCAAATTTACACTCAATAGGAGGCAGACGACGAGCTCATGAAGAATAAATGATACCTCATTCAGCAGGCTTGAAGATAAGGTTGAGCCATGATAGAAGCCGCCATGTGGAGGCCAACCGTGAGTATGAGCGAGCTCCCGAGCGCGATGAGGAGTATGTATCGCGAAGAGCTTTGCAGTGGGTGGAGAACTTGCATAGAAGACATAGGTTACAAGATCAATTGTTAAGTAATCGAGAGAGTATGAGAGGCGGACGATCCCTTACGAGGAGAGTTGAACCACAGGACCCAATGGTTGAGGAGTTATTGCAGAGGGTCCAGCAGCTGAAGGCGCGACCTGGGCCCCAAGGTCAGAGAGAAGGTAAGAAGAGAGGACCTCATTTATAAGGGAGATTGAAATGGAACCATTGCTACCTAGGTTCAAACTCCTTAGCGTCCCGCTTTACAACGGTGATAGCGATCCCTACGACTATCTTAATGCGTTCAACATCCAGATGGATTTGCAGACGTGTAACCCCCTAGTGAAGTGTCATGTGTTCCCAGCCACATTAAGAAATATTCTGATGGTGTGGCTGAGGAGTCTTCCAGCTCGTAGTTTTAACAGCTGGGAAGAATACCAGAAAAGGTTCATTAACCAATATAAGGCGTTGAGAAAGCAGCTCGCGCCACCTTGCCATCTCGCAACGATTTTCCAGCGACAGAATGAATCGTTGAAGGATTATATTTCCAGATTCAGAAATGAGGTGAACAATATGGAGAATCCTTCGGATAAGAGTATCCTCAGAGCAATCTCGGTAGGGCTCTGAAAAGATGAAAAGCTCTACGAAAGTATTTACAAATCTCTTGTGAAGGATTTGAGTGAGTTTTATGAAAGAGTTGCTAAGGAGATCAGATGGGAAGAAGATTTTGGGCCAAAGAAGCTCAATGATCAAAAGAATGGAGCAAACAGTTTCCATCCAGGGAATAAGTGAAGTCATGGTGGGAATGATGATCGTGATAAGAAGAATTGCCCCAGCAATCAGGTAGAAATGAGACTAGAAGAGATTGACCTCCTTTTTCTCGAGGCCGCTATGAGAGTTACAGCGTCTTGTTAGACAAGTAGGACAGGATTTTTGAAACAGAGAGGAACAGGAAAAATTTCAGGAGGTCGAGCCCCACCAACATCCCTAACAAATTTCAGGATCCAAGAAAGTACTGTACCTATCACAATGAGACTAGACACTTTACTTCACAACACAGAGAGCTCAAGGATGCCATTGAGGAGTTGATTAAAAGAGGTCGCTTGAGGAAGTATGTAGTGCGATCTACAAACCAGTGACCCCAGCAGCAGCGTCCCTAGCCAGCGTAATAGCGTCCTCATCCAGCCTAGTAGCCCGTACAACAACTGCCCCAATAGGTCGCTGAGTAGGGTCATGTACCCCCAGTGTTAGTGATGTGCCTTAGAACCAATCAACCTTAGGTTGTATTTATGCATATTTCATTTTAATAAAGTGGCAATATTATTATTCGATTTATATTCTTATATTCAACTGTGTAATAAAGTCCATAGTATATATAACATAGTATAAAGGAAATCATGAAAGAGTTCATGATATGAGATTCCTATTACATGTAAATGTGTTTATACTTAAATATACCTAGTCATAGTATTAATGAGACGGGACATCATTAGTACGGATAGACTAGCACGTGTTATACTCCTCGATTGAATCGAGCAGTAGTTCTCATAAGCTGATGGCATATGAGATGCCTAGAGTAAACATGTGGATGCTTGGTTAGAATGAGTACATTGGATGACCTGATTGTAAGATGTCACATGGATAGTTTTATGTCAGTGATCTCATCTTAACATAGTAGTAGATACAAGTATCCTTTGACATGAGATCTCCAAAGTACACTAAGTATCGACTGTCGTCCTTTAATGCCATTCCTTGTTGACTCGAAGAGCTGACTCGTAGGGTGGTACTTGGGTTCAACATGAGCTACTCGAGCGTAGTTGAGTGATCAATAAAGGATTCGTCACTTCTCATTGTAGAAAAAGATATCTCGCGGCCTCTTGAGGAAATCGTTATTCTAGGAATCTCTGGCCAGAGTGATCGTACCAGTGGAAGAGTCTCCCAAGATACGTAATTAGAAATAACAGATTTCGGGAACAAGAACTAATAAATTCAGGCTAGACATGACTTAGTCATTCTAGTGAGAGTTGACACATAGTCCATACTTATAACTGAATGAGATATATTATGACAAAATGATGAATTGCACGATAACTGTCTATGAAAAGGTATTGTTCTAATCACGAACAATTCTAGACACTTAGGTGGTCATTATGCATTGTTAGATGCCAATCTTGATCTACTCGAAATCAATTAGTTGATTGGTGAATCAAGGATTAAATCAAAAGGTTTAATTTAATATAATCCTAATTTGAATAGGATTATAATTTATTCCGGGTTGTCAACATGTTCGGATACCTAATGAGTCACACACTTAAGCGACTCAATATACAATGTAAAATGGCTATTCAATAGGATTTAATATATTAACATGAGATGGTAATATTAATGATGATAAGAAATAAAATAATGGCTCATTTATTTTATTATGATCAATTTAATTTAATTGGATTAAATTAAAATTGAACATAAAACTAATGGGTTAGGTGAATTCCTAATGGGCTTAGATTAGAGTTTCTTTTCTTTGCCCAAAATATAAATACCCATGTGATGGGGCAATAATTAAAAAAACAAGAAGCTTTCAATATCACCACATAGCCAACCACCTTGACTCGCACATAGAGTGTTTGGCTATTGCCATCTCCAATTGGGTTTTTGAACATCGTGTTATTGTATGGATACCTTAGAGGCGATTCTATGCTTGGATCATTAGTGAATTAGATCAAACAAGAAGGGAAGGCAACAAAGGTATGGTTTCAATAAAACACTCTATGTGTGTTTAATTGTATTGGTTTTAAACTAATCTAGAGTGATCCAACTTGGGTTTTTGGTTTTTGTTTGCTGTAATTTTTGTTTTTCCGCTGTGTTATGATGTATGAGATGCATACCAAAACCCAATAGACAGTACGGACCATATTCACTATACATGGTGGGCCTCATATCGCAGGGACGTCGAACAGGTCGCATAAGCGTTATGTGCGCAATGCCAGTCATGTCATGCTTACAGGCCACAGTGAGACAAAGGGACCTATGAAAATAGCTAGAGTGGCCTCAGATAGCATCGTGTTTATAGAAGAAGATGCCAAAGGAGTTCACTAGCCTCACAATGATGCGTTGGTCATCTGGGTAAGAATAGGTAATGTTGAAGTGCGAAGAATCATGGTGGATACCGGCAGCTCAGTGAATGTTATGTATAAGAACTATTTTGAGCAAATGGGCTTGTGACTTGAACAGTTGAAGCTATCCCCCGAGCCTCTTTACGGATTCACTAGAGATGTGATTGCACCAATGGGGCAAGTTAGGCTCCCTCTTATTATTGGGGATTCAGGTCGTCAGTCAACAACATTGGTAGATTTTTTTATTATTTACTGTCCTTCGACCTACAATGTCATTCTAGGAAAACTAGCCATGAATGACTTGGATATGATAGCCTTGACCAGAACCCTCATGATCAAGTTCCTAATGCCTAGTGAACTGGGATGTCTACGAGGAGAGCAGCACTTAACACGACGTTGTTATAAAGATGCTGTAAAAATGGGGGTTAAGGGAAAGAAGGTTAATGTGGTAGTTGGGGGTAACCTGTGAGTAAAAAAAGGATGAGCCAAGATTTAAATCCACGAGAGATGGAGGCAGACAGGGAAACAGGTCCTGTAGAAGAGCTCGAAGACGTGCAGGTTAGTAAGGCAGATGTTGAGAGGTGCCTCAAACTGGGGAAAGATCTACCTCCGGAGATTAAGACCCGGCTCACTGATTTCCTGAAGGCTAACGTGGATGTCTTTGCTTGAAACCATGAAGATATAGTGGGGATCAACCCGTAGGTGATGTCACACATATTGAATATTGATATGCACCACAAGCCAGTTCGTCAGAAGAGGAGACTAATGACAGAGGAACGATATGTCGCTCTTAAAAAAGAGGTAAATAAACTTTTGGCAAACAAGTTTATAAGGGTAGCTCATTGCCCGGTTTGGGTAGCAAATCCTATCTTAGTCATCAAGAAGAATGGAAAATGGAGAACCTGCATTGATTTCACCGACCTCAATAAAGTATGCCCGAAAGATAGTTTTCATTTGCCCAAAATCGACCAGCTCGTAGATGGAATGACTGGTCATCAGCTCCTCAGTTTCATGGATGCCTACTCGGGATACAACCAGATCCCTATGAACCTTGAGGATGAGAAACAAACTTTTTTCATGATAGATCATAGGCTCTACTATTATAAGGTCATGTCTTTTAGGTTGAAGAATACGGGGATGACCTACCAACGATTAGTCAACATGATGTTTGAAGCTCTCATTGGCAAGACAATCGAAGTCTATGTGGATGACATGTTGGTGAAGTCGAGACAGATGTCTGAGCATGTGCACAACCTAGAAGAGATGTTTCAGATCCTGAGGAAGTACCAGATGAAGTTGAATTTGTTGAAGTGTGCATTTAGGGTGGCTTCGGGTAAGTTTCTGGGCTTCATAGTCAATAATAGGGGGATCGAGGCGAATCGCGATAAGATTAAAGCTCTAGATGATATGAGATCACCTAACATGATCAAGGATGTGCAGAGTCTAAATGGCCAGGTCCCTGTACCTAGTAGATTTATATTAAAGACTACGGACAAGTATATTCCTTTATTCGACGCCTTGAAAAAAGCAAAGAGCTTCCAATAGATAGAAGAGTGTGAAGTGGCCTTTCAGCAGTTGAAGAAATATATGCGCTAAGCTCCTTTGCTCTCCAAGCCTGTGAAGGGGGAGAAGCTGATCGTTTATTTAAGAGTCACTTAACAAGCGCTTAGTGTAGCTCTGGTTAGAGAAGAGAACATGACTCGATTTCCTGTTTATTATATAAGTAAAAGGCTGCTCGATGCGGAGACCAGGTATACTTCTATGGAGAAGCTCGCCTATTGCGCCTGGTAATGGCATCAAGAAAGTTACGACTTTATTTCCAAGCTCACACAATTGAAGTACCGACCAGATACTCGTTGAAGCAGATTCTTCAGAAGCCGGACACTTCAGGTATCTTGCTTAAGTGAGCCATCGAGTTTGCCCAATTTGAAATTGAGTTTAAGCCCCGAATAGCGATAAAAGTGTAGGTTCTAACAGATTTCGTAGCTGTTAGGTTCTAGCAGATGTCGTAGCTGAATTCACAAGACCAACAGATAAAGAAGCTGAATCCTCGGAAGGTCCATTTTGGAAGCTCTATATTGATGGATCCTTGAGTGAGCAGAAGGTTGAGGCCGAAGGGAAGGATGTTGATCAGCCCGGAGGGTCACATGATTTTATGTACTTTGAGGTTCGGTTTCCAAGCCACCAACAATGAAGCAAAGTATGAGGCTCTACTGGCAGGATTGAGATTGGCCAAAGAAGTGCGAGCTAAGCGAGTAAGAATATACACTGATTCCCAGCTCATGGTGTTCCATATTCGTGAAGAATACCAAGCCAGAAGTTCTAAAATAGCCATTTACTTCTAGAAGGTGCGAGAGTTACTAGAGACTTTTGAAAGATATGAAGTCCATCATGTTCCACGAACTCAAAATTCACACGCTGATACATTAGCTCGCCTTGCCACGGTGAAAGATACAGAATTTATGGGAGCCATACCTATGGAGTTCTAGCCAGTCCCGAGCATGGAGCCGCGAGATGAAATGATGGTGATTGTCGCAGCATAGGATTCATGGATAAGTCCTTTTCTTGAATACTTACCGGAGGAAAGGCTACCAAAAGATAAGTTAGAAGCTCGACGCCTCCAAGCTCAAGCAGCCAAATACTGCATTTATGATGACATGTTCTACAAAAGAGGATTCTCAACTCCACTGCTCAGGTGTATAGATGGGTTAGACTGTCAAACTGTTCTAGAGGAGAAACATACTGGTCATTGTGGCAATCACGTTGGGGGACTATCTTTGGCTGAGAAGGTACTTCGACAGAGGTTTTATTGGTCAACGATGAAGCGAGATACGATTAAGATGGTCAGGAAGTGTGATAATTGTAAGAGGTTTGCTAAGGTTTCTCGAGCTCTACCAGTTTTCCTACAGCAAATGATTAGCCCATGGCCTTTTGTCATTTGGGGCATGGAGATAGGGCCTCTTCTAATAGCTCGAGGAAGATGCAAGCATGCTATCGTTGTAGTGGACTATTACACCAAGTAGGCAGAAGCAAAAGAGCTCGCTGAGATATCCACTGCGAAGGTCAAGAAGTTTGTTTGGGAGAATATAATTTGTAGGTTTGGAGTTCCATAGTAGATCGTGACTGACAATTGGACCCAGTTCAGTAACGAGCAGTTTATAAAGTTCTGTAAGGTTATTGGAATCACAAAAAGTTTTTTAGCCGTGGACCACCCTCAGGCTAATGGGCAGGTTGAAGTTGTCAACAAGATCATCAAACAGATCATGAAGACTAAGTTGGAAGTAAGGAAGGGAGCTTGGGTAAATGAATTGCAAAAGTTGTTGTGGACCTATAGAACAACTGCTCACAACACTATAGGAGAAACTCCTTTCTCGATGGTGTATGGAACAGAGGCTATGATTCCAGTCGAATTCGAGATCATCAGTCAACGCAGAGCAACGTTTAGACCAAAAAATAATGACCAACTGCTCGCTGCCAACTTAGATCTGCTCAAGGAATCAAGAGAAGAAGCTTATGTGAGAGTTATGATTTACCAGTAAAGGATTGCCGGGTATTACAATAGAAAAGTTCGAGCTCGAAGCTTCAAGGCTGGCAATCTAGTTTTGCAACTCATCCTGCCTGTAGCTCATAAAACTAGCGATGAGACTCTCGGTCCAAATTGAAAAGGCCCCTACATCGTCAAAGAAAGCTTGGAGAATGGAGCTTATCGCTGAACCAGCATGAGTGGCACTGAGGTCCCAGGAGCTTGAAATGCAGAACACCTCTGGTCGTATTTCACTTGACTAAGTTAGCTCACTCTCTGCCTTTGTATTATTTAGTAATTATTAATGAATTGTTTATTTTTACAATTCTTTTATTGTGCGAGCTTATTTGCTCTAGTGTACGAGCTGATTTGTTCTATCATACGGACTGATATATTCATTTGTGAGCTGATTTATTGGTGTATTAGCTATGGATTCTACTTGTAATTTATATACGTTCCACCAAAACAACCCCATGTGAATTCTAGAAGGTACAATTGTTACCTGTGAGCACTTATACTCTGGAAGGTACAATTAATACTTGTGAGTTCACGATCTAAAGCTTTGGAAGGCACACTTGTTACCTGTGAGTGCTCAAGCTCTGGAAGATACAATTGTTGCCTGTAAGCTAATATTGATAAACCTTGGAAGATATAGTTGCTACCTATGAGCACCCGAGCTCTAGAAGGTGCAATTGCTATCCGTAGGCAAAACTTGATAAGTTCTGAAAGGTGCCAGTGCTGCCTGTGAGCATACGAGCTTTGGAAAGAGCACTCACGACCTGTGAACCCTTGTATAAAAGTTCTGGAAGGTACTAGTGTTGCCTATGAGCATGGGAGCTCTGGAAGGCACACTCGTAACCTGTGAACCTTTATCTTAATGCTCTAGAAGGTATTTGTATGACCTGTGAGCCAATGAGCTTTGGAAGGATATCATATTGCTTGTGAGCTCATGTTTAAAGCCCTGGAAGGCGCACCCGAGTTAATCATTTTGCGACCTGTAGGCACTTGTAATTACAACTAAGCAGGCTTGTTTGGTTAGCTATTGATAATTATATCAACTCTATTCTGCTACTTGACTGTGTATAATCATGGTTTAATAAATTATGCAATGAAATTTATTGCTCGATGATGCATTAGAAAAATAAAGCAAACCAACTGAAAAACAAAGCAACAAAAAGAAATCGCATATAAATATGACCTCATCCAGTGAGGAGCAAATATATTACAAAGTCATTATTATTAATGTTCAAAACAGTTACAAAAAATTCTTGCATCTAAAGATTCTATAAAGAGCTGGAAGGGGTCTTTATTGAGCCTTGGTCGCTAGGGGTCTTTATTGAGCCTTGGTCGCTAGGGGTTTCTTTTGGAGCTGTATCTTGTGCCCCGAAAGTTGTTAGCTATGAGGGACTTGAGGAAGGTCCTTACCGAACTGAAGGGGCAGTGCTCGATGAAGGAGCTGATGAGGTCGCACCTTAAGCAGTCGCAGGAGTCGGACTCTTGGAAACAGCTAGAGAAGCGTAGAGGTCGAAAGAGTTGGGCTCTTTTGGAGAGCCAGAACCCACTGCTAAAGAGCCTCATACTTTTTCATCTCCTCGACCGCGTTCTTGCGACCCTGTTCAATACGAGCTTCGGCTTGCTTGATTGTTTCCTAGGCCTGAGTGAGCTTTTCTTTCATCACGTCTACATCTCGCAGCACCAGCTTGAACTTTTTCTCTGCAATATTAGCTTGTTTTTTTATGAGAAATCGCCTCTTGCTTCAGCTTTTTGATCTCCTTTGCGGCTTTGTCAAACTGGCCTTGAAGCGAGGCGACTGTACTCTCCCAGAGCCGTAAGGTTTTTTTTGCTTTGACTTGTTGCTCCTGAGCGCTCTTGAGTTTTTGTTCGAGATGAAAGGCAGACTCTTTTGCTTTTTCGGATTCACTTTGGAAGAATTCAAGCTCGCCCTTCATTTTTTCTTTATCGCCCTCGAGCGTTTTTATGATGGCTTGATACGAAGCCCTCTCCTCTACATAATTGGGGAGTTCTCTAAGCAGCTTTATTAAACCTATAGAAGCTTGAGGCAAGGAAACTTTATTGCTGAATAGAAATAAAAGAGAGGGGAGAAGAAAGAAAAATTCTCGTCAAAACTCACCAGTAGATTATAGCGAACAATGTAGCTGATCAGCCTATTACCGCTTATATGATCCTTGTAAACAGTCGGCTTTTCAAGTCCTAAAAACTATGGTACATAATCTAGGAGGTCGTTATAATAAATCCCTGCGTCGAACCCCTAAAGTGGCTCTTTATTGCTTTCCTCTGCAACGGGCTCCTTTCACTTGGTTTTTTGACGTTTAAGTGGAGGCTTTGAGACCCCTTTGCCTTTTTCTATAGCTTTGGGTCTCCGAACTGATGAACTACCTGGGGCTGGGATCGCCTGACTAGAGGGCTTTCCTTGTGGGAAAGCATCTTTGCTCAAAGATTTCCTCCCTACAGTCTTATACCTCACACCTTGTTTTGGTGAGATCACTGTAGCTTTTGGTTGAAAGGACGATCCCGTAGCAACTTTTGGGATCGTTTGCGAGCTTGGGCCTCCTACGGTTTGATTGGGCCCTTTAGGCTGAGAAAATGGAGGCTTAGTAGAGCCCGTTATTTGAACATCAGGGTCTGTCGACTCAGCTCCTGGAAAGGGTAGTGATGTTTCCAGTTCAAGCTCCATAATTATAGTGAGTTTTCTTCTGGACGAGCTTAATGTTCCTTGTTCGAACACCTAAAAGATTGAAGGAACTTCCCTTTTACTGCGAACTTCGAGGTCGCAATTGATGCTGAGACGCTTGTTTTCGACCTTGGGAGCGAGCCCGTATTCCCGTAAGAAGTAGTCTCTTGGCAGCTGATCGTTGAGCTAGCTCTTGACCTTGGCGAACTTTTGCAGAGTTGCTACCTCCTCGTCAGAGAGCTCAATCGAGCTCTTGGTGACGTCTGTATATTGAGACAAGAGATCATTAAAAAATAATAATATATATATATGTTTATAAAATGGCGAGCTAAAAATGTTCTCACCAGGAAAAAAGAAAAGGAAAATTTTTTAAGGTCAAGGAGAGATGGACAAGACGTATAGAACCAGTGGCTCTTATAGTCACCCATATTTGATTTGTAGGTTTCATTGGGCAAAAACACCTTATAAGGCGAGTTGTGGGCTGCAGTATAAAAGAACCCATCCTGCTTCTCTACTTTGAGACTTGTGGTGGTCTTAAAATAAAAAAATGTGTTAAATCATGTTCGGGGTCGACAGTAGAAGTTTATTTTTAATAAAGACAGCAGCTAAGGAAGTTAAATGGGCATAAGAGTTGGGGGTGAGTTAGAAACGAACTAAAGAAATGTTATTTAAGAGGTCGAGGAGATAACGAGGGATTGGAGATCTAAAGCTAAACTCTATATGCTGACGGCTGATCGCAACAAACCTTGGAGGAGGGTGAGCTGCGTGGTTGTAAATTGCCGGCACCATTGCACGACATCCTGAGGGAAAGTCAAATTCTTGAGCTATCGAGGCGAGCTCGCGGAGATTAACAGCAGATTTGTGTTGAGAAAAGGGCTCATGGGCTGGAGGATCAGCTCGCCCTGTAGGTTATGTTGCTACTTCACCGCTTTGAGAGGTTGCAACTTGTGTGTCCCTGACCTGTTGCTTAGATTACTCTTCGAAATCCTTCTCAGCATCTCCTACTTTGTGATTGCAACTCCCACGACTTTACATCTACAAAGAAAGAAAAAGGGATTAGGTCACTTATAGCGGACTAGACCTAGAAGACTAAGTTTGGAGAGTCTATTCTCCTAAATATCAAGTCGTGCGCTTAGGGGAATTACTGAGAGCGAGAGGACTTTAGGCGCGAGCTTATCAGATCGCTAAAACTACAAGGGATTAATAATCAGACTTCAAAGTCAACCCTACTTTCTACAAGCATTAAGAATCTGACTACAAACAAGAAACAGTGGGATCCATACTTCTAATACAATCAAACAGTCGTATTATTCAGATTTTTCAAACTTTCTCAGGCAAAAAATATGAAGAGTCGCAAAATATTCAAACAACAATAGAAACTGGATTTATTGAAGCAAAAAGCATAGTACATGCCAAAATGAATGCCGAAAAATCAAGAGCAAATGTGGAAACTCACCTTGAATACAGTAAAATTTGGTGGTTCTGAAAAAAATATTAAACGATGGCGACGAACAAAGAAGGAAAAATCGAGAGAAAATTGGAAGACCGAGGGACGTTTGATTTTGAAAGTGGCAAGTAAGAAGAAAAAGTGAAGTGTCGCTACCCTTATATATAGCTGCTGAGCCCCAAGCCTTGTCCGTTAGATCTAAAAGTTATGTAACCGCCTTTGATCTGACGATTCAACTCAAGTCTCGGGATTTTGTCATTATACGCAATCGGTTGAGAGACGTGTGCATTAAATGTGCACTGCGTGAGACGTGCAGTATACTGTTGCGTAGGGAAATGACACGTGTTCAGAAATAAGACAGAATTTAAAAAGGCTACGCAACAAGTCCCTCAAAAACAATTTTATTTACTATCTCGTAGCTCCCAGTCTGTAGAACGCACTAAGAGATAGGAGACTTGTGTTGTATATATTTTAATTACTCAAGAAAATGGGCTGTTAAGGCCCAGTGCTTCAGCTTAGTGGACAAAAACCCAACAGGCCCGAAAGTCAGGACAATATCGCAAAAGTGCAAGCTGTTGTGTCTAAGCCCATAAACTGTTATTCAGCGAGTTTAAAATATGGTTACTAGCTCACTTATCACCTCAGTTAACAAGCGTGGGATAAGATCTGCTCATTTATCAGCTTGTTCATGGATTGCTCGTCCATCAGCTTGTATATTAGCTCGTCAGAATATCCTTTCAGCTCATGAGTTCGTTGTGATTGATCCAGTTAACCTTCTAGAAGCCTGAAGTAGCCTAATTTGGGAAGAAGTTAACTTTTCTAATTTGAAGCAAATCAAATCTCAAGATTCTCAATGCCAGTTGCTGATTTGTTGTAGAGGATCTTGACATCATAATTATCAGAATTAATATAAATTATTTTTTATCTTATCTGAATGTAATTCAAACCAATTTAAATTCTATCACCCCTCGCTATAAATAGGGAATCAAATTTATTGTAAAGGATAAGAGAAAAATATTATAATGTTACTCTATCAAAATATAGAGTGACAGTTGTGAACGTATGTCTAATTTTAACCGAACCACGTAAAACTTGTGTGTATTATTCTTATTTCCTATCTTTTTTCTTGTTTTTGTTGTATTTGTTATTTAATTACAAGTATTGAGCTTGAAAAACTGGATCGATTGAAATACAACATCGATAGAATGCTAAAGTAATTTTTTTACTATTCTATTTATTAGGGGGGTTTGTTTGTTATGAATCAAATTGAACTTATTTTAAGATTATTATTATTTTATTTCTGAAATTAAAAATAATACAAAACCTTTTTTTATTATTAAAAATAATAATTAAAATAATTTAATTATTAAATAATATAATAAATCTGCCAAAAAACTAATGAATCTATTAATTTTGTGGGTACAATCCGTAACGTCATTACACCTTTGAATCGGGACAGTCCGATTAAATAATATTTACAGCTTTTTAGATTTTTTCCCTTATTTTATGCTCATTGCTTCGCAGAAAAGCAATGCACTTACGACAGTATCGCGTATTTCAATGCTACACTTACAGCTTTAGACTTTAACAATAATGTTGTGGATGCTTTAGAAAAAGAAAACAAAAACACAATAATGTTGTGGACCCGAGAATTAATATTTTCCAGTCGTGGTGGCCCCCAAACATGTCGTAGACACCATATAAAGGACGATTCATCATCACAATGCCACTTGTGTCCCTTTTGAAAACGTTCAAAACCCCCTCTGCTTCTCCCCATTCGCAAACTCGCTCTCAAATTTCAGATATCCAGCTACTCTCATTTCTAACAACATCAACTCCTCCGGGTACGTTCAAAATTATTTTTACATTTATTATTAATTTTATAATTATATGGTTTTTTGTTTTTATATTTATTTGTTTGACAAATAAAATTTGTAATTCTGCAGAACTTTACCTAATCAATTTGTAACCATTTTATAGATGATTGACATGATTTATTGCTATTCATGTTGTTTTATTTTTTTTCATCTGTTGCCTCTAACACAAAACACTCATTTACCTCTAGCAACCACCTCCAACCTAAGAGAATGGCTTCTCCGTATCTAGATTAGATCCTAAATGAGCTACCTCATCCACCAATAAGATTATAATAATTAATTATAATTTTTAATTTTATCAAAGGTAAAATAGTTATTATATGTGTTGTAATCAGTGTGTGAGGGGTAAAAGAATCTTTTATTATTTGCTATTTGGTTTGATCTTCTATTGACTAAAGTTAGGGGTTAATTTGATATTTTTTTAAAACGTTAGTGTTGATTTTATTTTTTTTGAAATATAGTTAAAAATTTAATCATTTTTATAAAAATTTAGGGATTAAAATAATTTTTATCCTCTAAACTTTTAATTGTTTTACAGTAATTAATTTTATTTTATTTTTAATCTAGTTTTTTTTAATGTTTTTCGCTAACAAAAATGTTATGAACTTGAGTAGAAAAGATATTTTCTTGTTTTCACTTAGGAGGCTCTATTGCCAAAAAAAAAAAAAAAAAGAAATTCCATCACCCAATTTTTCGCTGCAACAATCATTTAAGTGTGAAAGGTATAATTTGACTTTCAATGCCCAATAAAATCCGAAAAACAATCCTCATTTAGTACTTCATAAATCCGAAAAATAATCCTCGTTACTTTCACTGGTTGATATTTTATTTTTGACACTCGCATCAGCCACTCTTCATCTTCTCTTTTATATATATGTATATAAAGGCCACTTTCATCATAAGGGCTCCTTGTTATGGCTGGGAGCGAAAGCTATTTATGAAGTACTAAATTAACTTGGACTCCATTTTGTGGATGACTAAATAGTGTAATATGACTCCTTTGTAGTTTCACCTCTGAATGACATTAAATTTAGAAATGTCAGATCATCGAAACTTGGTTGTTAGCATGAAGTATATAACAAGATGATTCTGATTTTATTTTTATTTATTTATTCACGTGGTTTTGCTGTGAAGCACTTAAATTTACCTGAGGACTGATTTTTTGGTATGTGAGCTACCTAAGGACTGAAGGAGAAACACTATGTTCATCGGGTCCTTTGAGTTAGTCTTTATGTTATACAATTAGCAAGCACATGATTCTAATAAGAAATATTAATTCTTAACCTAAACCATTAAAAAATTCAATTTTCTTGTATAATTCTACTAAAAGTTAATCTAATCATTTTCATTAATTGATTTCCAACAATATTACAAAATTTTAAATGCAGTCTATTAGATATATCAACTCAAAATTAATTAATTGGTTAATAAGTTTGATGGAAGAAGAACCTTAACCACCATACTTAGAATTTTAAATTGTTAATTAAAATAATATGTTAGCTGAAATTAAAATTAAATTAATCAAGAGCAAATTGTTAGTTAAAAATAAACATAACAATATTATCCAGTGGTTCTTTTTAGCCGTATACATTTTAAATAATAATAATAATAATATGTGATCAACGTACCACAAATTCTTAAAATTTTTTAAGTGAAGATACTACGAATCTTTTACGTATCTGTGATTGTTTGAAGCTTATCTTGAATTCTAGAAAACCAAAATATTCCAAGTTCCTTAGACATCTTATATGTGTTACACTCTAATCCGAAAGTTAAGATATAAACTAACATGCTATCAAATAATCGCTAAAAAAATATGTATTTATAAATAAATATAACTATCATATTTCTTAATCAAACTAAATAAGTTCATGAGAATCTTTAAATGACATATATATAGGGTTATTTCCTAAGAAACCAAGAACTACTACTAAAATGTCAATCCATCATATGCGCGATAAGAATCTCAATCATCAAAAATCACAACATACTAAGTGACTTTGGAAACTCAGTAAGCATACTAAACAGTGATAATTTTATTTTTTTAACATAACATATATAAAACGAATATGCATTTCACTAATATGAAAACTATAATTTTCATATTTATAATCAAATTTATCAAATCAGAAACTTATCAAATATCAAAATAGATTTTTAGGTTCTTTTTATACTTTACTACATATTAGGACTTTCAAACACATAATAGAGCCAAAGTTACTTGTCAGCAACTTATACATACAGGGCAAGCGCAAGTGAGGAATTAACTTTTAAAAATAGAACACTCATGCCCGAAGGTAAGAGCCAAACGCTCGTTGTGATCATCAATGAGTCATCTCATATGCACTGATTCATCGACACATGAATGTGAAGACTCATTAGTCCCTAGGATACCTCGAAGACACTTTCCATATAATCTTATACACATAACAAATCACATATCACATATGACTCAGACATATAATATAGGTGTCTACTAGTTGTAAAGAATAAAAGTAAGTCTGGACAAAATATTATTTAATGGTATAATTTAATTACACATTTTCATAGTATAATAATTTTCTAAAGATAATTTTGAAAACATACATATCATTATGATTCATGTTTTGAAAATAGTTTAATATACTTACCTTTCAACAAATCTAAAACAAACAAACAAACACTTCACGAATCAAACGATCCAAACCGTAGCCTAAATTAACATAATCACATATAAATCAAACTTAAAATATTGTCTTAGGACTAAAATTAGGGCTATTGAACAATTCCTTCAATCAAAAACTTAAAATTAGAGCTAACCAGTGCTGTTTTGAAATTTGTGCAGTGTTAGGTTTACGATTTCTAGTAAATTGTAAATAATCTAAAAAATTATTAAAATTTCTAGAAACATGCTACACATACATATATCACACCATAAAAATTTTCAGAATTAAATAAAATCCAAAAGTGCCCTAACCAAATTTGTTTTCTAAAGTATTTTAGTCTATCTTTCAATGGACAGTCCAGAATATGCTTCAATTCGAAATTTTTTTAATATTCTATAGATCTCCGTTTTGCTTAAAATTTTGCAAAGTAAACACACTTGTGTAGGAGTCTAAAGTAAAATTTTGAAAGGAAAATAACACGAACAAGTATTTTAAAATATTTTCGTAGTCGAATTTATACATGCTGTCATGTACTAAATGGATTCAACACCTCGAATAAGAAAAATCATAACTTTTAAAATACGATTTCAAAAATTATAAAAATTTATAAGTCAATACACAACTATATAAAATTTAAGAATTTTTAGAGAAGTAAATCTTTATAAAACATATTTCGGAACCAGACTAGTGCAGAATATTATAAAATTTCAGCACTCTTTTCTTAGAAAGAAAATTCTATAAAAACTCAAATACTTATGATATTTTTATGAAACAAATTTTATTTGAAAGATTAGAAGGTCTAGTTTTCAAAATAAAAAGCCATAATATTGAAATCAAACACAAACACAACTCATAATTTTCGAAGTGGGCATTGGCTAATCTATACTTACCTAAATTTCATAAACCAATACTAATATAAAAAGAAATTAATATACTTGGGGTTTCTTTTTTTTTTTTTTTCTCTAAACAATCTTAATCAAAGAATTAATTCTCTAAGCATTTAAATAAAATACATAAAAGAAGAATATGATAATAAACCTTTTAAAGTCATCTTGATTTCCAAACTAAATTTTCTTTCAAAAAACCTTGTAGAAGTTATTTGTCAAGAGCAAAGAAATTTTTTCTTTTAAAAAATTTTATGTTCAGCGTTTAATGAAGAAGGGAAAGAGTTCTATAGAGTGTAGTTTTCTATTCTTATCAAATCACCTTACCCTTTTTAATTTGAATAAAATAAGTTTAAAAGTTTAATATAATTAGAAAATCTTATGAAATTAATATAAATTCTTATAAAATTATAACTCCTACAATTTTAAATATTATTTTTTTATTATTAAGTAAAATATCATTTATTTAGTTTTACTTAAACGCTTAGTGAATAATTTAGGTGTTATAATATATATATATATATATATATATATGTGTGTGTGTGTGTGTGTGACATGAGCAACCAAAACTTGAAATTGATAATTTTCTCTGCTTTGAGGCTTTAGTTTAGAATGCTGTTAACATCATCACAATCAATTTAATATTTTAAATTTATCAAATTTTCAATCTAAGTTTGGATAGCTTATTATTTTAAATATTGAAAAACAACTATAAGGCTTTCAAACTAATTATATTCGAACAAAAGCCTAGATAAATACACATTAATATTTAAAAATGAAAAAATACTTTTGATAAAAAGAAACAATACATTAAAATACCGTCACTTTATAGAAACAGGTCCTCGTCACACCTCATCAAAGAATCTGTTATAGAAAACTCAAAAATACCCACTAATGTCAAGCGAAAAATAGAGCAAGTATGGTAAACAATGATAGCAGAAAAATATAAAATAGACAAAAGATTTATAGTGGTTCGATAAATTTGATACGTCAACTTTCTGAATTATTGCTGGAATTTCATTGAGAACTTAATACAACTTCTTCTCATTACAAAATCTCTTTTGACTCTCTCAAGAATAGCAAGCGTACCCATAGAACAATAAGTTATGTATATTATGTTCTCTCAAGCCTCATCACTTTCTCTTTCATTAGAGTCTCATATACTAATCCTTTTAGTGATTTTAGAACTTACAACCACTACTACCACATGCCCCTTCCCACTAACGGACTTGCTCAAAGACAATTAGAATTACATAGCTTGCCTGACAGCTGCAATAACAAAGAAATTGCATACCAAATCAAGAGAGAGAGCATTTCATTGCATTTGTGACTTTCATAAGGAAGTATCCAATCCCTTTATGCCATGTCACTATGTCTGTTTTTAAGTCTCAGACACCACAAAATCTTGAAATAAAATATTTAAAATCTCAGTCCAATTTAATACAATGTTTAATCAAATCACAACCATTAATTAATCTTACTCGGATACATAGTTTCGTGAGGAGTTAAAATATATTTCAAGTCACCGCTAGTTAGTCTTAGTTTTCGACATAATTTTACTTCTTAAAGTTCGTGCACTTGAATAAAAGAAATAAGAGAGGCAATAGTTTTTGTATTTCTATCTATGAACTAGTTTATATGTAAGCAGGACAGACAGTTATTGGAATTCCAAATTTCTGTTTACAATTTTATTAAAGCATATGGAAGCTTATAATTTCTTTATTCAATTTATGAGCATCATGGTCTTATAACATATGTTAAATTTGTAAAATTAAATCAGGAAGTCTGTTCTTGGCAAATTTTTAGAAACAATTTATCCTCAACTTCATTAAAAATTAATTATGCGATATTGCATGTGAAGATGCTCGGGATTGTTGAATTGTGTTATTGTATTGGTTTCTTAATATTAGCACTCTGATTCGTTATCCATTTTAACTGCGAATTAATGTTTCGTCTTCTTGTCCACAAAAAAATGCAGAATATATAATGCCTGTGGTAGAGCTCCTTGTCTCAGCTATCCTTCCTGTTTTGTTTGAAAAATTTTCTTCTTCTGAGTTGCGGCAGTTTCTGTGTCAAAAGGGGTTGTATTCAAAGATCAAAACATGGGAACAAATTCTGAAGATGATTCAGGCAGTACTTGGCTATGCAGAGGAGAAGCAGTTGGAGGACAAGCGTGTGAAGGATTGGCTGGACGATCTCCAAGACTTGGCTTATGACGTGGAGGACATACTTGATGAGTTTTCTACTGAAGTTTCAGCTAGGAAGTTGGAGATGGAAAGCCATGATCAGGCTAGCTCTAGCAAGGTTCGGAAGTCTGTTACTGCCTGTTTCAAAAAATTAAGTCCAGGAGCTTTCAAGTTTCACTCTCGCATGGGCTCAGAGATTAAAGATGTCAAACGCCGATTGGAACGTGTCACGAGCCAATTGGAACAACTCTGCATACTTAAAGATGGCCTTGGATTGGAAAAGAATATTGCTGGAGGGACATCGACTATTGCACACCAGAGACAGCCCACTACATGTATTCCCATTGAACCAGCTGTTTATGGGAGAGATGAAGACAAAGCAAAAATACTTGAAATGGTGTTCAAGGATGAACCAAGTGTTTTCAGCTTTCACGTAATATCGATTGTCGGCATGGGAGGAATCGGGAAAACAACACTTGCTCGAGAGGTGTACAATGATAAAGCAGCTGAATTTTTCGAGCTCAAAGCTTGGGTGTGCATATCTAATGATTTTGATGTTCTAAGAATCTCGAAACTAATTCTTGAATCTATCACCAGGTCGTCTAATGATCTAAAAGATTTAAGTGTGGTTCAAATTCAACTCCAAGAGATATTTGCTGGAAAAAAGTTTTTGCTTGTCTTAGATGATATTTGGAGCAAGGATTATAGTTCGTGGGAAATCTTGAGGTCTCCTTTTAAAGCAGGAGCTAGTGGCAGTAAAATCATTATGACAACACGGCGTGAAGATGTTGCATTAACGATGGGACATTCTACTCGATTGTATAGACTAAAGTGTCTATCAAATGATGATTGCTGGTCTTTGTTTAAAGCACATGCATTTGAGGATGGAGTTAATACTACACATCATGATATTCAATCAATTCGTCAAAAAGTTATTGAAAAGAGCAAAGGTTTACCCTTGGCATCAAAGATTCTCGGCGGCCTTCTTCGTACAAAGCAAATAGATAAGTGGTTGGAAATTTTGAATGGCAAAATGTGGGATTTAAAAGACAAAAGTGAAATTCCTGCAACTTTAAAATTAAGTTATTTTTATCTTCCCTCTCATTTAAAAAGATGTTTTGTCCACTGTGCAATTTTGCCGAAGGATTATGAATTTCAAAAGGAGGAAGTCATACTTCTATGGATAGCTGAAGGTCTTATTCAACCATCAGAAGACAACAAACAGTTAGAAGCTTTAGGTCATGAGTACTTCAGTGATCTCCATTCTAGATCACTTTTTCAACAATCAAGTAGTGATGAATCCAAATATATAATGCATGACCTTGTTAATGATCTTGCAAAGTGGGCTTCTAGGGGAACTTGTTTCCATTTGGAGGATATGTCGAAGGCCAACAAGCAACTAGGAAGCTTGAAAAAGGTTCGTCATCTTTCTTATGGTTGGAATTATGTTGATGGCATATGTAAATTCAATGTCATTAGTGAAGTTGAGCAGGTTGATGAGCGACTAAGAACATTCTTGGCACTTCCAACTAATCAAGGATTGAAGCAGCGCTACCTATCTCAAACAATAATTTCTAATTTGCTACCGAAATTTAAAAAACTAAGGACGTTGTCTTTAGAAGATTATTGTATTACAGAGCTGCCTGAGTCATTTGGTGATTTGAGACATTTACGACACCTCAATCTTTCTGGTACAAGAATCAAAAGCTTACCTGAATCAACAAGGTTTTTAATTAACTTGTTGATTTTGAAATTAAAAGGTTGTTCTAATCTTAGGAAGTTACCATCCAAGATACGAAATTTGACCAAATTAAGATATCTCGATATTAGAGGTGTTAAATTAGATGAGATGCCATTGGGAATAAATGAGTTGAATTGTCTTCAATATTTGTCAGATTTTATTGTAGGCAAAGGTGTTGGAGCTACCTTAAAAGATTTGAAGAATTTAAAATCTCTTTGCGGAGAACTTCATCTTTTAGGATTAAGTAATGCAGATGATTTACAAGAAACAACCGAGACGATATTAAATGATAAGCAAAAATTGACGGTGCTAGAACTAGAATGGAACTCTCAATTTGATGACACACGGAATGAGGAAATAGAGAAAAAGGTGCTCGACTTGCTACGCCCTCATCCAAATCTAGAAGGGCTCAAAATCAAATTCTATTGTGGCACTAAATTTCCATCATGGGTGGCAGATGCTTCATTCTCCAAATTGACCACTATAACATTGATAAGATGTGACAATTGCACACTCTTACCTTCCTTCGGGTTATTAGGATCGCTAAAAAATCTCACAATTAAAGAGTTGAAGGGATTAAAAAGTATAAGTAAGGAATTTTATGGTCAGCATTGTTCAAGGCCTTTTCAGTCTTTAGAAACTCTTTATTTAGAGGATTTGCCAGAATGGAAGCACTGGGAACCAATCAAAGAAAATGAGTATGACGGTGCATTCCTCTGCCTACGAGAATTTTCTGTTATAAATTGTCCTAAACTCCATGGAAGATTACCAAATTATCTTCCTTCGTTGGAGAAATTTGTGGTTAAAAATTGTGAGCAATTGGTGGTTTCACTCTCAAGCCTTCCAAAGCTTTCCAACTTAAACATAAGTGATTGCAGAGAGATAGCATGCAATAGTGACTTAAGGTCATTAAAGTTAGGCAGCTGGTCAAGGCAGAATTGCTTTCAGGGTGTAAAACGTCTATATGTTAGTAATACGAGTCATGAGCAGCTCGCCAATTTATGGCAAATGAATGGAGCTTTTGCTGAGAGGCCACCACAGCGGGTACAAAACTTCATCTCTGTCACAGACCTACAAATCACATCTTGCTTAGATCTTATCTCATTTTTTGAGATTTGTTTCTTTTCCAATATACGTAAATTGGATCTTAGAGATTGCGATGCTTTGACGTCATTACCTATAGAAATGAATCACAAAAATGCATGTCTAGAAAGTTTGAAAATAAAAAATTGTAAGTCTCTAAGATTTATAGTAAATGGTCAATTACCCTCATCTCTCAAAAGGCTTGAGATAGAGGGTTGTGATAAATTGGAGTATTTGTGGGATGATACAGAGATAAGTTGTACATCAATTTTGGACAAAGAGAAAAACGTGTCTCTACTTGAATACTTGCATGTTTACAAGTGCATATCTCTTACAAGCTTATCATTAAGTGCACGGTTACCCGCCACTCTCTCTGCTCTCTTCATTTATGAAGTTCCAGAACTGGAGTCAATAGCTGATACTTTTCATAATAACAAGTCTCTTGAAGAAATTCATATATGGTACTGTAAAAAACTTAAAACTATACCCAAGGGCTTGCACAATCTTACCCGCCTACAGAAAATAGAAATAAATAATTGTCCAAGTATTGTGAATTTCGCAGAAGATGGGCTTCCCAAGGATAGGCTAAGTCTACTTCACATTAGATATTGTGAGAAGCTGGAAGGTCTACCTAAAGGCTTCCACAGCCTCGACTCTCTTAAAAGCTTAGAATTGTATGGATGTCCAAGTATGAGGTCATTTCCAGAAGATGGTGTACCCACAAACCTAAAATCTCTTCAAATTGATGGTGAAGTCAATATTTATAAGCCACTGCTTGAGTGGGGGTTACACAAACTCACCTCCCTCACAACTCTTTGTCTTTGTGGGGGTCGAGAAGCACAGTTGTCAGTTCTAGAGCAGGAAATGGGAAAGAGTTTATCTGATTCTCTAACTCGCCCGTACAATTACCAATTCCAAAATGTGAAATGGGTATTGAGCCAGGGTTTTGAAAACCTTAAATTGCTGGAAATCAGTGATTACCCAAATCTGACATCCTTTCCAAAGGTAGTCCTACCATCTTCACTTCAATCTCTGTCAATCTCGAATTGCCCACGTCTCACATCCATTTCAGAACTGGGTTTGCCATCTTCACTTCAATCTCTGTCAATTTGGACTTGCCCAGATCTCACATCCATTTCAGAGCTGGGTTTACCGTCTTCGCTTCAATATCTAGATATCAATGAATGCCCAAGTCTTACATCCATTTCAGAGCATCAACTGCCATCCTCACTTTTGGAATTATATATTAATCGTTGTCCAAGGCTGAAAGAAGAATGCAAAAGAAATAAAGGAAAAGAGTGGCCCAAGATTTCCCACATCCCTTGCATTCTGATAGATTTCACGTCCATCTACGAACTAGAGGACGAAGAATGAATCAGGTCCATAGAACTCCCATCACTCTATTTTGATCTCTAACAGCTTGAACCTAATCTACAATTTTAATTAACATTTCAATTCTCCTGACCATTCTCTATTTTTTCAGCCGGAAGCAAGTGGTTTTGGAATTTACAATTGGTGAGCAGCCCTCCACTGGACTTTTAAAGTAGGCTTAATGGCAAGTATGTCAACTTTATTTATCAAAATTTGCTGCTATATATTTCTGTGAGGTAATGATGATATTAGTCCTTTGGAAGTTGTTTGGCATAATGTGGTCTTCCTAGTCAGATTCTTTGGTTCTATTGGCGTTATGCAAATGATCGTAAGTGTTAATTAAGAGTTAGTATAGGCATTTAATAGAAACACTACCCAATTAGTGCTGATTTCAACATCTTCATTGACGAAGAAGGATTTATAATCATTTTTTTTTTTTTTTAATTGCACATGATACTAGGTTCCTGAACAGCATGCATTTCGTCAAGTAGGACCTAATTTGCATGTATTATAGGTAGAAATGGGAAGGGAAATCTTCCAGGATCTTGCTTATAATGTACCAATTCCAAGATATAAAACACAGATAGGTTGATTTATGGGAAGCAAAAGCTACTTCTTGGTATTTCAATATATTTTAGTTCGTTATCATTTATACTTGGGCTCTAATCTTAAGTTTTATACAGGACATAATTTATAGAGTCAAGGGGAGGAGAGATGGGAAGGACTCCTAACACCATTTTGACTTTCGTGCAAACTTGATGTACAATTGAATGATACTCATCCCACTCTTGCAATCCCAAATTTGTTATTTGATTCTGGAATAGGTGAGGCCTTTAATTGTACTCTAAAGGAGGCTCATTGGTATTGAGGATGAAAGGTAATTGGAAGTATGTGAATTTAATTTATTGAAATTTGATATATGATGGTAATCTTGTTATACAAACTAAAGTCACTTAATATTATCTATGACATAATTGGGTTTCTTTCAGATATATATATATTTAATTATGTTTACTATCTGTCTTTTCAGTGAAGCAAGCTGCTGCTTGATGCTAGAATTGGTAAGTAAAGTTTTTGAATTAGGCTCATTGGCATTACATTGAGGTGGGTCTCTAGATCCTTGCAATATTTATAACTCATAACTATTGATTCAATTATGTATATTCTCTATTCTGTTTTTTCAGTGCCAAGCTTGCTATTATTTGATTTTAGAATTGGTGGACAGCTCTGCTTTGGACATTGAAGTGGGCTTATATGCATTGGCATTGACATTGAGGGTGAAAGGTAATTCAATGTATGTGAACTTAATTTGTTGAAATTTGATATTTGATGTTATACAAACTAAATAATCATCACGGACACAATTTCGTTTCTTTTGGATGATGGGTTCATCTAGTTTATTAATGGGATGATGGGTTTGCTTTTATAGCTCAATTTCAATGTATGTTTTGTCCAGATTTATGAATGAAATGAAGTTTGTATGTTCGTATTAAGCCGAAAGGTAAAATGAATGATTATATTGTGAACTTTTCAATTGTTTAAGAATTAAAAAACCATTCTCTACATCACCAAATCATCCTTGTTGATTGATATTTCAACAGACAGAAAAACATATATCTAAGATTGGTAACCTCCATACACAATCAAACTTGATCTATCATTTCCACGCTCATCAATAACACCTCAGTCCACCTTATAGAGCTAAGTACAGCAAAAATTGAGCCCATTTTCACTCAGATTTCGTTGCCCTTCACTAAGTGATCTTTCAGCAATGCAGGAGCCATATAAAGATGTGATAAAAGAAAACGAGGGAGCGCTGAAAACATTCTTCGATGATAACGTTCAAAGAATCTACTTTCATATCCATTGACTGTCACTAGAGACACTGCATATGACATTCCTGTCCACAGCAAAAGCAATGAGCCACTTAAACATCTCCTCCAATATGTGGATCATCTTATGGTAGCCAACGTCTTCATGACCAATGACCACGAAAGCATGGTTCTTCACTAGGCAGCCATCAGTTACAATATTTGCCAAGGTGAAGCTTTTGGTGGAAGTTCCTTACGTTTCTGCAGAGCAGCTTTTGTAGCAAATAGATCTAGCCAGACCCTGTTGTTCAAAGTTGCATCGTTTGGGAGCACGAAAGTTGTCAGGTATTTGGCTTTTAGACCAAATCAAGTGTCTAGTGATAATAAGCTGTAACAAGTCCATTGCACTAGGAAAGGTGGGACCTCAATTCTCCATGCTGCTGTATGAGGACAACACTTTGTTCATTCTGTCTCTCCCTTCATCTCTCATAGTTTTCATGTCTTTCTTTACAATCGTGTTTTTCTTTGTTATCAACGTTTTTCTTTATCATATATGTGTTAGTGCACAAATGGCTGTGCACAAGTGTTGGTATCTTATGGTATAAAGGCAGTAAACTTATTGCAGCAAAATTCATGGACCGCTGCTATCAATATTACAATAGCTGAACTATTGTTGCATCATTATAAATGATGTTCCAACAAATTTTGTTTACAGGACAGATTGTAGAACACAGAAGTTTTCATAGTTTGACTTGGTTTCATGAATTTTGAGTTTTGACTGATTTTTTCTGTGATTATCTACCAAGATAATGTGGGATTATTTTATAAGGATAAAAGCTCATATTTTCTTTTAAGGATTATTGAGATTTATTGTTTATTAAAAGAAAGTTTTTATCCTTATTTAGTTGGGTGATAATCTTCTGCTAGTATGATTTATCTCACTTTGCCAACAGATTTACAAAAGGCAGAATCCATCGAGACATCATCTTGACCAAGTTCGAGAATAAGCAAAAAGTCCAAAGACTAGAATATTGTTATCACTAAAAAATAGGACTTATCCTACTATTTTTTAGCTGGTTTTGTTTTCTTTGTTTGTGACTTTTTTCTTCTGATAATTATCTGATTATTGAGCTGATTTATCTATTTTTCTTTTATAGATAATCGCTGAACATATCTAGTATAATTGCAGATCTTTATAGTAGTTAACACATCAACACAACTTTTTGAGCTTCTGAAAATAATTCATTTGTTCTGTAACCTAGCTTGGTATCGGCTTATAATTTGGAGGAGTATTTATAAATGCAAGTACTGGACTAAATTATAATTAGTGTTGTGGGTTCACATCTGGTATGGGGACATCAAGTGGTGGTGTTGGGTTCTCAATGTGCTTAATAAGTGGCACTCAACTGTCACTCTTTAATACGGGTTGTTAGGGTTAAATGGGTAGCATTAATTCCTAATAGGATAGAATACATAATTAAAATTAAATTAAACTAACTAACATAAAATCATTGGACAAATTGAGAATTAATGTGGCTACATTATCGCCCTAGATTGATGAAATTAGTTCGACATTAATTTGAGCGGCATAACAATTGAACTGAAGAGCATTTTTAAATAAATAAAAGTATTCATTGTGAAGGAAGAACTCGAAAGATTTTTCCTCCTATGTTAGCCTTCACTTGCCCACCAAACTCTACTTTAACTCGTTGAGCACTTGCCTTGCACCTCTGTAGTGGAACTCGATAATCTAAAATGAATGAAAGCGTTTATATTTATAAGCTTTCCAAGAGGTATATGTTGAAGCATAAACTAAAAGTATTCCCAAACTATTCTTGACACAAATTCTTGGACTGAAAGTCGTGCACGAGCAGCCCACAAACAAATCCGCTGAATACAATCCAAGGTCCTCACTTCTTGCAAGCCATGTTACTCTCTTCTTTTGTTGCCAAGGCCCATAGTTCTTAGTCAACCCATAAGTCCACATAAAGTACTACCAAGACCCTAAGCTCTTGGTCACACCTAAAGCTTCCATCGGGTGTTGTCATGGCTCTAAGTTCTTGGTTAAGCATGAAACAAAGTGAAGGAGGGTCTAGGTCATGACCCATGTGCCATAGTCTTGTCTTTTTATGATTTAGCCCCTTTGTTCTATAATTTTGCACTTTGTCCCATTAATTCTCCGCCTTTTACAATTTCATTCATAGATTTTAAAATCTGTATAAAATACTCAAAAATTATCAAATTATTGAATTTTACTCGAGTTTTCATTACAAAAACCAAGGTTAAAAGTACCCAATATGCTATATTTTAGCACTTATCAAATACCTCCAAACTTTGCTATTGCTTGCCCTCGACCAAAATCCGGAGAACAGGAAAAACTAAAAATGCAAAATAAAATAAATAAATAAACTATTTTTCATAGTTAAACATGATGACATTTAACAAATCTCATAAGCTTTTAAACCTCTAGGTGTCCTTTATAGGAGGAGTTGTATCTCTTAAGAATTTACCAACTACGATACCAACAAATGTATTTTATTCTAGCTTAAATACTTCAACAAGTAATTAAGAATTCATGAAAAACCAATGCATCCACAACCTTATATCTAAACTAAAAAGGAATCATTACTAATCCTTGCACAGTCTTCAGTCATCTCAAATTCATCTCCTACTATTTGAATTTCGAAGTATCATGCATACACATCACAGACTTATTTCGCCTTGACTCTACGCCTTACAAGTTGTCCCTCATTAATTTCTCTCGAGTCCTAAGGCTTACCCTGTTGCAATGTAGAAGCAATTTTAGAATTATGGTATTGAAAAATATTTAAAGAATTATATTGCTTGTGTATTCATTTAAAATTGAGGAATGTTAATTCCAATCTACTAAGGACATTGTAAGACTCATAATATACCAACCATGAATAACCATGTTCTCTTATCAATCAGCAGGTCTTTTATTTAGAGGTAATAGGAATAAGGTTATTGGTTACAAAGAATGAGACATAGGAGTTTGAATTTGACAATTTTCTCGTACTTTTAATCATTTGCATTCTATATCTTATTTTTACAATGATTTGCTTTTACCATAATCTTTTTCTTGTTTCAACAAATAAATTGGACATATTTATGTTTGACAGACACCTTTCTAATTATATGAGCTAGGCGATTTGTCCGGCACCCTATGGTGGCTTTCCAGTCAAGATCTGTTCTGATTGGAAAGTTTCCGTAGAGTTAAGCCTCTTTCTTATCTAGAAATGGTTGAAACTCTTTTAATTCTGAAAATGGGTAGAAATTTTGTTCGTTGAAAATGACTTATTAAAATAGAATTTCTACGGAAATCCGGCAGCACGACGGCTGTTTTTCTAAAATTCCACTCTGTAAAAACTTCACAAAACCTGTATAATTTTATTCAATATCTTTTATCAAACTAATGGGCCTCAGGCCCTTTTTCAGATACATAATCATTCATAACATGCTTAAAAATATTCAATGATATGGAAAGTAACTTGGTTAAAATTTTGAAACATCATGCATGACATTTATTATAAAATCTATTATCCAAAACAATATTTACAATACTTGATAAATCTGAAAACGATAGTAAATGCAGTACATGATAACTTGTCTAAAATTAGTACAGGTCTAGCTCGCCTGTACGTCCGATGGAGATACTTCCGCCGCACTGCTTGTACCTGTACTTGGGGAAGATTTGAATAAAATAGGAAAATAATGGTGGGAATAAGTCAATGAGTGTACTTAATAATAAATTCTGCTTTCATTATTATTTTGAAAACAATACAGCTCATTTAAGCAAAAGATTCTTTTATTAAACTTTTTGTAATTGAATTTTTCTTATTATTCTAAACTAACGTCTACTGACGTATTTAATTTCTTTCCTAAATTACAAGGATAACTCAGGAAAAACTCATTCTCTTAAGCTCTTAAGCTAAATATCTACATAACATGAAATACTAGAAATTTTCTGTTTACGTGTGCTCAGATGTAGGAACTTGAGATTACGATTCTCCCCAACATTAGGAAATACAGGAACTTGGGATTACGATTCCCCTCAACATTAGGAAATGCGGGAACTTGGGATTTCGATTTCCCTCGAATATTAAGTCTTACGGGAACTTGGGATTACGATTCCCCCCGTTTATTAGGCGTACAGGAACTTGGGATTACGATTCCCCCCGCCAATTAGGCGTACACGCATAGGGTACCTCAACCGGGTTATGCTAGAGATCAAGATAAACTAAAGACATCTAATAAATCTTTTAATACACTTAAAACTTACGCTTAACTTATATTTACTTAGCATTCAAGCATATTAATCACTTTTAGAAATATCTCATAAGCATTTCGTTTTCTAGTTTACGGTTTAAAATCGAAAAACTTTTTTCTTAAGGCAAAAACTTAAATTATTCGAAATAACTTTCTCGTGTATCACCATGTATGTATTTCATTTACACTTTCTATTTTCTTTACTTCAAGACTAAATACATTCATAATGTATATTTACAACTATACTTGCATTATAAGGAAAGCGATAATATTCTAAAATTTTGCTCGAATAACAAAATAATCTTAACTAAAATAGTATTGCATTAATAAATATTCATCTAGTAGAATTCATGAAAGCTTTATGAAAATTCACACTTACTACTTGCTTCCAATAACTTACTAACCATTCCCGAATAGCTCTCATCCGTTCGTCGGTTTACCTATAATTGGTTTCAATCGAGTTTTCATTAACAACAAGGCTCGCATAAATACTAAACTTATATCACACGAGGATTGCGAATCACGATATTTCAAGCGATTATCTTCACACAATAACAACATGGAAAACTAATATTCGCACGCGAAAATTATCTTGAAACCAATACATTATCGCAACATAATCTAATTGAAACTTTACGATTACGAAACCAACAACAATGTCATTCGAATCTAAATCAATGTCATAGAAATCACATTCTAATGGATTCAACAAAGAGAATATTCGAATTTAAACGTATAACATAAAACTTACGCGATTTCGATAATTTATCGCGAACTATCCTTTTTAACGTTTTACGTGATTATTTCGTTTCCAATCAAACTTATCGTCAATACAACTTGTAACTTCACTCAATTCATGGAAAAGAAGATTCGAACATTTTAAAAAACAAAAATGAAAATCATGGCAGCATATTATATGATTATTCATTTTCCGTTTCAACTCCGAAAATCAACGATTTTATATAATCGCGCACAATGAAACTATCCGATTAACTTTATTATAATTCAAACTATCCTAACATCAAACTTTAACACTTTAATAAGCTTAATCACATAAATGGCAGCTTGCTAATCATCAATTACATATTCACATTCAACAACGAAACTCACAACTAAATAACATTCGCATTCGCGGAAAACTTATTCGAATCGTTCGGAAACGGTTTTTCAACATCCGAACGACTATTCGATACTTTAAAACACAACAACACTAATCATTTTTCACGACAACGAACTCGAATTTAACGACATAACATAACAGCCTTTGAATCTCAATATAACAGCCCATAATCAATTTCACAACGAAAATAATCGTTGACAATATCGTTCAAAAATATAACCAAACAATATCGAGCGAACCTCCGCACTAACGAGGTTCTAAATCCTAAAACTCAATCATAACAACATCAACTATCATCCATAACTCAACATAATGTTTACCAACGAAACAACGCTCATAAAAATATAACTTAGCTCATGAATATCAATCGAAACTTTTCGAAAATTACACGAGAAGAGCTGTCCGTTATCTGTTGTTTAACCGAACCTATACCAGCCCCTAACATCCATTTCTAAGCTGAAATCATTTCAATAGCACTCAAAGAAACTTCATCCCGCTGTTGAAATTAAATCTCAACTCACCTTCCAACTTGATGATGACCGAATGGAGGATGGATTGATGGTTTAAAGCTGTTCGGGTCTGTCACAGTCTCCTTCTCTCTCACAACCCTTAGCTGCTGTCATCTGCTATCATTCACGCCCAGAACAGTCCCTCTTTGCTTGCATGTGCTGCTTTCTCTAGGTTCTGCTTCACCTCAACCTAAAATGCTTGCTCTCGGCCTGACAGCAACTGCTCGGTAGCAGCTCACGGCAGCAGCACCTCACGGCCTGACGGCAGCTGATCGTCCCTCCTTGCTTGCATGCACGATTAGATTCGCTCCTGATTTGCTTGGATAACCCATGCAGCTGCCGGTGCTGCTTGTTCCTTCACTCATGGCTTCAGACCTTTCCTTGCAAGCACAAGTAGCTTGCCTTCTTCTCCAAATCAAATGGAAGTTGTCCTCACTTGGATCTGCCCTTGCATGTTCTCATCTTTGTTTCAGATCTGGTATTCTCCTTTGGCTTTGCTTTATCTCGATCTAATATGCTTGCTCTCCCTTTCTCACGATCTCTCTAGCTCTCATTCTCTAACTAGATCACGAGCTCACTCTTTCATTCAACTCTCTCTCGGTTCCTCTCATGTGAAGCTCTCGATTTTTACTTTGAAAAAATGGTGACCGAATGTGATTTGCAATCTTATTCCTTCAATTTGCTTTTTCAACTTTAATATATATATATATATATATGAATGCATTGCTTGACATGTGGCATCCATGCAAATGAACTTCTTGCCACATGTCTTGCTTATTCCTTGTATGCCACCAATTTATTTTATTAAATTCTTTCATGCATTGTTTTGCTTTAATTCCAAGCTCGAATCCGTTTCCGTCCAGGAATCCGCTTAAGACTTGATTTCGTCTTCGGAATTATTTTTAAATTTCGAATCTATCTCCACGTACTTGAAATTATTTTTTTATTATTCTAAACAAAAATAAATATTTCAAATATTTTCGGACTCAAGAATTATATTTTTCCGATTCAACGCGATTCATCGGAAAATAATTCGCTCTCCGACGAATGAAGTTTTGGGTTTTACAATGTTTGTCCAAAATTTCTTTTATTCACTCCTTTTTTTCTCCCAAACTTATATTCGACTACACCCAACTCGTTTTCTTTCATCTTCTCATTCAAAACTCCTAGGTGGATATTTATTATTATTATTTTTTTGAAAAAAGCTAGGACAAGAATTTTTGTTAGGATGAAAGAAAACACAACTTTTTATATGTTTGGCTACAAATGGGCTTCAGGCGCACACAAATATATTGAATTGGTCAAATCAACTTTCTGGAGTTTAATCTCACACAACAGCCTGCTTCATGTCAATAAGATCACACAATCAATCCAAGATGACAATAAATTGATGTCCTAAAAGTCCAATCAAATCCTAAAGAGATCATCAATCAGAGAGTTTTAAAGGAGAACAAAATTACTCTCAAATTGAAACACTAGGGCTCAAAAACCTCTGTCATGAGTAGTCTCCACTAATAGACCATGAATATGCATGCATAACCCTTCTACATTCTTCTAATAGAGATCAATGGTTTTTAATAACGTTTGACTGTGTTTGGGTTTTTATGACCACTTCCTAGTTAAAACGATTAATCATAAAGTGCATTGATTTTATTTTATTTTATTTTTTTAACTTGCTAAAGTATTAGTCGGTCTCGTGCAGGGCGAACTGAAGCTACTGAGAATAAGAGGCGGTTTTTAATAATTAAGCGACTCATCCCACGAGCTTGACATCGTCTAAAGAATGCGATCTTGACTCGACTAAAGAATGCAAGCTTGACATCGTGAGGATTAATATATCAGAGCTTCTGCGAACTACGAGCTGATGCATTGGGCCACTTATATTGGGCCTGCTTGCTTGGGTCAATTTATTGGGCTAATAGGCTTTTATCAGCCTATTTGGGTAATCCGAAAAATACCTATTACAATTTATAATATGAATTTTGAGGGATAAGGTTTATTATATCTCCTATAAGTAAGTATACCTATATTTTTCAATTTATAAAATATTTTTATACTGTTAAAGTTCATTTAAAAAATTTGTTCTAGTCCACCTTAATGTATAATCCTAGCTATGTCCCTATTCAAGCATTTTACTTAATATATTCGGAGCCTTTTTCTTTCACTTGGAGTTCATATTTTTGTATATATGTTCTTACTTCTTAAGGAGTGCAACATGGTTGCCATGCACTAGCTAAAATTTCTTTTTATTTACGGGTAAATTCAAAACTATCTAACGTCAAAAGGAAAATTTGTTTTCAGCTCATTCCAAAGAAAATTTTGTACTTGATCTCTCTAACAAATAAATTGCACCCAATACCCCATTTTGACCAAAATACAAGTAAGTAAAAAACCTTAAATTGAGTCTTTTGCCCGTAGTTAAAAAACTCTAAAATGACCCTATTACTCTTAACCTAAATTACCAAACTAACCCTCTATCTTCTTGTTCTACCTTTCTCCTTCCACTATTGAAACTTACTAAAACTCAAGCTTCTTCATCCAGCCAACAAACTCACACTCTTTTCTCCAACAAAATCACATTAAGTTTTGGAGGTATGTTATCATTATTTTTTTTGTTTAACTTTTTTGTGTTCACATTGCTTAGTTAGGGTTGTATAGAGTGATTATCATTGTGAGTCAAATTATATTAGGTGATTTAGTATAGAAACATAAGATCGTAGATTGGAAAATAAAATATTCCAAAAAGTGTGATGCACCCGTGATAGAAGCCTTTTTTGTAAGGAGTTATGACAGAAGAGGCTTATATCACTGATCTGTAAATGTTTAGCCAACTTTTTTTTTTTTTTTTTTTTTAACTCAGGATATTTTGCCTATTTATCATGCATATGATGATACAATATGTTATTTCTTTGTATTTACATCCATGGATCAATTGAAGATTATGATCCACTATAATGGCGAGTAGAATGGTAATAATTACATTGAGGGTGAGCTATACGTTTCGTTGACTAACAAGAATGTCACTTTTACTAGTTGGTGGGGACATAATTTACACAATGATGGAGATTTATAGAACAAAGTTCGACATCAAGAGTCATTTGAAAAGAGCTCTTGGGATTACAAAAGCTCTTTGGGTTCATAGAGAAGCACTACTAAAGATAGTTGTCTACTTTTCCAACTTCTGTTTCTTTGATTTTGGTTAAATTTAGTTAAGTTGGTTGAAAATTCAATTTTATCGACGGCCAATTTTAATCCAACTGTTATGTGTATTTTGGTTTATTGATTGGAATTTTTGCACCATTCTCAATTTAATTAACCTAAATTTAAATCTATGAAAAACATCATCTAATCTTATATTGATTTTGGTTCTCAATCGATTTAACTTAACCCTATTTTGACTACTTTGGTTATGCTGGTTAGTTTGGTTATTATTATTTTTTCATTATTTTTTGTATAAGCATTTTGCATGAATCTTAGTTTAATTAAGTTAATAATATGAAAAAAAAAAAAAAAAATCTCCAAAGACCATTTTAGCTTCAAAACTCTTATAATCATAATTATAATTTATTCACATTCATTATTTGAATGGAATCTGTAATATTGTACTTTCTCACTTTGAAAATTTTTTTCCTGCAAAAATATTGTTTAATTATCTTTAAATTTATGTTAATGCAATATATAATTTCAGAAAACATCATATACATAAACTTCGCGGTTATGATCATAATCAAAATTATAAATTTATAATATATACATGGGTTTGGTTAGTTTTGTCTACCCAGAACTGTAAGGCAAAACTATATGTTAAGAATTTTTAGTGAAAAATATGATTTTGAAAAGCAAATACACTCTTTTAATCCAGTGAAGATGGTTGTTTGGGGGTTGTTAGCTTTCATTTGATTTTGGTAACGTAAAATACACTAGGATTATGCTGATTTTGCTTCCAAGCCGTATGATCTTGTCAGCTTGAAAAGTCTCTTTTGAATTCTTAGATTCTGCTGCCTTGAATTTCTGCTTCTTGATTGTAGAATGCAGTGTACATGGCACTCATGTGAAGAGACACGAACACAGAGTTAGAGGAATTTATGACACATAGTTTCATCAATATATTAATCGAAGGTTCATCCTACAAATAAACAGTACCTTAAATGAAAATGAATCCCAACAGTGTCTCATACCTGCATAAATACTGATACATTTCTCCATCCTTTTCATCAATCTTAACGCAGTAGTAGTCAAAGAATTAAAGAGGCAGAAATGGAAAGGACAAGTTGCTGTGGTTCAAGGAGCTATGTGCCAAGTTCATGTGTCTCAACAACACCAGAGAAGAAAACAAGGCCTGTGATGACTCCAAAGAAAGAAGAGTATGTCAAGCAAGAAGTCACCACCACCAAAGTAGAAGCTGCGATGGAGTGCTTCAAACTCCAAAGACTGAGGAGAAGCAAGCTGTGAGTGTAAAGCAGGAAGAGCCTGTCGAAGTCAATGTGGGAAATTAATGAAGAAATGAGGTTCTAAGGGGCGGTTTATAATAGCTAGTTTATGTGGATTGTTGATTTGTACACAGTAGTTGTTTCAGTTCCATGTTGCTTCGTAATAAAGTCCCCTTAAATCATTAGTGTTACAATTGAACTCTACTTTCTGTCCCCTAATGCCAATAAATGTTTACGCATATAACACATTTATTGATGTTAAATGGAATTTGATAATCCAATAAGGGAAACAAACAATCAATTATAAGTACTCATTGAATATGGTTAAGTTGTGATCAAAAGTACACAAGCTAGCATGAAATAGTTAAGTTGGTTTCGGTAGCCGGTGTTTCAAGCACTGAAGTTAGAAAGAGAACTGGCGGACTGGGCTCATCAGGGTTTGGTTAGTAAGAGATGGGCCTCAACCCACTTGTTGGGCTTTTATTGGATCCTCTTGGTCTCCTTCCTATTGGGCCGTATGTTTTCGTTTTGGGTCAGGGAGATTGCTATGTGTAGTTTGAACATTTTAACTAACTAAAATAAACTTAAAATATAGCATAAAATCACTATCACGAACCACATGTTTTTGGTCGGAGAGATTGCTATGTGTAGTTTGAAAATTTTGGTTACAATAATGTGACAATAAACCAATATCTAATTACTTTAAACTACCCGAAGAATTGAAAATAAATTAATTAATTAAAGAAATTTGTGTATATATTATATATACCTTGTAAGCTTGTTCTGATTTATACATACTATGAGCTATTTATAAAGGTAAGTTTTAGATTGACAGCGTTTAATAAAATTAGCTTTTAGATAGATTTTGAAATACTACAAAATCTTATTCACTTACCCAATTTAGAGACTAAAATTTATTACAATAGATGCAAGCTTCTAATTGCTCTCATTTTATTTTTAAAAGGTGTGATATCATCAGCACATACATGATACAACATTATCAGTAGGTCCAAGAGCCTAAAAATGCTCTTACGTAAAAGTTAAACAAGCAAAACAATGCACGCCTCTACTCCTATGTTACGATTTTAACGAACAACTAAAAGAGAAAAGACAAGTAAAGCAACTGAATCCTCTTCTATTTTAGATATTCAAATAAAAACTTGAAAAATTCCTGACATGGAATGCATTAAAAAATGGCAAGGCATGCCGGATCAAACACAAGAAGGAACCATCCTTTATAAACTAGTAACTTTGAATCATGTACTTTTTGTCTTTTTTAATGTAGCTTACTGTAAGCTACATTAAAAAAGACAAAAAGTACATGATACAAGTAGAAATACTTTATACATATAATACTAGAGTTATCAAAACGTTCAGATTCGTGCCTACTAACCCCATTTTTTGACTCATCCATGCAAATTTGCTCTAACGATCTAAACTCAGAATGAGATGCAAGAATGCATCCTTCAGACACTATATATACACATATATATAGTACGTCCTAAACTTAAACTCAGAGAAAGTTCTCATCCAGATAAACATGCTCACCTTTATAAGTGACGTTACTTTTCCTAGTCACGTAAATCATGTACTGTACTGCATCTTCAATTCTAGACTTAACATGGTGCCCAGAAAAGATTAGTTCATCGTGAACTTGAAGACGTTTGGCTCGGGCAAATTCCAGCCACCTCTTTGAGAAGACAGGACATGCCTCGATTTCCAATAGGGAGGGTGTGTAGTAACGAAGTGGCCACAATTGTCCTATTGAGTCTATAAACTACAAGTCCACAAAATGTATTCCTTGCTGAATCGGAATGTGCTCCAGAATTCGAGTTGGGAATGTAAATTTTGTAGGGATATCAGAATTGGAGAGAAATTTAGAGATTTTGAATTGCAGATCCATGGAATAATTCTATGGAAATGCAGCGCAGCTTTACAATTGATTTGGAAATGAGTTGAAAGGCAATCGTGAGTATTTATATAGAGCAAGGAATAGTATGGAATGTATGAATTTACATGTTGACAAAAGAATATTTATTGACTGAGGCAATAATATATTCAACGATGTTTACGATGAATACGGTTGAAAGCTACGTTTGAATAAAAAGGTGCAAGTGGAAAGTTAGTTTAAGTTGTGATAAGTGAGGTGGATAAGTAAAGTGGAAATTTAAGCTCCGTTAAATTTGTGATAATGGAACACTTGGATGCTACTTTGAAATATGGATTTAATAAAGTCAAAAAATAGTGTAGTCAATACATTAACAAGAACAACTAGTACTTAATTTATTTTGATAATAATACTATACCAGCTAAAACATGTAAACATGAAATCCGACAACTACAATAAAGTTGAAAATTATGAAATTTGCCTTCTATGAAGTTGTCGAATTTAGATGAAATATAAAGTTATAAATAATATAGGTAATTTATGGAAACATTAAATAAGTACTTTATTGAATGATATTTTTGGATTGAGACATGTAAGCATGAAATTCAACATGTACAATAAGGTTGAAACCTTATAAAATTTGGCTACAATAAAGTTGTGAAATTTGGATGCAACTCATAATGTTTTTCACATTAATTAGTCAGAACATGTAATGTAAGCATGATATTTAGCATGTACAATAAGGTTGAAACCTTGTAAAATTTGGCTACAATAAAGTTGCGAAATTTGGATGTGAAGTTGCGAAATTTGGATGCAACTCATAATGTTTTTCACATTAATTAGTTAGGATATGTAATGTAAGCATTATATTTAGCATGTACAATAAGGTTGAAACCTTGTTAAATTTGGCTACAATAAAGTTGCGAAATTTGGATGTGAAGTTCCGAAATTTGGATGCAACTCTCAATGTTTTTCACATTAATTAGTCAAGACATGTAAGCAGGAAATTTAGCATGTACAATAAGGTTGAAACCTTGTAAAATTTGGCTACAATAAAGTGGTGCAATTTGGATGTGAAGTTCCGCAATTTGGATGCAACTCTTAATGTTTTTCACATTAATCAGTCAAGACATGTAAGCATGAAATTTAGCATGTACAATAAGGTTGAAACCTTGTAAAATTTGGTTGTAATAAAGTTGTGAAATTTGGATATGTGAAGTTCCGCAATTTGGATGCAACTCTTAATGTTTTTCATATTAATTAGTTAAGGCATGTAAGTATGAAGTCCGACAATTACAATAAAGTTGTAAAGTTATGAAATTTGATTGCAAAATTAAGTTGTAAATAGTGTAGTTAATATAAGTAATTTTTTTTTTCTAATATTTATAGACCAATATATATGTATAAACATGAAATCCAACAATTACAATAAACTGAAAAGTTGTGTGGATATTATAAACTTGTGAAAATGAATGCAATTAAGTTGTAAATAGTATTGTCAATTTATGGAAAGAATAAATAAATAGTACCTTACTTGAATAATAATTCTATACCAGAAGACATGTTAGCATGAAATACAATCATTACAACAAAGTTGAAAAGTTGTGAAATTTATTTAGTAAGAAGTTGCGGAATTTGGATGCAAAATAAAATTATGAGTAGTGTAGTCAATAAGTAGTTTATTTTGCAAAATATTTGTGGATTGATACATGTATACAAGCTAGCATGAATCCAACAATTACAATAAGGTTGAAATTTTGGATATAATAAAGTTGTAAATAGTGTAACCAATGTGGAAAAAATAAGTAGTTTATTTGAACAACATTTCTAGACTAGCTAAGAAATGTAAGCATGACATCCAACTATTACAATTAGGTTGAAAAGGTGCGAAATTTGGACATTACAAAATTGTGAGTTCGGATGCAATAAAGTTGAAAGTAATATAATCAATGTAAATAAGTAATTTATTTGGATAATGTTTAATTATTCATGAACCACTACATTCAAGCATGAAATTTGGATACTATAAAGTTGCATGTGAAAATGGATGCAATAAAATTGTAAATAGTGTTGTCAATTTATGAAAAGAATAAGTAGTACTTTATTGGGATAATATTTCTATACCAACTAAAACATGTAAGCTTGAAATTTAACAATTACAATAAAGAAGAAAAGTTTGTCTGCCATTAAAATGTGGAATTTGGATTCAATATAAAGTTATAAATAGTGTAGTCAATATAGGTAAGCAGTTTAATTTATTTGGATGATATTTATAGACCAATGCATGTATAAAAATGAAATCCGACAATTAGGATAAAGTTGCGGAATTTGGATGCAATACAATTGTAAATAGTCGAGCTGATTGGAAAGAATAGATTAGTAGTTTATTAATAAACTATACTTCTAGACTAAGACATATAAGCATGACATGCAAACATAAGGTTGAAATGTAGTGAAATTTGGATACTACAAAATGGTGAATTTGGATGGAACAAATTGATAAACAGTGTAATGTCAATATAAGTAAGTAGTTTATTTCGATAACATTTAATTATTCATGGACTAATACCTATAGTAGCATCAACAATAAAAAGGTGTGAAATCCACGTAAGCATGATATTCAACCATTGCAATTGAAATGAAAATATCAAAAGTAAGAAAATGATGCTCTTATAATGTGAAGAAGTTTTTTGTTTATAATGTTCTTAGTTTTTAGAGAACAGATGACTTTGATGCGTCTCAAATATAGTCATTTTGTCATATCATTAGTATTCTCTCTAGTGAAAAAACGATGTATGGAAAAAATGAGTAAGTAATTTATTTAAATAATATTTCTAGAGCCGTAAGCATGACATCTAACCATAAGGTGGAAAAGTTGTGAAATCTAGGTACTACAAAATGGTGAATTTGGATGGAACAAAGTGGTAAATAGTGTAGTCAATGCAAGTAAGTAGTATAGTTGGATAACATTAAGTTAATTATTTATGGACCGATACATGTAGTAGCACGAACAATATAGATTGAAAAGGTGTGAAATCCAACAATAAAATCGGAAAATATTTCTATACCAACTAAGACATATAAGCATGAAATTCGACCATTACAATTAAAATGAAATTTTCAAAAAAAAGAAAATGATGCTCTTATAATGTGAAGAGGTTTATTGTTGGTTTTTCGTTTTTAGAGATTAGATTATTTTAATGAGTCTCACCTCACAAATATGGTCATTTTATCATATCATTAGTATTCTCTCCAGTGAAACAGATGTATATCTGAAAAGAATTTAATTTACTTAAATAATATTTCAATATTTCTGGACTAGCTAAGACATGTAAGCTATGCTTTATATATAGAAAGACAAAATAGAAAATCTATAACTGAAAATTTTTTATTTTAGAATCGAATTGGACCAAAATAAAATTTTGATTTTTTCGAGTGATCCGCTCGTGCGATACCTTTCCCTTTTTTCTTGTCATTTGAGATATTCTGTGAATGACCCTACTGCTGAAACGAATAAGTTAGAAAGTAAATAAAATAAAGTAAAGTAAAAAATAAATAAATAAATAAATAAAAGGGAAAGGTATTATAAGGTCACTTTTTTTTTTTCGCAAAAAAAATGGATTCGATATCCAACCATAACATTGAAAAGTTGTGAAATTTGGATATTAGAAAATGGTGAATTTGGATGGAACAAAGTGATAAAAAGTGTAGTCTAATTATATCAGACTGATGCTCTTCAGTTTCTGTCAATAGCCTATCATGTAGCCACATACATTGAAATTAGCTTCATAGTACAAGCCTTCAAAATTTATTTTCGCTTAATTGAAATGAATTCAAAAAGGAGAAAATGATGCTCAATCAAGAACAGCTTCAATATAATTGACAAATTGCAACATCTAAATTAATTCCACTAATGAAATAAAATCTATCAAACATTATAAGGCTACATTTTGCTAATGTTATGATCAATAGAATTTCATAATTCCAATGTCAAAACAGCATTTTTCATTCATGGATTTTGACTTACTTTTTACTACAGTGGATTTTGAAGTAACCAATGTCATCCTGGATGCGACACTTATATCTCAAGAAAGCAATTTTTACGGTTATGGAAGTGCTTTTGCTCATGTATACATCAATGCAGTAGTACACGTACAAAATAATCTGTGATTTTAAACAATGAAAATCTCTAATCTTCAAAATGGTTTCTTTTGTGGGTTCTAAGTGAGTTACATTACACAGATAGAGCTAGACATTATTTTTGGATTTTGATGACTAGAAAATTCAATTTTAGAACATACATTCGCACCGAAGGATCACTTATTAATGTGAGTCTGTGACCAATTGGTTTCTACTATTATCACTATTATTATGAACAGATCACACCATTTCAGTAGCTCAGGAGTTCCATTTGGTGACAGCCTATCCATCTATTGTAAATACACATTATTACTATTAGAAAAGGGTCTTAAGTTTAACTCTACCACAAAAGCTAATTTATGTGTGAAGATTTACTCTCTCCTTATAAATCAATGCAAATTCATTTCTTCCACCAACATGAAACTATTTAACAATTACAACGTATATAAGCTGAGACTCATCATTTTCATCTTTCAAAAGTTTTTGCATTAATATAAGTTTTAATGAAGGAAGAACATGACAAAGCAATGTTTATTTTTCAAGAAATCATTTTAGTCCAAACAATATTTTCATTCTCAGATTTTCATTGCTTCCTCTTCATTAGTTGATTTTGAAACATCCGAAGCTGTCCTGGATGTATAACTTATTTTTTGAAAAAGTAGTTTTTACAATTATAGAAGTGTTTTACTTCATCTGGTCTTCCCTTTAATTCCTAGATTTGAAAATAATGTCAAACAATCTCTAAAATTAATAACTAAAATAGTTCAACCATTATACGGTAAAGTAATTTCATCGATAAACTAATAGATCCGTTAATCTTGGAACTAAAAAGGAAATTGGGAATAGTTGGGTTCTCATAAAACCCATTCATTCTCTCTCACACAAAACCAATTCACTCTCTCTCTCTCCCTCAATCTCTCTATCATGACTCGCCGATCACGATAGTTCGTCGGTCAGGATAGCTCACCGATCGGATCTGGTCTCAAACACCTCAATTCCTCATCTTTAACCGTTAGCTCCACCAATGTGGTAGCCTTCACCTTCCTCCTCCGCTTCACTTCCTTCACTTGTTGATCCTCATTCTCCTCCTTCTCCAACCGCTCCTCTCCCATAATCCCTGTCAACCCAACCCCCCCACCGTCCTCTTCTTCCTCTTTGTTCAGACCCAAGTTCCGCAACCGCAAAACGATACGGTCAATAGCGATTTGGGCCATGTTTTGCAAGTAGTCGTTATCAAGTGAATGGGATTTGCGAGCGTTGTTGTTGGCGGGCGATGGAGGTTTGTGAAGGAAAAATTGATTTTTGAATTTAATGCGGAAACATATATTTTAAAAATTTTTTCATATAAAAACATGCACAATCGATACTAGTAATAACAATTCAATAATTAAATTAATAAGATCGAATTTTATTTTGCATGAAGATTGAATTGATCCCTTTTGATTCGTAAATTCTTTACCACCCGATCTTCCTTGCTATGACTCTTCACAAAAGAAATTGTGTGTGGGCACAATCTTTAAGAATTGTATCACAAAATCTATTTAATTAATGGAAGTTTTTGGTTCATGTAGCCAAAAACTCTCTCTCTATTCCTCTTCTTGTTACCAATATAAAAACATCTTTTTATAATAGTAAGTTAGAGTTTTATAATTTAATAAGGAATACAATTTCCTAATTAAATTGAAAAACTTAATTCAAATCCAATAAGGAATCAAATTTCTTATTGGTTTAGAAATTTTACTTTTAATTTAATATGGAATCTAATTCCTATTAAATTAAAACTTCTTTAATCTAATTTAATATGGAATCTAATTCCAATTAAATTAAATTATCATTTCCATTAATTAAAATATTTTTCATTAAATTAAATGATTCTAAATCATATATAATTTAATGACACCATTTAAAGTTAAACTTTTAATCTCTACAAATAATTAAATAATTACTTATATTTAAATAATCAAATTATTTAAATTATTCGTGAACGTATTCATAAAATTGTATGTACACTTATAATTGGACAATCCAATTATATTCTTCCCTTTATTTCTTTTTGTAGTTGTGAGCTAGTGAGGGGACCAAATGGACCAACAATTTGAGCTCTAATAATATCGAAATTATTAATTAAACTCTTTAATTAAATAATTCACTATTATTAACCTTAAAGTTACTCCACTAAAAACTTAAGATTGCACTCTTAAAATTGTAGATGTTTTATACAATCTGAATTTTCAATGTCCATCGATTTAATCATTTCATATGGTTCGACCCTCCATGAGTAATTCATAATTAGAGCTAGGTCATTAAAGTCTGTTATACCTCTCTAATTATTTCTTATTCCGTTAAGTATCATTAATTCTCTAATGAACAATATATTTATAATAACTTATGAATTTATCTTTCTATTTATTTACAAATAGAAAGTCGAGCACTCTTATTGTTCAAGACCTGAATCAATACTTAAGGGAACTACTCATCTACTTCTCGTAAGAAGGAGTGGATTTCACTATTGTGTAGAATGTTCCCAACCATTTATTAAGTCACATCTCCAAAGTACGAAACTTATTGACTGTAAATCTATAACAATCTCACCCATGTAAATCAAAAGATATGACTCAATAAATAGAAGTCCATAAAACACTTAGGATTAAGTTCAATCTATATATGATCATCTAGTTGATAAATATAAATTTCTTTGTTTAACGGATATTAATAAGAAATTCATTTTATCATAGTCCAGTCCTATATAATCTCATTTGCCTCCATTTTTATATCACCACATGAACGATCCCGGATAAAATCATCGTATCAAATACAAAATGGACCGCAGTTATAAATTTACCACAAGCAAAGTATCCAGCTTTGTTTGCTTTCTACGGACTTTTTAGATTACTAATCTCAAACTAAATCCTGTTGTATATAACACTTATATACTTAGTTTGAGACTACATAAGTAACCATGGATGTTACATGATATTTGTATGAAGCAATCATTTCATAAATGCACATAAATTGAATAAAATAAATGATATTTTATTTATTATTTAATTTAAATATTTACAAATTATAAGCTCTTAGGGCACATTATCCTAACAATCTCTCACTTGCCCTTAGAGCAAATGAGACATGTCTCGTAATCCTAGACCCTCTAGATGACATTCAAACACTTTAGCCGTTAAGGTTTTTGTAAACGGATCAGCATGGTTGTCTTGTGATGCTATCTTCATCACCGACACATCTCCTCTATGTACTATCTCTCTAATGAGATAATACTTTCTTTCTATATGTTTTCCTCTCTTGTGACTTCTTAGTTCTTTAGAATTAGCCACTGCACCACTATTATCACAATAAAGTGTGATTGACTTATCCATATTCGGAATAACTTCCAAATCTGTTAAAAGCTTACGAAGCTAAACTGCTTCCTTAGCTACTTCACAAGCTGCTACATATTCAGCTTCCATGGTAGAATCAGCGATGCAAGATTGCTTAACACTTCTCCATACCATAGCTCTACCACCTAGGGTGAATACTAACCCAGACGTGGATTTTCGAGAATCCTTGTCTGATTGAAAATCAGAATCTGTATATCTTGTTGGAATCAAATTCTCGTCAGAATACACAAACATATAATTTCTTGTTCTCTGAAGATATTTGAGAATATATTTTATTGCCACCCAATGATCCAATCCTGGATTAGATTGATAACGACTGACTACTCCCACTGAATAACATATATCATGTCTCGTGCATAACATAGCATACATGAGACTACCTACTGCAGAGGCATAAGGAATTTGTCTCATATCCTCAATCTCTTGAGGTGTCTTAGGATATTGTTCCTTAGACTAGTGAACTCCATGCCGAGAAGGTAAATAACTTTTCTTGGAATTCTATATCGCAAAGCGTACAAGAATTTTATCAATATACGATGCTTGAGACAATGCTAACAATTTGTTCTTACGATCTCGTATAATTTGGATCCCAAGAATATAACTAGCTTCTCCCAAATCTTTCATTTGGAATTGGTTAGCAAGTCAATTTTTTACATCAGATAATGCTCCAACATCATTCCCAATGAGTAGGATATCGTCGACATAAAGTACGAGAAAAACCACTTTCTTATCGCTGATACGCTTGTATACACAAGGTTCATCAACATTTTGCTCAAAACCATAAGACTTGATCCATGTATCAAATCTAATATTCCAAGATCGAGAAGCTTGCTTAAGTCCATAAATGGACCTTTGCAACTTGCAAACCTTTTGCTCTTGACCTTAAATCACGAATCCCTCTGGTTGTTTCATATAAATACTTTTATCAAGATTGTCGTTCAAGAATGCAGTCTTGACATCCATTTGCCATATCTCATAGTCGAGACATGCAGCTATGGATAGAAGAATGCGAATGGACTTAAGCATGGCTACTGGTGAGAAAGTTTCTTCATAGTCAACTCCCTCTTTCTGAGTATACCCCTTTGCCACTAGCCTAACTTTAAAGGTCTCCATCTTCCCATCCACTCCTCTCTTCCTTTTGTAGATCCATTTGCAACCTATGGGTTTTACCCCATCCGGTTTATCCATAAGTTCCCAAACTGAGTTTGAGTATATAGACTCTATCTTGAGATTCATAGCTTTAAGCCATTCTTCCTTATCAGAATCTTCTATTGCATCATGATATGTCAATGGATCATCCATACACTTATCGGAGATAGCAATTTGTGCTTCTCCGATTTCTCTATAACGGACTGGTAGTCTAATAACCCTTCCACTACGATGAGATGGTAGATGATTCTGATGGAAGTCTATCTGATACTTAGACGTGGTCTTAACTATATTGTTCTCAATAACTGTTGTTGATTGGGTACTAGTTGAACCAGGTAATAACTCCTCAAGTACAACTTTACTTCGAGGTTTATGTAATTATTTTCAAGAAATGTAGCATTTGTCGATACAATCACTTAATTATCTTAAGGATAATAAAAGAATCCGCCTCTAGTTTCTCTGGAGTAACCTACAAATAGGCAAACTTGTGAACATGGTTGTAGCTTCCCAATCTTATTTTTCAGCACATGTGCTGGACACCTCCATATACGAAAATGTTGCAACCTAGCTTTGCGACCATTCCACAACTCTAAAAGTGTTTTAGGAACAGACTTGGAAGGAACTACATTCAGGATATATGCTGCAGTTTGCAGTGCATATCCTCAGAAAGAACTAGGTAAGATGAAAAACTAATCATAGATCTCATCATATCCTGTAGGGTTCGATTTCTCCTTTCTGCAACACCATTCTGTTGTGGTGTTCTAGGAGCTGTGAGTTGGGATATAATCTCATTCTCAATCAAGTAATTCTTAAACTCTGTATCAAAGTGCTCTCCTCCACGATCTGATCGTAGAGCTTTTAATGTTTTACTTAATTGATTTTCAACTTCAGTTCTAAATTCTTTGAATTTTTCAAAAGTTTCAGACTTCCGTTACATTAGATAAACATACCCATATCTTGAATAGTCGTCAATAAAAGTGACGAAATATTCATAACCACCTCTAGCTTTAACATTTATTGGACCATAAACGTCCGAATGTATAAGCTCTAGTGGTTCTTTGGCTCTATAACCTTTTGTTTTAAAAAGTCTCTTAATCATTTTACCTTCTAAACAGGATTTACAAACAGGTAAAGTGCCAATCTTTAACTCTCTTAAAGTTTCGCTCTTTACTAGTCTGTCTATTATGTCAAGGTTAATGTGTCCAAGTCTTAGATACCAAAGATGGGTATCATTGTTAGGAGAAATCTTTTGTCGTTTTGCTTTTGGTTTTCAACTTTAAACAATTCAGCATTGAGCAATGAATTACGTGTTAACGACTTTAACATGTATATGTTGTTTTCTAATATTTCAGAACATATATTCAACCCATTTCTAGAAATAATAACATCATTATTACTAAAAGAAATTGAATAATTATGGTCCAACAATCTACATACTGAAATCAAATTTCTTATAAAATTCAGAATATAATAAACATTGTTCAAAATAATAAAACAACTATTTAAAAATTGAAGTCTAACTTCTCCCACTGCTCTAGCTGAAACGACATCCCCAGTGCCAACTCGCATGGTGAACTCGCCATCATCAAGCTCCCTCCAAGAATCAATCAACTGTAAAGAAGAGCAAACATGATTGGTGGCTTCTGAATCAATTATTCAAGTGAATATATCATTCTTCACTAAACAAAATTCAATGACGAGTAAATCATATTTACCTTTCATTTTCTTTTTGTTCTTGAGCTCTTTGAGATACTTTGGATAGTTCCTCTTCCAATGCCTTTCCACATCATAATGAAAACATTTTTCTTTGGGTTTGGAAGTCTTAAAGCTCTTTTGCTTCTTCTTTTTGGTAGCTTGCTTCTTAGGCTTTGCCTTAGCCTTACTGGTGGTTCTTTTCCTCTTATTTTTATTAGAGGTGAAAGTTTCAGCAACATTTGCTTCACCAGACTTAGTCTTGTCCTTATTCATGGACTCATAAGTTGTTAGTTCATTAAGCAATTGAATAATATTATATTGCAATTTGTTCATAACATAATTACTCTTAAACTGCATAAAACTCTTTGGAAGAGTTTGCAGTATCATGCTTACTTGGCTAGGCTCATCAATCACCCCACCATGAGTTTCGGCTGTGTTAAAATAGGTCATCATATTCAAAACATGCTCTCGAACTGTTGTCCCTTCCTTCATCTTAGCAGTCATAGCAGCACAAACAGCTTCGTGTCGCTGCTGCTCAGAAGGTTGCCCAAACATCCCTTGTAATGACAACATCATCTCAGATACTGTTGCCATTGTTTCATGCTTCTTAGCAAACACATCGGGCATTCCTGCTAACAAGTAGCAACGGGCTTTTCATTAGCCTTAACCAAGTTTTAATGGGTTTCGCGTATATTACGCGTAGTATTTGTCTGTGGCACAAGAGGATGCTCCTCCGTCAGGATAAACTTCAGGTGCTCACAAACCAAAATGGCGTTCATGTTATTTTTCCATTTAACATAGTTATCCTCATTCAATTTATCATTGGCAAGTATAGTAATTAAAGGTGATGGCATTGCTAAAATAAATAAACAAAATATTTTATTCAAAATTGCATTCATACGAATATCAATAGATTTTGGCATAAAATTAAACGTGATGCATGATTGACGAATAATGAATCAGAAATACCCTAAAAAGAATTACTATACCACGATAATCTAACATGCCACAAATAAATGACACTTTGGGGTAAATCAAATATTTATATGTTAGATTGAGAAAATCTCAGTCAAATAATATAACAGAATAACTCTTATTTCTATATAATCTGACTACCGCTTATTTTGGTCAAAGAATTAAATTATCAATTAGTTAATTCCTTTATAAGTGTAACCCATCATTTCAGATCTCTCGGACTTAACTTGAGAATTGCCAGCCTTAGGGTAGGTCAATCCCAAAATACATCCAGAAATCCTATCCTTTAAGAAGTCAACCTTGATATTGACCCAAATGGACACCACCCTTAGGGGGACGAAAACAAAGCCGTCTCGAGGCGCCATTCAAATCTCACGGTGTTGAACTAATGATGGAGATCGTGAGATATATTGTCATATATCCTTCTCCCACTCATTATTTTAGGATTAGGGTTTTCTACATATTATTCCTAGTCATTATCTTAGATTACTAACGACTAATAAATATAATCTAAGTTACTAGGAATTAGTATGTTACTAGAATCAACATCCTATTAACACCTAATAAATTACCGGATTTTTAACTCTTAAAAAATAATTTATTTTGAAAGATCTAATCTAGATAATCTAAACTTTTTAATTATAAAGATTAGATTTAATGTGAAATTACTCAATTTTAACTTTTAAAATCTAATCCACATCATAAGCCAATTATATGAAATATACCTTTTAATCACATTATAGCTATATTTCTAATTGGTTCACTAATATAAATAAATTAAACTTTTTAATTAAATTATATTAAAAAACAATGTGACTTACCCAATTTTAACTCTTAAAATCTAATCACATTATGAATACCAATTGTTGAGATATATGTTTTTAATCACATTAAAACTAATCATATATTTCTAGTTTGTTAACCTAGAATTTTCAACTAAAATCCTAACAAATTACGTAATTGTTATTTAATGTATTATTATCTCTACTTTAACTAATAAACTATTTAATAGAAAAAATAAATAATAATACATATATGTATGTCATGTTATAATGCAATGAGTAGACACTCTCTATCCTATATGACATATTTTATACATGAACATGTTATCAACAATTATTCAACCATCATATGATAAACAATTTAAATAAACATGTGATTGACCGGGTTCTTTGACTTTAATGACATAAAAACTAATTTCAAGATTACAAAAATTAACCAAAGCATTCCTTGGCCTTCACTTGTGTCTTCATGGTCTTCAAAGGCTCTCTTGGGTTCAAAATTAAATCCAATTTAACAATCAAGAACATCCATCAAATGGATTAGGTTAGAAGCCCATTTCTTGATTCTCAAACCTAATAAAAATTATCCATATTGATTAGATAATTTTTACAATTCAAAACGGAGATCCAAAAATCGAGAAAATACGAAATTGGACCAAATGTGAACTGCCTGGAAACATCCCACCAGCTGCTGGACAGCATGTGAGCTGCCTAGAACAGCCCAGTTGCTGCAAAAGCTGCCTAACACAGCCCAACTGTAGCAGTTTGAAAACAGCCCTGCATGCTGTCATCCTGGCAATTTCCAGACTTGCATCAGCGCATAAAACGCAACGCATGCACAGTTTTTTTTTTATATTTTTTTTATTGTGCATCATGCGCATCTAATGCGCATAATTATTTTGATGCAAAAACAACAAAACAAAAAAAAAAAATCAGCCCCGTTGAGCATCATTCTTCATGTTTAATTCTTCGGAAAAAATAAACTTATATCTATTATTTATAAAAAATAATAAACGCCACATATAGCTTACAAATTTAATCAAATTAAATTAGCCAAAAAACCATACAATTAACGATCAATCCATACAAACTTCATCCATCATGAATAAATAAAATATGAATATTATCAAATAATTAGTGCCTACTCTTATGACATACAAAGAATCATAATCAAAGGGACATTCACTAATTATTGAATCAATTATTAAACTAGCGCAATTAGGCTCTGATACCAATTAAAGGAAAAATTAATTTTTGAATTTAATGCGGAAACGTGTATTTAAAAAATTTTTCCATATAAAAACACGCCCAATCGATGCTAGTAATAATAATTCAATAATTAAATTAATAAGATCGAATCTTACTTTACATGAAGATTGAATTAATCTCTTTTGATTCGCAAATTTTTCACCACCCGATCTTTCTTGCTATGACTCTTCACAAAAGAAACTGTGTATAGGCATAATCTCGAAGAATTATATCACGAAATCTTTTTAATTAATGGAAGTTTTTGGTTCATATAGCCAAAAATTCTCTCTCTATTCCTTTTCTTGTTACCAATATAAAAACACATTTTTATAATAGTAAGTTAGAGTTTTATAATTTAATAAGGAATACAATTTCCTAATTAAATTGAAAAACTTAATTCAAATCCAATAAGGAATCAAATTTCTTATTGGTTTAGAACTTTTACTTTTAATTTAATATGGAATCTAATTCTTATTAAATTAAAACTTCTTTAATCTAATTTAATATGGAATCTAATTCCAATTAAATTAAATTATCATTTCCATTAATTAAAATATTTTTCATTAAATTAAATGATTCTAAATCATATATAATTTAATGACACCATTTAAAGTTAAACTTTTAATCTCTACAAATAATTAAATAATTACTTATATTTAAATAATCAAATTATTTAAATTATTCGTGAACGTGTTTATAAAATTATATGTACACTTATAATTAGACAATCCAATTATATTCTTCCCTTTATTTTTTTTTTTTTGTGGTTGTGAGCTAGTGAGGAGACCAAATGGACCTACAATTTGAGCTCCAATAATATCGAAATTATTAATTAAACTCTTTAATTAAATAATTCACTATTATTAACCTTAAAGTTACTCCACTAAAAACTTAAGATTGTACTCTCAAAATTGTAGATGTTTTATACAATCTGAATTTTCAATGTCCATCGATTTAATCATTTTATATGGTTCGATCCTCCACGAGTAGTTCATAATTAGAGCTAGATCATTAAAGTCCGTTATACCTCTCTAATTATTTCTTTTTTTGTTAAGTACCATTAATTCTCTAATGAACAATATATTCATAACAACTTATGAATTTATCTTTCCATTTATTTACAAATAGAAAGTCGAGCACTCTTATTGTTCCAGACCTGAATCAATACTTAAGGGAACTACTCATCTACTTCTCGCAAGAAAGAGTAGATTTCACTATTGTGTAGAATGTTTCCAGCCACTTATTAAATCACATCTCTAAAGTACGAAACTTATTGACTGTAAATCTATAACAGTCTCACCCATGTAAATCAAAAGATATGACTCAACAAATAGGAGTCCATAAAATACTTAGGACTAAGATCAATCCATATACGATCATCTAGTTGATAAATATGAATTTTTTTATTTAACGGATATTAAGAAGAAATTCATTTTATCATGGTTCAGTCCTATATAATCTCTACTATATAAGGTGTCTTCATTTTCATATCACCACATGAACGATCCTGGATAAAATCATCATATCAAATACAAAATGGACCGCAACTGTAGATTTACCACAAGTAAAGTACCCAGTTTTGTTTGCTTTTTACGGACTTTTTAGATTACTAATCTCAAACTAAATTCTCTTGTACATAAACACTTATATACTTAGTTTGAGACTACATAGGTAACCATGGATGTTACATGATATTTGTATGAAGCAATCATTTCATAAATGTATATAAATTGAATAAAATAAATGATATTTTATTTATTATTTAATTTAAATATTTACAAATTACAAACTCTTAGGGCACATTACCCTAACAGTTTGGGCTTGTTGAGCCATGGAGCTGAGCATGGAGAGTTGGGCTTGGGTGTTGATTTTTTGTGTTGGGTGTTAGATGTGGGTATGGAGACGGCGACGGCTACGGCTATGTGGGTGCTTGAAGATCTAGGTGATTTTGTGTGTCGTTTGTAAATGTGTTGTTTGAATTGTGAGGTTAATGTTTGGTCTTGTTTATCATCATTATCTTGGTGTTGTTCTACTTGAGTTCAAATCTTCGAGATCTATTAAAGGTACTTCTTTTATTGCTTTATCACTCTATGTTAGTTGGCAATGTTTGGTTTTTATGGGTTGGTAGGATTTTAGTAATAGAAGTAGTTTGGTTACACTATATATATATAAAGAGAGAGGAAGCTTGGATTTTATATGTTGGTCTTTCATATTTTGGGGAAAAGAGGGACAGATGTGGAGATTTTCAGAAGTTGGTCTAAGTCATGTTCTCTGCTTTTTATAGTTCTGCTGTTATGTTTTTGTCTATCAGGAAGGTAATAATCTTACGGTGTAATGGTGTCCTTTACTAAATTTGATAGTAGAATTTTGGCAGCAGATGGAATTGATTGTGGATTTTTAATGATATGTTGTTCTTGTTTGTTAAAGGCATTTTTGAAATGATAACAAATCCACTTTCACTTGATCCAAAATATGCTATAACTGATGCCAAAGTTTGTTGCTTTTATTTTGTTTTTTTCTTTTTTGTTATTTTAATTTTCTGGTTGTTAGATCTTCGGCTTCGTTAGATTTTCTGGCTGTTTTTATTTTTTAATTTTTTAATATAATAAGCGTATTTTAATATTTTTTTATTTTTATTGTAAAATCACTAAAAACTTGGACGGAAATCACTTTTGGCTCACGATAGAAAAATTTTTGACTAATATTTTGAAAAAATTTTCTCTTATATTTATAGTCCTGCAAGTAGCATTGAAGCCATTGAAGCTCTTTAATTTTTTCTTTCTCAAATGAAGATATATTTTGATTCGAAGCTTTTTTGTTAAACGATATTCAGAAATTAATAAAACAGCTACGCATCACTTGTAGCCACATAGGATCTCGTACTCTTTCCCTCGTGGATCTCACACAATTGAAATTGTTAAAAAAAAATAATAGTAATAAGCAAAACTTAAGAAGACGAAAATGAGTTTTATGTTGAAAACATAAAATACAAATTTAAAAGGATGTTGTTACAATATTGGACACCATAACCAGTCTATGAAAATTTCATTTATTGAGAAAATAACAGGGTATATATATTATACAATAACAAGAAAACATGACAATTATTTAAAAAAAAAAAAAATGTGACAACTAGTTGGCGGTATTATTTTATTGTACAAACCTTTGGTTCGAGCAACTGTTAATATTCAGCACATCCTGCTTTATTCATCCTGTAAGAGAAGTAAAACTGAATGGGGAAGGAGCTTAAGACAACTATGATGGTGATAACGGCAAGTCCTGAGTAAGGTCTTAACATTGCATATGTGCCTGCAACAAAAGCAAAATTCGTGGCTACCAGGGCACATATGGTGAAGACATGGGCATACCTTATCATAAAAAGATGCTTCTTTAATCTGTAAAGTTGCCAACAGATATGGAGACAGACCGCTAAAATAGATAGGACGAGAGCTATGGCATTTGATATAACAAATGCTTGAAAAGCTAAATTTCCAATCAGAACAGGTGTGCCTTTATTCGAACCTTCTTGAATATAACCACCGGGTAAGGTTAATCCTGCTGTGAAGGTTATTGTTGCTATCAGGGCATTTACTACCACATATATATCTCCGTTTTTTGCGAGGTTACTCCAAAATCCATCGAAATCTGTCTTTTGAGGCAAGCGAACAACACCTAATTTATACGGTTTGTCGCGTACTTTGGACAATTCTAAAACTTCATTCTGCAATATAATCAACAAACTATTAAACAAAAAAAAAAACAAAAAACAAAAAAAAAAAAAAACCTCTTTTGCATAATTGCATGTTGGACATAAAGAATTTGTTTACTTGTAATACATTGAATCGTTTGATCGAAATAATGTATAGAAAATTAAAATGATCAGTTATATAGTGTAACTCTAGAAATTAAACGTTATTACCTTCAATTGATTAAATTGTCCTTCTAGATCACGAATGTTGTGCATGGCTCTGTCCGCATATTTCTTTCTCATTACATTGTTGATGCTGCCGTACAACTGTGGGCTGATTGAGGCAAGCACAAATAGAGGAGTGTTCCCTCTAACATCCTTGGCATCCAAAAGAGAAAGCGGCATGGCATCCGAAAGAGAATATGGCATTAGGCTGGAAGGAGAGTTAAACTGCACATGTGAAAATGAACAAAATTCCATCCTCTTTCATCAACTTGTTCAACACAAGCACGGTGAGAGATAATAATTGTACAAGTTATCTCATCATGACCTTGGCCTGCCGCTAAATGAAGAGGTGTCATTTTTCTACACTTGTCAGCAATATATGCGGTAGATGCATCATATTTTACTAGTAACTTTACAAGTAAAAGATGACCATAATATGCAGCATAATGAAGTGGGGTCCATCCACTTTCATATGTTTCTTTCGTCAAACTCCACCCGTTTTCATATAGTATTTTTGTCCCACTTTTTTCAAGTATCTTTCTTGTTATATCTAAAACAAAATACACACAACTGGTTCAACAATTTTGTATATACTCATAAAACACACTTTAAATTGGATGACAGATAGTTTATGAATTATTATTGCATTACGATCATGTGATTATTATGCACCTATATATTTTGTGAATTTTTTTTTTTTTTATTGATTACAAAACATGGCTATTTTATCAATAATATTAGACATCATCTTGTATTCAATTTGCATATTAAACAATAATGTGATGATTAATGGATACATATTAATGATCATTTATTTTATTTACAAAATCTATTCATTCACCAAATGTCAAATTATTGATTGGGAATTTGGGATGCAAGAAAGACACAAAAGCTGGAAAGTTTTAACACATATATATATCTCTTATCTGGAACTGAAGGGCTATTTTTTTTTTTTTTTTTTAATTTTGTTTTCATAATTACAGTATGCATAAACCAAGACCTCTGCTTGTGAGCAACATATAGGATTAAAACGTCTAAATGCATTCAGAGATCCCTAGCAGATTAGATCCCACATTTTGGATTTAGTTTATTATTCCAAGTTATTGCATAATTCCAAGTCCAACAAAAGTGGCAAGATAATAATGCTCCTGATCAATTTCTTCTGCACCAAACTATTTTCCGACGCCTGGAGCTTACCAAACTACAACTTCATTTATGCGAAGACCTTTTGGTGGTGTTCATTTATTTTTTGTGGCCATGCAGTGGTTTCTTGATCCCCTTATTAGCTAGTCTCTTTGCATATCATATAGAGCATTTTATATATAGATCTAATTGCGTTTTTAGATGTAGAATTAACATTTAAAATAAGTAAACTTACCTAGATGATTTCTCTTGACAGCGGCATGTAAAATCGTCATTCCACAAGGGTCTTTATAGTTATACGTCGCCGATGTACAGGTTTCTAACATTACAGCCACTATTTCTAAACAACCTCTCGAGACAGCGATGTACAATGGAGTTTCGCCCCAGTTATTAGCAGAATCATAGGGAAAATCAGGATCTTCTTTCATTAATAATTTCACCACATTCGCCGAATCAGGATGCTGTGCCGCTTCATGCAACGCTGTGTTTCCATCATTGTTTGTCATCGTCAACATTTGTTTAACGACTGATAAACCACACTCAAGGCCTTTGCTGTGAGCTTTTGCATGCTTGATAAGAACTTCGGCTATATGAACAAGCCCTGCTTTTGCTGCAAGATGTAGTGGGGTATCACCATTATCACTAACTTGATTTAGTAGAGGTGGACAAATTTCAAGTACCCGATCCACAAAGCTAGTTGACGGTCGGCCGAATGTGATGTTGATGTGCAAGATTGTATTCTTCTTTGGTGTGACAATCACATTAAGTTGCTCACTAATTTCCTTTACGTATTTGATATCACCCACATACGCAGCCTCAAACAATTTACCCTCCATTTATGAGTAATGTTGCCTGATCATTGAAAAATTTAATTTGGACTGGTAATCATTGTGAAATTTTATGCATATAAGATGTATGAATACAAGATTGAGTACGAAGATGATTAAAAATTAAAATTTAATCATAATCAAGTTCAGAAAATCTAACGAAGTAACGATAAAAAATTTAAATTAGGGGAAAAGAAAAAGAAAAAGACCTAAAATTAGGGGTAAAAAACAATTTTGTCCCATTTCAATCCGTTTATCATTAACGCATTTATCATTTGTGCTTTAAGGGATATATTTACATATTTTGACAAGATTTCTATTTTAATTAAAAAAAAAAGGTAATTAATCTTTTTCTCCATCTTTGATCATCTTCTCCCTGTGCAGCATCTTTTCCAGCAGAATCTTGTTTTTCTTTAACCCCGTTTTGGGTAACTTTTATTTTTACTAGAGAGAATTTTTACTTTTGACTTTTGACCGTAAAAAAAAATATATAGAAACATGAAATTTTTTACTATTGTTTGGATAACACATTTCATAAAAGTTTTGTATTCAAAAGAACTTTTTTAATTATTTGGTTGAGTCATTGTAAAATCTCTTCTAAATACGATATGACATTTTTATAAAGTAAGCCTACTGGACTAATACAATTTATTAAAATTTTGAAATTTTTATGAAGGAGAATCCAATTTATTATTAAAAATAAAAGATATGAAATAAATTTTATAATTTATACTTTTTTAATATTAGATTTTTTTTAGCGAATACATTAAAATTAAAAAATGAAAAAAAATTTGGTTGTTGTCTGGTGGTCATTTTTTTTTTTTGTGAAATACATTGTGGTCATTTTCAAAAAAAGCAATATAATAAAGGGCAAAAAAAGGGTGGTCCAATTAAAAATCTAAAAACAATGACCATCAAGTGTTGGAGGCTGGTGCAATTTCTATCTTCTAGTGCACCTCACTCATGGATCATAACCCAACCGCCTCTCACTCCGCGACCTCTCTTTTTCTCTGTTTTTTGTATTTTGTTCTGTTTTCTCAGCAACTCAAAGCAACTTCCTTTTCTCTCTCCTCACCTCACTTTTGAAGAACAGAAGCCATCCCCAGATTAAAAATCAAGCCTTTTTGAAGAACAAAAGACCCCCAATGAAAGCACACAAGATAAGAAAGCAAATAAGAGTGACATAAGCAGATTCTCTGAGAAAAAAAATTGTAGGTGAGATGGGAAAAGAGTGAGTTTGAAAAGGGTAATAAATGTCTGGTACCTTTCTTGAGATCTCATCTCCAACCTCTTTCCTTTTTCAATTTGTGCTGAAAACTTGGAATCTTTACCACTTACTCGAACCTCTCTCCATTTTTTTTTCTTAGTTCTAAATTCCCCTCTTTAATTTCTAATTTGCATGTGTTTGGTTGATTTTTTTTTTCTTTTGATTTTTAATTTTCTAGCTGAATGTAAGTGGAGTCTGGTTGAAACTAGTTTATAAATTTGTCGGAGAAGGTGGATATAAAAGTGGCAGAGAGGATTGTCAAAGAACAAAAAAACAAATCATCTTCAAGCGGAGCACATCGCAAGGCAAGGGAGACGAGACATCAAAATTTGTATATTATGAGGGTAATATTGGAAATATGAAAAATTCATTGAACATCAAAATTTGGCTTTCTCTGTTTTCCCAACAAGCTCTTTTGGAAGTACACGGAAACGCTCTCAAAAGCAGTTTTGATGTGGGGAAGCTGAAAAGCGACTTTTAGAAGCCATCACAAACAGCACCAAAAGGGAGAAAGAGAGAGGGAGGTGAAGAAAAAGGAGAGAAAAATAAGAGATGTGAGCTCCTTTTTCTTCACCTCCCTCTCTCTTTCTCCCTTTTATCCTCTCTTCTTCTTCCTTGTGGAAGAGAGCTATATACTCATTGGAATTTGCAAAATTGAAATGAAGTTTACTCGATATAAGCACCGAAAGCCACCGAGGTACAAAACCCGTAAAACCAAAGAACTAAATAATGGTATCATCTCTAATATACTCTCCATATTTTGGGTAATCAATATTGAAATATTCCTTTAATATTTATGATATTTTGATAATATTACAATCGTTTTGAGATTTTTATTGATATTTTCATCGATTTAGCCTCCCAATATTTTCACTGTATTTTCACTGAAATCTAGATTTTTTTTAGCCAAATTTAAAACATAAATCCAAAAGTCAACCAAAGAAAAAAGAAAATAATAAACAGTGCCCATGATTAAACTGAAGCGATAAACAGGAAAACAGATTTATTCGTCAAAATCCAGCTCATTATATGCAAAGAGTATGCAATAAAACCTTACAAGCTAAAGAGATGTTACCATACGTGGTCAAGTAGGAAGGAGTTGTTTCTTCAAGACGACTAGACAAGCAAGCTTTGATCACCCAGATGCAGAAGATAGTCAAGTGACGATAGAGTTAAATACGCGTTAATGGCGCTTGTGCAGTCTTATTTCTTTTGTCTTTTACTCTTTCCCATGTATAATGTATCTTCTTTGAACATGTATTATATGTTACTATCATGAGAGTTTAGGATCTTCTCTTAGCTTTGTTTTTGTTTATATTTTTTATAACCTCATAACACGTCAGTAAAAAAAATTAAGATAATCAAAATTATTATATTAATTCAAACTTTATTTTTTTTAAACAAATCAAGATGAAAAATAAAGTTAAGAGATTTCTCCTTCCACCAACTCTTGGAAATTTCTCTACAATTATGTGAATCCACAAATATAACTTTATACCTTGCCTCGTTGGCTGGATGTGCAGTGGTATTAGAGATAAAAGGGGAGTACATCTTGGAAAAACTGTAATAATTTTGATATATCTTTTTTTGTTGATGTAACATTAAATCATAAATAATTTATTAAAAAAATTAACATAGAATCCTTACTTATATTTTATATTGCAAAAAGCACATATAAAAAGTGATTTTGATGTGTCATCCAATATGCTATACTGGTTTTCTCAACCACTTTTTTTTTTAACTACCGACTACTCTCCTACGTACCTTTATTATTATTACTTAACAAGCAACTCGTAAACCTACTTCCAAGATCGGGAGAATACTATAAACAAATGAAAAAATTGTCACAACGATTTAGGATTGAACCTCACCAAAGAAAAGCAAGTGAAGTGTGCCCTTCCACCCACCATCCTCCCTTTATTACCGTTTTTTGAGTTGTAAAATTAAGACACTTTTTCAAGTAAAAGCAAATTGTTTATTTAGCAAATGAAAATTAAATTAATTTGATTACTAATTATATATATAAATACTTTCTGTTAAATAAAATTTATCTAAATTTTATGATTAAATTCTTTATATTTTATTGATGTAGTTTAAAATATTTTTAATCTAATTTAAAAAACATATATATTTAATATATTTTTTAGTTCAATCTAATTTAGTGATACATCAAGCAATGGATTGTATAGTATTCATTTTATTTCAATCCAGTGTGGTCTAATCCAATACAACACCATACAATTTAATTCAATCCAATACAACACCATACAATTTAATTCAATCCAATACGACCATCTAATCAATATAAAATATTGATTTTAATAATTTATAAGTGCTTTAACAAAATAAGACAATTACAAAGAATAATTATTGTAGTTGGTGGATGGCACCGTTGGTTTGCGCCAGTTACCTCATGCCAAATTTGGCATGATTCTACATCCTAGGGTACCAAATCCTTTGGTAGTGTGTGTTGCTAGTTGTTTGCTCCCTCATATATGAGGACAGTCTCTCCATCTATGTATAAGTTGTCTTATCTTATATGGGAGTTACCCTCTAGAACGTGTATTTAGTATACAATCCCATTTGATCCCGATTGTTTTTTGAGTCAATCCCGTTATATAATGTAATATCCATTTTTATGTTTTATGTACTTTAATTTTTTATACTCCTCGTTCATTTTCAGCTATTGTATTGACATAATCCTTTCTAAAATAACTAATGTACAATTTCAAAGAGCTGTATTTTTATTATTTATATCACTCTCAATTTAGAAACCGTGTGCTACAAGAGCTGTTTTTTTTTTTTTTTTTTTTTTTTTTTTTTTTTTTTTTTTATGTCACTCTCAATTTAGAAACCGTGTGTTACAAAGAACTATATTTTTATTGTTTATGTCACTCTCAATTTAGAAGCCGCGTGCTGCCCACTTGTAAAAAATCCAAGTCTACTTCCGGTTTTATAAAAGAAAAATATTCGGATGAAGACAATGTTTTAAGAAACTTAAAAAAAAAAAATAACCACATCCATCCAAAAGAACAAACAAAACAAAATGTCCATGTCACTCATTTGAAGAGACACAAAGAAAGTTCATCTATATTTACCAATCCAAATTGAAAATAAAAGGAAATCAAATTTTATTGAAAATGAATTTTTGTATAGAATCTATGTAATTTGATTTCCGATATTCTTATTATATATATCACTCTCAAAGTAGTTTATTTGAGTAACATTTCTAGACTAGCTAAGAAATGTAGGCATGACATCTAAGTCTAACTATTACAATAAAGTTGAAAAGGTGTGAAATATGGACACAAAAATGTTGTGAATTTGGATGCAATAAAGTTGTAAATAAGTAATTTATTTGAATAATATTTAATTATTTATGGACCAATACATTCAAGCCTGAAATTTGGATACAATAAAGTTGTGAAAAACTGAAAATGGATGCAATAAAATTGTAAATAGTGTTATCAATTTATGAAAAGAATAAGTAGTACTTCATTGGGATAATATTTCCATACCAACTAAAACATGTAAGCTTGAAATTTAACCATTACAATAAAGATAAAAAGTATTAAGTTGTTGGGTAATTCGAAAATACCCATTATAATTTATAATATGAATTTTGAGGGATAAGGTTTATTATATCTCCTATAAGTAAGTATACCTATATTTTTCAATTTATAAAATATTTTTATACTGTTAAAGTTCATTTAAAAAATTTGTTCTAGTACACCTTAATGTATAATCCTAGCTATGTCCCTATTCAAGCATTTTACTTAATATATTCGGCGCCTTTTTCTTTCACTTGGAGTTCATATTTTTGTATGTATGTTCTTACTTCTTAAGGAGTGCAACATGGTTGCCATGCACTAGCTAAAATTTCTTTTTATTTACGGGTAAATTCAAAACTATCTAACGTCAAAAGGAAAATTTATTTTTAACTCATTCCAAAGAAAATTTTGTACTTGATCTCTCTAACAAATTAATTGCACCCAATACCCATTTTGGCCAAAATACAAGTAAGTAAAAAACCTTAAATTGACTCTTTTGCCGGTAGTTAAAAAAACTCTAAAATGACCCTATTGCCCTTAGCCTAAATTACCAAACTAACCCTCTATCTTCTTATTCTACCTTTCTCCTTCCACCATTGAAACTTACTAAAACTCAAGCTTCTTCATCTATCATTCAAGCTTCTTCATCCATCCAACAAAATCACTCTTTTCTCCAACAAAATCACATTGAGTTTTGGATGTATGTTATCATTAATTTTTTTGTTTAATTTTTTTGTGTTCACATTGCTTAGTTATGGTTGTATAGAGTGATTATCATTGTGAGTCAAATTATACTAAGTGATTTAGTATAGAAACATAAGATCGTAGATTGGAAAATAAAATATTCCAAAAAGTGTGATGCACCCGTGATAGAAGCCTTTTTTTGTCAAGAGTTGTGACAGAAGAGGCTTCTATCACTGATATGTGAATGTTTAGCCAATTTTTTTTTTTTTTTTACTTAGAATATTTTGCCTATTTATCATGCATATGATGATACAATATGTTATTTCTTTGTATTTACATCCATGGATCAATTGAAGATTATGATCCACTATAATGGGGAGTAGAATGGTAATAATTACATTGAGGGCGAGCTATACGTTTCGTTGGCTGACAAGAATGTCACTTTTACTAGTTGGTGGACATAATTTACACAATGATGGAGATTGATAGAACAAAGTTCGACATCAAGAGTCATTTGAAAAGAGCTCTTGGGATTACAAAAGCTCTTTGGGTTAGTAGAGAAGCTCTACTAAAGATAGTTGTCTACTTTTCCAACTTCTATTTCTTTGATTTTGGTTAAATTTAATTAAGTTGGTTGAAAAATCAATTTTATCGCAGGCCAATTTTAATCCAACTGTTATATGTATTTTGGTTTATTGATTGGAATTTTTGCACCATTCTCAATTTAATTAACCTAAATTTAAATCTATGAAAAACATCATCTAATCTTATATTGATTTTGGTTCTCAATCGATTTAACTTAACCCTATTTTGACTACTTTGGTTATGCTGGTTAGTTTGGTTATTATTATTTTTTCATTATTTTTTGTATAAGCATTTTGCATGAATCTTAGTTTAATTAAGTTAATAATATGAAAAAAAAAAAAATTCTCCAAAGACCATTTTAGCTTCAAAACTCTTATAATCATAATTATAATTTATTCACATTCATTATTTGAATGGAATCTGTAATATTGTACTTTCTCACTTTGAAAATTTTTTTCCTGCAAAAATATTGTTTAATTATCTTTAAATTTATGTTAATGCAATATATAATTTCAGAAAACATCATATACATAAACTTCGCGGTTATGATCATAATCAAAATTATAAATTTATAATATATACATGGGTTTGGTTAGTTTTGTCTACCCAGAACTGTAAGGCAAAACTATATGTTAAGAATTTTTAGTGAAAAATATGATTTTGAAAAGCAAATACACTCTTTTAATCCAGTGAAGATGGTTGTTTGGGGGTTGTTAGCTTTCATTTGATTTTGGTAACGTAAAATACACTAGGATTATGCTGATTTTGCTTCCAAGCCGTATGATCTTGTCAGCTTGAAAAGTCTCTTTTGAATTCTTAGATTCTGCTGCCTTGAATTTCTGCTTCTTGATTGTAGAATGCAGTGTACATGGCACTCATGTGAAGAGACACGAACACAGAGTTAGAGGAATTTATGACACATAGTTTCATCAATATATTAATCGAAGGTTCATCCTACAAATAAACAGTACCTTAAATGAAAATGAATCCCAACAGTGTCTCATACCTGCATAAATACTGATACATTTCTCCATCCTTTTCATCAATCTTAACGCAGTAGTAGTCAAAGAATTAAAGAGGCAGAAATGGAAAGGACAAGTTGCTGTGGTTCAAGGAGCTATGTGCCAAGTTCATGTGTCTCAACAACACCAGAGAAGAAAACAAGGCCTGTGATGACTCCAAAGAAAGAAGAGTATGTCAAGCAAGAAGTCACCACCACCAAAGTAGAAGCTGCGATGGAGTGCTTCAAACTCCAAAGACTGAGGAGAAGCAAGCTGTGAGTGTAAAGCAGGAAGAGCCTGTCGAAGTCAATGTGGGAAATTAATGAAGAAATGAGGTTCTAAGGGGCGGTTTATAATAGCTAGTTTATGTGGATTGTTGATTTGTACACAGTAGTTGTTTCAGTTCCATGTTGCTTCGTAATAAAGTCCCCTTAAATCATTAGTGTTACAATTGAACTCTACTTTCTGTCCCCTAATGCCAATAAATGTTTACGCATATAACACATTTATTGATGTTAAATGGAATTTGATAATCCAATAAGGGAAACAAACAATCAATTATAAGTACTCATTGAATATGGTTAAGTTGTGATCAAAAGTACACAAGCTAGCATGAAATAGTTAAGTTGGTTTCGGTAGCCGGTGTTTCAAGCACTGAAGTTAGAAAGAGAACTGGCGGACTGGGCTCATCAGGGTTTGGTTAGTAAGAGATGGGCCTCAACCCACTTGTTGGGCTTTTATTGGATCCTCTTGGTCTCCTTCCTATTGGGCCGTATGTTTTCGTTTTGGGTCAGGGAGATTGCTATGTGTAGTTTGAACATTTTAACTAACTAAAATAAACTTAAAATATAGCATAAAATCACTATCACGAACCACATGTTTTTGGTCGGAGAGATTGCTATGTGTAGTTTGAAAATTTTGGTTACAATAATGTGACAATAAACCAATATCTAATTACTTTAAACTACCCGAAGAATTGAAAATAAATTAATTAATTAAAGAAATTTGTGTATATATTATATATACCTTGTAAGCTTGTTCTGATTTATACATACTATGAGCTATTTATAAAGGTAAGTTTTAGATTGACAGCGTTTAATAAAATTAGCTTTTAGATAGATTTTGAAATACTACAAAATCTTATTCACTTACCCAATTTAGAGACTAAAATTTATTACAATAGATGCAAGCTTCTAATTGCTCTCATTTTATTTTTAAAAGGTGTGATATCATCAGCACATACATGATACAACATTATCAGTAGGTCCAAGAGCCTAAAAATGCTCTTACGTAAAAGTTAAACAAGCAAAACAATGCACGCCTCTACTCCTATGTTACGATTTTAACGAACAACTAAAAGAGAAAAGACAAGTAAAGCAACTGAATCCTCTTCTATTTTAGATATTCAAATAAAAACTTGAAAAATTCCTGACATGGAATGCATTAAAAAATGGCAAGGCATGCCGGATCAAACACAAGAAGGAACCATCCTTTATAAACTAGTAACTTTGAATCATGTACTTTTTGTCTTTTTTAATGTAGCTTACTGTAAGCTACATTAAAAAAGACAAAAAGTACATGATACAAGTAGAAATACTTTATACATATAATACTAGAGTTATCAAAACGTTCAGATTCGTGCCTACTAACCCCATTTTTTGACTCATCCATGCAAATTTGCTCTAACGATCTAAACTCAGAATGAGATGCAAGAATGCATCCTTCAGACACTATATATACACATATATATAGTACGTCCTAAACTTAAACTCAGAGAAAGTTCTCATCCAGATAAACATGCTCACCTTTATAAGTGACGTTACTTTTCCTAGTCACGTAAATCATGTACTGTACTGCATCTTCAATTCTAGACTTAACATGGTGCCCAGAAAAGATTAGTTCATCGTGAACTTGAAGACGTTTGGCTCGGGCAAATTCCAGCCACCTCTTTGAGAAGACAGGACATGCCTCGATTTCCAATAGGGAGGGTGTGTAGTAACGAAGTGGCCACAATTGTCCTATTGAGTCTATAAACTACAAGTCCACAAAATGTATTCCTTGCTGAATCGGAATGTGCTCCAGAATTCGAGTTGGGAATGTAAATTTTGTAGGGATATCAGAATTGGAGAGAAATTTAGAGATTTTGAATTGCAGATCCATGGAATAATTCTATGGAAATGCAGCGCAGCTTTACAATTGATTTGGAAATGAGTTGAAAGGCAATCGTGAGTATTTATATAGAGCAAGGAATAGTATGGAATGTATGAATTTACATGTTGACAAAAGAATATTTATTGACTGAGGCAATAATATATTCAACGATGTTTACGATGAATACGGTTGAAAGCTACGTTTGAATAAAAAGGTGCAAGTGGAAAGTTAGTTTAAGTTGTGATAAGTGAGGTGGATAAGTAAAGTGGAAATTTAAGCTCCGTTAAATTTGTGATAATGGAACACTTGGATGCTACTTTGAAATATGGATTTAATAAAGTCAAAAAATAGTGTAGTCAATACATTAACAAGAACAACTAGTACTTAATTTATTTTGATAATAATACTATACCAGCTAAAACATGTAAACATGAAATCCGACAACTACAATAAAGTTGAAAATTATGAAATTTGCCTTCTATGAAGTTGTCGAATTTAGATGAAATATAAAGTTATAAATAATATAGGTAATTTATGGAAACATTAAATAAGTACTTTATTGAATGATATTTTTGGATTGAGACATGTAAGCATGAAATTCAACATGTACAATAAGGTTGAAACCTTGTAAAATTTGGCTACAACAAAGTTGTGAAATTTGGATGCAACTCATAATGTTTTTCACATAAATTAGTCAGGACATGTAATGTAAGCATGATATTTAGCATGTGCAATAAGGTTGAAACCTTGTAAAATTTGGCTACAATAAAGTTGTGAAATTTGGATGTGAAGTTCCGAAATTAGGATGCAACTCTTAATGTTTTTCACATTAATTAGTCAAGACATGTAAGCATGAAATTTAGCATGTACAATAAGGTTGAAACCTTGTAAATTTGGCTACAATAAAGTTGTGAAATTTGGATGTGAAGTTCCTAAATTTGGATGCAACTCTTAATGTTTTTCACATAAATGAGTTAAGGCATGTAAGTATGAAGTCCGACAATTACAATGAAGTTGTAAAGTTATGAAATTTGGTTGCAAAATTAAAGTTGTAAATAGTGTAGTCAATATAAGTAATTTTTTTTTTCTAATATTTATAGACCAATATATATGTATAAACATGAAATCCAACAATTACAATAAATTGAAAAGTTGTGTGGATATTATAAACTTGTGAAAATGGATGCAATTAAGTTGTAAATAGTATTGTCAATTTATGGAAACAATAAATAATTAGTACCTTATATGGATAATAATTCTATACCAGAAGACATGTAAGCATGAAATACAATGATTACAATAAAGTTGAAAAGTTGTGAAATTTATCTAGTATGAAGTTGCCGAATTTAGGATGCAAAATAAAATTATGACTAGTGTAGTCAATAAGTAAGTGGTTTATTTGCAAAATATTTGTGGATTGATACATGTATACAAGCTGGCATGAATCCAACAATTACAATAAGGTCGAAAATTCGGATACAATAAAGTTGTAAATAGTGTAACCAATGTATGGAAAAAATAAGTAAGTAGTTTATTTGAACAACATTTCTAGACTAGCTAAGAAATGTAAGCGTGACATCCAACTATTACAATAAGGTTGAAAAGGTGTGAAATTTGGACACTACAAAATTGTGAGTTTGGATGCAATAAAGTTGAAAGTAATATAATCAATGTAAATAAGTAATTTATTTGGACAATGTTTATTTATTTATGAACCACTACATTCAAGCATGAAATTTGGATACTATAAAGTTGTGAAAATGGATGCAATAAAATTGTAAATAGTGTTGTCAATTTATGAAAAAAGTAGGTAGTACTTTATTGGGATAATATTTCTATACCAACTAAAACATGTAAGCTTGAAATTAACAATTACAATAAAGAAGCAAAGTTTGTCTGCTATTAAGATGTGGAATTTGGATGCAATATGAAGTTATAAATAGTGTGGTCAATGTAGGTAAGCAGTTTATTTGGATGATATTTATAGACCAATACATGTATAAGAATGAAATCCGACAATTAGGATAAAGTTGAAAAGTTGCGGAATTTGGATGCAATACAATTGTAAATAGTCTAGCTGACTGGAAAGAATAGATTAGTAGTTTATTTAAATAATATTTTTAGATTAAGACATATAAGCATGACATCCAAACATAAGGTTGAAACGTTGTGAAATTTGGACACTACAAAATGGTGAATTTGGATGGAACAAATTGATAAATAGTGGAGCGTCAATTGTAAGTAGTTTATTTGGATGACATTTAATTATTCATGGACTGATACATATAGTAACATGAACAATAAATATTAAAAAGGTGTGAAATCCAACAATAAGATCGGATAATATTTCTATACCAACTAAGACACATAAGCATGATATTCAACCATTGCAATTGAAATGAAAATATCAAAAAGAAGAAAATGATGCTCTTATAATGTGAAGAAGTTTGTTGTTTATAATGTTTTTAGTTTTTAGAGAACAGATGACTTTGATGCGTCTCAAATATAGTCATTTTGTCATGTCATTAGTATTCTCTCCAGTGAAAAAGATGTATGGAAAGAATGAGTAAGTAATTTATTTAAATAATATTTCTAGACACGTAAGTATGACATCCAACCATGAGGTAGAAAAGTTGTGAAATCTAGGTACTACAAAATGGTGAATTTGGATGGAACAAAGTGGTAAATAGTGTAGTCAATGCAAGTAAGTAGTATAGTTGGATAACATTTAATTATTTATGGACCGATACATGTAGTAGCATGAACAATATAGATTGAAAAGGTGTGAAATCCAATAATAAAATCGGAAAATATTTCTATACCAACTAAGAAATATAAGCATGAAATTCGACCATTACAATTAAAATGAATTTTTCAAAAGGAAGAAAATGATGCTCTTATAATGTGAAGAAGTGTATTGTTGGTTTTTTGTTTTTAGAGATTAGATGATTTTAATGAGTCTCACCTCTCAAATATGGTCATTTTATCATGTCATTATTATTCTCTCCAGTGAAACAGATGTATGAAAAGAATTAGTAATTTACTTAAGTAATATTTCAATATTTCTAGACTAGCTAAGACATGTAAGCATGACATCCAACCATAACATTGAAAAGTTGTGAAATTTGGATATTAGAAAATGGTGAATTTGGATGGAACAAAGTGATAAAAAGTGTAGTCTAATTATATCAGACTGATGCTCTTTAGTTTCTATCAATAGCCTATCATGTAGTCACATACATTGAAATAAACTTCATAGTACAGGCCTTCGAAATTTATCCTCACTTAATTGAAATGAAGATTTCAAAAAGGAGAAAATGATGCTCAATCAAGAACAACTTCAATATGATTGACAAACTGCAACATCTAAATTCCACTAATGAAATAAAATCTATCAGACATTATATGGCTACATTTTGCTAATGTTATGATCATTAGAATTCATAATTCCAATGTCAAAACAGCATTTTTCATTGACGGATTTTGACTTACATTTTACTACAGTGGATTTTGGAGTAACCAAAGTCGTCCTGGATGTGAAACTTATATCTCAAGAAAGCAGTTTTTATGGTTATGGAAGTGTTTTTGCTCATGTATACATCAATGCAGTAGTACACGTACAAAATAATCTGTGTTTTTAAACAATGAAAATCTCTAATCTTCAAAATGGTTTCTTTTGTGGGTTCAAAGTGAGTTACATTACACAGATAGAGCTAGACATTATTTTTGGATTTTGATGACTAGAAAATTCAATTTTAGAACATACATTCGCACCGAAGGATCACTTATTAATGTATTATCTTCTTTATTGTGAGTCTGTGACCAATTGGTTTCTACTATTATCACTATTATTATGAACAGATCACACCATTTCAGTAGCTCAGGAGTTCCATTTGGTGACAGTATATCCATCTATTGTAAATACACATTATTACTATCAGAAAAGGGTCTTAAGTTTAACTCTACCACAAAAGCTAATTTATGTGTGGAGATTTACTCTCACCTTATAAACCAATGCAAATTCATTTCTTCCACCAACATGAAACTATTTAACAATTACAGCATATATAAGCTGAGACTCATCATTTTCATCTTTCAAAAGTTTTTGCATAAATATAAGTTTTAATGAAGGAAGAACATGACAAAGCAATGTTTATCTTTCAAGAAATCATTTTAGTCCAAACAATATTTTCATTCTCAGATTTTCATTGCTTCCTCTTCATTAGTTGATTTTGAAACATCCGAAGCTGTCCTGGATGTAAAACATTATTTCTTGAAAAAGTAGTTTTTACAATTATAGAAGTGTTTTACTTCATCTGGTCTTCACTTTAATTCCTAGATTTGAAAATAATGTCAAACAATCTCTAAAAATAATAACTAAAATAGTCCAACCGTTATACGGTAAAGTAATTTGATTTTTGTGTTGGGTGTTGATTTTTTGTGTTGTGTTGGGTGTCGATGTGGGCATGAAGACCGCGACGGCTACGGCTATGTGAGTGCTTGAAGATCTAGGTGATTTTTTGTGTTGTTTGAATTGTGAGGTTAATGTTTGGTCTTTTTTATCATCATTATCTTGGTGTTGTTCTACTTGAGTTCAAATCTTCAAGATCTGTTAAAGGTACTTCTTTTATTGCTTTATCACTCTTATGTTAGTTGGCAATGTTTGGTTTTTATGGGTTGGTAGGATTTTAGTAATTGAAGTAGTTTGGTTACACTATATATATACAAAGAGAGAGGAAGCTTGGATTTTCATATGTTGGTCTTTCATGTTTTGGGGAAAAGAGGGACTGATGTGGAGATTTTCAGAAGTTGGTCTAAGTCACGTTCTCTGCTTTTTATAGTTCTGCTGTTATGTTTTTGTCTATCAGGAAGGTAATAATCTTATGGTGTAATGGTATCCTTTACTAAATTTGATAGTAGAATTTTGTCAGCAGATGGAATCAATTGTGGATTTTTAACAATATGTTGTTCTTGTTTGTTTGAGGGCTTTTTGTAATGATAACAAATCCACTTTCACTTGATCCAAAATATGCTGTAACTGATGCCAAAGTTTGTTGCTTTTATTTTGTTTTTTTCTTTTTTGTTATTTTAATTTTCTGGCTGTTTTTATTTTTTAATTTTTTAATATAATAAGAGTATTTTAATATTTTACTATTTTTATTGTAAAATCACTAAAAACTTGGAGGGAAATCACTTTTGGCTCACAATAGAAAAATTTTTGACTAATATTTTAAAAAATTTGAATAAATTAAGATTATTTTTTATTTCTGGGGTTTTGGATTTTTCTCTTATATTTATAATCCTGCAAGTAGCATTGAAGCCATTGAGGCTCTTTAATTTTTTTCTTTCTCAAATGAAGATATATTTTGATTCGAAGCTTTCTTGTTAAATGATATTCAGAAATTAATAAAACAGCTACACATCACTTGTAGCCGCATAGGATCTCGTACTCTTTCCCTCGTGGATCTCACACAATTGAAATTGTTAAAAAAAAAATAGTAGTAATAAGCAAAACTTAAGAAGACGAAAATGAGTTTTATGTTGAAAACATAAAATACAAATTTAAAAGGATGTTGTTACAATATTGGACACCATAACTAGTCTATGAAAATTTCATTTATTGAGAAAATAACAGGGTATATATATTATACAATAACAAGAAAACATGACAATTATTTAAAAAAAAAAAAATGTGACAATTAGTTAGCGGTATTATTTTATTGTACAAACCTTTGGTTCGAGCAACTGTTAACATTCAGCATATCCTGCTTTATTCATCCTGTAAGAGAAGTAAAGCTGAATGGGGAAGGAGCTTAAGACAACTATGACAGTGATAACGGCAAGTCCTGAGTAAGGTCTTAACATTGCATATGTGCCTGCAACAAAAGCAAAATTCGTGGCTACCAGGGCACATATGGTGAAGGCATGGGCATAAATTATCAAAAAAAGATGCTTCTTTAATCTGTGAAAATGCCAACAGATATGGAGACAGACCGCTAAAGTGGATAGGACGAGAGCTATGGCATTTGATATAACAAATGCTTGAAAAGCTAAATTTCCAATCAGAACAGGTGTGCCTTTATTCGAACCTTCTTGAATATAACCACCGGGTAAGGTTAATCCTGCTGTGAATGTTACTGTTGCTATCAATGCATTTACTACCAGATATATATCTCTGTTTTTTGGGACGTTACTCCAAAATCCATTGGAACGTGTCTTTTTAGACAAGCAAACAACACCTAATTTATACGGTTTATCGCGTATTTCGGACAATTCTAAAACTTCATTCTGCAATATAATCAACAAACTATTAAACAAAAAACAAAACTCTTTTGCATAATTGCATGTTGGACATAAAGAATTTGTTTACTTCTAATACGTTGAATCATTTGATCGAAATAATGTATAGAAAATTAAAATGATCAGTTATATAGTGTGACTCTAGAAATTAAATGTTATTACCTTCAATTGATCAAATTGTCCTTCTAGATCACGAATGTTGTGCATTGTTCTGTCCGCATATTTCTTTCTCATTCCATTGTTGATGCTGCCATAAAACTGTGGGCTGATTGAGGCAAGCACAAATAGAGGAGTGTTCCCTCTAACATCCTTGGCATCGAAAAGAGAATATGACGATATGCCAGGATCAGTTAAACTGCACATGTGAAAATGAGCATAATTCCATCCTCTTTCATCAACTTGTTCAACACAAGCACGGTGAGAGATAATAATCGTACGGGTTATCTCCTCATGACCTTGGCCCGCCGCCAAATGAAGAGGTGTCATTTTTCTACACTTGTCAGCAATGTAAGCGGCAGATGCATCAAATTCTACTAGTAACTTTACAATCAAATGATGACCATAATATGCAGCATAATGAAGTGGAGTCCATCCACTTTCATCTATTTCTTTCGTCAAACTCCACCCGTTTTCATCTAGTATTTTTGTCCCACTTTTTTCAAGTATCTTTCTTGTTATATCTAAAACAAAATACACACAACTGATTCAACAATTTTGTATATACTCATAAAACACATTTTAAATTGGATGGCAGATAGTTTATGAATTGTTATTGCATTACGATCATGTGATTATTATGCACCTATATATTTTGTGAATTTTTTTTTATTGATTATAAAACATGTCTATTTTATCAATAATATTAGACATCCTCTTGTATTCAATTTGCATATTAAACAATAATGTGATGATTAATGGATACATATTAATGATCATTTATTTCATTTAAAAAATCTATTCATTCACCAAATGTCAAATTATTGATTGGGAATTTGGGATGCAAGAAAGACACAAAAGCTGGAAAGTTTTAACACATATATATCTCTAATCTGGAACTGAAGGGCTATTTTTTTTTTTTTTTTTAATTTTGTTTTCATAATTACAGTATGCATAAACCAAGACCTCTGCTTGTGAGCAACATATAGGCTTAGCGCCAAGACCTTTTCATATAGTCATGAAGACTTTATCAACTAAGTACTATGGGCTTAAAACGTCTCAATGCATTCAGAGATCCCTAGCAGATTAGATCCCACATTTTGGATTTAGTTTATTATTCCAAGTTATTGCATATTTCCAAGTCCAACAAAAGTGGTAAGATAATAATGCTCCTGATCAATTTCTTCTGCACCAAACTATTTTCCGATGCCTGGAGCTTACCAAACTACAACTTCATTTATGCGAAGACCTTTTGGTGGTGTTCATTTATTTTTTGTGGCCATGCAGTGGTTTCTTGATCCCCTTATTAGCTAGTCTCTTTGCATATCATATAGCGCATTTTATATATAGATCTAATTGCGTTTTTAGATGTAGAATTAACATTTAAAATAAGTAAACTTACCTAGATGATTTCTCCTGACAGCAGCATGTAAAATCGTCATTCCACAAGGGTCTTTGTAGTTATAAGTCGCCGATGTACAAGTTTCTAACATTACAGCCACTATTTCTAAACAACCTCTCGAGGCAGCGATGTAGAGTGGAGTTTCGCCGTAATTATTAGCAGAATCATAGGGAAAATCAGGATCTTCATTCATTAATAATTTCACCACATTCGCCGAATCAGGATGTTGTGCCGCTTCATGCAACGCTGTGTTTCCATCATTGTTTGTCATCCTCAACATTTGTTTAACGGCTGATAAACCACACTCAAGGCCTTTGCTGTGAACTTTTGCATGCTTGATAAGAACTTCGGCTATATGAACTAACCCTTCTTTTGCTGCAAGATGTAGTGGGGTATCACCATTATCACTAACTTGATTTAGTAGAGGTGGACAAATTTCAAGTACCTGATCCACAAAGCTAGTTGACGGTTGGCCGAATGTGATGTTGATGTGCAAGATTGTATTCTTCTTTGGTGTTATAATCACATTAAGTTGCTCACTAATTTCCTTTACGTATTTGATATCACCCACATATGCAGCCTCAAACAATTTAGCCTCCATTTATGAGTAATGTTGCCTGATCATTGAAAAATTTAATTTGTAGTGGTAATCATTGTGAAAATTTTATGCATATAAGATGTATGAATACAAGAATGAGTACGAAGATATTAATGAAAAACGAAGATGACTAAAAATTAAAATTTAATCATAATCAAGTTTAAAAAAACTAACGAATTAACAATAGAAAATTTAAATTAAGGGAAAGTTGTGCTTTAGGGGATATATATATATTTGGACAAGATTTCTATTTTAATAAAAAAAAAAGGTAATTTATCTTTTCCTCCATCTTTGATCATCTTCTCCCCATACAGCATCTTTTCTAATAGTACCTTGCTTTTCTTTGATCTCGTTTAAGATAACTTTTACTTTTATTTAGGATAACTTTTATTTTTGACTTTTAACAGTTAAAAAATATATATAAAAACATGAATTTTTGGATTATTGTTTGGATAACACATTTCAGAAAAGTTTTTGTATTCAAAATAACATTTTAAATTGTTTGGTTGAAACATTATAAAATTTCTTCTAAATACGATATGACATTTTTATAAAGTAAGCCTACTTGACTAATACAATTTATTAAAATTTTGAAATTTTTATGAAGGAGAATCTAATTTATTATTAAAAATAAAAGATATGAAATAAATTTTATATTTTATATTTTTTAATATTTAATTTTTTTTTAGCGAATACATTAACATTAAAAAAAAAAAAATTGGTTGTTGTCTGGTAGTTTTTTTTTTGGGTGAAATACATTGTGATCATTTTTTAAAAAAGCAATATAATAAAGGAAAAAAAAAAAAAAAAAGAGGTGGTCCAATTAAAAATCTCAAAACAATAATTAACAAGTGTTCGAGGCTGGTGCAATTTCTATCTTCTAGGGCACCTCACTCACGAATCATAACCCAACCGCCTGTCACTCCGCAGCCTCTCTTTTTCTCTGTTTTTTGTTTCTTGTTCTTTTTCTCAGAAACTCAAAGCAACCCCCTTTTCTCTCTCCTCACCTCACTTTTGAAGAACAGAAGCCATCCCCAGATTAAAAATCAAGCCTTTTTGAAGAACAAAAGACCCCCCAATGAAACCACACAAGATAAGAAAGCAAATAAGAGTGACATAAGCAGATTCTCTGAGAAAAAAAAAATGTAGGCGAGATGAGAAAAGAGTGAGTTTGAAAAGGGTAACAAATGTCTGGTACCTTTCTTGAGATCTCATCTCCAACCTCTTTCCTTTTTCAATTTTTGCTGAAAACTTGAATCTTTACCACTTACTCGAACCTCTCTCCATGTTTTTTTCCTAGTTCTAAATTCCCCTCTTTAATTTCTAATTTTCATGTGTTTGGTTGATTTTTTTTTTTTTTATTTTCTAGTTGAATGTAAGTGGAGTTTGGTTAAAACTAGTTTATAAATTTGTCGGAGAAGGTGGATATAAAAGTGGCAGAGAGGATTGTCAAAGAACAAAAAAATCATCTTCAAGCAGAGCACATCGCAAGGCAAGGGAGACGATACACACGTGGAAATCTTGTTTTATTTTTGTATATTATGAGGATAATATTGGAAATATGAAAAATTCATTGAACATCAAAATTTGGCTTTCTCTGTTTTCCCAACAAGCTCTTTTGGGAGTACACCCAAACGCTCTCAAAAGCAGTTTTGGTCCGGGGAAGCTAAAAAATGGCTTTTAGAAGCCATCCCAAACAGCACCAAAAGTCTCACATCTCTTATTTTTCTCTCCTTTTTCTTCACCTCCCTCTCTCTTTCTCCCTTTTATCCTCTCTTCTTCCTTGTGGAAGAGAGCTATATACTCATTGAAATTCGCAAAATTGAAATGAAGTTTACTCAATATAAGCACTGAAAGCCACTGAGGTACAAAACCCGTAAACCCAAAGAACTAAATAATGGTATCATATCTAATATATTCTCCATATTTTGGGTAATCAATATTGAAATATTCCTTTAATATTTATGATATTTTGATAATATTACAATCGTTTTAAGATTTCTATTGATATTTTCATCGATTTAACCTCCCAATATTTTCACTGTATTTTCACTGAAATCTAGATTTTTTTTAGCCAGATTTAAAGCATAAATCTAAAAGTCAACCAAAGGAAAAAGAAAATAATAAACAATGCCCATGATCAAACTGAAGCGACAAACAGGAAAACAGAATTATTCTTCAAAATCCTGCTCATTATATGCAAAGAGTATGCAATAAAACCCTACAAGCTAAAGAGATCTTACCGTACGTCGTCAAGTAGGAAGGAGTTGTTTCTTCAAGACAACTAGACAAGCAAGCTTTGATCACCCAGATGCAGAAGATAGGGTGATAGTCAAGTGAAGATAGAGTTAAATATGCGTCCATGGCGCTTGTGCAGTCTTATTTCTTTTGTCTTTTACTCTTTCCCATGTATAATGTATTTTCTTTGAACATGCATAAAAGTTTGAACAGTTAAGGATCTTCTCTTAGCTTTGTTTTTGTTTATATTTTTTATAACCTCGTAACATATCAGTAAAAAAAAATTACGATAACCAAAATTATTATATTAATTCAAACTTTATTTTTTTTAATGACAAATCAAGATAAAAAATAAAGTTAAGAGATTTCTCCTTCCACCAACTCTTGGAAATTTCTCTACAATTATGTGAATTCACAAATATAACTTTGTATCTTGCCTCGTTGGCTGGATGTGCAACGGTATTAGAGATAAAAGGGGAGTACATCTTGGAAAAACTGTAGTAATTTTGATATATTTTTTTGTATTGATGTATCATTAAATCATAAATATTTTTTAAAAAAAAATTAATGTAGAATCCTTACTTATATTCGATATTGCAAAAAGCATATAAAAAAAAGTAATTTTGATGTGTCATCCAATATGCTTTACTGGTTTTCTTAACCACTTTTGTTTTTTTAACTGTCGGCTACTTTCCTACGTACCTTTATTATTATTATTATTATTATTTATATTATATCTCGTGACACTAGATCAAATATTTATCGAGATCTATTGATAAAATCTATTTAAGAAGCGACTCGAAAATTTACTTTCAAAATCGGGAGAATATTATATATAAACAAGTGAAAAAATTGTCCCAACTATTTAGGATTGAACCTCACCAACGAAAAGCAAGTGGGGCGTGCCTTTCCACCCACCATCCTCCCTTCATTACCTTTTTTGAGTTATAAAATTAAGACACTTTTTCAAGTAAAAGCAAATTATTTATTAAACAAATGAAAATGAAATTAATTTGATTACAAATTATATGTATAAATACTTTCTATTAAATAAAATTTATCTAAATTTTATGATTAAATTCATTATATTTTATTGATGTAGTTTAAAATACTTTTAATCTATTTTTTAAAAAAAAAATATTTATTGATGTCCAGATTTGACTCTCTAGTCAATGAGGTTCGTTTTGGGCCCAAGTTGTAGTTTGGTGTAGTTGATGTGGAACGTACGAAGTAAAAGGAAACAAAAAAGAGAGTTCAGAGGCGAGGAATAAAAACACCAGAAGATTTTAGAGTGGTTCGGCTCAACTTGATGTCTACGTCCACTGTTCACTCACTTACTATTTTGACAGAATAACGACACTTAAAAGATTGTAACATTTTTATAATGAAAATTATTCACTATTTATAGAAAAATGAGATGTGCTACAGTAAAACAGAATAAGATAAAAGCTTACAGTAAGCTGAAATTACAATGATGGACTGCATTTAATACGCCGGGATTTCATTTAATGCGACAGACAGTGCATTAAATGCGGTCGAAATTATATTAAATGTGGTCGAAATTGTCACTTCTGAGTTCTACCCGAGCGTTATTTCGGATGGTTGATTTGTACGGGTCATAGAAGGCCACCGAGATCCTGATTGTAATCTCTGACAGAGATAGCGTGCATGGCACGCTTTGAGCTGTATCTTACATGGCGTTTTCGGCTTCCACTGACTCGCGATTCGAGGGTCAATCCTGAGATGGGCTTTCCTGCGAACAATACATTCAGTTGAGCTGGCGGACAGATAAGCTTCTGGCGGAACGGGTACTTGAAGGGTTTATAAGACGAATCATGAATTAGTATTTCTGCAACCAGCCATTATACTAGGCAAATGGTCTCATGAGTGTGTAAGAGTACGAGCACGCCCAGAAATCACTGAACAATTGGATGAATACTTCTGGGTGAACAGACCAGAGCGGAATAGATCCTTCGATTACCCTTCGACGGACAGCTTAAGCGAACAGATTTAGCGAGCAAGCACAACGATCAGCCTGGACGGACAAGCATAACGATTAGCTCAAGCGAATAGATATAGCGATCAATATGAGCGAACAGAACTGGCGATCAGCCTGAGCGAACAGAATTGTCGATCAGTCTGAGTGAACAGAACTGATCGTAATTGCATGTAGGATAAAAAACACATCACTGATCAGGGAACCGACATTATTCGTAAGTAGATTGACGATCAGCAGGAGACTTGGGATACGAACAGAATGGAGAGTTAGGAAGGCGATCAGAAAGAATGACAGATTGTTAGGCACTTGGGCCGTCAGGCCTACACTTTATATCCCCTCTGACCCAATAGACTCGGTCGCTAAATTACTCATAATAATATTTAATATATTTTTTAGTTCAATCTAATTCAGTGATACATCAAGCAATGAATTGTATAGTATTCATTTTATTTCAATCCAATGTGGTCTAATCTAATACAATACCATATAATCTAATTCAATCCAATACAACCATCTAATCAATACAAAATATTGATTTTAATAATTTATAAGTGCTTTAACAAAATAAGACAATTACAAAAGAATAATTATTGTAGTTGGTGGTTGGCGTCGTTGGTTTGTGCCACTTACCTCATGCCAAATTTGGCATGATTCTACATCCTAGGGTATCAAATCCTTTGATAGTGTGTGCTACTAGTGGTTTACTCCCTCATATACAAGATCAGTCTCCCTATTTATGCGTAAATCGTCTTATCTTATATAAAAGTCACTCTTTAAACCATGCATTTAGTGTATAATCTCATTTGATCTTAATTATTTTTTGAGTCAATCCCATTATATAATGTAATATCCATTTTTATATTTTATGTACTTAAATTTTTTATACTCCTCGTCCATTTTCAGCTATTGGATTGACATAATCCTTTCTAAAATAACTATGTACAATTTCAAAGAGCTATATTTTTATTATTTATATCACTCTCAATTTAGAAACCGTGTGCTACAAGAGCTATTTTTTTATTATTTATGTCACTCTCAATTTGGAAACCGTGTGTTACAAAGAACTATATTTTTATTATTTATGTCACTCTCAATTTAGAAGCCGCGTGCTGCCCACTTGTAAAAAATCCCAGTCTACTTCCGGTTTTATAAAAGAAAAATATTCGGATGTTTTAAGAAACTAAGAAAAAATAAACACATCCATCCAAAAGAATAAACAAAACAAAATGTCCATGTCACTCATTTGAAGAGACACAAAGAAAGTTCATCTATATTTACCAATCCAAATTGAAAATAAAAGGAAATCAAATTTTATTGAAAATGAATTTTTGTATAGAATCTATGTAATTTGATTTCCGATATTCTTATTATTTATATCACTCTCAAAGTAGTTTATTTGAGTAACATTTCTAGACTAGCTAAGAAATGTAGGCATCACATCTAAGTCTAACTATTATAATAAGGTTGAAAAGGTGTGAAATATGGACACTAAAATGTTGTGAATTTGGATGCAATAAAGTTGTAAATAAGTAATTTATTTGAATAATATTTAATTATTTATGGACCAATACATTCAAGCCTGAAATTTGGATACTATAAAGTTGTGAAAAACTAAAAATGGATGCAATAAAATTGTAAATAGTGTTATCAATTTATGAAAAGAATAAGTAGTACTTCATTGGGATAATATTTCCATACCAACTAAAACATGTAAGCTTGAAATTTAACCATTACAATAAAGATAAAAAGTATTAAGTTGTGGAATCTGGATGCAATATAAAGTTAAATAAAGATGAAGAGTATTAAGTTACGGAATCTGGATGCAATATAAAGTTACAAATAGTGTAGTCAACATAAGTAAGTAATTTATTTGGATAGTATTTATGGACCAATATATGTATAAGAATGAAATCCAACAATTACGATAAGAGTGAAAAGTAAGGAGTTTGGTGTGCATTAATTGCACACTGTTTCTTTCTCTTTCTTCTACCAGAACTCTCTTTCTTTTTCAGCTACATTGCACACGACTCTTTCTATTTCTTCTACGAAGCGGGGCCTATTATGTCTGCAAACACAGTTAATTGTCTGTTTATTCTTTACAAGTTTTCCACTTTTTCAACTTTTACTTCTTTTGTTTAGGTTAAAATCAGGAGTAAGGATTCTCTACCATCTTTTTTTTATTAATCTTTTGATAATCTAATGACACATCAGTATTTGAAAAAATGAATGATTAAGATTGATAGATTTTTTCTCTCTCATACATCACTCAAACTTAAATTGTTCTTATAAAAAGATTAGCACCATGTTAATATTGACAGAAAATCCTTGTCCTAAAGCCAGTTAATTAGATTAAACATTCCATTAAAATCAAATAAATTGGTTAAATATCAAAAATTCAATTGACTTAACAAATTCTCATCTAACTCTTTTATTTTTTTGGCTTATTGATTTGGATTTTTAGCACCGTTCTTAGCTTAATTAAGGTAAATTCATGATCATGCCATGTTAAATCTTTGAAAAATATCGTTTAATTTTCTAAGTTGTTTATTTAACCGAACCCAAGTTCGGTGGATTAGGTTAAATGAGGTTCATTAAGTTGCTTAGTGCTGCTATTTTTTTCCCCTTTTTTTCATAAATATTTTTGCATGAATATTTAGGGTTGTTTGTTTTTTTAACTTATAATTTAATAGATTTTAATCAAATTCATTACATCATTTTTGTTTATTTTTTATGTGGTCAAATAACTTAAAATTACTTAAAAACAATTTAAAATAAAAAGTAAAATATTATTACTTATCACTTAACACTTAATCATTTACTTATAATTAAAATATTTCCTTTCATAATTATCTTTCTAAAAGATACATATTTCTAATTTTATCCTAAAACTTAATCATTTACTTATAATTAAAATATTTCCTTTCATAATTATCTTTCTAAAAGATACATATTTCTAATTTTATCCTCATTAATATCCTATAAATTATTATTTTTCATATTGTTACTAGTAACTTAAATATTTATATTCGTACAACAATTTCAACCACATATATCTTATAACTTAAAAAAAAAAAATGTACAAGCTATGTAAACTATTATTGTATTATTTTCTTAATATTTTCTTAAACTATTATTGTATATATATTATCAATAAAAACTACATTTATGTAAAATTAGAAATATATAGATAAATTTGTTTAGAACTTATTATTAAATGATTTTTTTTACTACATATATAATTTAGAATAAAAGTACATAACAATTATTAATTATAATGATATAAATATAAAAGTATTTGTTTTCATATATTTTCCTCTTAAAAAAACAAACAATCAATATGTATCTTCAAATATTAGAAGAAAAAAACAAATATGTCTTTTAGGTTTCAAATTTCAGTCACTATTAAGTTTTTAGTAATATTCAAAATTACTCAGTCTTTAGATAAAAAAACAAACAATGTCATAGTTAATTAAGTTGAAAATATAACAAAACAATGTTACCATTTTAGTTTCAAAGTTGTTGTGTTGTAAGATTAAAATTTTTATATATTCTTATTTCAGCAGGCTCTATTGCCTGAAACATTGTTGTTCACCTTCTCTACTTTGTATTTTTTTTTTTTTTCACAAACGTGTTAATTTAATTAAGGGATAATTCCAATTTTCTTTTTGTTGTTTGATGTAATCGCTAATTACACTCTATAATTTGTAGAAATCTCATTTTATCCATTTATATGCATAACCATAAAAAAGATCAAGGAATTTTCTGGATATTTTCTTAAACTATAATAGATTTTCTAGACATTTTTTTCAACTACAAGGGGATTTTGTCTATTAATCAAATGATAGGGGATTCTTAGAGATTTATCAAATTAGTGGTGGATTTTAGCTATCACGCCAAACTATAAGAGAAAAAATAGGATTATCCATTTAATTAAGTGTAAATTTACATCAATGCTATCTTTAAATTTCAAAAACAATATATAAACTTGAGACTTATATTGCAAGGCAAGAAGACTATATGTTAAGAATTTGTAGTAAAAGATTTGAATAGATCCTACCCATTTAAATCATCTTAATCTAATGCTTAAAAAATTGGGTAAGAATTTATGTAATATTATGGAGCAACTGATCCTGCCCCCATTATTATTATTAGAAGGAATTGCACAACACCTCCCCTGAGGCTTGTCTAAAAATAAGAGGAAACACATTTATCCTTTTATTACACCAAACTCTCATGTCATTTGTCAAATTCTATTAAGGTTAGTCAACTTACAAGTAACTCTGTCTTTTACATTTTTTTTTTAACTTTCTTTTAAAATTTAAAATTATAAAAATAAATAAAAACTATAATTAATAAAAATTAATAAAATGATATCTCCACCATTTATCGCATGAAGGACGGTAGGGATTATTTTAAAAATAAAATTTAATATTATATATTTTTCAAAAATTAATTTCAAAATGTTCTTAAAAATAAAAAGAATGGAATCAAAGAATCCAAAAAAAAAAAAAAATTAAAAAAGAAAAGGTTTGAAGATCTAGGTTTCAAACTCATACCTTCCCAAAAAAAAAAAAAAAAAAGACCAACATCATCAAGAACCCAAAAAATCAAAAAAGACCATCAAGAACCTAGAAACAACTACCCATCTTTAACTAGAAAAATTTAAATGAAAAATATCAAGAATCTAGAAAATTGAAAAACAACCAATCCTCAAACCAATCTGTTTCACAAAATCTACTTAAAAACTTAAACCAATTCGTTTCCCAAAATCTATATAAAAACTCAAATACTCACCATTCTCAAACCCAAAACCACCCTCAACTCCTCTTCCAAAACTCTCACCACCACTTCCTCTTCTCCTGCCATTGAAGTGGGAACCTACTCTTGTCAGCGTCACTTCCTCGGCAATCGAAGAGAACGATCCCACCAAGCCCAACGACTACGAAGAGTACAATAGGAAGAGGAAGATGAAGTCCATGGAAGTCAAGATGCATAGACAGATGGATCGAAGGCAACAGGAGGAGGATGAGAGGGAAACGAGAGAGAGAAAGGATAAACATCTCCAACAAGCAAGTGTGGAAGAGATAGTGAAGATAAGCGAAGGAAGAGAGAGGAAGCATTTGGACACCGTTCATGAAGACGGCACTGATTGCGGGAAAAATGGCAAGTAAGCAGCTTGGGAGAGAGAAAGAGAGAGAGAGATAGGAGAAGGAGGAGGAGGAGGAGAGAGAGAGAGGGAGAGAGAGCAAAGAAAAGGCATCCAATTTATTTTTCATTTATTTTTTTAATTTTTAATTTATTTTTCATAATTTAATTTTAATTTATTTTTCATATTAAAAAAATAGAAAGAATTTCCACCATCCATCTAAGAGATGAACAGTGGAGATACTCATATAATTTTTAATTTATTTAAATTTTAATTTTTTAATTATTTTTATCTTATTCATAGGCAAAATGGTCATTTGATCAAAATTCCTAATCAACCATTAAAATTGACGAAATCAACTAACGGCGTAGGGGTTTAGTGTAATAAAAGGGTAAATGTGTTTCTTCTTATTTTTAGATAAAAATCTCAATCATCTATTATATGTGATTGACAGAAAAAAATAAAATGAAAATAAAAATAAATAATTATCATTTTGTTATTTCCATCCTATAAAGTTTTCATAATTTTTTTTTAATAATAATCAAATGATAATTATTTATTTCTATTTTTATATTTTTTCTTTTGTCCATCAGATGTAATGGATGATCAATGATTTTTTATCCCAATTTTTTAAAGTTAGGGGCACTGATGATAAAACAACTATATATGACAAGATCGGAGAATACAAATTTTGATACAATTTTTCAATCATTAGATTAAAAAACAATTGATGGTGGAGATTTATTTTTCTTTTTCAAAAGATGAGAATTCTAAAGTATTATGAGTGTTTTTACGATCAGACCAAATGGACTGCCCAAAGTCCAAAGTATGGGCCCAGTGACCCGAAGGCCCAAGAAACCCAGCAACCTGTTCATCTCTCTGCTTGTCTGTTTGCTCACGTACTTGCTCGATAATCTACCCATCCATGTGCTCGTTTATCAGCTCGTGAAGGAGCTCGTTTATGTGATTGATCAATCTACTCGTCCAACCACTCGGCCCTCTTTATATGTACTCGCTTATTAACTTGTTTATGAGGCTGATTGTTGCAAATTTATCATATCGCTATATAGCTCGTTTAATTACCTTTATCAACAACCCTTCAGGAGATCAGTTCGACAAAGCCTTCTTTGCTCGTCAACATGACAAAATATTCTTCTCGCTAAATAACTTGCTTCTGCCACACCTTTTAAACTACAAATAAGATACAGTCAAAACCGATTACAGCTCAAGGTGTATCGTACACGCCAATCCTGTCAGAGATTACAACTTAGATTATGGAGATCTCACCTAACCCACATGGGTTAGCCGTCTAAACCCATACTTTGACAGAATTAGACTTGTCATTATCAGCTGCATTAAATATAATCTATCATTTCAGTTTGACTTACTGTATTTTGTCTTATTATATTTTATTGTGGCACCTCCCCTTTATCTATAAATAGGGAAGAAAATTCATTGTAAAGGGATCTGGGATCTTTTGAGTGCAGTTACTCTGCAGAAATAGTAAGACAATGAACAGTAGACGTAGGCATCAATTGGGCAGAACCACTTAAAAATTTCTTGGTGTTCATTCTTCTTCCCTGACCTCTTTTTCCTTTGCTTTCTACTCGTTTCGTGTATTGCTTTGATCGAAACTGTAGCTTGGGCTTAAAAAGAACCTTGTCGGCTAAATCCAGACGTCGACATTTTGGTGCTAGAGGAATGGCTCATCTGCAGTTTCGTCACCTCTGCTCTTGACTTACAGAGCTCGTTTGTCATTCACCATGGTCAGAGGAAGAATCACCAGAAGCTCTGACGCGACCGTCGTCCGTCCAGAAACCTCAAACCAACAACAGAACGTCATGCCTATTGAAAGACCACCTAACATGGGTGTAAGGACGTCAAATGCACCTATGGCGAGAAATGATCAAGATATGCTTCCTATTCCTTCCCGCTAACCTGTACCTAACACTGTTGGAGGAGATGTTATACAAGTGTTACAGCAGCGACAGGAGGTGCTAGAAACTATAATGATGCAGCTGGTGAGCGAAGTTAGGGCACTGATTCAGGCCCAAGTTCAGGCTGCTTAGAGGCCACCCCAGGCCACTGCAAGGAGGGATGTTCCACAGCAACAGCACGTTGACGCCTCTATTTCGAATGAGAGGGTTATCAGGGGATTAGTTCGAGAGAAGTCGTCTCATTCCTCCAGCGTGCAGTCCAATGCTTGGAGCGCTCGGTTTCAACGAGCCCGCGATAATAAAGAAGCAACTCACCCTTCAGGATTGATGGCAAGGGTGAGCCAAGGCAGATACCGGCCGAAAGAGATGAACCATGGACAAGAATAAGCTTCAGCCCGTGGAGATAAAGCTGGGTAGAGGCCTGGTAATAGAGGTTCGCGAAAAGAAGTTGAGTCAGACAGGTTTGATCAGAAGCATGAACCTGGTCGCTTTGCCCCCGAGTTCGGATATAAAAGAAGACAAGGGGTGCAAGGCCAACATTCCTTGAGCAGACAGAACAGGCGAAATAGATAGTCCGCTGTTAGAAGAACTAAAGTGTAGGGTCCAATGTCGAGGAGCTCCTTTAAAGAGTCCAACAGCTTGAAGCACGACCCGAAGCCCACGAACAGACGAGTCAGAGCGGAGAGAGGACTCTATTTACCTCAGAGATTGAGATGGAACCACTTCCCCCCAGGTTTAAAATCCCCAACATTCCATAATACAAAGGGGACACCGATCCTTATGACCACCTGGACGCTTTCAACATCCAGATGGACTTGTAGACTACCAGTTCGCTGGTTAAGTGCCGCATTTTCCCAGCAACACTTAGGGATATCCACGGATGTGGTTCAAAAACCTCCTACCTCGTGGCATTAATAATTGGGACGAGTGTTAGCAAAAATTCCTGAACCAATACATGCTCCAGATCGTCTATTTGAAGAGTGGATGGACCCCTCTTGATTCGGCACTTTCCTCACAGTTCTCTATCCCGCAGGCAGGATTTCAACTGTTCTTTGAGTGGTCTGAACTTGGGCCTGTGTTAGCACCCTTAAAGCATCTGCAATCTGCGCCATCATAGTTTCCAACATCTCTTGGTGCTGAGTTAAGGCCTGTATGGTGTCCCCACCTATAACATTTCGTGCGGGCTGACAAGAAAGGAGAGGGGGTATTACCTGGGTAGTCCCGTCTATACATGCATTTGAAGGTCCTGTACCCGTTCCTGCTAGCTGAGCACGACGTCGCTGGTCAATCTCCTCCATTCTCTCACTTACTGCACTAGAACTTCTTGTAGTTCTTCCCTTCGCCATGTTAGTTACAAACAGAAGACTGCAGTTGAGCCCTCCTTCTAGCGTCAAAATATTGACGTGAAAAATTAGTCAACGAGACTCTTTTGAGCCCAATACTGCAGTATATCCAAACTAAAAGCAAGAAACAGATTAAAGGTAGAAGAAAGAGACGAATGAAGAATAGGAAAACACAAATTTTTAAAGTGGTTTGACCCTTTCAAACTGCCTACATCCATTATTCTCTCTATATCTTTGCAGGGTAACAATAATGTTTTCTCTCTGTCTTTCTCTCTTCTTTTTTACAATGAAAATGACCCCCTATTTATAGAGGGGGATGATACAATTAAATAATATTAAGCTGACAAGTCATGATTAATTACAATTCTCAATGTTGACATTCATTAAATGAAATGCAGCTGGCTAATACTAAATCCTGACGATAACCCATGCTTAGTTGGTGAGATTTTCTTTAAATCACGCTACTGAATCTGACACAACTTTCTTGACGTGCACGACACACCATATTACTACTCCGAATCAACATTAGTCGGTCTGGTGCAGCGCGAGCTGAAGCTGCTGAGAATAAGAGGCAATTTTTAATGATTAAACAGACTCATCCCACGAGCTTGACGTCGCCTAAAGAACCGATCTTGACTCGACTAAAGAACGCAAGCTTGACGTCGTGAGGATTAATATATTAGAGCTTCTGCGAACTACGAGTTGATGCATTGGGCCACTTATATTGGGCCTGCTTGCTTAGGTCAATTTATTGGGCTAATAGGCTTCTATCAGCCCATTTGGGTAATCCGAAAATACCCATTATAATTTATAATATGAATTTTGAGGGATAAGGTTTATTATATCTCCTATAAGTAAGTATACCTATATTTTTCAATTTATAAAATATTTTTATACTGTTAAAGTTCATTTAAAAAATTTGTTCTAGTACACCTTAATGTATAATCCTAGCTATGTCCCTATTCAAGCATTTTACTTAATATATTCGGAGCCTTTTTCTTTCACTTGGAGTTCATATTTTTGTATGTATGTTCTTACTTCTTAAGGAGTGCAACATGGTTGCCATGCACTAGCTAAAATTTCTTTTTATTTACGGGTAAATTCAAAACTATCTAACGTCAAAAGGAAAATTTATTTTTAACTCATTCCAAAGAAAATTTTGTACTTGATCTCTCTAACAAATAAATTGCACCCAATACCCCATTTTGGCCAAAATACAAGTAAAAACCTTAAATTGACTCTTTTGCCGGTAGTTAAAAAAACTCTAAAATGACCCTATTGCCCTTAGCCTAAATTACCAAACTAACCCTCTATCTTCTTATTCTACCTTTCTCCTTCCACCATTGAAACTTACTAAAACTCAAGCTTCTTCATCTATCATTCAAGCTTCTTCATCCATCCAACAAAATCACTCTTTTCTCCAACAAAATCACATTGAGTTTTGGATGTATGTTATCATTAATTTTTTTGTGTTCACATTGCTTAGTTAGGGTTGTATAGAGTGATTATCATTGTGAGTCAAATTATACTAAGTGATTTAGTATAGAAACATAAGATCGTAGATTGGAAAATAAAATATTCCAAAAAGTGTGATGCACCCGTGATAGAAGCCTTTTTTGTCAGGAGTTGTGACAGAAGAGGCTTCTATCACTGATCTGTGAATGTTTAGCCAATTTTTTTTTTTTTTTTTACTTAGAATATTTTGCCTATTTATCATGCATATGATGATACAATATGTTATTTCTTTGTATTTACATCCATGGATCAATTGAAGATTATGATCCACTATAATGGGGAGTGGAATGGTAATATTTACATTGAGGGCGAGCTATACGTTTCGTTGGCTGACAAGAATGTCACTTTTACTAGTTGGTGGACATAATTTACACAATGATGGAGATTGATAGAACAAAGTTAGACATCAAGAGTCATTTGAAAAGAGCTCTTGGGATTACAAAAGCTCTTTGGGTTAGTAGAGAAGCTCTACTAAAGATAGTTGTCTACTTTTCCAACTTCTATTTCTTTGATTTTGGTTAAATTTAGTTAAGTTGGTTGAAAATTCAATTTTATCGCAGGCCAATTTTAATCCAACTGTTATATGTATTTTGGTTTATTGATTGGAATTTTTGCACCATTCTCAATTTAATTAACCTAAATTTAAATCTATGAAAAACATCATCTAATCTTATATTGATTTTGGTTCTCAATCGATTTAACTTAACCCTATTTTGACTACTTTGGTTATGCTGGTTAGTTTCGTTATTATTATTTTTTCATTATTTTTTGTATAAGCATTTTGCATGAATCTTAGTTTAATTAAGTTAATAATATGAAAAAAAAAAAAAAATTCTCCAAAGACCATTTTAGCTTCAAAACTCTTATAATCATAATTATAATTTATTCACATTCATTATTTGAATGGAATCTGTAATATTGTACTTTCTCACTTTGAAAATTTTTCTCATGCAAAAATATTGTTTAATTATCTTAAAATTTATGTTAATGCAATATATAATTTCAGAAAACATCATATACATAAACTTCGCGGTTATGATCATAATCAAAATTATAAATTTATAATATATACATGGGTTTGGTTAGTTTTGTCTACCCAGAACTGTAAGGCAAAACTATATGTTAAGAATTTTTAGTGAAAAATATGATTTTGAAAAGCAAATACACTCTTTTAATCAAGTGAAGATGGTTGTTTGGGGGTTGTTAGTTTTCATTTGATTTTGGTAACGTAAAATACACTAGGATTATGCTGATTTTGCTTCCAAGCCGTATGATCTTGTCAGCTTGAAAAGTCTCTTTTGAATTCTTAGATTCTGCTGCCTTGAATTTCTGCTTCTTGATTGTAGAATGCAGTGTACATGGCACTCATGTGAAGAGACACGAACACAGAGTTAGAGGAATTTATGACACATAGTTTCATCAATATATTAATCGAAGGTTCATCCTACAAATAAACAGTACCTTAAATGAAAATGAATCCCAACAGTGTCTCATACCTGCATAAATACTGATACATTTCTCCATCCTTTTCATCAATCTTAACGTAGTAGTAGTCAAAGAATTAAAGAGGCAGAAATGGAAAGGACAAGTTGCTGTGGTTCAAGGAGCTATGTGCCAAGTTCATGTGTCTCAACAACACCAGAGAAGGAAACAAGGCCTGTGATGACTCCAAAGAAAGAAGACTATGTCAAGCCAGAAGTCACCACCACCAAAGTAGAAGCTGCGATGGAGTGCTTCAAACTCCAAAGACTGAGGAGAAGCAAGCTGTGAGTGTAAAGCAGGAAGAGCCTGTCGAAGTCAATGTGGGAAATTAATGAAGAAATGAGGTTCTAAGGGGCAGTTTATAATAGCTAGTTTATGTGGATTGTTGATTTGTACACAGTAGTTGTTTCAGTTCCATGTTGCTTCGTAATAAAGTCCCCTTAAATCATTAGTGTTACAATTGAACTCTACTTTCTGTCCCCTAATGCCAATAATTGTTTACGCATATAACACATTTATTGATGTTAAATGGAATTTGATAATCCAATAAGGGAAACAAACAATCAATTATAAGTACTCATTGAATATGGTTAAGTTGTGATCAAAAGTACACAAGCTAGCATGAAATAGTTAAGTTGGTTTCGGTAGCCGGTGTTTCAAGCACTGAAGTTAGAAAGAGAACTGGCGGACTGGGCTCATCAGGGTTTGGTTAGTAAGAGATGGGCCTCAACCCACTTGTTGGGCTTTTATTCGATCCTCTTGGTCTCCTTCCTATTGGGCCGCATTTTTCGTTTTGGGTCAGGGAGATTGCTATGCGTAGTTTGAACATTTTAACTAAAATAAACTTAAAATATAGCATAAAATCACTATCACGAACCACATGTTTTTGGTAGGAGAGATTGCTATGTGTAGTTTGAAAATTTTGGTTACAATAATGTGACAATAAACCAATACCTAATTACTTTAAACTACCCGAAGAATTGAAAATAAATAAATTAATTAAAGAAATTTGTGTATATATTATATATACCTTGTAAGCTTGTTCTGATTTATACATACTATGAGCTATTTATAAAAGTAAGTTTTAGATTGACAGCGTTTAATAAAATTAGCTTTTAGATAGATTTTGAAATACTACAAAATCTTATTCACTTACCCAATTTAGAGACTAAAATTTATTACAATAGATGCAAGCTTCTAATTGCTCTCATTTTATTTTTAAAAGGTGTGATATCATCAGCACATACATGATACAACATTATCAGTAGGTCCAAGAGCCTAAAAATGCTCTTACGTAAAAGTTAAACAAGCAAAACAATGCACGCCTCTACTCCTATGTTACGATTTTAACGAACAACTAAAAGAGAAAAGACAAGTAAAGCAACTGAATCCTCTTCTATTTTAGATATTCAAATAAAAATTTGAAAAATTCCTGACATGTAATGCATTAAAAAATGGCAAGGCATGCCGGATCAAACACAAGAAGGAATCATCCTTTATAAACTAGTAACTTTGAATCATGTACTTTTTGTCTTTTTTAATGTAGCTTACTGTAAGCTACATTAAAAAAGACAAAATGTACATGGTACAAGTAGAAATACTTTATACATAGAATACATGCAAATTTGCTCATCCATTTTTTGACTCATCCATTCTCAGAGTTATCAAAACGTTCAGATTCGTGCTTTCTACCCCCATTTTTTGACTCATCCATGCAAATTTGCTCTAACTATCTAAACTCAGAATGAGATGAAATAATGCATCCTTCAGACACTATATATACACATATATATAGTACGTCCTAAACTTAAACTCAGAGAAAGTTCTCATCCAGATAAACATGCTCACCCTTATAAGTGACGTTACTTTTCCTAGTCACGTAAATCATGTACTGCATCTTCAATTCTAGACTTAACATGGTGCCCAGAAAAGATTAGTTCATCGTGAACTTGAAGACGTTTGGCTCGGGCAAATTCCACCCACCTCTTCGAGAAGACAGGACATGCTCGGTTTCCAGTAGGGAGGGTGTGTAGTAACGAAGTGGCCACAGTTGTCCTATTGAGTCTATAACCTACAAGTCCACAAAATGTATTCCTTGCTGAATCGGAATGTGCTCTAGAATTCGAGTTGGGAACGTAAATTTTGTAGGGATATCAGAATTGGAGAGAAATTTAGAGATTTTGAATTGCAGATCCATGGAATAATTCTATGGAAATGCAGCGCAGCTTTACAATTGATTTGGAAATGAGTTGAAAGGTAATCGTGAGTATTTATATAGAGCAAGGAATAGTATGGAATTTATGAATTTACATGTTGACAAAATAATATTTATCGACCGAGGCAATAATATATTCAACGGTGTTTACGATGAATACGGTTGAAAGCTACATTTGAATAAAAAAGGTGCAAGTGGAAAGTTAGTTTAAGTTGTGATAAGTGAGGTGGATAAGTAAAGTGGAAATTTAAGCTCTATTAAAGTTGTGATAATGGAACACTTGGATGCTACTTTGAAATTTGGATTTAATAAAGTCGAAAAATAGTGTAGTCAATACATTAAAAAGAACAACTAGTTCTTTATTTTGATAATAATACTATACCAGCTAAAACATGTAAACATGAAATCCGACAACTACAATAAAGTTGAAAATTATGAAATTTGCCTTCTATGAAGTTGTCGAATTTAGATGAAATATAAAGTTATAAATAATATAGGTAATTTATGGAAACATTAAATAAGTACTTTATTGAATGATATTTTTGGATTAAGAAATGTAAGCATGAAATTTAACATGTACAATAAAGTTGAAACCTTGTAAAATTTGGCTACAATAAAGTTGTGAAATTTGGATGTGATTCCGAAATTTGGATGCAACTCATAATGTTTTTCACATTAATTAGTCAGTACATGTAATGTAAGCATGATATTTAGCATGTACAATAAGGTTGAAACCTTGTAAAATTTGGCTACAATAAAGTTGTGAAATTTGGATGTGATTCCGAAATTTGGATGCAACTCATAATGTTTTTCACATTAATTAGTCAGGACATGTAATGTAAGCATGATATTTAGCATGTACAATAAGGTTGAAACCTTGTAAAATTTGACTACAATAAAGTTGTGAAATTTGGATGTGAAATTCCGAAATTTGGATGCAACTCTTAATGTTTTTCACATTAATTAGTCAAGACATGTAAGCATGAAATTTAGCATGTACAATAAGGTTGAAACCTTGTAAAATTTGACTACAATAAAGTTGTGAAATTTGGATGTGAAGTTCCTAAATTTGGATGCAACTCTATGTTTTTCACATAAATTAGTTAAGGCATGTAAGTATGAAGTTCGACAATTACAATAAAGTTGTAAAGTTATGAAATTTGGTTGCAACATTAAAGTTGTAAATAGTGTAGTCAATATAAGTAATTTTTTTTCTAATATTTATAGACCAATATATATGTATAAACATGAAATCCAAAAATTACAATAAACTGAAAAGTTGTAAGGATATTATAAATTTGTGAAAATGGATGCAATTAAGTTGTAAATAGTATTGTCAATTTATGGAAAGAATAAATAAATAGTACCTTACTTGGATAATAATTCTATACCAGAAGACATGTAAGCATGAAATACAATGATTATAATAAAGTTGAAAAGTTGTGAAATTTATCTAGTATGAAGTTGCGGAATTTGGATGCAAAATAAAATTATGACTAGTGTAGTCAATAAGTAAGTGGTTTATTTGCAAAATATTTGTAGGTTGATACATGTATACAAGGTAGCATGAATCCAACAATTACAATAAGGTCGAAAATTCGGATACAATAAAGTTGTAAATAGTGTAACCAATGTATGGAAAAAATAAGTAAGTAGTTTATTTGAACAACATTTCTAGACTAGCTAAGAAATGTAAGCATGACATCCAACTATTACAATAAAGTTGAAAAGGTGTGAAATTTGGACACTACAAAATTGTGAGTTTGGATGCAATAAAGTTGAAAGTAATATAATCAATGTAAATAAGTAATTTATTTGGATAATGTTTAATTATTTATGAACCACTACATTCAAGCATGAAATTTGGATACTATAATGTTGTGAAAATGGATGCAATAAAATTGTAAATAGTGTTGTCAATTTATGAAAAGAGTAGGTATTGGGATAATATTTCTATACCAACTAAAAAATGTAAGCTTGAAATTAACAATTACAATAAAGAAGCAAAGTTTGTCTGTTATTAAGATGTGGAATTTGGATGCAATATAAAGTTATAAATAGTGTGGTCAATATAGGTAAGCAGTTTATTTGGATGATATTTGTAGACCAATACATGTATAAGAATGAAATCCGACAATTAGGATAAAGTTGAAAAGTTGTAGAATTTGGATGCAATACAATTGTAAATAGTCTAGCTGACTAGAAAGAATAGATTAGTAGTTTATTTAAATAATATTTCTAGACTAAGACATATAAGCATGACATCCAAACATAAGGTTGAAACGTTGTGAAATTTGGATACCACAAAATGGTGAATTTGGATGGAACAAATTGATAAGTAGTGCAGTGTCAATATAAGTAAGCAGTTTATTTGGATGAGACTGATACATATAGTAGCATGAACAATAATTATTAAAAAGGTGTGAAATCCAACAATAAGATCGGATAATATTTCTATACAAACCAAGACACATAAGCATGATATTCAACCATTGCAATTGAAATGAAAATATCAAAAAGAAGAAAATGATGCTCTTATAATATGAAGAAGTTTGTTGTTTATAATGTTTTTAGTTTTGAGAGAACAGATGACTTTGATGGGTCTCAAATATAGTCATTTTGTCATGTCATTAGTATTCTCTCCAGTGAAAAACATGTATGGAAAGAATGAGTAAGTAATTTATTTAAATAATATTTCTAGACACGTAAGTATGACATCCAACCATGAGGTGGAAAAGTTGTGAAATCTAGGTACTACAAAATGATGAATTTGGATATACAATGTGGTAAATAGTGTAGTCAATGCAAGTAAGTAGTATAGTTGGATAACATTTAATTATTTATGGACCGATACATGTAGTAGCACGAACAATATAGATTGAAAAGGTGTGAAATCCAACAATAAAATCAGAAAATATTTCTATACCAGCTAAGACATATAAGCATGAAATTCGACCATTCCAATTAAAATGAAATATTCAAAAAGAAGAAAATGATGCTCTTATAATGTGAAGAAGTGTATTGTTGGTTTTTTGTTTTTAGAGATTAGATTATTTCAATGAGTCTCACCTCTCAAATATGGTCATTTTATCATATCATTAGTATTCTCTCCAGTGAAACAAATTTATGAACATAATAAGTAGTTTACTTAAATATTATTTCAATATTATTTTTAGACTAGCTAATACATGTAAGCATGACATCCAACCATAATATTGAAAAGTTGTGAAATTTGGATATTAGAAAATGGTGAATTTGGATGGAACAAAGTGATAAAAAGTATAGTCATGGTAAGTAAGTATATAAGACTGATGCTCTTCAGTTTCTGTCAATAGCCTATTACGTAGCCACATACATTGAAATAAACTTCAAAGTACAGGCCTTCGAAATTTATTTTCACTTAATTGAAATGAAAATTTCAAAAAGGAGAAAATGATGCACAATCAAGAACAGCTTTAATATGATTCACAAACTGCAACATCTAAATTCCACTAATGAAATAAAATTTATCAGACATTATATGGCCACATTTTGCTAACGTTATGATCATTAGAATTCATAATTCCAATGTCAAAACAGCATTTTTCATTTTCACGGATTTTGACTTACATTTTACTACAGTGGATTTTGGAGTAACCAAATTCGTCCTGGATGTGAAACTTATATCTCAAGAAAGCAGTTTTTACGGTTATGGAAGTGCTTTTGCTCATGTATACATCAATGCAGTAGTACACGTACAAAATAATCTGTGTTTTTAAACAATGAAAATCTCTAATCTTCAAAATGGTTTCTTTTGTGGATTCAAAGTGAGTTACATTACACAGATAGAGCCAGACATTATTTTTGGATTTTGATGACTAGAAAATTCAATTTTAGAACATACATTCGCACCGAATGATCACTTATTAATGTATTATCTTCTTTATTGTGAGTCTGTGACCAATTGGTTTCTACTATTATCACTATTATTATGAATAGATCACACCATTTCAGTAGCTCAGGAGTTCCATTTGGTGACAGTATAGCCATCTATTGTAAATACACATTATTTCTATAAAAAAAGGGTCTTAAGTTTAACTCTACCACAAAAGCTAATTTATGTGTGGAGATTTACTCTCACCTTATAAACCAATGCAAATTCATTTCTTCCACCAACATGAAACTATTTAACAATTACAGTATATATAAGCTGAGACTCATCATTTTCATCTTTCAAAAGTTTTTGCATAAATATAAGTTTTAATGAAGGAAGAACATGACAAAGCAATGTTTATCTTTCAAGAAATCATTTTAGTCCAAACAATATTTTCATTCTCAGATTTTCATTGCTTCCTCTTCATTAGTTGATTTTGAAACATCCGAAGCTGTCCTGGATGTAAAACATTATTTCTTGAAAAAGTAGTTTTTACAATTATAGAAGTGTTTTACTTCATCTGGTCTTCACTTTAATTCCTAGATTTGAAAATAATGTCAAACAATCTCTAAAAATAATAACTAAAATAGTCCAACCGTTATACGGTAAAGTAATTTGATTTTTGTGTTGGGTGTTGATTTTTTGTGTTGTGTTGGGTGTCGATGTGGGCATGGAGATGGCGACGGCTGCGGCTATGTGGGTGCTTGAAGATCTAGGTGATTTTTTGTGTTGTTTGTAAATGTGTTGTTTGAATTGCGAGGTTAATGTTTGGTCTTGTTTATCATCATTATCTTGGTGTTGTTCTACTTGAGTTCAAATCTTCAAGATCTATTAAAGGTACTTCTTTTATTGCTTTATCACTCTATGTTAGTTGGCAATGTTTGGTTTTTATGGGTTGGTAGGATTTTAGTAATAGAAGTAGTTTGGTTACACTATATATATATATAAAAAGAGAGAGGAAGCTTGGATTTTCATATGTTGGTCTTTCATGATTTGGGGAAAAGAGGGACTGATGTGGAGATTTTCAGAAGTTGGTCTAAGTCATGTTCTCTGCTTTTTATAGTTCTGCTGTTATGTTTTTGTCTATCAGGAAGGTAATAATCTTATGGTGTAATGGTATCCTTTACTAAATTTGATAGTAGAATTTTGGCAGCAGATGGAATCAATTGTGGATTTTTAACAATATGTTGTTCTTGTTTGTTTGAGGGCTTTTTGTAATGATAACAAATCCACTTTCACTTGATCCAAAATATGCTGTAACTGATGCCAAAGTTTGTTGCTTTTATTTTGTTTTTTTCTTTTTTGTTATTTTAATTTTCTGGCTGTTGGATCTTCGGCTTCGTTAGATTTTCTGGCTGTTTTTATTTTTTAATTTTTTAATATAATAAGAGTATTTTAACATTTTACTATTTTTATTGTAAAATCACTAAAAACTTGGAGGGACATATCTTTTGGCTCACGAGAGAAAAATTTTTTACTAATATTTTGAAAAATTTTTCTCTTATATTTATAATCCTGCAAGTAGCATTGAAGTCATTGAAGCTCTTTAATTTTTTATTTCTCAAATGAAGATATATTTTGATTCGAAATTTTCTTGTTAAATGATATTCAGTAATTAATAAAACAGCTACACATCACTTGTAGCCACATAGGATCTCGTACTCTTTCCCTCGTGGATCTCACACAATTGAAATTGTAAAAAAAAATAATAGTAATAAGCAAAACTTAAGAAGACGAAAATGAGTTTTATGTTGAAAACATAAAATACAAATTTAAAAGGATGTTATTACAATATTGGACACCATAACTAGTCTATGAAAATTTCATTTATTGAGAAAATAACAGGGTATATATATTATACAATAACAAGAAAACATTACAATTAGTTAAAAAAAAAATGGTGACAATTAGTTAGCGGTATTATTTTATTGTACAAACCTTTGGTTCGAGCAACTGTTAATATTCAGCCCATCCTGCTTTATTCATCCTGTGAAGGAAGTAAAACTGAATGGGGAAGGAGCTTAAGACAACCATGACAGTGATAACGGCAAGTCCTGAGTAAGGTCTTAACATTGCATATGTGCCTGCAACAAAAGCAAAATTCGTGGCTACCAGGGCACATATGGTGAAGACATGGGCATACCTTATCATAAAAAGATGCTTCTTTAATCTGTGAATTTGCCAACAGATATGGAGACAGACCGCTAAAATAGATAGGACGAGAGCTATGGCATTTGATATAAGAAATGCTTGAAAAGCTAAATTTCCAATCAGAATAGGTGTGCCTTTGTTCGAACCTTCTTGAATATAACCACCGGGTAAGGTTAATCCTGCTGTGAATGTTACTGTTGCTATCAGTGCATTTACTACCAGATATATATCTCTATTTTTTGCGAGGTTACTCAAAATTCCATAGGAATCTGTCTTTTGAGGCAAGCGAATAACACCTAATTTATACGGTTTATCACGTACTTTGGACAATTCTAAAACTTCATTCTGCAATATAATCAACAAACTATTAAACAAAAAAAAAAAAAAAAAAAGAAACTCTTTTGCATAATTGCATGTTGGACATAAAGAATTTGTTTACTTGTAATACATTGAATCATTTGATCGAAATAATGTATAGAAAATTAAAATGATCAGTTATATAGTGTGACTCTAGAAATTAAACGTTATTACCTTCAATTGATCAAATTGTCCTTCTAGATCACGAATGTTGTGCATGGTTCTGTCCGCATATTTCTTTCTCATTACATTGTTGATGCTGCCATAAAACTGTGGGTTGATTGAGGCAAGCACAAATAGAGGAGTGTTCCCTCTAACATCCTTGGCATCCAAAACAGAATATGGTATGGCATCCAAAACAGAATATAGTGTTCGGCCAGAAGGAGTAATTAAACTGCACATGAGAAAATGAACAAAATTCCATCCTCTTTCATCAACTTGTTCAACACAAGCACGGTGAGAGATAATAATTGTACGGGTTATCTCCTCATGACCTTGACCCGCCGCTAAATGAAGAGGTGTCATTTTCCTACACTTGTCGGCAATATATGCGGCAGATGCATCAAACTTTACTAGTAACTTTACAGTCAAACGATGACCATAATATGCAGCATAATGAAGTGGGGTCCATCCACTTTCATCCATTTCTTTCGTCAAACTCCACCCGTTTTCATCTAGTATTTTTGTCCCACTTTTTTCAAGTATCTTTCTTGTTATATCTAAAACAAAATACACACAACCGATTCAACAATTTTGTCTATACTCATAAAACACACTTTAAATTGGATGGTAGATGGTTTACGAATTGTTATTGCATTACGATCATGTGATTATTATGCACTATATATTTTGTGAATTTTTTTTTTTTTTATTGATTACAAAACATGGCTATTTTATCAATAATATTAGACATCATCTTGTATTCAATTTGCATATTAAACAATAATGTGATGATTAATGGATACATATTAATGATCATTTATTTCATTTACAAAATCTATTCATTCACCAAATGTCAAATTATTGATTGGGAATTTGGGATGCAAGAAAGACACAAAAGCTGGAAAGTTTTAACACATATATATATCTCTAATCTGGAACTGAAGGGCTATTTTTTTTTTTTTTTTTAATTTTGTTTTCATAATTACAGTATGCATAAACCAAGACCTCTGCTTGTGAGCAACATATAGGCTTAGCGCCAAGACCTTTTCATATAGTCATGAAGACTTTATCAACTAAGTACTATGGGCTTAAAACGTCTAAATGCATTCAGAGATCCCTAGCAGATTAGATCCCACATTTTGGATTTAGTTTATTATTCCAAGTTATTGCATAATTCCAAGTCCAACAAAAGTGGCAAGATAATAATGCTCCTGATCAATTTCTTCTGCACCAAACTATTTTCCGATGCCTGGAGCTTACCAAACTACAACTTCATTTATGCGAAGACCTTTTGGTGGTGTTCATTTATTTTTTGTGGCCATGCAGTGGTTTCTTGATCCCCTTATTAGCTAGTCTCTTTGCATATCATATAGAGCATTTTATATATAGATCTAATTGCGTTTTTAGATGTAGAATTAACATTTAAAATTAGTAAACTTACCTAGATGATTTCTCCTGACAGCGGCATGTAAAATCGTCATTCCACAAGGGTCTTTATAGTTATACGTCGCCGATGTACAGGTTTCTAACATTACAGCCACTATTTCTAAACAACCTCTCGAGACAGCGATGTACAGTGGAGTTTCGCCCCAATTATTAGCAGAATCATAGGGAAAATCAGGATCTTCTTTCATTAATAATTTCACCACATTCGCCGAATCAGGATGCTGTGCCGCTTCATGCAACGCTGTGTTTCCATCATTGTTTGTCATCCTCAACATTTGTTTAACGACTGATAAACCACACTCAAGGCCTTTGCTGTGAGCTTTTGCATGCTTGATAAGAACTTCGGCTATATGAACAAGCCCTGCTTTTGCTGCAAGATGTAGTGGGGTATCACCATTATCACTAACTTGATTTAGTAGAGGTGGACAAATTTCAAGTACCCGATCCACAAAGCTAGTTGACGGTCGGCCGAATGTGATGTTGATGTGCAAGATTGTATTCTTCTTTGGTGTTACAATCACATTAAGTTGCTCACTAATTTCCTTTACGTATTTGATATCACCCACATAAGCAGCCTCAAACAATTTACCCTCCATTTATGAGTAATGCTGCCTGATCATTGAAAAATTTAATTTGTATTGGTAATCATTGTGAAATTTTATGCATATAAGATGTATGAATACAAGATTGAGTACGAAGATATTAACGAAAAATGAAGATGATTAAAAATTAAAATTTAATGGTAATCAAGTTCAGAAAAACTAACGAAGTAACAATAGAAAATTTAAATTAGGGGAAAAGAAAAAGAAAATGACCTAAAATTAGGGGTAAAAAACAGTTTTGTCCCATTTCAATCCACTTATCATTAATGCATTTATCATTTGTGCTTTATGGGATATATGTATATGTATATATATTTATATATATAAATTAAAATAGAAAAAAAAAAAAAAAAGGTACTTTATCTTTTTCTCTATCTTTGATCATCTTCTCCCTGTGCAGCGTCTATTTTAGCATAATCTTGTTTTTCTTTAATCCGGTTTAGAATAATTTTTACTTTTATTTGGAATAATTTTTACTTTCGACTTTTAACCGTAAAAAATATATATATAAAAACATGAACTTTTTTACTATTGTTTGGATAACACATTTCATAAAAGTTTTGTATTAAGGAGAAATTTTTTAATTATTTGGTTGAGATATTATAAAATCTCTTCTAAATACAATATGACATTTTTATAAAGTAAGCCTATTGGACTAATACAATTTATTAAAATTTTGAAATTTTTATGAAGGAGAATCCAATTTATTATTAAAAAAAAAAAAAGATATGAAATAAATTTTATAATTTATATTTTTTTAATATTTGATTTTTTTTAGCGAATACATTAAAATTTAAAAAAATGAAAAAAAAAAATTGGTTGTTGTCTGGTGGTCATTTGTTTTTTTTTTTTTTTTTTTTTTTTTTGTGAAATACATTGTGGTCATTTAAAAAAAAAAGCAATATAACAAAGGGGAAAAAAAAAAGGATGGTCCAACTAAAAATCTCAAAACAATAACCAGCAAGTGTTCGAGGCTGGTGCAATTTCTATCTTCTAGTGCACCTCACTCATGGATCATAACCCAACCGCCTCTCACACCGCAACCTCTCTCTTTCTCTGTTTTTTGTATCTTGTTCTTTGTCTCAGCAACTCAAAGCAACTTTCTTTTCTCTCTCCTCACCTCACTTTTGAAGAACAGAAGCCATCCCCAGATTAAAAATCAAGCCTTTTTGAATAACAAAAGACCCCCAATGAAACCACACAAGATAAGAAAGCAAATAAGAGTGACATAAGCAGATTCTCTGAGAAAAAAAAAAAAAATGTAGGCGAGATGAGAAAAGAGTGAGTTTGAAAAGGGTAATAAATGTCTGGTACCTTTCTTGAGATCTCATCTCCAACCTCTTTCCTTTTTCAATTTTTGCTGAAAACTTGAATCTTTACCACTTACTCGAACCTCTCTCCATTTTTTTTACTTAGTTCTAAATTCCCTGTTTAATTTCTAATTTGCATGTGTTTGGTTGATTTTTTTTTTTCTTTTGATTTTTAATTTTCTAGTTGAATGTAAGTGGAGTTTGGTTGAAACTAGTTTATAAATTTGTTGGAGAAGGTGGATATAAAAGTGGCAGAGAGGATTGTCAAAAAACAAAAAAAAAAAAATCATCTTCAAGCGGAGCACATCGCAAGGCAAGGGAGACGAGACATCAAAATTTGTATATTATGAGGGTAATATTGGAAATATGAAAAATTCGTTGAACATCAAAATTTGGCTCTCTCTGTTTTCCCAACAAGCTCTTTTGGAAGTACACGGAAACGCTCTCAAAAGCAGTTTTGACGTGGGGAAGCTGAAAAGCGACTTTTAGAAGCCATCACAAACAGCACCTTTAAAGTCTCACATCTCTTATTTTTCTGTCCTTTTTCTTCACCTCCCTCCGTCTATCTCCCTTTTATCCTCTCTTCTTCTTCCTTGTAGAAGAATAGACATGATCACGGTTCGGTTCGGCTCCGGTTTCGGCTCCGAACCGACGGTTCTGGTTCTAAAAAAACTAGAACCGAAACCTTAACCGAGATAAAACGGTTCCGGTTCCGGTTTCGATTCCCGTTCTATAACGGTTTAGGTTCCAGTTCTGGAACCTTTTTTTAAAAAGACAATTTGAAATTTAAAAATTAATATTAAACTATATTTTGATATTAAAAAAATAAATCTATACACAAACGAAATAAAAAATTTAATTATTTGAACTTTGATTGAATAAAAAAAATAAAATAAAAATATTGGGTTTGCACTTAATTTATTACCATAATTAAGTTGCCTACTATCCTCTCAAATTTTGGAGAAATCAAAGCCCACGTAGTTCTCTTACCTTTTATTACATGGAGTTTATGAAAATTTGTGACTCATCTTTCGAAATTTAAAAATAATAAATTAAGAATTTAAAACTTCAAACAATAAATTAAAAATTATAATTTATAGATATAAGTAAAAAAAAATTAAAGGAAATTAAGATTGAGAATTAAGAGAATATTTTGAAATTGAGAGAGAGTTGAGATTAAGGGAGATAAATGTGAGAAAAAATTAAGAATAGGAGAGAGATTTATAGAGGAAAGAGATGGGTTAAAAGAGAAATTAAATGAGGGTTTAAAATGTAAAAAAACTAAAAGCAACCGTTGGGGCTAAACAGTAGGGCCGCGTGGCCCCAACGGTCAAGTGGTCAACTGCAGTATGCGCAGCAGACTGCAGTTTTTTGGTTTTTGTTTTTTTTATTATTTAAGAATTGGAACCGAACCGGAACCATCAGTTCAATGTGGTTTCGGTTCCATCGGTTCTTTGAACCGGAGGTTCCGATTCCACCGGTTCTTTGAACTGGCGGTTTCGGTTCCTTTAGGATCAGAATCGGAACCGAAACCGCTACAGTGACGAACCGAACCGGAACTAGAATCTTATGTCCTAGTTCCGGTTCTACTGATCCGGTTCGATTCGAATCGGACGGTTCGAATCAAACTATGGTCATATCTATGGAAGAGAGCTATATATTGATTGGAATTTGCAAAATTGGATTGAAGTTTACTTGATATAACATATAAGCACCAAAAGCCACCGAGGTACAAAACCCGTAAAACCAAAGAACTAAATAATGGTATCATATCTAATATATTCTCCATATTTTGGGTAATCAATATTGAAATATTCCTTTAATATTTATGATATTTTGATAATATTACAATCGTTTTAAGATTTTTATTGATATTTTCATCTATTTAGCCTCCCGATATTTTCACTGTATTTTCACTGAAATCTAGAATTTTTTTAGCCAAATTTAAAACATAAATCTAAAAGTCAACCAAAGAAAAAAGAAAACAATAAACAGTGCCCATGATTAAATTGAAGCGACAAACAGGAAAACAGAATTATTCGTCAAAATCCAGCTCATTGTATGCAAAGAGTATGCAATAAAACCTTACAAGCTAAAGAGATGTTACCGTACGCGGTCAAGTAGGAAGGAGTTGTTTCTTCAAGACAACTAGACAAGCAAGCTTTGATCACCCAGATGCAGAAGATAGGGTGATAGTCAAGTGAAGATAAGAGTTAAATATGCGTCCATGGCGCTTGTGCAGTCTTATTTCTTTTGTCTTTTACTCTTTTCCATGTATAATGTATTTTCTTTGAACATGCATCTATATGTCACTATCATGACAGTTAAGGATCTTCTCTTAGCTTTGTTTTTGTTTATATTTTTTATAACCTCGTAACAGATCAGTAAAAAAAATTAAGATAATCAAAATTATTATATTAATTCAAACTTTATTTTTTTTAATAACAAATCAAGATGAAAAACAAAGTTAAGAGATTTCTCCTTCCACCAACTCTTGGAAATTTCTCTACAATTATGTGAATCCACAAATATAACTTTATACCTTGCCTTGTTGGCTGGATGTGCAGCGGTATTAGAGATAAAAGGAGAGTACATCTTGGAAAAACTGTAGTAATTTTGATATATTTTTTTTATTGATGTATCATTAAATCATAAATATTTTTTTAAAAAAAAATTAATATACAATCCTTACTTATATTCTATATTGCAAAAAGCATATAAAAAAAGTAATTTTGATGTGTCATCCACTACGCTTTACAAGTTTTCTTAACCACTTTTATTTTTTAACTGCTGACTACTTTCCTACGTACCTTTATTATTATTATTATTATTTATATTACATCTCGTGACACTAGATTAGATATTTATTGAGATCTATTGATAAAGTTTACTTAACAAACGACTCGAAAATTTACTTTCAAAATGGGGAGAATACTATATATAAACAAGTGAAAAACATTGTCCCAACGATTTAGGATCAAACCCCACCAAAGAAAGCATGATGCGAACCCCGTATATAAAAATACAACACCCATAACCAAATTGAAACACAACCCCAAGAAAGATTAAAACAGGTTTATAAAAATAAGAAATTTTGACTCATTGATTATATGTCAATCAAGAACCAAAGTTATAAAGAACTTTGACCCAATGATTAGAACTCAATCAAGAACCAAAATTATAAAAGAAGGATATTGACGTCACTCCCAAGACATAGATGAGAAGGTGAGAGATAAGTCATGGTTTTGATTGCCACAAGTATAGTTTGATAAGATCACATGTTCATGAAGAACAATAGAGAAAATTCACTCTCAATTAAACTTAATTGGTTGCAATTTCATTTCTCTTGTTGTATCTTTTTAAAGTTACAAGACAAGCCTTTTTGTAGGCAAAGAAAATAACATAACATGAAACCCTAACCCCCTAACAATTGGACTCACTAAACATACTTATGGGTTTAAAATAATTAAATATGGGCTTAAGTTAATTAAATGTTTCAGCCCATTACATAAACTAAGACCCAACATGAAATTAAACGAACTAACTTAATTTAAAAACCCATTATAATTAAAATAAACTCAGCCCAAATTATTTAAAGCCCAAATAGCTCTTCCCATTGCTTTAAATTGCCTCATTGTCCAATTATCTCATGATCCTCCATGGTTGCTATCTTGGTTTGCATCATTCCCCCTTTCTTTAAAACGATTTGTCCTCAAATTGTCACACATTTTTGTTGTTGTCTGATGATTTGATTGACACCTGAAAAAAATGTTAGGGAAAGAACCTCACACACTTTTTTATGTGTTTCACTCTAATCACTCATGTGTTTATCACTTGGCACTCTTGATTTAACTCAACACTCCCTTTGCACACCCAAACTTTTCCTCTTTTTTTTTTTTTTTTGGTTTAATCAAACATGTATGTGCATAAGGCTAAACTGAATGTAAATTGCACTGAAGAACCCTAATTGATGAATTTCGGCAAGCCAAAAATTCAAGAATCTAAAAGGTAATAATAATAATTTGTAATATTTTGCCAAGTATGGAAAGAACCAATATAATATGCGGCTAAAGGAAACTGAAATGATTTAAGGTTCCAGAATGTCAAGAATGATGATATGTTGAAACAAGAAACAAAAGTCAACGAGTGTTAACATATAATGGATGCGGTTCAATGAGAAACAAAAGAATATATATATTTGCTTGCCAATCAATGGAGATGTACAGCACTGTAAGAAACAAACATAAAAATATATGGTGGATTGATGAATTGAACATTAAAACATCGAGAAGACGCAAACCAAGATGTTGCGACTTGAAAATAAGATAAAATACTAGACTAGACCAGAAAACAAAATACTCAATTTGTTAAAAGATGACACGAACAGAACCAAAAAAAATAAAAATAAAAATAATATATTATTAATAATAATAACAACAAATCAGACTAGAATAATAAAGTGGCTACAAGACCCGAAACAATATTGATAAATCAAACCTGAATTAATATCCAAAGTTTTGATACCAACTGATGCGAACCCCGTATATAAAAATACAACACCACAACCAAATTGAAACACAACCCCAAGAAAGATTAAAACAGGTTTATAAAAATAAGAAATTTTGACCCATTGATTATATGTCAATCAATAATCAAAGTTATAAAGAACTTTGACCCAATGATTAGAACTCAATCAAAAACCAAAATTATAAAAGAAGGATATTGACGCCACTCCCAAGACATAGATGAGAAGGTGAGAGATAAGTCGTGGTTTTGATCGCCACAAGCATAACTTGATAAGATCACATGTTCATGAAGAACAATAGAGAAAATTCACTCTCAATTAAACCTAATTGGCTGCAATTTCATTCCTCTTGTTGTATCTTTTTAGAGTTACAAGACAAGCCTTTTTATAGGCAAAGAAAATAACATAACATGAAACCCTAGCCCCCTAACAATTGGGCTCACTAAACATACTCATGGGTTTAAAATAATTAAATATGGGCTTAAGTTAATTAAATGTTTCAGCCCATTACATAAACTAAGACCCAACATGAAATTAAACGAACTAACTTAATTTAAAAACCCATTATAATTAAAATAAACTCAGCCCAAATTATTTAAAGCCCAAATAGCTCTTCCCATTGTTTTAAATTGCCTCATTGTCCAATTATCTCATGATCCTCCATGGTTGCTATTTTGGTTTGCATCAAAGCAAGTGGGGTGTGCCTTTCCACCCACCATCCTCCCTTTATTACCTTTTTGAGTTATAAAATTAAGACACTTTTTCAAGTAAAAGCAAATTATTTATTTAACAAATGAAAATTAAATTAATTTGATTACTAATTGTATATATAAATACTTTCAATTAAATAAAATTTATCTAAATTTTATGATTAAATTCTTTATATTTTATTGATGTAGTTTAAAATATTTTTAATCTAATTTCAAAAAATATATATTTAATATATTTTTAGTTCAATCTAATTCATTGATACATCAAGTGATGGATTGTATAGTATTCATTTTATTTCAATCCAATGTGGTCTAATCTAATACAATACCATACAATTTAATCCAATCCAATATGACCATCTAATCAATATAAAATATTGATTTTAATAATTTATAAGTGCTTTAACAAAATAAGACAATTACAAAAGAATAATTATCGTTGTTAGTGGCTGACGCCTTTATACCAGTTACTCCATGCCAAATTTGGCATGATTCTACATCCTATGATACCAAATCCTTTGGCAATGTGTGTTGCTAGCTGTTTGCTTCCTCATATGTGAGGACAGTCTCCACATCTATGTGTAGGTCGTCTTCTTTTATATGGGAGTCGCTCTCTAAACCGTATATTTAGTGTACAATTCCGTTTAATTTTGATTATTTTTTGAGTCAATCTTATTATATAATGTAATTAAAAAAAATTATCCATTTTTATATTTTATGTACCTTAATTTTTTATACTTGTCCATTTTTAGCTATTGGATTGTGACATAATCCTTTCTAAAATAACTATGTACTATTTTTATTATTTATATCACTCTCAATTTAGAAGCCGCGTGTTGCCCACTTATAAAAGATCTGGGTCTACGTTTTTTTTTTAAGCCTAGGAAAGATCGGGACTAGACATGACCACAGTTCGGTTCGGTTCGGTTCCGGTTCTGAAAAAGCTAGAACCGGAACCTTAACCGAAATAACACGGTTCCGGTTCGGTTCTGAAACCGATGGTTCTATAACGGTTCAGGTTCCGGTTCTATAACGGTTCCGGTTCCGGTTCTGGAACCTTTTTTTAAAATGATAATTTAAAATTTAAAACGTAATATTAAATTATATTTTAAATTAAAAAAATAAATTTATACCCAAATCAAATAAAATCCGACCGGATTACCCATTTACCTACCCTCACTGACTTACTCTTCTCTCTCCTCTCTCTGTCTCTCTCTCTCTGACTCTCTCGTCTAACTCTAATCGTCTTTTTCTTCTAATCTTCTTCAATTCTCCCTCTTCTTCTTCTTTTATATTTCTCTGTTTTCTTCTCTTTCTCTCTTCTATCTTCTTCTTCTTCTTCTTCTCTTTGTTTTGTTTTTATTTCTTCACCGGCCGAACCCAGATCGACGCCGATCTGGGTTCTGGGAACACAGATCGGCATCAGATCGGCGTCGATCTGGGTTTTGGAAACCCAGATCGGCGTCTGGGGGAAACCCAGACGCGCCGATCTGGGTTTCCAAAACCCAAATCGTTCACCCAGACGCCGTCTGGGTTTCCAGATGGAAACCCAAACGCGCCGATCTGGGTTTTAGAAACCCAGATCGGCGTCTGGGGGAAACCCAGACGCCGTCTGGTGTTTCCATTTGGGCGTCTGGGTTTCCACGCGGCCAACTGTTGACTCTTTGTTTTTTTTTTCGTTTTTTTTTTTAATTTATTTAAGAATCGGAAGGCAGTTCCGATTCCACCGGTTCTTTAAACCGGCGGTTCCGGTTCCTTCAAGGTTAGAACCGGAACCGCTACAGTGACGATTCCGGTTCGGTTCCAAACCGGAACCAGAACCTTATGTTCTGGTTCCGGTTCTACAGTGACGGTTCGGTTCGAACCGCACGGTTCGAACCGAACCGTGGTCATGTCTAATCGGGACCAACCGAGATAAGACGCTAGTGGCATGGTCCGGATGATAATTTCCAATTGGGAGGGTTCCACCTACACTGTGGTAGGGAAGAAACCCACACGAAGATGGGAGATCAACCCACACACACTGGTGGGAGACCGAACTTTACTATATGTATAGCTATTATTATATTAGAGTATATATATATATTATATTATTACATTATGAGAATTTTGGATGTTGAGGGAAAGTGTCGAACCCATGCCTCTGACAAAGAACCATTGACATCCGGGTCTACGTTCAGAGAGCTATATTTTTATTATTTATGTCACTCTTAATTTAGAAGCCGCGTGTTGCCCACTTGTAAAAAATCCAAGTCTACTTCCGGTTTTATAAAAGAAAAATATTCGGATGTTTTAAGAAACTAAGAAAAAATAAACACATCCATCCAAAAGAATAAACAAAACAAAATGTCCATGTCACTCATTTGAAGGGACACAAAGAAAGTTCATCTATATTTACCAATCCAAATTGAAAATAAAAGGAAATCAAATTTTATTGAAAATGAATTTTTGTATAGAATCTATGTAATTTGATTTCCGATATTCTTATTATTTATATCACTCTCAAAGTAGTTTATTTGAGTAACATTTCTAGACTAGCTAAGAAATGTAGGTATGACATCTAAGTCTAACTATTACAATAAGGTTGAAAAGGTGTGAAATATGGACACTAAAATGTTGTGAATTTGGATGTAATAAAGTTGTAAATAATGTAATCAATGTAAATAAGTAATTTATTTGAATAATATTTGATTATTTATGTACCAATACATTCAAGCCTGAAATTTGGATACTATAAAGTTGTGAAAGACTAAAAATGGATGCAATAAAATTGTAAAAAGTGTTATCAATTTATGAAAAGAATAAGTAGTACTTCATTGGGATAATATTTTCATACCAACTAAAACATGTAAGCTTGAAATTTAACCATTACAATAAAGATAAAAAGTATTAAGTTGTGGAATCTGGATGCAATATAAAGTAAAATAAAGATGAAGAGTATTAAGCTACGGAATCTGGATGCAATATAAAGTTATAAATAGTGTAGTCAACATAAGTAAGTAATTTATTTGGATAGTATTTATGGACCAATATATGTATAAGAATGAAATCCAACAATCACGTTAAGAGTGAAAAGCAAGGAGTTTGGTGTGCATTAATTGCACACTGTTTCTTTCTCTTTCTTCTACCAGAACTCTCTTTCTTTTTCAGCTACATTGCACACGACTCTTTCTATTTCTTCTACGAAACGGGGCCTATTATGTCTGCAAACACAGTTAATTGTCTGTTCATTCTTTACAAGTTTTCCGCTTTTTCAACTTTTACTTCTTTTGTTTAGGTTAAAGCCAGTTAATTAGATTAAAAATTCCATTAAAATCAGATAAATTGATTAAATATCGAAAATTCAATTGACTTAACAAATTCTCATCTAACTCTTTTATTTTTTTGGCTTATTGATAGCACCATTCTTATTTTAATTAAGCTAAATTCATGATTATGCCATGTTAAATCTTTGAAAAATATCATTTAATCTTCTAAGTTGTTTATTTAACCGAGTCCAAGTTCGGTGGATTTGGTTAAATGAGGTTCATTAAGTTGCTTAGTGCGCTATTTTTTTCCCCTTTGTTTTCATAAATATTTTGCATGAATATTTAGGGTTGTTTGTTTTTTTAACTTATCATTTAATAGATCTTAATCGGATTCATTAAATCATTTTTGTTTATTTTTTATGTGGTCAAATAACTTAAAATTGCTTAAAAATAATTTAAAATAAAAAGTAAAAGATTATAACTTATCACTTAACACATAATCATTTACTTATAATTAAAATATTTTCTTTCATAATTATATTTCTAAAAGATACATATTTCTAATTTTTTCCTCATTAATATCCTATAAATTATCATTTTTCATATTGTTACTAGTAACTTAAATATTTATATTTGTACAACAATTTCAACCATATATATCTTTTAACTTTAAAAAAAAAAAAAAAAAAAGTACAAGCTATGTAAACTTAATATTTTCTTAAACTATTATTGTATACATATCATCAATAAAAACTACATTTATGTAAAATTAGAAATATATAGATAAATTTGTTTAGGACTTATTATTAAATGATTTTTTTTTACTACATATATAATTTAGAATAAAAGTACATAACAATTATTAATTATAATGATATAAATATAAAAGTATTTTTTTTCATGTATTTTCCTCTTAAAAAAAAAAATCAATATGTATCTTCAAATATTAGAAGAAAAAAACAAATATGTCTTTTAGATTTCAAATTTCAGTTACTATTAAACTTTTAGTAACATTCAAAATTACTCAATCTTTAGATAAAAAAACAAACAATGCCATAGTTAATTAAGTTGAAAATATAACAAAATAATGTTACCATTTTAGTTTCAAAGTTGTTATGTTGTAAGATTAAAATTTTTATACATTCTTATTTCAGCAGGCTCTATTGCCTAAAACATTGTTGTTCACCTTCTCTGCTTTGTATTTCTTTTTTTTTTCACAAACATGTTAATTTAATTAAGGGATAATCTCAATTTTTTTTTTTTGTTTGACGTAATCGCTAATTACCCTTTATAGTTTGTAGAAATCTCATTTTATCCATTTACATGCATAACCATAAAAAAGACCAAGGAATTTTCTGGATATTTTCTTAAACTATAATAGATTTTCTATATATTTTTTTCAACTACAAGGGGATTTTGTCTATTAATCAAATGATAGGGGATTCTTAGAGATTTATCAAATTAGTGGTGGATTTTAGCTATCACGCCAAACTACAAGGGAAAAATAGGATTATCCCTTTAATTAATTGTAAATTTACATCAATGCTATGTTTAAATTTCAAAAACAATATATAAACTTGAGACTTATATTGCAAGGCAAGAAGACTATATGTTAAGAATTTGTAGTAAAAGATTTGAATAGATCCTACCCATTTAAATCATCTTAATCTAGTGTTTAAAAAATTGGGTAATAATTTATGTAATATTATAAAGAAACCGATCCTGCCCTCATTATTATTATTAGAAGGAATTGCACGACACCTCCCCTGAGGTTTGCCTAAAAATAAGAGAAAACACATTTACCCTTTTATTACACCAAACTCCCACGTCATTTGTCAAATTCTATTAAGGTTAATCAACTTACAAGTAACTCTGTCTTTTACATTTTTTTTTTTTTTTAACTTTCTTTTAAAATTTTAAATTATAAAAATAATATAATTAATAAAAATTAATAAAAGGAGATCTCCACCATTTATCACATGAAGGATGGTAAGGATTATTTTAAAAACAAAATTTAATATTATATATTTTTCAAAAATTAATTTTAAAATGTTCTTAAAAATAAAAAGAATGGAATCAAAGAATCAAAAAAAAAAATCTAAAAAAAATTAAAAAAAAAAAAGAAAAGGTTTGAAGATTTAGGTTTCAAACCCATACCTTCAAAAAAAAGCCAAAAAACAAAAAAAAACAACATCATCAAGAACCCAAAAAATCAAAGAAGACCATCAAGAACCCAGAAATAGCTTCTTTATCAACCAATCTTCAACTAGAAAAATTTAAATGAAAAACATCAAGAATCCAAAAAATCGAAGAACAACCAATCCCCAAACCAATCTGTTTCACAAAATCTATACAAAATCTACTCAAAAACTTAAACTAATTTGTTTCCCAAAATCTATATAAAAACTCAAATACCCACCATCCTCAAACCCAAAACCACCCTCAACTCCTCTTCCAAAATTCTCACCACCACTTCCTCTTCTCCCGCGATTGATGTGGCAACCTACTCTTGTCAGTGTCACTTCCTCGATAATCGAAGAGTACGATCCCACCAAACCCAACGACTACGAGGAGTACAATAGGAAGAGGAAGATGAAGTCCATGGAAGTCGAGATGCAAAGACAGTTGGATCGGAGGCAACGGGGAGAGGATGAGAGGGAAAGGAGAGAGATAAAAGACGGAGAAAGGATAAACATCTCCAACAGGGAGGCATGGAAGAGATGGTAACTATAAGCGAAGGAAAAGAGAGAAAGCATTTGGACACCGTTCATGAATACGACACTGATTGCGGGGAAAATTGCAAGTAACGTGAGAGAGAGAGAGAGAGAGAGGGCAAAGAAAAGGCATCCAATTTATTTTTCATTTTTTTTAAAATTTTTAATTTATTTTTCATTTTTTAATTTTAATTTATTTTTCATATTAAAAAATAGAAAGAATTTCCATCATCCATCTAAGAGATGAACAATGGAAATACTCATATAATTTTTAATTTATTTTAATTTTAATTTATTAATTATTTTAATCTTATTCATGGATAAAATGGTTATTTGATCAAAATTCCTAATCAATCATTAAAATTGACAAAATCAACTAACGGCGTAGGAGTTTAATGTAATAAAAGGGTAAATGTGTTTCCTTTTATTTTTAGACAAAAATATCAACCATATATTACATGTGATGGACAGAAACAGAGAAAATAAAAATAAAAATAAATAATTATCATTTTGTTATTTCCATCATATGAAGTTTTCATAATTTTCTTTTTAATAATAATCAAATGACAATTATTTATTTCTATTTTATATTTTTTCTTTTGTCCATCGGATCTAATGGATGATTAATGATTTTTTGTTCTAATTTTTTAAAGTTATGAAGCACTGACGATAAAACAACTATATATAGGGGACAAGATCGGAGAATACAAATTTTGATACAATTTTTCAATCATTGGATTGAAAAACAATTAATGATGGGGATTTATTTTTCTTTTTCAAAAGATGAGAGTTCTAAAGTAAGTTGTAACTTCTTATGAGATCAACCCTATATGTGGCTATACTCAATATAACAATTTGTGCATTTATAAGGTTTAATAAAATTGGTTTATTAAAATATTAACCAACAATTGCGACCTTGTCTTGGTCATCTCCAGCGGCGAGAGTTGTCTCCGTGTTAGAAATCGACGAGCAGCAACGACTTAGATCTTGGGTTTTTGGGCTTTGTAACCTTGAGTCAACTTTCACTAATTTGATATTTTTGAAGAGCTATTTTCTAATTTACGCCCTTCAGTTGTGGGCAACATCGCACAATTTCGTGAGATGTTGCCTACATCTCATGGTGGAAAATTTAAAAAAAAAAAAAAAAAAAAGTCTCTATCATGAGATGTGCACATTCCACAATGGTAAATTACTAATAACATTAGTACTTCTTGCTGTGAGATGTTGGAAATTGACTTGGGAAGGGATTTCAATGAATTAGGATTATATACTGTAATTAGTTTTGTTTGTAAACCAAAAATGATTCAAATAAGTTTCGGACTATAAACGAATTTGACATTTGGATTTTGGTTTGTTTTTAATCTTTCCCTTAAAACTTTGAGATTTAAAATTTCAAAATTTAGTTACATAATTCAATTCACTAAACATATTTAACCAATAAAAAGAAACAACTATTCTATGATAAAAATTTGAAATAATATGCTTGATATTCAATTGTGTTAAATAAGTTAATGGTTTGAGAGTACATAACCCAAACACAACCCATTTACTTAACGAGATTAACATGTACACTCAATATTAACTCGAACCCAATAAAATCTAGCCTAGACTTACTAATTTTTTGTCATGTTTGTGTTGTGTCACCTAGGGATAGCAAAAATCCTTGATCAACCCAAAGCTTGTGGGCCTCGATCCATTTGGAACAGGTTTGGATCATGTATACCAAGTTATGGGATAGATGTGGAAAATCTTGATCCAATCAGGTTATTAGGTCAAGATCGGGGCAAGCACCTCTGCCCACCTTGGCCCAGTTCACCCAGGGCATATATAAATAACTTAAAAACAAAATCCTAGATTCTAACCCTACCAATCACCAGCATGTGCGAGAGGTGCAAACTCCCTAGGTCCACAAATTTTGGGGCCCCAAATTTTATAAATTTCTAAATTTATTTTTCTATAACTAGTTTATAAGTAAATATATAAATAAGTTTCAAATTATGCACAACAATTGAGACCAACTTGTGTGGTGAAGGAGCTGTTTGTTGGTGGTCTCTAACCGGGGTTCTCATAGACAACACTTTGTCACTTGACTACCAAGGCTACTCAATTTTATTGATCTAACTTATTTCAATAAATATTTCTAGTATCTTAGTTTACCTACTTGGTCAAAGTTAAAAATGGTTAAAAGTGATGGTTGACCATATTAAAAGACAAAAATACCCTTACAAACAATTAAAACTACTAAAATACTATTAATTAAAATTAATAAATTATAAAAATAATTTAAAATAATAAAAAAATATTTAAAAAGTTATTAATGTTTTTTCCCCTAATGATTGATGAATCGTTACTTTACCCCATATAGATTCAAGAAATATCCTTTTATCCCTTCTTTTGACTTGAATTAATACTATTTTAAAGATTTTTTTTGTCAACTTAAAATCATCAAGGGAAAAATGATGATTCATCAATCATTAGAGGGAAAAATTATAATAACTCATATTTAATTATCAATTGAAAAATCTAAAAAAAAAAAACCAAAAAGAAAAAGAAAAACTAAAGATATATATATTAAAAAAAAAAATGGACAGAGATCTCGCATTGGGTGTGATAGACGCTGGAGATCAACAAAGGGGTCCATTTTAATTTTTCCCATTGGACCTCCAAAATATCAAGGCCGGCCCTGCCAACCGCTATCCCTAATCTGCAATTGCACCACCTAGACCTCCATCACAACCAAAATAATTAACAACACTACAACAGCTTCATTTTTCACATACTGGAAAATGAGAAGATTGTTAGCAAGTATGTGGGTTAGCTCATTATACAGAGAGAGCTACATAGATGATAATGGCATCAAGAATTTTTATGGGGTCTCCTCCAAACTTATACAACACTAATTGGGGTTTTATTTAATAATAATTTCTTATTAAAGCTACTTTTAAGACAAATAAGAGTCTTGATAGTAGACATGACCACAGTTCGGTTCGGTTCCGGTTCCGATTCTGAACCTACGGTTTCGGTTCTTAAAAAGCTAGAACCGGAACCTTAACCGAAATAAAACGGTTCCGGTTCGGTTCTGGAACCGCCGGTTCTATAACGGTTTAGGTTCCGGTTCCGGTTTCGGTTCTATAACGGTTTCGGTTCCGGTTCTGGAACGTTTTTTTAAAATGATAATTTAAAATTTAAAAATTAGTATTAAAATATATTTTAAAATTAAAAAAATAAATCGATACCGGATACACTCATACACAAACGAAATAAAAAATTTAATTATTTGAAGTCAAATTACTTATAATTACTAACTTTAATTTATAAAATTCATTAGGACCATTACCTTACCATTATGGCATTATCGAATTATCCATTTACTGATTTACCTTGGTCCCTCATCACTGACAGTCACAGACTGACAGCTGACTCATCACTCACGAAGTCACGTGACTCACGTCCCTCACTGACTCACTCACTAGTCACTAGTGTTTTCTTCTCTCTCTCAGTCTCTCTCTTCTCGGCTTCTCAGTTCTCAGTCTCTCTCTCGACTTCTCCTTCTTCTCCTTCTTCTCTTCTTCTGGTGGGTACGTCTGGGTTGGAAACCCAGATCGACGTCTGGGGGGACCCAGACGCCAATCTGGGTTTCCAGATCCCAGACGGAGCTGGAAACCCAGACGGATCTGGGTTTTCAGATCTGGAAACCTAGAGTCGTCTGGGTTTCCAAATCTGAAAACCCAGATGCGTCTGGGTTTCCAGATCTAGAAGGAAACCCAGACGCGTCTGGGTTAGGAAACCCAGACGCATCTGGGTTTCCAGATCTGGAAACCCAGACGTCGTCTGGGTTTCCATCTGGGTTTGGAAACCCAGATCAGCGTCTGGGTTTCCACGGAAACCCAGACGTCGATCTGGGTTCCAGAACCCAGATCTGGGATCTAGGTTCTGGAACCCAGATCTGGGATCTGGAACCCAGATCCACGTCTGGGTTTTTTGGCTGGAAACCCAGACGCGATCTGGGTTTCCAGATCGCGTCTAGAAACCCAGATCGTCTGGGTTTCCTGGCGGGAAACCCAGACGTCGATCTGGGTACCATACCCAGATCGGCGTCTGGGTTTCTGGGTTTCCATGATGTCGATCTGGGTTTCGGAGAAACTCAGATCGGGTTTCTATATCGGGAAGCCCAGATCTGGGCAAATCTTCTGGGTTTCCGTTTGGATTGATTTACACTGTTTGATGATGATTGTGTCTATGATGGTGTTGAACCGTTGATGATTGTGTTTATTGTACATGGAATTGATATTTTGGGTCTATTTGATGCTGAATAACCTGGATTAATGTCTGTTGAGTGTTGAATTATAGATGAACCAGAATTAGAAATTCAGACAGATATGAGATATCATTCAACAGTTCAACTGCATGAACAAATGAATCGAAATTATTGTCAAATTTTTATTTTTAATTTTTTAAATATTATTTTTTTTATAAAATATAAATTGATCTAGACCGTCCATCCCAAAATGGACGATCTAGATCCATTTAAAAAAAATTTAAATTAAATTTTTATAATTTAAATTTAATTTTTTAAATTATTTAATTTTCAAATATATTAAGTTTTATAATTTTAAATTATTTATTTATTTATATAATTTAAAAAAAGTAAAAATCAAATAAATTTATCAAAATATCCATATAAGTTTATAACTTTGACGGTAAATTATGGTTAAACATTAATAGAGAGGAGATAATTGTTACAAAAAATAAAAGTGATTTTCGATTGTAATAAAGTAAATATGGAGGAGAGGGTTTACACTTTATAGAATTATAGTAATTTATTCATTGTTTAAACTTTGATTGAATAAAAAAATAAAATAAAAATATTGGGCTTGTACTTAATTTATTACCATAATTAAGTTGCCTACGTATCCTCTCAAATTTTGGAGGAATCAAAGTCCACGTAGTTCTCTTACCTTTTATTACATGGAGATGGAGTTTATGAAAATTTGTGACTCACTTAATCGTCACTTGTGTTTCCAGTGCCCCCGGTGGTGGTTTGATCTGTATCTTCAAAAAAATCATAACTTTCACCTTGAGCATCCATCTCTTGCTGTCTCAACTGTGCCTTCGTCCAATCGTGGACACAAACTTCAACTTGTGCAGACTCTGGACTCATTAAAGACCGTTTGAGGTCTAGAATATTACCGCCAGAGCTAAATTCTTGTTCCACTGCCACAGTTGAGACGGAGGTCCCAAGAATTTGTTTGGCTATTATAGACAAAATTGGAAAATGTTTCTCATGTTCCTTCCACCACTCTAAGATATTAAATTCAATGTTATCACTGTCCATAAACTCGAACTGCATCTTTAAGTAGACGTCAAATATCACTCCAAATATCAGCACAAATTGTAATACGACCTTCATATTTTTTAAAAAATCTAATTAAACTTTTTTTCTCTCTTTTGTAAATATCATATAATGTGCGTGTGAGAGTTGTTCTAGGTACCCTACATGCAGCAGGATTTAAGGCTTTACGACAATAATTAAGAAAACTTGTTTTTTCACCAAAACTAAAAGATAAGCTTTCTGTGGCTACAAATCTAGCTAATTCTTCCCTATTTTGTGCATCACTATAATTAAATAATTGATTAGTAGAACTTGCAAACCTGGAAATTTGTTGTTGTCCACGTGAACGATTCGCTTCGACCGGATGTTGAGATCTTATGTGTTTCCAATATGAGCCATATCCTCTAGCTTTGTTCCACTTGAATTCTGCTCCACAATAGTTGCATACAGCCTTGATCGTACCTGGTTCTTTTTCAACCTTCTTCATGTGTATCTTAAAAAGATCGGATCTGTACTTTTTCTCGTCATCAACATCAGCTGGCCCTGCATCACAATTCCCAAGCCCAATGCTAGACATATTAGCTGAATTACTTCCAAAATTGGACTGACGAGATGTCGGCGTCTTAGGTTGGTCCTCCTGGGGTTGGGGGTTTTGAAGAGTAGCATGAGGAGGATTAAGATTAGGAGGATTTTGAGAACCAAACATTTCTAAAAAATCTGCTTGTCGTTGTATAAAATCATGATAATTTTCCTCATTGAAAAGACCAAGATTTAAAATATCTGCATTTGGTTGTAAATCTTGTGGTGTTTCTTCAATATTAATAGGATCTTTACCCTTATTCCTAGAAAATGATTTTCTTGAATTAGAACTAGCCATTGAAATAATTTAATAATAATAAATTAAAAATTTAATATTTAAAAATAATAACTAATAAATTAAAAATTTAGATTTAAAAATATAAATTGAAATCAAAATTTAAGTTAAAAAATATTATAAATTAAAATTTTGAAATTTATAAATATTATAGATTGATAATTTGAAATTTAAAAATAATAAATTAAGAATTTAAAACTACTAACAATAAACTAAAAATTATAATGTATAGATATAAGTAAAAAAAATAAAGAAAATTAAAATTAAGAATTAAGAGAATATAAGAAAATATTTTGAAATTGAGAGAGAGTTGAGAACTTGAGATTAACGGAGAGAAAGAGAGTTGAGATTGAGAGAGATAAATGTGAGAAAAAATTGAGAATTCGGAGAGAAATTTATAGAAAAAAAAAAAAGTGACCGTTTTTAGCCTAAAAGGCTAAATTTTACTAACCCAAATAGCCAACTGTTGGGGCCAACGTTCGGGCCGCGTGGCCCGCTTGGCCCCAATGGGCAACTGCAGTCAGTGGCCTGACTGCAGACCACTGACTGCAAGCAAGCAGTCAGTGGTCTGACTGCAATCAGACCACTGACTGCAAATGCAGTCAGACCACTGACTGCAGTTGGCCGTTGGGGCCACACGGGCCACGCGGCCCGAACGTTTTTTTTTTTTTTTAATTAATTAATTAATTAATTTTTTAAATTTTTTTATTTATTTAAGAACCGGAACCGCCGGTTCAAATCGGTTCCAGTTCCCCCGGTTCTTGAACCGACGGTTCCGGTTCTAATTTTAAAAGAACTAGAACCGGAACCGCTACAGTGACGGTTCCGGTTCGATTCTGAACCGAAACCAAAACCTTATGTTCTGGTTCCGGTTCTACAGTTACGGTTCGGTTCGAACCGAACCGTGGTCATGTCTACTTGATAGTATACACAGAACCTCCGCCTCTTGCGATGGATTTGCTTCCAATGTTAATCTTTTTTTTTTTTTTTTTTTTTTTTGTTGCTTATGTTTTGATGTAAGAGATGAAAAAAATAAAAAAAATAAAAAGATGGAAAAATTTTAATTTAATCCCTAACGTTTAGTAAAATATTATTTTTTTACTAACGTTTGCATTTCGAATTCTCATCATCCCTAACGTTTCGAAAATACATCAATTTAGTCTCTCTGACCAAAAAAATAACAGTCAAACTAACTAGACGAGATAAAAAGACGAATTTACCCCTAATATAATTTAAAATAGTTAAAATGACGTAATTACCTTTTTTAAAAACTAATAATTACAAAATAACCATACCTATTATTATAAAATTGCCATTAATCACCTTAAAATCAAATTGTGACACATCATTAAATCAAATTTTTTAATTTAATTTATTGTTAATAAATATTTTGATAAAAAATAATATTTTTAATATAAAATAATAAAAAAAAAAATCTTTTTCATCTTCATCTTCATCTTCATCTTCTACCTCTCATCATCTTCCTCATCTTCAATTTCATCTTTTACATTCATCAAAATCATCATCTTCATTATTTTCATCAAATCAATATCACCCAAATTAAATATCTAACATCAAACCCAACATCTTCCAAATTAAAAAAAAAAAAAAAGTTTATTCAAATTAAAAAAAAAAAAAAGTTTATGTAAATAAAATAAAATAAAAAAAAGGCCCCTCATCTTCATCTTCTACCGCTCATCATCTTCCTCATCTTCAATTTCATCTTCTACATTCATCAAAATCATCGTTTTCATTATTTTCATCAAATCAATATCACCCAAATTAAATATCTAATATCAAACCCAACATCTTCCAAATTAAAAAAAAAAAAATGTTTATTCAAATTAAAAAAAAAAAAAGTTTATGTAATTTTTTTTTTTTTTTTTAAAAAAAGAGACCCTCCTCTAGTCTCCATCGCCGGAGACCAGATCTGGTCTCTGGCGATGGAGACCTTCTGGTCGCTGAAGACCAGAAACTGGGCTGAAGACTAGAAGTCTCCAGTCTCCAGCCCCGCTGGAGACCAGAAAACTGGTCTCCAGCAACTGGGCTGGAGACCAGAAGGTCTCAAAACTGGTGCTGGAGACCAGTTTCTGGTCTCCAGCCCCCAGGCCCGCTGGAGACCAGAATAGACCAGTTCTGGTCTCTAGCGGGATGGAGACCAGACTGGTCTCCATTGGCTGGAGACCAGCACCAGGTCTCCAGCTCAATCTGGTCTCCAGCGAGACCAGGCCGGAGACCTGGCCTCCAGTTGACGATGGAGACCAGCTGGTCTCCATCGTCGGGAGGAGGAGGAGGTCTCCATGGGAAACCTCCTCTTTTTTTTTTTTTTTTTAACTTAAAATTTTTTTTATATATTAAATTAAATATATAAAAATATATATTATATTAAATATATATTAAAATTATATAAATATGTTTAAGTTAAAATGACCAAATTAACCCTTATTGACTAACATTTGACTAATAGAAGGATTAAATTGATGCATTTTCGAAACATTAGGGATGACGGAAATTCGAAATGTAAATGTTAGTAAAAAAGTAATATTTTACCAAACGTTAGGGATTAAATTAAAATTTTTCCTAAAAAGATTGAATTTAAATGTGGGAGAGAGAAAAAGCAAAAAATAAATTAATCTTATTCATTCATTTGTAAAAAATTTTATATGTCAATGGAATTTTTAAAACATAAAAAAAAAAAAAAAAAAAAAAAAAAAAAAAAAAAAAAAAAACCATTTGAGCACTGGATTCAAGTTATATATGAAAGAGTTAATATCAATTGAATTATGATGGGCATTGTCATTAATTTATCTCATATACTTCAAACTTTTTTCTTTAATTTTTTCATATGGATCATGCAAATATTGTCATAACTGTTGATGAACTCCGGCAGTGGCTAGGAATCTTGCATCTTGAACATGTACTATCAATGTGTTTGATAAAGTACATTTAACTGCTTAGTTCATTTAACTTTCATGTGCCAACATGTAAATTTTTTCTATTATAGTGTAAATTTTTTCCATGATGGTGCCATCAAGAATATCAGCTGGGTTCTTATGAATATGAATTTTGGTATTAATTTTGTTCTATAAAAGTGTTGTCAGGACACTTATGACCTTTATGGGCATGCAGTACTTGTGATTTATGAGGTTCGCGAGGGAGACTTTGTTGATTTAATTACTGTTCTAGTTTTTACCTTTATCCATTATTGAAGTCATGTCCTGCATTGAATGGAGTATTTTTAGTTTCTTATAACCAGGATAGAAACGTGGGTAGACCAAATTTGTGAATTGAATTACTGGGTCGATTTAAGTGCACACAGTAATCCTCTAAATATTTTTTGTTTGATCTTAAATTTTGATCTTTAGTTGTAGGATATAATCCTTTGTATGAATTAAAATTTGAATTTCCTTTTTTTTAAAACTAACCTTATCAAGACAGACCGAAATTCAGCCCACCGTACTCCACAAACGGGTTGAAATTTGGGACCAAAATTGCAACCCATTTGGTTTACGGGTCAGATTTGAGGCATCCCGCCCAAAACCCACTTCAGCTTTGGATGAAATGATTCAGCCGTGTCCCAACTTGTTACCATCCCAAGTTTCACCGGATTTTGTCATCAATTATCAACCCACTATCTTTCGAAAAAATGTTATCAACCCACTAATAATCTTATCAGACAAGAGAGAGTAACTATAATCCCATTTTCTGACAAATCATATACTCCTGTAATTTCATCATCCAATAAAGTTGTGTTTGAATACCATACTCGTTAAATAAAATTAACCACTCATACAATCAATTCAAAGACTGTTTATTGAAGAATAACATTAACTAATCAATAAAGTAGTCAGATCCTTCAATTAAAAGGACTCAAAGCGATAGTTTACAAGCTCTAAAGTTGAAATATCTTTCATCCCCATACGAAACAAAAAGCCAGATAACGCCAAGCCTTTGATTTCCAACATTGAATGCCAGGCTTTTGATTCACCAAAAATAACTGAGACGCGGAAGACAAAAAGGGGCAGATTACATGGACTAGTTATTTGTTGTGGCCTTCATATTTCATCCAGAACAGCTTATCACATGCAATGATTCATGGAGCCCAATGTACAATCAGGCTACAACATGACCATCATTCGAATCTCCGTTCTTATGTGACAATCACCAGGCCATTGTAATTACCAAAACAAAACATCCAGATGTGAAAAAACAACTGATGAAAACGATCATAACAAGTAAACAAAATGGGAATGATACGTACACACTTGAACATAATTGGTAAATATCAAAATGGTAGTTAAAATTACAAATATTCGATATAACATACATTTATATGCATCACTAGCAGCCATTAAAGAAGATTTTAATCACCTGATGGAAAATTCTGTAGCTCCTAGTATTGGTCTAATAAAGATTAGCAAGAAAATTGAGGGTACACTGCTTCCAACCAACTGCAAAAAAGTAGTCATTCTCGTATAATGTTTATAATCCAATCTTTAAAGAGACAGCCTCAGATTAAATTCTACTCATAACATACATGCATAGAACATTCAACACCATAATTAGGCAGAGAAGACATCAAGTCGTAAAACATTACATATATCATGATTTGTAACCCTAACAATCTATATTTCAAATAACACATGAAAAACCTGTTAATCATCTCCTACGATACAATAAAAGACATGTTCAACTTAATTTTGGGGTAGACACAAATTTCGAAACTACTTAAGTAACAAGGATCAAAGCTCTTTTAGATCACAATAATGGTTTATATCAAAGCTTTTTTAGATCACAATAATGGTTTATCTACATTAAACTTTCTGATTCATTAAAAACTAGGAATTAAAACTGTTTACAAGATTTAAAAGAAGTCTTTTATCAAGTTCTAAGATAACCGTCACGGTTGTTTACTCCCTATTTCCAAGCTACTTCTACATGACGATAGAAAATAAAAGGAAAATTGGAGTCACAGTGTTTGTTAAAAAGAAAGTAGCTATAGATAAGTTTTCCACATTTTGCCTCAGAGGTAGTGACAATCATATATCATCACAATTATATCTGATAATACGTGCATTTTAAATGCATCATTGGCAAAATGGGATATATTTTTTAATGAATTATGACACGAAAGAGCAAACGACTACAAAAGAACCATATATAAAGAACAGGCTACAAATGTTTTGTTTTACTTAAAAGTGTATTTCAGTTAGCAAAAGCTAATCAACAATGTGTTTTAGGCAAAATATCACCCAGAGAATCTAATTTTGCCAAGAAAATATAAACCATAATCTCACTATTATTCAAATTTAATAATAATGCATGTGCATCAAAGAGATTCCCATAGACATATTCATCATTCTCCAATGGAGTGCTGATTACCTGTCTACTTTATTATCATCATCACTTGCACAAAATAGGAAGCAAAAACCTTAAAACGTAATGAGAAAAGGAAGAGCACTTATTAACAAGCAAAGAGATTCATAGCAACAACATTTAATGATTCATAATGAAGTAATGAACATAGCATCAAAGGATAGAAAACCACAAAATAACATGGATTCAATAATCGGACGGGGACTTTCGCACTTAAAAAACAAAAACCACAACTAAAATGCTAGAGTTTTATAAAACTTGAAAAGGCAAACAGAATGAAAAATTTGTGTGCATCAGAGAGATTCCCATTAGACCAAGTCATCATTCCCTTAAAGAGATCTGATGTCCCTGTCTATTTTGTCATCACTTGCATATTATCCATTCAAAGATTCAAGACCTAGAAAACTTGCAAAAAAATTTCAAAAGCTTTAAAGATAACTAAAACAACAAAACCTCAAACTACAACTTGGCCCCAATGCCTCAGATTAATGTCGTTTTCATGGGAATTACTCTCAGAGTATATTTAACACCATCAAAGGCAAGAGCATATGATTTCTAGCATATAAAAAAGAAAAATAAAACAGTAATCAAAAAAATGAAGAAACAAGTAGCTAAAAGATATCAAATTAGGGGTTTTCACAATGGTCACCAAGCAGAAAGAATTTGTACATAGACAACTGCTGGGGTTTAAACATGCTCATTGTCTATCTAAAATTAAACATAAAGTCACATTCGAATGAAAAAAATACAAATAAGTTTCTAAAGAAGCCTGGGAGAGTACTATGTTAACTTAATGTCCCTCACAAGCATTACACATAAATATATGCCAAACAGTCGGCAAGATACAAAATTGAAATCACAAACTAATCAACTAACATTAAGCATTTCTCGTCTTATAAAACTCTTTATCAATAACATTATTATCATATAAAACTTCTCTGACTTCGACACAATCACAAACCAAAAAAATAAATCAACATCACCATTCCTAAAATTACTTAAATATTAAACATTTCAACTGTCATATCAATAACTTACTACAAACATCAAACATTTTGTTAGAAGACAAAACGGAACTTAGACAGATGGGAACATATTCCTGTAAAATCAAAATAAAGTCTACAAGTTTTCCACATTTTGCCCCAGAGGTAGTGACAATTAGATATCATCACAACTATATCTTATCTGATAACACATACATTTCAAATGCATCATTGGCAAAACAGATATTTTCTAATGCTATGTCAAGAATCATAGACAAATAAATCAATATAAGTGTTCCAAACGACGGATAAAAGAATTGATTTAACAAATTTAAAGAGTAAAATACTACTGAAAGCCATATCTAGTGACCAGGCTACATGATAAGTTTTGATTACTTAAAATATTGTATTACATTCAACAAAAGCAAATTAGCACTAACCGTTTTAGGAAAAATTTTATATACCCAGAACCTAATTTCATGATATAATTTCAACAAGAAAAAAGTACCTATAATAATCACATGAAAACCATGAAAGTCTCTTAATAAGAGATAGCTAGAACTGCATCCAATTAAGTTGCATAAACCAAAATCACACTATTTTTGAAAATGAATAACATACGTGCATCAAAGAGATTCCCATATAGACTAGACTATTCATCAATCTCCCAGTGAAGTGCTGATTCCCTGTCTACTTTATTATCTCATCACTTGCACAAAACAGTAAGACCAGGAAAAAAACTCTACAAAACACTTAGCACCAAGCAAAGACATGGTGATAGTATCAAATTTTATTGATTCAATATTCTACTAACAGCTCATGGTACACTATAAAATGCATCAGAGAGATTCCCATTAGACCAAGTCATCATTCCTTTTCTTCCCCTTAGGAAGATCTGATGTCCCTGTCTATTTTGTCATCACTTGCATATTATCATTCAAATATTCAAGAGCTACAAAATTTTAATGACCCCAAAAAAAAAAAAAAAAAAAAAGGAAATTGGCCTCAATGCCTCAGATCAATATTATTTTCCTGGAAATTACTCTCAAAGTATATTTAACACCATCATAGGCATGTAGGCATATCATTTCTTAAATAAGAAAAACAAAAGCCACACATACAACAAAGAAGATAACAAATTAGGGGTTTCGTTATGGGCAGCAAGCCGAGAGAAATCTATGAACAGACAGCAGATAGGGTTTAGTGAATAAGAATATATATATATATATACATACACACATACAGATGAGGTCGGCGATGACTGCTGAGACGAGATTGTGGAAAATGTACGAGGCCCACTAGGTTTAGGTTTCCAGCTGGTTCCGCCTTTTTTTTTTTCCTTTTTTTCTCTCCTCTTCATTTTAAATGGTGAAATCGGTTGGGTTGTTTGGCCCAACCCAACCCAATATGAAACGGAGAAAGAGCGAAATTGAACATTTTTAAAATGGACCGAATTGCGAAACACTCCTCGCTGAATGCCTAAAAAGAAGATGATACACATTTTAATTTTTTATTACACTGAGTCCCCGTACCGTTAGTAAATTTTTATTAGAGTTAGTAAAACTTATATGACTCAAGAGTAATTTCATCTTTTACTATTTAAATTTTAAAATTATATGTTATAAAAAAGAATTATAGATTATAAGAAAAAATAATTAAGAATTAAAACAATATATATTTGTGATGGACAGTGAAGATTAATTTTAAAATAAAAATTAAAAATATATATATTGTACAAAATTCAAAGCTTCAACTTCAACTTCAATTTCAACTTCAAATTAACAACAAACCCAAAAACTTCAACTTGAAATGAGCAACAAACCCACCACCCTAGTTGAAGCTTCAACTTCAATTTCAACTTCAAACCCAAAAACTTCAATCTAGTTCGAAGCTTCAACTTCAAACCAGTTTGAAGCTTCAAATCCAAGAACAATAAATCACAACAATACCCTATTTTAACTTGATCATTTTTTAAGAACGTAAATTCTTCATTTGGATCAACGAACCTAGAGGAACTTCATCTAGGTTCGTTAACTCAAATGAAAGAGCTAATATATTTAGAGAAAAAAAAAAAGATGAAGATGATGAAAAGGATCATTGATGTTGGCTGATAAAGATGATAGCTAATGTTGGTCATATGGTTGCACGATGGAGACGATAGAAATGGGTCTCCATCGTTAATGACAGATGTAGTTCTATTGTCATAGTTGAAGATGGAGTTCAGAGATGGATCTCTAAATCCATCTTTGAATGGTTTTTATTTTTAAATTCTTTTGGTTTTTGTTTTTAATTTATGTTTTATCAGTTGATTTCCACCATCCATTTTACAAAGGCGGTGGAGATCCATCTGTTTTATTTTTTTAGAAAATTATATTTTCCAAAAATTTTAATGATTTTTAGAAAATTTTGTTTTTTCAAAATTATTGTTAATGATTTTTATGATTTTGTCTTATTCATAAGCAAAATGGTTGTATGATAAAAAATTTTGGGGTTTGGTGTAATAAAAAGATAAATGTGTTTTCACTTGGTTTTAAATATATCTCGAGGGTGTTGTGTAATTCATTTATAGAGAGAGGGAGGGAGGGAGGGAGAGTATTATATGATTTTAAAGTTGGCTTCAAGTTGTTGCCCAAATTGTTTCAATAAAAAAATCTAAAATACTAAATGTTGTTTTTGAACAACAAACTATTAGGTTGTTGATAAAAATAATAAGCCTAGATAGTTTTACATTTAAAAGGCTAAACTATTGAGTTACGATGTTTCAATGGTATTAAGGCGTGCCTTGGATGTCTTTGCCAAAACCTAAAATTTGGATAAACGTCATATTCGGATATGCAACATTGATGATAAACCAATGTATGTGCAATCTTTTTCAAAAAAGAGAAAAAAAAAAATGTATGCTCAATCTTTGAGTCAACTCTGTAACCTTCTCCTCCAAGTTTTGGGTCATTCTTTTTAGTTATCATCAAACCTAAATACTTAAGCTGATGGAAAAATTTCTAACTATAGTATTTAAGATTTGAAATTATGATATATTAATACTCTCTCTCACGTATAATGTGAACAAGTAACAGATAAAGGACACATGCTAAACGTCCCTTACCATATAACATGTGTAATGAAAAGATTTTCATATCAAGGGGAAAAAAAGGATTTGAACCAAAGATCTCCAAGCTTTGATACCATGCTAGCTAATATCAAACCCAAAAATTTAAACTGATACCCAACTAGAGTATTTAAAAATTAAGGTTATGATATGTTAACAATTCTTCTCAATTTCAAATGACTTGGCCCAAGGCAGAAAGTGAACTCTTAGAAATTCTCCTGCCATGCTTTCGAAAAATCATGTTGCTTAGTAGTTAAAATTTCTCTTTTAATAGAATAGGATGGTTAAGTAAAAATGTGTATTCAACTTGATAATATTGTTACATCACAATTATATTTCAAATAATAATAATAATAAATAAAGTAAAAAGGTTTAATATACTAACTCTTGTGAAAATTTTACCATTATAGAACACAATAACACATATTTTAACACAAACTCAATTCAAATTATAGGACTTACAATTTTACTACCTATAATTGTTTTAGTTGAACTCCTATGCTCCACTTACTAGTTTTTCCACCATGATAGTGACCAAATGCTTTACCTTCTAAACATGTTTTACTACTAAAACTTTTCTCTACTCTGCTATTCAAAACACATTCTATTTGTAAAGGCTTCACCTTTGAAGACACATTCTACTCATGAAGATTTTCTTTTGGGAATCATGTTTTAACCTATAAATGCAATAGTCTTATTAATTAATACTAATGTTAGCCTTCCAAGTTCTAATTTCAAGGCTTTAGGACATAGCTTTGCTCTTCCTCCAATCGAGTTGGCCACTTATGTTCTAACTTTAAAGCTCGAGAGAATGATTTTACACTACCTAGTGATGCTTATGCTTCACTGCTCAATTTGTATGCTTTGATCTCCTCTTCTAGATTTCCTTGTTCATTGATTTAACCAATTTTGATGAGTTAACTATTGGAAAAATGGGATAAACACCCATTTTAAGGACTTATTTTTTTATTGGGTTAGAGATCTTGATTGAGATAAATCAAGATAGATTTATGGAAAAAATGGTGTTTGGATGAATGAAAATTGAATTGAAGATTTAATTTTCAAAATATAACTATTAGATTAAATGCCACGAATGCAACTATTAAATTTGAAAAAGTGTAACTGTAAAATTAAATTACAAATTTAATTTTTTAAATTGTAACTACATGTATTAATTGTATAATTGAATTGCAGTTTTAATTGTTATAAATTGCGAAATTGAATATCCAAATTGTAACTATTGGTGTTAAATGAAAATTTTAATTTTTAAAGTGTAACCGTTAATTGATTTAATGCTTGATTTAAAATCAGTTTTGTAACCGCCTATATGGAGACTATAAATTGGCATAATTTCTAATTGCTTAAAGACAACTGAGAATCCATTTTTATTTTTTAGTTTATTTTCTCTCAAACACTATTTCTAGTCATAGGATTTCAGAGTGATAGAGAATTAGATATATTTCAATTTGTCGAACGATATCTATTTGGTGTTGTTATATCTTGGGAAACAAACGCTGATAAACACTGAACAATTCAGAGGATGAGCAAAGAATTTATCTTAAGGATACCATAGTTATTATGAGCCTCAATGCAAACGTTCTTTATTCTATTTTGTTTTATTATTATTTTTTTCCTTGTTGGAGAGTCTCCAAAATTTTGATATTATATAACTATTTATTCTTTTTATTATTAATTTTTTCTAACAATCTCAAGACAAATTTGTCTACTTTTTTGTTATGATGAGCAAGTATTGAAGCGGTTGAGATTAATAATTCAATTTTTAATTGTTTTAGCAATTTCTAAATCTTTAAATACTTCACTCCATATGTGTTTGATTTCAAAACAGATTTATTTTTTTTTTTTTTTTTTTAGGAAAAGAGTTGTTTAGAATATTTTTTTTGGAAAAAAATTTCTTTGTGAAATTGTTTTGTTTAATAAGAGCGAAAATGTGTGTTGCAATTTGTTTTTAACAAATTTGATTCGTTTTGGTTCAATAAGTTAAAAAGAAAATCAAATTTTGTAACTAGCTTGTTGAAATGGTTTTGATAAGGCGGTATGATTGAGTTGCAATTTGTTTTATTAAACAAATTGTATTTATTTTCTTAAAAAAAAATTGTGATGACAGTATAATTATTAATTGATAATGGTGTATTTGTTATTTAAACCAGTATTAACAAACTTAATCATTTTATTGATTTGTTTGTAACTTGTTTTTAATCAATAAGGTTGTTTTATATCCTTAAAAAATAGATTTGGTTTCAAATTCAATTGAAGCAAAAACCTATTTTAATTATTTCACAATAATTCTGATTTTTCAAAACTTGCACATTGAATTTTATGTGACTATTGAAAATTCTTTGTGTTAGGACCAAGTCCTTCATGCTTAAGAATATATAAATATCGATAAATACGTCAAATGTGAATGTATTTTTAAAATATTCCACCATTGTGAGAAATTTTTCTTATGTGATGAAAGTGAATAATTATAAGTTTAATTGAATGTTTATAAGGTTAATTTGATGAATTGATAAGTGTGGAATATTTTAGAAATATTATTGAGAGGAATAATAGTTAATTTAATCGATATTAAAATCGTTATGGAAATTGATGGATTTAACGTATTTATTTTTATGGAATAATTTTTTTATGAAAAATATAAGTATATGAGGATTAAAAGAGGTTATTAGGAAGTGTTGATTATAGATTAAAAATGAGTATGGACATGATTGAAAATGGATAAGTAAAGTACATAAAAATAGTAATAAAAGAGGGGTGTAAGTGTCAAATTTGGAGTGAAAGTTAAGCTGGCATAATTGAGAATTATAGAGGGGCTTTTGGGCAATATGTGAAGTATTATTTCTATATTCTTTCAGCTGAGATCGGGAGACAAAAACAGAGTCTCCAGCAGACCCGAAAACAGCCCAGTAGAACTGAAGATCTCCTTCTCTCACGGCGATCGTCTCTCTCGGCCACCAAGTGCAGCAACCAAACCAATCTTCTTCACGGTCAGATGGAGGTTTGAAGAAGCAAGATCAGTATCTGATTTCAGCCCAAAAAACCAGATCTGAAATTGAAGAAGCTGACCAGAAACGGGAAGAGAAGCTGAGGTCGAGCGGGCTGTTGACGAAGCTGCAAACCGCGAGTGAAGGAGGACAGATTCGGGTCAGCTGAAGCAAGGAATGGCTGAGCTGAAAGCAGCCACGTGAAGCCAGCAGATGGAGGAAAAATGTAGGGGTTAGCGTGAAGAAGATGATGAATAGTAGGTAAGAGAATCAGCTGGAACTTTTGTGAGATGTTTCTTGAGTTGTGGGCTGTCCATTTGATGTTATTGTTGGGTTTTTTGTTATAGCTCAAGTTAGATTCAAAAAATGGAAGCTTTGGACTGTTGTGGGAGTTCATGACCAGCTGCAAAACTCTTAGACAAGTGAGTTATGTTGGGTTTTAATTGATTTTATCTCATAAAATACTGAAATGGAATAAATTGTTGTGTAGATGGTTGTGTGATGTGTGTGCCGTGAATCAAGTGGAATGAAATGGGTGTTTGTGCTATGTTCTATTCGGCTGAATGTGATTGGGTGTGTATGGGCTGTATTTTGTTTAGTTAAATGGAGATTAATTGATTATTAAGTGTATAAATGCATGATAGAATGTGATTACGCGTTGAAACCGAAAGAAAATCGCGTATTGAGTTATTCGTGTGATTTTCGACAAATGTAAAGAGCAGCTGCATATAAGTTGAATTTGGGTGATTTTAAGTTGATTTTAAGGTCTTAAGCATGTACTTGAATGTGTAATTAAGTGTGATTAAGCAATAGATGATAAATTTCATTGCATGGAATGCGTGTAACGCTCAAAGGTAGTCGTATGAACAAATGGCATACAAGCTGTCCTCTTTTTATTTTCTTTCAATTTGGTGGTTCCAAGTGTGTGTTTAAATGTATTAGGACATGGAAATGAATGGAAATGAATGGTATTAAGATAAAGGCATGTAACGGAAAGAATATTGCTTAATTAGTTTGATTAGTTTGAGAGATTGTTAAGGAAAATTCTTTTGTCATTAGAGTTGTATTTGAAGAGAATTTTAAATAAATTGGTGATTAAATTTTAGGTGAATTGGAAACTTTTCGAACGGAAACGGAGACGTGCAGGAAGTGAAGGACATTTTCTGAATCGAAAGTTAACAGACGGAAATAAGTTGTGAGTGTAAAACTATATATATATATATGTTTCGTTTAAATATATATTTGTATATATATGTTTCTTTTAAGTATATATATTGGTATATATATATTTTATATATGTTTATGGTTTGATTATAATTGTTTCGATTATATAAATATTTTAAGTTTTGATATCAAGTTTAAGGAAAAATAATCAAGTGTTAAGGTTTTGATTTTAAGAAAAATCTTGACAAATCAAATGTTTATGGAAAGCATAAAAGAAATAGTTTTAGTTTTCAAATGAAATGTTGTTTATAAAAGGATTTTTAGCCGATGGTTACCCTAAACCCTATTATGACTGAAATGACTGGATAATCGGCCGAGATACTTTAAATGTGTAAATGTATGAGTAAAGAAATAGGTTACTAAGGGAAGGGATAGAAATTATAGAATTGCCTTTACACATTATAAAGTATTCTTATGACTGTTACCCTGTGTAAGACGTGATTTATCCGCAAGGTGTGATTTACCCTTCTAAGTTCTAATTTCAAAGCTTTAGGACATAGCTTTGCTCTTCCTCCAATCGAGTTAGCCACTTATGTTCTAACTTTAAAACTCGAGAGAATGATTTTACACTACCTAGTGATGCTTATGCTTCACTGCTCAATTTGTATGCTTTGATCTCCTCTTCTAGATTTCCTTGTTCATTGATTTAACCAAGTTTGATGAGTTAACTATTGAAAAATGGGATAAACACCCATTTTAAGGACTTATTTTTTATTGGGTTAGAGATCTTGATTGAGATGGATCAAGATAGATTTATGGAAAAATGATGTTTGGATGAATGAAAATTGAATTGAAGATTTAATTTTCAAAATATAACTATTAGATTAAATGCCACGAATGCAACTATTAAATTTGAAAAAATGTAACTGTAAAATTAAATTACAAATTTAATTTTTTAAATTGTAATTACATGTATTAATTGTATAATTGAATTGCAGTTTTAATTGTTATAAATTGCGAAATTGAATATCCAAATTGTAACTATTGGTGTTAAATAAAAATTTTAATTTTTAAAGTGTAACCGTTAATTGATTTAATGCTTGATTTAAAATCAGTTTTGTAACCACTTATATGGAGACTATAAATTGGCATAATTTCTAATTGCTTAAAGACAACTGAGAATCCATTTTTATTTTTTAGTTTATTTTCTCTCAAACACTATTTCTAGTCATAGGATTTCAGAGTGATAGAGAATTAGATATATTTCAATTTGTTGAACGATATCTATTTGGTGTTGTTGTATCCTGGGAAACAAACGCTGAACAATTCAGAGGATGAGCAACGATTTTATTTTAAGAACACAATAGTTATTATGAGCCTCAATGCAAACGTTCTTTATTCTATTTTGTTTTATTATTTTTTTTTCCTTGTTGGAGAGTCTCCAAAATTTTGATATTATATAACTATTTATTCTTTTTATTATTAATTTTTTCTAACAATCTCAAGACAAATTTGTCTACGTTTTTTGTTATGATGAGCAAGTATTGAAGCGGCTGAGATTAATAATTCAATTTTTAATTGTTTTAGCAATTTCTAAATCTTTAAATACTTCACTCCATATGTGTTTGATTTCAAAATAGAATTTTTTTTTTTTCTTTAGGAAAAGAGTTGTTTAGAATATTTTTTTTTTTGGAAAAAAATTTCTTTGTGAAATTGTTTTGTTTAATAAGAGCGAAAACGTGTGTTGCAATTTGTTTTCAACAAATTTGATTCGTTTTGATTCAATAAGTTAAAAAGAAAATCAATTTCTGTAACTAGCTTGTTGAAATGGTTTTGATAAGGCGGTATGATTGAGTTGCAATTTGTTTTATTAAACAAACTGTATTTATTTTATTAAAAAAAAACAAATTGTGACGACAATATAATTATTGATTGATAATGGTGTATCTGTTATTTAAACTAGTATTAACAAACTTAATCATTTTATTGATTTGTTTGTAACTGGTTTTTAATCAATAAGGTTGTTTTATATCCTTAAAAAATAGATTTGGTTTCAAATTCAATTGAAGCAAAAACCTATTTTAATTATTTCACAATAATTGTGGTTTTTCAAAACTTGCATATTGAATTTTATGTGAGTATTGAAAATTCTTTGTGAATGCTTGAGAAATTTTTTTGAGCATTGGAAATTCAACACAAATCAATGGGCAATGGGGTTTGAATTTTCAGAATATTGAAATTCGATCTTAATTAGTTGGATTTGAATTTACAACAAGAATTTTGAGATTCTTGGTTGGTTTCAAAATTAACTCAAAGAAATTGGGTTTGAATTTTGAAAAAAAAAAAATCCCATTAGTCTTCAAGTTTGTTTTAAACATTGAAATTTTTGTTTTCGGGTTTGTTACACACACTAGAAATAATCTTTTGAATTATTGTTTAGGTTTTGGGTTTGTGTCAAACACTAAAATTCTATTTCGGGTGATAAAAGAATTGAAATAATGAATTTGGAAGTTTAGATATATTTCAAATACTAAAATCAAATTGTAATTTGTTGCTTAATAAGTTATTAATAAGCAATTGTGATGATTGGCTTTTAAAATGTTTGTTTAAGTCAATTGTTAGAAAATTGAGACATTAAAGTCTAATTTCATGAACCATTTTGATAGAGGTTTGATCTCGATTTTGGAAGATCAAGGTAATCATATTCTTCTTTGCGAGGACATCGAATTGATGTGATTAGAATCCAAACTGGTTATTGAATGAATGAGAAATTGAAGTCTCAAAGATCGCTTCTTGAAATTTTCATCTGAATTTGAATAAATTGTCGTTAAGTATTTCATTTGATTGAAATAATGATAGCATGATTACAATTAATTTTATTTGAATAATTTCATCTACAGTTTTTTAAATTAAACAAATAATTGTAGTTGATTTCATAAAATAATGAATTGAATTAATAACTTATTTATTTCATTTCAGTTATGAATGAGATAAATAATTATATTTGAATTTTGAATGACAATTGTAGCCGAATATTACAATTGATTTTATTGCAATTATGTGGTTTAATAAGCTAATTATTTCATTGAAGTTTGAATGAAATAAACATTTTTTATTTAATTTGAATAAATTTTGAATTGCAATTGTAATTTAAATTTACAATTAATTTCATTTGAATGAAATAATTGCAAGGTTGAATGACAATTGTGGTTATAACAGAAAGATTTATTAATAAAATAAATCTGAATAATTACAAGTTTGAATGACAATTGTGGTGTGTAACTGTAGATGTGATTAATTCTGAATTAAATTTGCAAAATTAAGTTTTGAATTTTGTAATTGCAGACATGATTAATTCTTAATTGAATTTAGAGAATTAATTTTTGAATTTGTAACTACGGATATAATTAATTCTGAATTCACTTTACAAAATTATTTTGAATTTTGTAATTGCAACCGTATTTACTTTTGAATTGAATTTATAGTTTTAATTTTTTATTAACACTTTATGATTGAAAAATTAATAAAATTAATAATGAATTAAAAAACTATTATTTCTTGGTTTTATAAGTGCACCTGTGACAATAACTTTTACTTGTTGCACATTGGATAATCCAATACTATCTACTTCAGTTTCTATGGACCATTTGAAAAAATTGGAGAAATTCAGTGATTTGAATTTTAATAGGTGACAACAAGAGATGTTGTTTGATCACCCTAAACCTTGTGAGGTTCTTAATGGAAAATGCTCCTAAAGGAAAAAAAAAAAATGGCAAGATAGACATTCAAATCATTAGTGCCATTAATGACATGATCCATCCTAACTCATCTCCTGAGTCTAGGAAAATCGTGTAAAAACAGACGAAAACTATCTTGACTTGTCTTTTGAGCTTTGAGGATACTGTGAAAACTGTGATCTTTATATTTAAAATTTGGATTCTTCGAAAATCATTTAGAAAATCATTGTAAATCTCATAATCACTCTATAAATGTAAATTGAACAAATAAAAAATCTAGTTAATTAAAAGCAATATACATAGTGCAAACTGTTCACTATCATGTAACTTTACAATATATAATAATTTGCAAATCTGTAGCAGATAATTGGAAAAATGGGTTTTATAAAAAAATAAGCGTTAATACCCAATGAGTGAATATAACTTTCCTAAAAATATCTCTAAATAAAATATCAAATATCACTAGTAAAAAGAAACAATTCTCAACCATTCATATGTAATCTAGAAATAAAAGTGAATATAAATCTCATATCGTATTAAAACTTTAAATTTCTATATAAATTATCTTTACAACTTTAATAATATAAAATATAAAAATCTATAATCTGTAAAACTTTTCTAGAATCTCTTTATAAAATTTTGGTATTCTGCAAATCACCTTTTGTTCTAATTAAATTTAGTATACGATATTTGTAATCGAAAATCTATACAAACTATTATGGGCGTTTTAGTGATTATAGAAAGGGGCTGGAAAAAGCCTAAGGATAAAGCCAAGCGTGTGGTTTTATGAGAGGAAGTCAAAGAAGATGATCAAGCTAATCAACAGTCAAATGAGGGAATATATGGTTGTTTATTAGCCAGTGTACCTGAGCACATCTAGTTGTATGGCTGATCGTTTTGATTACCGAATAATTGACTGAGTTGATTGGGCGCATGTTTGGTCCCAAAAAGGTCTGACCGTATGTTAGAACGCTAAGACAACTTGGTCGTATTTGAGAAGCCGCTCGATAGTATTTTTCAAAAGCTATCAAAATGATCAGGAAGTCTTTGTATATGATCGTTAGTTGTAGGGGCAGATCCCTTAGTAAATATGTTCGCTAGAAGCGATATCTGATCGTTTGAGTAGTCTAATTGTTCAAGATGCTTGTTAAATTTGACCAGTTTACCTTCTAGAAAGCTGAATCAATTCAATTCGGGAAATGAGTCAACTTGCCTATTTTCATGCAAATCAAATCACAACATTCTCGGTAATTGCTGCAGATACAGTGGAGATAATCCTGAGAGATATTATCTCAATTAATGTACATTATTTTTTGCCTTATCTATAAGATTTTTAAATATATTCAAATTGTGATATCTCCTCTATAAATAAGGGATAAAAATTCATTGTAAACAACTAAGTAAGAAATAGACACTGTTACTCTGAGAGAATAAAAATGACAGTCGTGGACGTAGGCCATTACTTTACCGAACCATGTAAAAATTGTTATGTCTTGCTTGTTTTGATTCTTGTCATTATTGTTCTCTTTATTAGTTGCTGTTTCGTAGGTGTTGGGCTTCAAGAACCGAGTTGACCAAAATTAAATGTCAATATCTTTTAGCGCTAAAGGAAGGGCCCAGACTGCGATTCTACAACCTCTTCAATACTTCTCCTGTGTTTTGGTTGTGAATTGCTAATATGGCTAGAATCAAGATAACCAGGGTTGTTGCGTCAGAAGCTGACCAATTAAAGGGTCACCAGGGCTAAGGTCACGCTACAGGAACTTCCAGTGTAGCTTTACCCCCACTTCCCTTGCACCAGGCTGCCGCTGGTGGAAAGGCTATACCAATTTTGTAGCAGTGCCAGGAAGCATTGGAAAATATGATGGCATAATTGATGGAGGCAATTAGGACCCCAACACAAGCTCAGGCTCAGGCGGTCCCCAAGAATGCAGATCCTTAGTGACAGCCAGTGGATGTCGTACTTGCCAAAAGATAAGAAGCTGTTGGAGCAAGGGTACAGCTGGTAGGTTCCGTTCATTCCTCAAATTTATGCTCCAGAGGAGGTAGACGTCAGGCTCGTGAAGAGGAAGTAGCGCCTCGCCCAACCAGTCTCAGGGTAAGGGTGAGCTAGGATGGTAGCTACTACGTAAAGGCTGGTCATGGGAATGAATGAGCTCGTGGACGTAATGAAAGCGAGTGCACCAATGAGAGTTGCACCGTGCAGAAAGCTCACATAAAAGAAACAGGCCATGTAAAAGAATGTTCATTAACCGGGAGATATAACGGAATCAGCTTTCTGGAGATAGGGAAAGCAGAAGGAGTCGGTTGTCCCTTGCTAGAAGGGCTGAATGGCAGGACCCAATGGTGGCAGAATGAATTAATGCAAAGGGTCCAACAATTGGAGGTAAGACTTGGGCTCTATGGTAAAGTAGAGGTACGAGAAGATAGAACCCTTTTCACAAGGGAAGTCGAGGTGAAGATATTACTGTCGAGATTTAAGCTTCCAAGTGTCCCACTCTATAATGGAGACAGTGACCCATATGACCATTTAAATGCTTTCAATGTTTAGATGGACCTGCAGACATCCAATCCTCTGGTCAAGTGTCGAGTGTTCCCAACTACATTAGGGAATGTACCAAGAGCGTGGCTGAGGAGTCTTCCAGCTCGCAGTATCCATAGTTGGGATGAATGCCAGAGGAAGTTCACCGATCAGTACAAGGCATTGAGAAAATAGCTTGTGCCAACTTGCCAACTGACAACGGTCTTTCAGAAGCGGGATGAGACATTAAACGATTATATCGTTAGGTTTAGGGGTGAGGTGAATAATATGGAAAACCCCTCAGATGAAAATATCCTGACAGCAATTTCAGTAGGACTTAGGAAAGATTAGAAGCTCTATGAAAGCATTTATAGGTCCCATATGAAAAATCTTGGTGAGTTTTATGATTAAGCAGCAAAAAAGATTCGTTGGGAAGATACTTTCGGGCAAAAAAAATCAAGCAATTAGAAAAAACGGAGCGAGTAGTTCTCACCAAGGAAGAAAGAGGGGTCAAGGTGAAAGCGAAGCGAGCAATCACAAAAATCGCTCCAACAATCAAGTAGCAAAGCGAGCAAGGAACGAGCCCGGAAGAAAGACATCCTGGTCGCAAAATCACTACCAAAACTACAGCATTTTGACAGAGAGATAGAACAGAATATTTGAAACAGAGAAAATACGAGAGAATTTCGGGAAGTCTAGTCCCACAAATATCCCAAAAAGGTTTCAGGATTCGAGGAAGTATTGTGTTTATCATAAAGAAAACGGGCATTATACTTCTCATACAGGGAACTCAGGGATGCGATAGAGGAACTGATTAAAAAAGGTCGCTTAAGGGAGTATGTGGTATGATTAGAAAATCAACATCCCTAGCAAAGATATCAACCAGTGCAGGAACGTCCTGATCTGGTTCAGCAACTTGCCCAGCAATAACCTCAACAGATAGCTAATCAGGTGCATATGCCAGCTGTAAGAACCATTTTTATAATTCATGGTGGGCCGTATGTAAACCCTCGATTCTAACTTCAGTTGAATAGTAAAATTTCAGTAATAGTTTTTAAAGTCGAATTTAATTTCACATTAAGATCGGGGTGTTGATTATATGACCCAAGAAAATTAGAAATTGAGATGAGAAATTATTGGATGAAATAAGTTTAGAATCCTAAGGTCGAATTGTAAGCCCTCACCCGGATTTATTATTTTATTGTATTAGAAATCTTTAAATTAAGTTACGGTCGAATCGTAAACCTCTAATAGTGTCATTTGAGGGTTATTATATTTTTGTATTACAAGTTGAATGTCGTTTGATTAACCCTAGTACGGATACAAAGTGATTAGAAGTGATTTATGTGTTAATCAAGCGAGGTGAGCTAATGGAATAAAGTAAAAGATATTTTAATTCAACCAATAAGAAATGAGATAAGTGACTTTTAAAAAGTAGTGGCTATGGTTGTGTCAGTTGTCATCTATTGATTAGTTGAAGAAATAAGTGGACTAAAGTGTGCCAAGTGGACCAATTAGATTGAAGTTTATCTAGAATGGGGTCATGACATAAATTATAAAAGTTTAAGGGTTTCTTTTGTGATTTTCAAGAGGGACTTTTTGGCAATTATGACACCACTATATACAATTATGACACCACTATATAAAGTTGAGATTAAAGCATTTCTTCATTCATTTTGGCATGAAAAAATGGCAGAGAATGGGAGGAGAGTTGTCGTCCACTATCAAAGGAAGAAGTGAGTGATTTCTTGCAATTTTCTTCAAGCAATTACCATCAATCTTCATCTAGTCATCAAACAAAGTCATTAGAGCAAGTTTGGAGAAAAAGCAAAGCATAAGTAAGTGAATTTACTAGTGTTAAATCATCATGTATGTACCATTTCTATTTTTACTCCAAATATTGTTTTGAGTTTATGGATGGATAGTATGTTGGTTGGTGATAAGTTTAGAGTGATTTATGTGTTGGTAATTGAAAGATTGATGATGGTCTTTTATGATATAAATTTCAACCATGTTAGGGTTTGTATAGCCCAAGTTTATTTCATCTAATTGAGGCTTAATCCATGCATTTTAAAAGCTAAGAAACCTTGTAGAAATCATAGAGTTGTAAAAAGAGAAGTATAGAGTGAAGTTGAAAAATCCCGAGTTGGATGAAGGGTCTGGTAAGACCTGACTAGTTCTAACTTATTTGTGGTTATTTTACACCTCAAATGATGCCTAGGAGTCATAGAAAACCATAGGTTTTGGAATGGATCAATTCCGATAAAAATTGCGTAAGTTATGCTTAAAATAGTGTTGTTAGAGAATTGATAAGTGAAATAACTATGTAAATACAATTTTTATTGCATGAAATGAATTTAGTTTATCATAATTGGGTAAAAGGAGCTTAGATACAAAAAAAAAACCATTGTCGCTCGTTCGATACGAAAAAGTGCATCAAAAAGTGCCCAAAATAGAGCATTTTTCCTAGATTTGATATAGCAAACGATAGAATTTTTCGATGAAACTTTACGGGTGACTTAGTTATGTGATAAAGAGATGCTAGAAAAAAGAATCGACGTGAAATGAGGGCTGGTGTTTAAACAATTTTTTTTGTTCAACGAATTTATTAAAAAATTGACTTTTTGCTTTAAACCTTCGGAGACCAAACGAATCAATAGAGATGATCCTAGGAGTTTAAAAGTAAGAATTTTGCAAAGAAATCGGAATTTGAAAGCCTCTGATAAGTTAAAACTTAGTTGCGACGATTTAGACGTAAAGTGGAGTTAATAGAGTTATTTGCGTTTAAGTAATCTCTAGCTTTGTGTTAATGATTCAAGTAATTCTAAATGAGTAGTGAATGTTTTAGGGTGAAAGCGGAGTGTATCAGAGGAGTTTCAAGGAGGTTTGCTTTTGATCGGGAAGCACTTTGTGAGTAGAAATCTCACCTTATCAAGTGTGGTGTAATTCAAAGTTTATTTAATGGTTAATTGCATTTTATACATTGTTGTAATTGAATTGTGTATTATTGTTGTATCTAGATTCTATTACATGAGCTTTAAATTGAGTATATGCTTATATAAAAACCATTGAGAATTAATGTTTTAGGCATTTTACCTTAAAAATGAGTTTACTGAAGAATACCAAGAAAAAGAATTTTAATACGCAGATGGTTTACCTTAGCCCTAGTTGAGTACCCAGTAAAATGCTCTATGCGTGTATGGTAGATGTGAGAGAGTTACTAACTGAGAGAGAGAGAGTCAGTTGAGCAACCCTCTGCACGTATAAGGTAGTGTAGTTTAAACCGATTGTGTATGGGTAACGCGTGCCTAGAGTCGCATATCGGTAACTACACAGGGTAGATTCCCTAATTCCTAGTGGCTTAGCTAGAGATTTATGCGGCCACGACAGAAATAGTTTCTCTGGGTTACCACCAAACCGGAAAATGAGAAAGTTTTAGAAAGAAATTCAAAACGAATTTCAGAAATAGTTTTAATTGAAAGAAATAAAAAGTATTTCAGAAAAATACTTTAGTTTATAAAACTGTTTATTATTTATCTCACTGAGTTATACTCACCGTTTGTTTGTTATGTATTTCTTAAAATGTTCCTTCAGGTGCAAGAGTGAGTCGTCCAGCAGAAGAGGTTCAGACCGACGCGCGAATCGAGTGACGGACGACTATTTCTTATTGTATAGCTCACACTTCTAATCATGCATGTGTTGTAAATGAGTATGGTGTAAATGATGTACATTTAAAATAAATTTAAATAGAGTTTATATATTAGTTGTTGGATGCAAGTTTTATGAAAATGTTTTAATTCAGAAAATTGAGTTTCCATAAAAGTTTGAAATTTTATATATACTTATGTTGTGGCTGATTGTGGATGAGGGTCAAAGGCCCCTGATAGTTGAGAATTGTTTGCCATAGAAGTGTTTTTAAATTGGTTTGAACTTGTAGGGTGACATATCTTAATAAACAGTTGGCATGCTGCCAAATTTTCATTAGGAAAACTAAAAATTTTTACTCTTACCCCATAATAAATGTTTGTAAAAAGAAGTCTAAAGTGAGTCCCGGTGCTCTGGTGGAATTTCTGCTGGCTAAGCTAGGGTTCGTTGAAGCTCTGTTGGAGTGCTACGGGGTACTTCACGGATCCAGAGTAGGGATTTGGAAAGGTTTTCATCATCGTACATAGCAAGGATATCAAACAGATCGCAAGAGTGCTACGTGTGAAAGGCCAGTCATGTTCTGCTGACAGGGCCTAATGAGGTGGAAGGGCCAACAAAAAGAGCCAAAGTAACTTCAGTTGGAATCGTATTCAGTGAAGAAGATGCCAGAGGTGCACAATGGCCCTATAATGACGCGCTGATCATTAGGGCAAGGATTGGAAATGCCGAAATGAGGAGGATCATGATGGACACAGGTAGCTTAGTAAACATGATGTATAAGAGTTGCTTTGAATAGATGGGCTTGAGGCCCGAACAGTTGGCACCATTTTCTGAGCCCCTTTTTGGGTTTACTGGAGATGTAATTGTGCAATTGGGACAAATCAGACTCACCCTCACTGTCGGGGATTCAGATCGACAAGCTGTGACAATGATCGATTTTCTGATCATTGACTACCCATCAGCATACAATGTTATCCTCGGAAGACCAGCCATGAATGACCTAGATATGGCGATATTGACCAGAACCCTCAATATTAAGTTTCCCATGCCAAATGGAGTAGGATGTGTGTGAGGAAAGCAGGAATTGGCAAGGAGATGTTATAAAAACGCAGTGAAGAAAGGGTCAAAGGGAATAAGGTCAACATGGTGATCGAGAAAAAACCGTAACCAGTTAGTGCAATAGGAGTGAGCCAGGACCTAGATCCAAGGGAAATAGATGAAGACCGAGCAACAAGCTTTGTGGAAGAGCTTGAAGATGTACAAGTTAGTGAGCAGGATGCCGAGTGGTGCTTGAAGGTAGGAAAGAATTTACCCCCAGATATTAAGGCACAACTCACTGATTTTTTGAAAGAAAACCTAGACGTCTTCATATGGAATCATGAAGACATGGTGGGGATCAGCCTGGACATGATGTCACACAAGTTAAATATCAATCCTCACCATCGACCAATGAGTCAAAAGAGGAGGCCAATGACGGAGAAGCGTTACGAAACGCCCGGGGAGGAGGTAGAAAGGCTCCTGGCGAATAAATTCATGAGGGAAGTATATTACCCGATCTGGGTAGCAAACCCCGTTCTGGTAAAGAAGAAGAATGGGAAGTGGAGGACGTGTATTGACTTCACCAATCTGAATAAGATGTGTCCGAATGACAAGTTTTCCTCTGCCAAGGATTGATCAACTCTTTAATGGTACTGCTGGTTACAAGCTCCTCAACTTCATGGATGCTTACTCAGGGTATAACCAGATCCCAATGAACCCTGATGATGAGGAGCATACTTCATTCGTCATTGATCATGGACTTTATTACTATAAAGTGATGTCGTTCGAGTAGAAGAATGTTGGAGCAACTTACCAGCGGCTAGTAAACATGATGTTTGAAAATCTAATTGGCAGAACAATGGAGGTTTATGTAAATGATATGTTGGTGAAATCCAAGCAAGTATGTGAGCATGTGAGCGACCTAAGAGACATGTTTCAGATCTTGAGGAAATTCCAAATGAAATTAAATCCCTTGAAGTGTGCATTTGGAGTAGCCTCGGGCAAGTTTCTGGGTTTCATGGTCAACATTAGGGGAATTGAAGCAAACCTCGAGAAGATTAAAGCTCTAATTGACATGAAATCTCCTACCAAGATCAAAGAAGTGCAGAGTTTGAACGACCAAGTTGCCGCTCTCAGCAGGTTTATATCCAGATCGACAAACAGATGCATCCCATTCTTTGATGTGTTAAAGAAAGCAAGGAATTTTTAGTGGCCCGAGGAAAGTGAAGCGGCTTTTCCACAACTGAAAGAATACATGGGCCGAGCACCATTGCTATCTAAGCCAATAGAAGGGGAGAAACTGATCGTTTATCTAAGGGTTACTCAGTATGCCCTTAGTGCGGCTTTGGTCTGTGAGGAAAACATGGCGCAACTTCCTGTATACTATATTAGCAAAAGGTTGCTCGATGTAGAAATAAGATAAACCCATATGGTAAAACTTGCATACTATCTAGCGGTAGCATCGAGGAAGCTTCGCCCTTATTTCCAGGCCTATACTATCGAAGTCCCGACCAAGTACCCCTTGAGGTAGGTTATTCAGAAGCCTAACACATCTAGCTGCTTACTCAAATGGGCCATTGAGCTCGCTTAGTTTGAAATAGAATTCAAGCCCCGAATAGTGATCAAGGGACAGGTGCTAGCAGATTTTGTGACCGAGTTTATAGGACCAAGGAGTGAAGAAGCCAAATCTTCTAAAGGCCTATTCTGGGAATTGTACGTAGACGGATTCTTAAGCGAGCAGAAGGCTGGGGCAGGAGTGATGTTGATAAGCCTAGAGGGCCATAAGATTTTATGCGCCTTGAGGTTCGAATTTAAGGCTACCAATAATGAGGCCGAGTATGAAGCATTGCTAGCAGGATTGAGGTTAGCTATGGAAGTACGAGCAGAATAAGTGAGAATATACAGTGACTCTTAGCTCATCGTATGTCAGGTCCGAGAGGAGTATTAGGCTAAGAGGTCTAAGATGACCATCTATCTGCAAAAGGTCCGGGAGCTCTTGGCAGTGTTTAAGAGATAAATGTACCATGTTCTGTTGTCGCAGAACTCTTATACGGATGCATTAGCTCACTTGGCTATAACAAAAGACGCAAATTTCATGGGAGCTATACCAGTGGAGCTCCTGCCAGTCCCAAGTATAGAACCACGAGATAAGATGATGAAAATAGTGGTGGGGCAAGATTCTTGGATGAATTCTCTTGTGGTATATTTACAGAATGAAAAACTGCCTGAAGACAAATTAGAGTCTCATCGTCTTCGAGCACAAGCAGCCCGATACTGTATTTAAGATGATAGACTCTACAAAAGAGGGTTCTCGACTCCACTGCTCAGGTGCATTGATGGCTCGGACTGTCAAACTGTTTTGGATGACATATATGTTACACATTATGGCAATCATGCCGGGGGGCTATCGTTGGCTTAGAAGGCTCTTCGGTAGGGGTTTTATTGGCCAACAATGAAGCAGGATGCAATTGAGACGGTCAAGAAGTGTGATAAGTGTCACAGGTTTGCTAAGGTACCGTGAGCTCCACCAGCTTTCGTGCGACAGATGGTCAGTCCATGGCCTTTCGCTATTTGGGGTATGGATCTGATCAGTCCACTCCCGACAGCTCGATGAAGGTGCAAGCATGCCATTGTGGTGTTGGATTACTTTACTAAGTGGGCAGAAACTAAAGAGCTAACAGAAATATCCACTGCGAAAGTTGAGAAGTTTGTCTAGGAGCATATCATTTGCAGGTTTGGAATTCCTCAACAGATCATGACAGATAACGAGACTCATTTCAGCAGCGAGCAGTTTCAGAAGCTTTACAGAGATCTTAGGATTAGGAAGAGCTTTTCGGCTGTAGACCACCCATAAGCAAACGGGTAGGTTGAAGCTGTCAACAAGATTATCAAGCAAAACTTGAAAACGAAGTTGGAAGCAAGGAAAGGAGCTTGGGTGGATGAGTTGCAGAAGGTGTTGTAGGCTTACAGATCAACTGCTCGTAACACCATAGGAGAAACTCCTTTCTTGTTGATGTATGGTTTGGAAGCAATGATTCCAGCATAGTATGAGGTCACCAGCCAGCGCAGAGTAACATTTAGACAGGAGGATAATGACCATCTACTCGCAGCCAATCTAGGTCTACTCGAGAAAGCAAAAGATGAAGCTCGATTGAAAGTGGCTATTTACCAACAGAGGATCACCAGGTTTTATAATAGGAAAGTCTGAGTTCGAAGCTTCTAGTCTTGTGCCTCATTCTACCAGCTACTCAGAAAGCTAGTGAAGGAACTCTTGGCCCAAACTAGGAAGGCCATTATGTGGTAAAGGGTAGTCTGAAAAATGGAGCTTATCACCAGGCTAACTTAAATGGGGCAGAAGTCCTCCGAGCATGGAATGCTGAGAATTTTTAGCCATATTATGTTTGAATTACTTAACTCATATGTTGTTTGATTTAGTTATTTTGTCTAACTTGTATGAATGCAACCATTCTATCAATAAAGTTTCTTCTAGCACAACAATTCTGATCGCATACATCATTGATCGACATTTGAATATTTTTATTTCTACTCATGCTTTGGAAGGTTCAATTGCTATCTATGAGAGAGTAGACTTTGAAAGGTGCAATTGATACCTGTAAGCAAATACTCTGGAAGATACGATTACCACTTGTGAGTAGCCAAGCTCTGGAAGGTGTAATAATTATCTATGAGCTAAGAAATATCATGGAAGGTCCCAGCATTGCCTGTGAGCGAGCAAGCTCTGGAAGGGATGCTTATGGCCTGTGGATTTATAAAATAATCCTAGAATATCTATGTAGCCTGTGAGCGAGTAAGCTCTAAAAGAAACATTTGATCTGTGGATTTATATGCTAGGAGAAATTAGCATTATCTGTTAGCAAGCAAGCTCTGAAAGGTGTGTCTGTCACTTATAAATTCTTATAAGTCTTGGAAGGTTCAAATTATTATCATGCGACCTGTGGGCGTCAATATTACAAGTTAATCAATATTTGTTTTATACAAGCAATCTGTCCAGATATTTCGTAGTAACCGAGCAGAGGTAAGGGGCCTTAAAAAAGGTAATTTCAGTGCACTAGCTGTCCTCACACCTACTCTGCTCGACCAAAGGATAGAACGGGCTATCAGTTCGGCCTACGTGATTTGATAAACAACCAGGAAAAGCTTATTAATAGCAGGAAGAGAATGAAGATAAGTAATGATGTTGTACTAAAAGCTTATAGACTGAGTAAAATTGTTCATAAATTGAATTTGTATTTACTATAATAATTTTTTTTTTTAAGTAGCACTAAGGGAAATATCCTGCTCGCCTGAGGCTTCTGTTGGGTTTTTACCTTCATCTTCAATAATAATTGGCCGAGAATAGCTCGAGAAAGGTCCTGCAGGAGTTGGATGAGTTCTTTCAGGAAAAGGGACTAGATGTTGAGTAGGGTTCCCAGGCTGAGTTGGGAGTACCTCTGAAGCAGAAGGGTCTGAACCCGATTGGGAAGTTGGAAGACTGGCCTCTTGTGTAGCCCTCGCTACGTACATTTTCACTTCTTTCACGGCTTCCGGGCCAAAGAACGAGACATCCACATCTGGTCGTTTATGCCATAAGTTGTATAAAAACAGACTTCCCGTTATTTCTTATGTTTATCTAATTAAAGCTTCAGTGCGGCTCTGTTCCTGAGCCAATTCCTCTTTGGTTGATATTACCTCTTATCACATCACTTCAATAATTTTCTTAGCCTTATCAGCTTTGTGCTCTTACGAGGCTAACTCCTTCTTTAGTTTCTCATTTTTTCCTTTCAGTTTATTCTCCGAGTTTTTGGTATGATAGAGTTGGTTCTTCAACTCATCCTTCTTATTCTCCCTCGAGGCAATAAGTTCATTTTGGTGCTTCACAGAATTTTATAGCTCCAACCTTTGTCTCAGGGATTTGTTATGATCTCATTTTCGGTTGAGGAAAGCCTCTTGAGACTTTTCAACCTCTTGTTTCAAAAAGTCTGCTTTGCCTTGGATCCTGTTCTTATCATCCTCCAGGGAGTTTATGGCCGCCTCTATGATAGCTTTCTCCTCGGGTCAATCAAAAATTTCTTTGAGAAGCTTCATGTAGGCCATGAATGCTTAAAACGAGGTGTTAGTAAGGCAATAAAGGACGAAAAAGCAAATAAAAGTGATAGTAATAAACGCGGGGACTTACGAGCAGATTGTGGAAACCTAAATAGTTGATCAGCCTCTCGCCCTTCATTTCTTCATTGTAAAGGGCAGGTTTCTTCATGCCAAGAAATTGTGGTGCGCGATCTAGAAGATTGTTGTAGTATATTCCCGCGTCGAAGTCTTAGGTCTGCTGTTCGACAATGGGCTCTTTTCCCAGTGTTTTTGACGCTTTGAGAGGGCGTTTTGTAACCCCCGGTTCTGTAACTCCCTTGCCTTTATCAACGCTCTAGGGACGTGGAGTAGGCGAACTACTGGCAGTAGGAGATGATTGTAAAGTAGGCTCCTTGTAAGCATCTTTGTTCGAAGGCTTCCTCCCTACCGATTTGTTTCTCATACCGCGAGTAGAGGGTATGGTAGAATCCTTTTTAATAGCTGACCCTGTAGGGGCTTTTGTGGTCGTTTGGGAATCAGAGCCCCCAGTAGTTTTGTTTGTTTTCTTTGGAGGAGAGGCCTTGCTAGGAAGGGATTGCTTTAAGTGAAGCCGTACCATTGTTGAAGGTTGGCTTTCTTGTCGACTCGATATTTCTTTCCTAAAGGCCTCAAAGGTAGAGGAAATCTCTTTATCTTTGTAAGCCCTTAGGTCAAAGCGCTTGTCGAGCAGTTTTTGGCCAGCTGGAAGAGTAAGACCGTATATTTGAAAGAGGTGATCAAACAACTATTGGTCATCTAAAAAAGTTTTCACATCTGAAAATTTTTGCAGCAAAACTAACTCTTTGCTTGTCAGATCGATCTCACTCTTGGTAATATCTGCATGAAAGTAAAATTAATAACGAGCAGTATGAGTGTAGAACGGTGACATAAAAACATACTTACTAGGAGAAGAACAAAAGGAAAAATTTTTGAGGTTGGACAAAGATAGACAGGACGCATAAAACCAAAGCGTCTTGTAGTCGCCTACATTATTTTTGCCAACCCTCTTTGGAAGGTTTACTTTATAAGGAGAGTTTCGGGCTGTTGTATAATAAAATCCATCATTTTTCTCGGATTTAGGGCTCGTTGTGCTCTTAAAAAGAAAAAGATGTTGGATCATTGCAGAAGTCAGTGGAGGAATACCGTTTTTGAGAAAAATTGAGGCAAAGGCAGTAAGATGAGCATAGGAATTAGGAGTAAGTTGAAACGGGGCGAGGTTAAGGTCATTTAAAAGGTCGACCGGGTAATGGTGGACTGAAAATCTAAAGCCAGCTTCTATGTGTTGGCGGCTAATAGAAAAGAATCCCTTAGGGGGGTAGGCTACATGATTATGGGTTTTCGGCACTATTGCCCGACGCTTAGAAGGCAATGAGAAATCCTTAGCGATGGACTCGAGCTCATTTAGGCTAACCAAAGAGTCATATTTGAAAAAGGGATTGCGAGCAGGGGGATTATGATGTCCTGAAGGACTAGATGCGATCTCATCGCTTTGAGAGGTCGCATTATCAGTATTTCTGACTTGGTCAAGCGCCTTTTCTGAGTTCACGTCAACAGCCCCTACTTTATGACTGCGACAGTTATGACCGAAAATCTACAAAAGTAACGAAGAGGTCAGATCGCGAATAGCAGACCAAAATTCAGTGTTCAAGGCAATTTCTACTTTTCTAAAGATCAAGTCGCACGTGCAAGGGGCTATCGAGTGTAGGGGAGCCTTATTTACAAGCCTAATGGACTACAGAAGTTATTCAACAATCAACAAACTCCCAATTCGACCAGAGTTAGGGTGTCAGATGGATACAAACAGGAAATGCAAGCATATGTGTGACTTAAACAATCAAGCAAGTGTTTATTCAGGTTCTTTAGATTTTATCATGCCAAGAATGCAATAGAGACATTCATACAAACAAAATGACAACAAACTCATATATACAATCCAACAATGCAAGTACAAAGAGTAACTGAAAAGGATAAGAGAAGTCATGAAGGTTTACCTTGAGTATGGAGGATTTCGGCAACAAAAAAGAAGTTGATGCAGAACAAGCAATGACAGACAAGAGAAAGTTGAAGACAAAGAGGCGTTTGTGCTTGAAAATGATTGGTAAAAGCAGAAAGTGAAACGATTGAGGGTTTATATATAGCTGTCGCCCTAGTCGTCAGATCAAAGACAACTGTGTAACCGTCATTAATCTATCAATTCAGCGCGAAACCCGCGGTTTTGTCGTATCACACGGCCAGTGAAGAGACATGTATTAAAAGCACATTAAATAGCATATGATGTGGAACATGCAGTAAACTGATGCCTAGGGGGGTGCCACATGTCACAGGACAGGTCAATATTTGAAAAAGCAACGGTACATATCCTACTAAAATTGCTTCAAGAATAAGCACGTTGCTTCCAGTACAAGGAATGTACTGAAAGTAAAGAGGTTAGTGTTATGGACGTTTTGGCAATTAGAAAGGGGCTGAAAAAAGCCCAAGGATAAAGCCCAATGTATGGTTTTATGAGAGAAATTCCAAGAAGCTGTTCAAACTAGTCAACAGTCAAAAGAGGGAATATATGGTTGTTTATTAGCTAGTGTACCCGAGCACATTTAGTTGTATGGCTGATCGTTTTGATTACCGAATAATTGACTGAGTTGATTGGGTGCATGTTTGGTCTCAAAAAGGTCTGACTGTATGGTAGAATGCTAAGACAACCTACTTGTGTTTGAGAAACTGCTTGATAGTATTCTTCAAAAGCTATTGGAACGATCAGGAGGTCTTTGTATCTGATCATTAGTTGTAGGGGCAGATCCCTTAGTAAATCTACTTGCTAGAAGCGATATCTGATCGTTTGAATAGTCTGATCGTTCAAGGTGCTCGTTAAATTTCACCAGTTGACCTTCTAGAAGGCCGAATCAATTCAATTTGGGAAATGAGTCAACTTGCCTATTTTTATACAAATCAAATCACGACATTCTCGGCAATTGCTGCAGATATGGTGGAGATAATCTTGGGAGATATTATCTCAATTAATATATATTATTTTTTGCTTTATCCGTAAGATTCTTAAATATATTCAAATTGTGATATCTCCTATACAAATAGGGGATAAAAATTCATTATAAACAACTAAGCAAGAAATAGACACTGTTACTCTGAGAGAATAAAAGTGACAGTCGTAGACGTAGACCATTACTTTGCCAAACCATGTAAAAATTATTGTGTCCTGCTTGCTTTGATTCTTGTCATTATTGTTCTGTTTGTTAGTTGCTATTTCGTAGGTGTTGGGCTTCAAGAACTGAGTTGACCAAAATTAAGTGTCAACACAAACTAATACGTAGGGAAATCTATCATACGTGGTAGAGATACTCAACATACATGCAGAGCAAGAGATAACATCTGCTATACATGTGTTAGGTGACTCAATGACTCTAGACATTTGCCATATATATGTTGGATAACTTTATAGGACTTACATATGTGAAGCCAATTTGACGGTTGAGGGGAGGGTATAATCTTGGTGTTCTGAAATATTTTTATTTTCTTTTCTCAAATCTTTTATAAATATGCATATAATTCTAAATAAATATTTTTCTCAAAACTTAATTAATATTCTTTTTCAAAGCATAAAATCATATTATTTAAAATATTCTAAAATTTTTCTAATAATAATTCAAACTAAAAATGTAAAATTCTTATTAGAAGTTCTAATATATATGCATATATACATAATATTGAGTAATATTTTTCTCAAAACATAATATAAATACAAATACAAAATAAATTCTTATTTCAATTATAAAACATAACTAATAATCTAAATGAAATCCATTAACTATACAAATAATTTATTTCAATAAATAATAAAAACTAAAATATAAATAAACATAATTCAATCAATTTAATTAAAATAAAACTATCTATTCACATAACTCATTTACTTATTTCTAGGTCTCAAACAAGTTGTCATCTGATTTTTCATAATCCTGGATCCACTATAAAATCACATAAAACTCAATTTAGAACTTATAAATAACTAATTTCTTGTATTTCAAATCTCATTAAAATAAAAATCACTTATCTGGATAAATCGGACACCAAAATATTCAGATCACTCATACGAAATTTCTCATATTTTTTTTCTTCTCCCTTTTTCTTTTTTCTTCTTTTCTTTCGGCTTTTCCTTATGCTGCCTGATTCAATGTCTTTTTTTACTTTGTGTTTGCTTTGACCTATGCTTTTTATATGTGTATACAACTACCTCACTATTCTCTTTCTTTAATTCATGCCTATCTAATATCTTTTTCTTTTATTCTAACACTAATCTCTTATGGTTATCCTATTTTATTAAAATATTTGCCACCATCACTTTCTTTGCTTGTGTAAGTGACACTAGTCATTTTTCTTTTAAAAAAAATGGCAACTCATCTCAATCTTACACAGTCACCAATTTATCTTAACTTTTGGCTTGCCATTTTACACTTTACTCTCCACCCTTTTTTACGGTCTTTTTCCTTTCACTCCTAACTTTCTTGATTTTTTTTTTTAAAATGTTCACCAAGTGAATATTTATCCATATATCAATTTATCTCTAAATCTTCTTTATTTCTAAAACTTGAACCATATCAAATTAATAACAATAAATTGGATTTTAATTAATCTCTTAGGTCCACTTGGATTGAGACCTTACAATTAATGCATGAAACCATTCAGAATGCTTTTTAAGAAATTATATTATGAATGGTTTGACCGATGCTTTGTACAATGTGTACATGTTTGAAAAGATAGCCAATGAGTCATGGAAATTCTCAAAACAAATATGTATAACTAGATCCACAATGAAATATGAATTTGTTACTGAAAATAAGTGTGATGATGTGAAAGTGAATGTCTAGGAAATATGCTAGCTAAAAAAGATTTCATATTTATGTGTGTCTATTGTGACTGACTTCTCTTTCCTGAAAACTTATCTAGTGTACTATTTATAGACTATATATACTAATCCAGTATACAATTATTATGTCAAAATTTTCAAGCCTTATGAGATTTGATATGGAAAAATTTGATTGAAAAATTAATATCTATCAAAGCCTATGTGGATAAGTGTGGTATCTGAAAAGGTTGGATGGTTACACCATTTTCTAAAGGATATTTAAATGTGGCCAAATCCAATTTTTGTAATCTGTATTCAATATGATAGTCAGTTTGCAATAGGAATGACTTAGAGCAATATGTATAATGATAACTCTAGGCATATATGTTGTAGACATAATAACATAAAATAACTACTCTCAGCCGGGGTCATCTTTGTTGACTATGTAAAGTCAAAAGATAACATTATGGATCCGCTAACTAAAGGGTTATATTATGAGTATTTTTAGGACTGCCTAAATAGGTTGGTAAAAACCCAATAAACTGGTCCAATGGACCGATCCAGTAGACAAAAGTCCAGCTAGCCAATATTCAGCTCGTAGATACAAGCTTTCAGCACTAAGCATGCCTAGCTTGCATATAATAAGGCTTCAGTTCGCTGACCTCAGAATGAATTCCCTATCAACTGCTACAGTTCTCATGTCGCTGGTCAACTATGATCACAACTGTTCAAAGATTAGCTCTAGGTCGCCCAGAGTAAGGTGGAGCTCGTAGATCGCATTGCGCATTAATAGGAAACCTTCCAGTAAAGTAACTACTTAATTAGAATATGTTAACTGCTACAATTTGAATCAAAATTGGACTCATGATTTGACAGAATCAAATCTCTAAAATTGTGGATACAGTTATGGAAATGTATTCATTTTAAATTATTTCATGTTTCAATTGTACTCAAACTGTATCACCTCACTCTATAAATAGGGAACAAAAATCACTTATAAAGGACAAGAAAAAAAACAAGTTAATAACATATTGTTACTCTACCAAATTTCAGAGCGACAGTGTACATTTTGGCTGAACCATGTAAAAACACCTTACACATCACTCTTCTTTTAGCCTTCTTTCTTTTCTTTTACATATTTCACTATGTTTCTTGCAGTTTGGCCTTCTTTCTTTTCTTTTACATATTTCACTATGTTTCTTGTAGTTTGGGCTTCAAGAACCTGGTTGACTAGATTTTAATGTCGACAAGAATCTTAAGACTATGAATATTGTTTGAGAGAAAATAAACTAGAAAATAAAAATAGATTTTTAGTTATCTCTAAACAACTAGAAATAATGTCAATTTATAGTCTCCATATGGGCGAATATAAAACTGATTTTAAATAAACCATTTAACCAATTAACAGTTATGCTCTGAAAATTCAAAATTTCATTTAATACCAACGACTATAATTTGAATATTCAATTAATAAATTATGACAACTAAAATTGCAATTGGATTCTAGAGTTAATACTTGTAGTTATAATTTGAAAAATTAAATTATAATTTAATTTTCCAATTACACTCTTCCAAATTCAATAGCTACATTCATGGGTTATATTTTGAAAATTAAATCTTCAAGTCAATTTCCATTCATTTAAGTACCATTTTTTTTTTCCATAAATCAATCTTGATTTATCTCAATCAAAATCTAATGGATCCTTAAAATGGGTGTTTATCCCATTTTTCCAACAATCCCTCACATGAATGAAATTGACTGAGAAGACAAAAGCTATAACTCAAAAAACGCTTATAACTTGGTGATATAGTTCAACGGTTAGATTCTGCATAAAACAAGTAGGTTTTAGCCTTTAAACCTTCTTTTGTGAAAATAAATTTTCTTTGCTAGCTGATCAGCAGATGCGATGTCTTTAAATTGTTCTGTTGTTTGTAAAATGATTGTATATAGCACCCAAAACCCTTTCTCGACACAATTCAGTTTCAATTGTTATGTTTCATTTGGCCATGAACATCTGCCTAGTTTTGGGAGAGTTTATTAAGAATTGTGCCCCCATAATTCTTGTTAGAAGGGCTTTACTTCTCTCTCACATAGGTGATCTTTTAATTTAAAGTAACTTGCATTACTTTGCTTGGATTCCCGATGCATAAAGATCATTAAAAGCATAACTTATCCTAACTCATATGGGCATCATTATTTTATCACAAAAATGGACAGAAAAATAACCTCTAATAGATGAGAAGATATCCTCTATAGTGATACAACCAAGTCTTTATAGTTAGATTATCCCATTGAATCTAGATCCTAGGATCTCCAACCACAAAGGTTCGGTTTTCTTTGTAATAAATGATTCTTTCATGGGTTTTAGTCTCATTCCCTTTGATGATTTTTCAACTAAATCTCTATCTAACCTGTTGACATATAAATCTAGTCGATCAGGTTCTTGAAACCTAAATTGCAAGAAACATAGTGAAATATGCAAAAGAAAAGAAAGAAAGCTAGAAGAAGAGTGATGCGTAGTATGTTTTTACGTGGTTCGATCAGAATATGCTTACATCTGCAACTATCGCTCTGAAATTTGGCAGAGTAACAGTATGCTATTAACTTTTTTTTTTTGGTGTCATTTACAAGTGATTTTTGTCCTCTATTTATAGAGTGGGGTGATACAGTTTGAGTGCAATTGAAAGAGAAAAAAATTTAAAATTAATTACATTTTCATAACTGCATCCGTAATTTTAGAGATTTGATTCCATCGAATCGGAAGTTTGATTTTGATTTAAATTCTGGTAGTTGACTCATTCGAATTAAGCAGTTACTTTACTGGAAAGTTTCCTATTAATGCGCAATGCGATCTACTAGCTTCACTTTGCTTTGGACGACTTAGAGCTGATATCTGGGCAGTCGTGATCATAGTTGACTAGCGACTTGAGAACTTTAGCAGTTAATAGGGAATTCGTTCCTACAAGCAGGTCATTTTGAGGTCAGTGAACTAAAGCCTTATTATATGCGAGCTAGGCATGCTTAATGTTGAAAGTCTATATCTGCGAGTTGGATGTTGGCTAACTAGACTTTTGTCTGTTGGGTCGGTCCATTGGACCAGTTTATTAGGTTTTTACCAATTTATTTCGACAGTCCTAAAAATACCCATAACAATTCTAAAGTGATAGAGATTTAGATATTGTTAACGTTGGAAAATGGTTTCCTTAGTCAACGAGGTTGTTTTTGGGCCCAAGCTTCAGTTTTGGACAGTCAATGGAATGCATGCAGAGCAATGAGAATCGAAAAAAGGAGGTTAGAGGCAAGGAAGAAGAAACACAGAGGATTTTTAGAGTGGTTCGGCCCAAAAAGATGCCTACGTCAACTGTTCACTCTCTCACTATTTTGGCAGAGTAACGGCACTCAAAGATTCGATCCTTTTACAGTGAAAATCGTCCCCTTTTATAGAGGAAGGGGACGTGCTACAGTAAATAGAATAAGACAAAAATAAACAGTTAACTACAGTTATACTGACAAATAGCATTTAATGTGCAGGAACTTCGATTAATGCGACTGTCAGTGCATTAAATGGGGTCGAAAACACATTAAATGCGGTCAAATCCGTCGCATCCCAGGTCTGCCTAAGGGAGATTTCTGATGACTGGGTCGGATATGCAATGATGGGTCATCGAGGCCATGATCACGACTTCTGGCGGATGTAGCGTGCATGGCAAGTCTTGGAACAGTACTTATGTATGACACTGTTGACTTCTGTTGACCCGGGACTCTTAAAGGCGAGACGGAGGGATCCTCCAGTAGGTGGGCTACCACGTCAGATAGGAGAATGAACTAATCTCTAATAAGAATGGTTACCTGAAGGGACGAGGAGGTGAATTACGGGCCGACGCGCTCGCAGTTGGTCATGGCAAGGAGGCGGATGAGGTCATGAGTGAAGGAGTCGGTACGCGGCAACGCTCAGAGGTTAGCGATCAGCTCAATCAGAAAATCTTGGACGAAGAGGGCTTGGAGGACATTTCTGACGGATGGCTCCCCTCGGGGAATACCTCAACTGGGCGGGATTGACGAAGAGGCAGACGTCCAATCATGGCGGATAATCTAGCGAGTAGGCTGATCTGTGGCAGATGGCGATCAGCAGTGAGTCTGAGGGATGAAAGACACCATCTTGCGATCAGAGCTAGCGGTCATACTGGACGAATAAAGCTGTCCGGGAGATCGTTGGTCTGAATGGCAGAGATGAAAGCGGTCACAGAAAGAATCCAAAGCAGAGTGTCTGCGACCAGAATCAGCGATAAGACTGGACGACAACGATCAGCGGTCACGACAAGTGTCCGCTAATTGGCCCCCTTCCTCAGGATGATGGATTGGATAAATGGCAGTTAATTGGACTTCTAGGCCACTGGGCCTGTCTTGTAGATCCGTCTGGGCTCGATTATTCTAATCGCTAATTTATCCACAACATAAAGCCCCCTGACTCTTGGTGCTTTAAAAAGGACCAAGAGACATATATTCTAGAGCAAGCAAAATAGGCGGGAACAGTTACAAAAAGAGGGCGGTTGCAGTACCTTTTTGAATTCCACTTTATTGTCAGGCCACGTAGAGCTTCCCCGGGCAACGGTTACAGGCCACATTACGCGCCATGCGCATTTAATGCAAGTCACTCAATTGACACGCTGCATGATGACAAAATCCCGGGAATCACGCCACGTCGTCAGATCGGAGGCAGTTACACAGCTGTCTTCATCTAACGGTTGAGGCTGAATTATTTTAAAAAGAAAAAACACCCTCCCATATTCTTCTTCTGGCATTTTCATCGTCTTCTTCTTCTGCTCCGATTTCCTTAAATCCACTCAGAAGTTATTATCTCAGCTTCCGGCGACCACCATACTCGAGGTAAGGCTTTTTTTCTCTGTTCACATTATCCTTGTCACTGCTGTTTTTCATTTTCTACATGACATTTGCACTTCTGAGAGCCTGGACCAGTTGGGGCGGATAGCCTCCGCACTGTTTCGTGGTCCGGCAAAGTCTGGTAGCAGCATAGGGTAACTAGTTCATTTCTTCTTCTTTCTTTTTTCAATCTTGGGGGGAAACTCTAAAGAATGAGGCTCTTATCTCTCCCCCCTCCTGGCTTCCTAGGCGCATAGCTTGACGTTTAAGTTTAGTCTTCTTAGGCTTTTCTTTGTTCTTTGAGGCTGGGTGATTATCAGCGGCCTAACTGGCTGTTTCTTTTATAGATGTCAAGTCGTGGACTCCGTTACCGCCAAGTCATGTCCAGTGATGAAAGCTCTGGGGGAGGGTCTCCTCAGCATGATGGGGGCTCCTCAAGTGCCACCGCTCAGGGCAGCGAGGACACGCCGAGCTCCTCTGGACCATGGGAGACCTTTGCCTACCAAACCTTTTACCAACATGACTCCTAGATGACCGTTAGAGAACTTAAAAGCGTGGCTGACGCATACCATCTTCCTTCCACTTGTCGCATCATGGTTCCTGCCCTTCACGACCACACGGCTAATCCTCCTGATGGGTTCATAACGATCAGCCGCCAACACGTGAAGATGGGGTTTAGGTTCCCGGTTCCCCCATATATAATAAATTTGTTGAATGACTTGGAGATAGCCCCTTTCCAGCTCACACCGAATTCCTACGGCCAAATAACCACCCTAGCCCATACTTTCCTCAAGAACGACCTTCCACCACCAACCCCGAACATAATTCGAAGCCTTTATTTTTTTAAGTCCACCACTAATCCGCTTGATACCAAACGAGACAGTATATACTATATCACCGCTCGTAACTCCCCCTATAAGGCGTTTCTGCCATCGAAGGCTGGCAAATCGAATGTAGGGGATTATAAATCCAAGTGGTTTTACGCTACCTGTCTGTCCCTGCAGAAACTTGTTCATTTTGACTTCAACAATGGTCCTAATAGGCCCTTCTTTCTCTTTTTTTTTTCTTTAGCTCGCTAATGGAGCGTTCTCACACTTGTTTTCACGCCTCATCATCACTAATATTCTTTATTTTTGTATACAGCTTTTGTCAAAGGAACGGTCAGTCTCACGGAGGAGGAGACAAGGATGCTGAAGAGATTCACTGAGGTGAAGGATCCCGAGGACGATTACTTTCCAGAGAACTCCTTGTTGAGGAAATACGGGCTCGCACCTGGGATAGAGACCGCACCCTTGAGGTTGGCCTTCGACATCGGTATACAGAAAGGTCGAGAGGTCAAATCTGTTCTCACAGAACCTGGTGAAGGGACTTCCGCTCCAACCCCAAAGAAGCACAAAACAATGGTGAACCTTGACATGATTTCTCCTCCTTCTTCGTCTGTAGTTGAGACAGGGGGCATGAAGTGGAAATAACAGGCTCAAAAGAGCCCCCAGCTCTGCTAGTGGGTCCGCCAGTCACAATTGCTGCTCCATTTGCTGCATAGCCCGGGATGAAAGTCAAAAGCTTGGCGAAGAAGACTCTGAAGCAGACAAGGGGTGCTGCAGGAAAAGGGATTTCAACTTCGGAGACTGAAGAAGAGGACGAGGAGGCCTTGGAGCCCCCTACCAAGCGCCTGAGATCCAAAGGCAAGGGCAAGGAGAAGGTGGCCGCAACAGGAGGAGTTGATGAGAAGTCAACCCCTGAGGCCAACGCAGAGGAATACTTCAACGACTTGCTGGATCGGTTGCCAGCATTATTGGGCCCCCACAAACCTGATGTCCACCAGAAGCACATTCGCGGCGACCTGTTGGTTGACTACGCCACGCGTTGCAACGTGCTTGTGAGTTCTATTTACTGCTTTGTAATCACATTCTATGCCCATATTCGTCGCTAATATGCTATTTTTTCAGGCTTCATTGGCCATGATGAAAATGCGTCGGGACCACCCCGACCTAATAGGGGAAAAGGTTGCTCTCGTGGAGGCAAAATGTGAGCTGGAAACGGAGAATCAGAGTCTTAAAGAGGGGTCTGCAACTGCCGAGAAGACTATTTCTGAGCTGGAGCAGAAACTCAAGGGTGCGGAGAAGACCGCGGATAAGGAGAAGAAGCTTCTACTTGCTGCCTCCGACTCACTCGCGAAAGCCACCGAGGACGTGGATAAGATAACCGAGGAGGCTGTACTCCAGAAGAAAAGAGCTAATGATGCCGAGAAGGGTCTGGCCGCCGCGAAGGTCGAGCTTGCTCAGATGCAAGAAGTGTGCCGCAAAGCGGAACTTCGAGCCGACCAAGCTTGGAAGGAGGCCACTAAAAAGACAAGCAGCAAGTTTCTGTACACTACATGGCTACATCATCCTTCGCTGGATTATTCGTACCTTGGAAAGGACACGGTGGTGGAAGTAAAGAAATACGAGGCTCGTGCTGCTGCAGATGCCTAGAAGAAGGGGGCGCAAGGCGTTCAGAAAGAGATGATTCCTCCAGCCCTGCAGAAGGCTTCAGACCCACTACCCACTCAGACCGGTGCCCCATCAGCCCACGCTGGTTCCTCTTCAGCTTCTCAGGGATTGGCAAAGGATGGGAGATAGGGCACATCTTCTCAGGAAGCCTCCAGTAGTAAGGATCCCAAGGACATCCCTTCCAGCTCCTCCAAGATTCCTACGGACACTCCGGCTAGCTCCTCCAAGGCCCCTTGAAGCATACTATTCTGACGTTTTTCTTCTTGCTGTGAATAGGACTTATTTCTGGACATTGATGCTTTTGCAATTGTAATTCTTGTTTTGCCTTTGGGACAATTTGTAATTATTGTTTGATCGTTATTTCAGTAGGGTTTCCTCCATATTATTCTATCGCTTTCTTATCTTCATATACATATAGTCATGGTAGAGCATGAACAGATACATCCTGCAAGATAAATAACAAATTATGAATGATAAAGAGGGTGATCGCCCCCATATGTACCTTCGAAGTGGTATGATAAGGAGAGTGGCCCTTCAGATTGTGGATGATATCCAGCAGACAGCCCTCAACACATATGATAATCTAAGGGATAGAAAGGAACCCTTGAAGACTGATGAACAAGCTTGATTCTCCCTCACACGGTCGTAATACTTCTGGTATACGTAGGTGCATAATAGGAAGCGAGACGAACAGTAAATAATGTCTTTAGAAAGAGAAGAAGACAGATGGATAGTAGGTGGACTGTCGTCGAGTCTTTCTTGACCGCTGATAGGGTTGATGATGGGCTGCGATCAGACGACTGGAGCTTTAGATATATGATACAATAAACCTTTCCAGATGCGCTCACAGGGTTAAACTCGAGCATTTACAGCGAGAGTTGTGGAGGTTAGGACCTCGGCTGCGCTCACAAGGCCGTAGCCTAAGCATCTACAGCATAACGGAATAGACCTCTCCAACTGCGCTCACAAGGATATATCTGAGCATCTACAGCGAGGGTTGGGCAGAGTGTCACTTCGATCGAGCCCTTTATTTTTTTGAGTGCGGGGTTGAGTGTCACTTCGATCGAGCCCCTTATTTTTTCGAGTGTGGGGCTGAGTGTCACTTCGATCGAGCCCTTTTATATTTTGAGAGCGGGGCTGAGTGTCACTTTGATCGAGCCCTTTTATATTTTGTTCACGCGCGAAGGTGGAGGGGAAGGCCAGTCGGTGAGCGGCGATTAGGTGCGTGGCTCGTGGTCGTTTTGACCCCTCCTGCCCCTTAGGGCCATCAGATGTTAGAGCTTTAAGTTGATGCTTTACCGCTTTGTGGGAGCGTACCTTAAATAAGAACACATGTAGGCACTTGGTGTTAGCAATAATTCATCATAATCGATAGACAATTCTCATTACATCTGTACATGGCTTATATTACATATGTGACAGAGTGACAACAAAAAATAAAAATACAATTGTTCAGGTGTAATATGTTTTCAGGTGGATGGCATTCTATGCTCTTGGTAGAATTGCCCCGTCCATGTCTGTCAGATGGTAGGCTCCGTTCTTCAGATCTTCATGGATCACGTAAGGTCTTTCCCAGTTCGGTCCTAGCACTCCTTCACTTGCTTTGCGAGCACCGGGGAGGACTTCTCGTAGGACAAGGTCACCTGGCTTGAATCGACATACCCGGACTTTTTTGTCATAGTGTCTGGCCATCCTCTGCTGGTAGACAGCCATCTTGAGGCGAGCAGCTTCCCTTGATTCCTCAAACAAGTCCGAGCTAGTGGCCAGGAGCTGGTTGTTATCCTCAAGGTTGAAGCTTGCCCAGCGGTGACTATAGACTCGAATTCAGCTGGAATCATGGCCTCGGATTCGTAGACCATTGAGAAGGGGATCTCTTCGGTAGTATTACGAGCGGTAGTGCAGTAAGCCCACAACACTTTTTGTAGTTCGTCAACCCATGCTCCCTTCCTGGCTTCAAGCTTAGCCTTCAGGATCTGCTTGATGATTTTGTTGACTGATTCCACCTCACTGTTAGCCTGCGGGTGATCGATTGCAGAAAAGCATTTGACGATGCCAAGACTGCTGCCGAACTCCTGAAACTGCTCACTCGTGAACTGAGTCCCGTTGTCTGTCACCAACTGCTGGGGGATGCCGAACCTGCAGATTATATTATCCCACACGAACTTCTCAATCTTCGTTATGGAGATCTCAAACAACTCCTTCGCTTCTGCCTATTTGGTGAAGTAATCGACGGCCACGACGACATATTTGCATCTTGCTCGTCCTACTGGAAGAGGTCCAATTAGGTCCATGCCCCAGATGGCGAAGGGCCATGGATTGATCATCTGACGGAGATAGGCTGGCGGAGCCCGGGGGACCTTAGAGAATCTCTGGCACTTGTCACACTTCTTCACCAGGTCAATGGCATCCTTCTTCATCGTCGGCCAGTAGAAACCCTGTCTGAGTGCCTTCTGAGCTAAGGAGAGTCCTCTAGCATGGTTGCTGCAGTGTCCTTCATGTATATCCCTCATTAAGGCAGTGCACTCCGGCTCGTCAATGCACCTGAGAAATGGAGCTGAGAGGCCCCTTTTATAGAGAACATCACCATAGATACAATACCTGGCCGCTCTTATACGCAGACGGCGAGCCTCCATCTTGTCTTCTGGCAGTATGCCTTTTTGCAAGTAATTGACCAGCGGGCACATCCATGATCCATCCGCCACTGTCAGAGCCATCACTTCCACTCCAGCTTTGGTACTTGGTTTGGGCAGGAACTCCACAGGTATGTTTTCGGTATAGTTTGTGTCTTGGGCGGACGCCAGACGAGCCAGAGCGTCTGCATGAGAATTCTGGGCACGCGGGATCTGGTTCAACTCAAATGCTTCGAAAGCCCCCAGTAATCTCTGAACCTCCTACAGATAAGTCGCCATCTTTGATCCCTTGGCCTGGTATTCACCCTTTATCTGGCAGACCACCAATTGGGAATCGCTGAAGATTCTAAGACGCTCAACCTGCATCCTCCTGGCCAGACGGAGTCTTGCCAGCAGTGCTTCGTACTCCGCCTCATTGTTAGTCGTCCTTAAGCCAAATTTAAGGGCACAGAGGAACTTACCCCCATCAGGATTGATCAACAGGATTTTGGCTCCAGCGTTTCTTTGGCAGGAGGACCCGTCAACGAAGAGTTCCCAGTACAGTCCTCCAGAAGTTTCAGCTTGGTCGTCTGCCGGTCCAGTAAACTCGATGATAAAGTCCGCTAGTGCTCTACCCTTAATCGCCAGCCTCGGTTTGAACTCGATATCATATTGGGCGAGCTCGATGGCCCACTTGATAAGTCGGCCTGAGGTATTTGGCTTTTGAAGGATTTGCTTCAACGAGTACCTGGTTAGGACTTCAATTCAGTGCGCTTGGAAGTATGGACGCAGCTTTCTGGATGCCATCACTAGACAGTAGGCGAGCAACTCCATTGGGGTATATCTGGTTTCTGCCTCAACCAGCTTCTTACTTACATAGTATATAGGGACCTGAACTCCGTTTCCTTCCTACCTTATCAGGGTTGTGCTCAGGGCTTGCTGGAATACGCCTAAGTAGATGGTCAGGATCTCCCTTTCTTTCGGTTTGGCCAGCAGCAGGGCGCGCCCGATGTATTCTTTAAGTTGTAGAAAGGCAGCTTCACATTCATTAGTCCATTTGAAATTCCTGGCCCTCTTCAATACCTCAAAGAACGGAGCACACCTATCGGAGGTCTTTGACACGAATCGACTTAGGGCCGCTATCCGACCGTTCAGGCTCTGAATCTCCTTCATATTGTGTGGTGGCCTCATGTCCAGTAGAGCTTGGATTTTCTCCGGGTTGGCCTCTATCCCCCTGTTATTCACAATGAAACCCAGGAATTTACCTGAGGAAACACCAAAAGCGCACTTGAGAGGGTTGAGCTTCATTTGATATTTCCTCAGGATTTGGAACATCCTCTCAAGATCATGGACGTGATCGGTAACTTTCTCAGACTTCACAAGCATGTTGTCCACATAGACCTCCATACTCTTTCCGATCAACTCTTCAAACATTCTGTTCACCAGTCTCTAATAAGTAGCACCTGCATTCTTTAGACCGAAAGGCATTACCTTGTAGCAGTAGAGCCTCCGGTCAGTGGTGAACGATATGCATTCTTCGTCTTTGGGATCCATAGGGATTTGGTTGTAGCCCGAGTAAGCATCCATGAAGCTAAGGAGTTCATTTCTAGCTGTCGCATCCACCAGCTGATCAATTCTGGGCAGAGGAGAACTGTTTTTCGGGCAAGCTTTGTTAAGATCCGTAAAGTCTATGCAGGTTCTCAACTTCCCATTTTTCTTCTTTACCAGCAAGAGGTTAGCTACCCATTCCAGATATTGGACCTCGCGGATGAACTTATTGGCCAAGAGTTTGTCCACTTCTTCCTTCAGAGCTTCGCTGCGTTCTTGATTCATCTGTCTCCTCTTCTGGCAGACTGGCCGATGGCGGGGGTCGACGTTCAGCTTATGAGTCATCACGTTCTGGTCAATCCCCACCATATCCCCATGGTTCCAAGCGAATACATCTACATTTTTCTTGAGGCAGTTAATCAATTGGGATTTTACCTCCAGGACCAAACTTCTACCCAGCTTGAGACATCTTGACGCATCAGCTTCAGCAACTGGGATGTCCTCAAGCTCTTCTACTGGACCAGTATTCTGATGTATGTCGAACTCCCTGGGATCCAAATCATGGCCGACCCCTGATGAAGTGATTACCTGCAGTTCCCGCTCCGGAATCGCCTCCACTTTCTTCCCCTGGGACCCCTTTCTGATCACGTTTACGTAGCAGCGGTGAGCCATGGACTGGTGGCCCTGTACGTACCCCACGCCATTGGGAGTTGGGAACTTCACTGCGAGAGCCTTGGTGGAGATAACCATGTCAAGATTGTTCATTACCGGCCTCTCCATTACCACATTGTACGCCGAGGGAGAGTCGATGATGAGGAAGTTTGCCAGCACTGTGGATTGTCAGGTGGCATCACCGAGAGTCAAGGGTAATCTGATCTGTCCTGCAGGGATGACTGAGTCTCCAGTGAATCCGTAGAGGGCTCAGGGGATGGTTTCAGCTGATCATTGTCGATCCCCATTTGATCGTAGCAGTCTTTGTACATGACATTCACGGAGCTGCCAGTGTCTATCATAATCCTCTTCACCATTGAGTTGCCGATGCGCGCCCTGATTACCAAAGTGTCATTGTGAGGGAGGCGGACATCCCGCGCGTCTTCATTGGTAAACACAATGTCCTCCGACACCTTCCTTGCTTTTTTGGCGGGTCTCCCTGATTCTCCCTGCTTCCCAGGTTGGATGTGCCTCGCTTCACGCACAAATCGCTCCTGAGAGCGGTTAGACTCCCCTGCTCGCGAGGGTCCCCCATGAATAGTATGGATGGTTTTGACAGAGGGCCCTTGGGTAGGATCCGGTTCTGGCCGATTTTGAGCTGGAGGACCTTCTAAATGTTGACGGGGCCGCTGCTGCTGAGATTATCGCCTTGGAGGTCTCATGACATAATCCTTCAGGCGACCATTTCTGATTAATTCCTCAATGGCATCTTTGAGCGCCCAGCAGTCGGAGGTATTGTGCCCAATGTCGTTGTGGTAGGCGCAAAATTTGTTTCTGTCTCTCCGCCCTTCTGGACCTTGAAGGGGAGCTGGCCGTACGAAATTTTTTTTTTCTTCTCAGTCGCATATATTCGGTCTTGGGTATCCGATAGAGCGTTGTAAGTATTGTACCGACTCCGATATCGTGGCAGCTCCGGTCCCCGCCAGTCCCTGGCTTTCTTGGCGACCTGTTGGTTTTCCTTTTGTCCTTCAAGGTTGCTTCCCCCGCTGCTCCTTTTCCTTTCGTGACTGGAAGTACCAGCTTTATCCCTCCGAGAACTGGTCTTCCTAGGATTGGTCACTTCTTCCCACCGAATTTCCTTTTCGGCTCGTTCATAAAACTCTCCCAAGTCCTTGACAGGGGATCTGTATATGCTCTCGTACAGTTTGCCATCTTTCCTTAGACTGGATGAGATAGCTGACAAAACCCCTTCATCTGTAGGGTTTTCCACATTTGTCACTTCGCGCCTAAACCTGTTATTGTATTCTTTCAAGGGCTCACTCGGGCGTTGGCAGACGCTAGAAAGGTGACAGGGTGGTGCAAGACGCCTCTTCAACGCCTTATACTGGTTCAAGAACTTTTGCTGGCACTCCTCCCAGTTGTTAATGCTGCGGGGTGGGAGGCTTTTAAACCACGTCGACGGAATGTGCCCGAGAGTAGCTGGGAACACTCGACACTTCACAAGCGGACTCGTCGTCTGAAGGTCCATCTGAATGTTGAAAACATCCAGGTGATCATAGGGGTCGGAGTTTCCTCTGTACTGGGGGATATTGGGTACTTTGAATCTTGGAGGGAGCAGCTCCAACTCAATCTCCGAAGTGAAAGGGGTTCTTTCCCCAGTTTGACCCCTTTGTTCCTGCACCACAGGCCGCGCTTCTAGCTGACGGACCCTCTGGAGGAGTTCTGCTACCAATGTATCCCATGTTTCAATTCTTCCAACAGCGGAGTGTCCATCTCTCCTGCTAGGGGATCGATTGTTTCTACTAGCTTGCCCTTCAGTATCAAGTCTCGGCCCCACTCTATTTACATGGGCCGGGATTTGACCATGATTACGGCCAGCCTGCTCTGGTCGGTGCCCGTCGCGAGCTCGGAGAGGTCGAGCACTAGAATGCACGCTGGAGGAATGAACAGATCCTCCTCGTTCAAACTCTCTAGCATCCCTTCTACTCGTGTTGGGATCTTCCGCGTGCCTCATATGGGGAACATTTCTTTCTGGGACGGCCTGGGGAGGGACTTGAGGAGGTTAGGCTTGATTCCGAAACAGAGTCCTAACCTCACCAATAAACTCTGCGACGGTATTCTCCAGCCTCTCCTGTCGTCGTTATATCGCCTGCACTGCATCCTCCCTTACAGTATTAAACGTGGGTTGGCGAGTTGGAAAAGGAGGTATACCTTAAGCATTTTTCGTCATAGGCATGCTGAACGTTCCCGCACCAATATTGGATACTCCCCCGGTAGACATGGCTTCTGATGGTTCGAAATCTCCTGGCGGTTTTCCGTTACATTGGGGTCTCTAGGAATCTTGCCTCTAACCATGACGAATGAAGAAGAACCGTGAAGGCTAATGGGTAGAAAGGTGACGAAGATTGAAATGAGCCATTCCTTCTGGCGCCAAAAATGTTAACGTCGGAAAATGGTTTCCTTAGTCAACGAGGTTGCTTTTTAGGCCCAAGCTTTAGTTTTGGATAGTCAATGGAATGCATGCAGAGCAATGAGAATCGAAAAAGGGAGATTAGAAGCAAGGAGGAAGAAACACAGAGGATTTTTAGAGTGGTTCAGCCCAAAAAGATACCTACGTCCACTGTTCACTCTCTCACTATTTTGGCAGAGTAACGGCACTCAAAGATTCGATCCTTTTTACAGTGAAAATCTTCCCCTTTTATAGAGGAAGGGGACGTGCTACAGTAAACAGAATAAGACAAAAGTAAACAGTTAACTACAGTTATACTGACAAACAACATTTAATGCACCGGAACTTCAATTAATGCGACTGTCAGTGCATTAAATGCGACCGAAAACACATTAAATGCGATCGAATCCGTCGCATCCCAGGTCTGCCCAAGGGAGATTTCTGATGACTGGGTCGGATATGCAATGATGGGTCGTCGAGGTCATGATCACGACTTCTGGCGGATGTAGCGTGCATGGCAAGTCTTGGAACAGTACTTCTACATGGCACTGTTGACTTCTGTTGACCCGGGACTCTTAGAGGAGAGACGGAGGGATCCTCCAGCAGGTGGGCTACCACGTCAGATAGGAGAATGAACTAATCTCTAATAAGAATGGTTACCTGAAGGGACGGGGAGGCGAATTACGGGCCGGCGCGCCTGCAGTTGGTCATGGCAAGAAGGCGGATGAGGTCATGAGTGAAGGGGTCGGTACACGACCACGCTCAGAGGTTAGCGATCAGCTCAATCAGAAAATCTTGGACGAAGAGGGCTTGGAGGACATCTCTGACGGATGGCTAACCTCGGGGAATACCTCAACTGGGCGGGATTGACGAAAAGGCAGAGGTCCAATCATGACGGATAATCTGGCGAGCAGGCTGATCTACGGCAGATGGCAATCAGCCGTGAGTCTGAGGGATGAAAGCCACCATCTTGCGATCAGAGCTAGCGATCATACTGGACGAATAAAGCTGTCCGGGAGATCGTTGGTCTGAATCGCGGAGATGATAGCGGTCACAGAAAGAATCCAAAGCAGAGCGTCTACGACCAGAATCAGTGATCAGACTGGACGACAACGATTAGCAGTCACGACAAGTGTCCGCTAATGGGCCCCCTTCCTCAGGATGATGGATTGGATAGATGGTGGTTAATTGGACTTCTAGGCCACTGGGCCCGTACTGTAGATCCGTCTGGGCTCGATTATTCTGATCGCTAATTTATCCATAACAGATATATTTCAGTTCACTAGACGATATCTGGTTGGTGTTGCTGTATCTTTAGAGACAAACACTGAATAATTTAGAGGATAAGCAACAAATTTGTTTTAAGGATACCGTAGTTATTACGGGTCTCAACACAAATATTCTTTATTCTATTTGTTTTATTATATTTTTCTTGCTGCAAATTGTTTGTAATATAAAAAGTCTCCAGAATTTTGATATTATATGATTATCTATTCTTCTTATTATTAATTTTTACTAACATTAACAAAGTTAGTTACCCCTCTTTGTTTATCTGCACATTTACAAGCTTTATTGATAGTCTTCTTTAGTCTTTAAATATCAGCTTGTTTGCCTTTAAAATCACAAAAACAAAACCCATACAACCTAAAACAAATTCTAATGGAAATAAATGAGATATAGAGACTTGTTAATTATATGACACACATATATATATATATATATATATATATATATATAACATGTGGGGCTAGTTGATGAATACACAAATTACTTCTCTAAAAACTTGCATTCACCGTAATGTTAGACCCACCATAATTATCGTCTGTTGGAGTTTAAAGAAGAAAAAAAAAAAAAAAACTACTTTAATAAGGGGATGGTACACTCACCTAAGTAGTAATTGCCAATTCACATCCATAAAGCAACCCGAGAGCTCAGATATTTTATTGATAACAATTTGTAACATCTGCCATAGGGGCTTAATACTCTGAGGTATCTTATGGAATTAACCTGGGAATTTATCCTCTAGATTGTATTCAATATGTGGATCTTGATTTTATTATTAATATAACCATTATGGACAATTTTTGCATCAACAACTTTCCTATTCGCAAAGGTCTGTAATAAGTTTTATAACAAAATTTTTACTAAATTTTTAATGATTTTGAAAAAGTAAAAACATATTGAGAAGATTATAAACAAACTAAAACCTGTTCAAATACAGTTTTCAAGTACGTTTTTGGTCCAACCGTAATAAAACTATTGGATGTTTACTCTACTTCTATGATATTATACTTACATGATAATCTCTTCTTGGAATAAGAAAACAATTTATAATGATAATAGTTTTCATTTTCGTTAAAGCGATAAAAACATTTAAAAAAGAAAAACATTTATTATGCTTCGTGTTGTTTCTAAATTTTATGACCATCAATATAATATCCGAAAACCTTTTGCATAAAACATATATATACTACAAAATTTTGCATAAAACTAGATGTCTCAATCATAAAATCCAAATATAATAATAATTTTATAAGGAGCAATTTGGGATTAAAAACACTTACAATAAAATAACAAAAACGCTAGCAAGATGCTATATATTTACATATGTTATTGTCCGAATTACTTGTGGAGTGTCCTTCCGAGCATCATTGCTTTCGATTTTGGTTTTAATTCTTAAGTACAATTTGCTTGCAACGAAAGTAGGGTTTTATATGGAATTAGTGAAATTCAAGTTTATTAGTATCAAGTGTTACCGGAAATAATGCCGATTTTATTATCAATTGAATGTAATCGATTTGTTGAATGTTTCAGAGATGGATGACAATTGGTAGGTTTCAAGGAAGTTTTTCTCGAAGATCATATGATGAAGTGTTGGGTGTTATTATGATGTTGGTGTTGAAAGGACAGTGGGGATGTATGATGCACAATGTTCAAGGACTGAAGAACAATTTATCTTGAGAGGGTAGATGAAACAACGGCGCCATATTTTCTAATTATTAAATTAGAATATAACTGTGAGGGCCATGAACTATAGCATATAATATAAGGTAGCTGTCTGACTGGAGTACCAAGTGCCGAACAGATCAGGACACAAACCAAAAGAGTATGCCCAATTGCCTATGGACAAAAATTTATCCGTTCCTGATCATATGTCTCCTAAAATAGAATATAGAGATTACTGTGATTAACTTGTATATCTAAGTGAAAAATAGAATCAAAGCATGTTACATAAAATAAATAAACCTGAAACATGCCCAAACTTTTCAATATAGCAGTGCTAAGAAAACACAGATTGAGTCGATAACATACCCTTTTTGAATAGAAGTAAGCAAATATATGATATATATATAGTTCACAATTAGGGAATCATAAAGTGTACAGGGAAGTTAATTCAAACCATAAATTCTCAAAATAGAAGTAATCAATCTGCTGGTATAAGGAAAAGGGATTTATTCATTACTAGTATCAAGCATCTTAAATGATAAGGGTGAAAAGATTTGAAGTTGTAGTAGGATGATCTTTAATCCTAAAGAAATATTTAATACAATCCAATCCAATTTATATCACTAAACGCACACTAGACAACACAACACAACCAAGCAAAACGAGCTATACAACATAAATGTTATTAAGCAAATTAAATATGCCGAAATGGAAGATGCACCGTACATTATAACGCATCCCGAAGCTGTATTGTTGAGCCGCTGTCACTCATGCCTGGAAATACCTTATTGATTTAACATGATCTGTGATCGTTGTTCAAAAGAATTCAGTGAGTTTCAACCTCTTGGGATCTGGTTCCGTTTGCTCCTCTTCCTCAAATCTATTGCTTGTGCTAGATTCTTCCGATGATTTCCAAAATCCGTTATCATCAAAGTTGAAACTTTCACAGGAATCTACAAAATCTTGCTTGTACATTAACCGGACTCCACACTTTTTCACCTTACAACAATTTATAGGTTTTCTAGGAGCATGATACGGATCCTCAAGATGGAATCGAAAAGAAATCTCATCACTGAAATCTTTTCCACAAAGGTTAATACGCCGCACTTCAAAAAGATTCAGGAGCACATGATCTGCTCCAACATAGCTGGGTCCATAATCCTCTAGAGACTCCCAAACACAGAAAGTATCATCGTTAATCAACAAAAACGATTCACCATCTGGCAATTTTATTTTGCATTCAACTTTAGCACACAAACCACAATCATTATGAAGATGGTCGCATAATGCTACAACGATGCATAAGGCAAAACCAAAGAAAGCATCATTGAACCAATCTGGTGGCAGCTTAAAAAGTATAAAAGATCCCAAACATTGACATGTAAACCATTCTGGAATTTCATCTCCAGGAAAATTTATACAAACGATAACACCAAGTCTACTTACACCATCATCATCATGAGCAGATTCCTGTACCATGAGAATATATTGTTTATAAAGGAAAAATAGAAAGTAATTCAACATAAGAAAGAGAAACCAGAACAACATTACCCTGTTCCTCTGGTGAAGAAGTTACCTTGCTTAAAATTTTTAGTAGAACATTTTTCACAATGTCTCTGATTGCATTTCGATTCAAATTGAAGCAATTGATGAAGCTTAAGTGCATACAATTGAAATTCATATTTGCAGGTAGAGTTGACAAATTTGACAATGCTTGCAATGATTTGCAATTTATTGCGTATAAACGACGTAAACTCTTAGGAAGCTCTGGTAAGGATTGCAACCTCTCACAATAGCTAATGTCGAGAAAATATAACCTAGAAAGATGTATAATACTTTCTGGAATGCTCTCCAAGTTGTTTCCACTTAGTGTTAGATATTGCATTGATGATAATAAGCCGAGGCTCTCAGGAAACTCTGTGATACCACAGTTATCTATATATAAATGACTTAGACGGTGAACGCCTAATAAAGGAGGCAGTTGCAGACTCGGCTGTTCTTGACACTTAGATCTTCGAATATATAAGCAAACAAGTTTTTTCAACCGCGACATTGATGATGGTATTTTTTTAATGGGAACTCCCTGCATCGAGAATCTGCAAATTTTCTAAATTTCCCAACTCCTCGGGCAATCTGTCAAGTTTTGAGCAATCATCAATAAAAAAATCTTCAAGAGATGTCAACCTACAAATGCTGTCAGGAAGACAAGTAAGCCTTGAACAGTCATCAAGACCCAATGAACGTAGTCTTGAAAGTCTCTCAAAATTTGAGAGCAGTACATCCACTGCAGTGCCACTTAAATCTAGCACTTCCATACTACTTGTGATCGGGAAGGCCGTGAGTTTTGAGCAGCCAGATAGAAAAAGCATCTTAATTGAATCATTGCAGGCTGGAAATTTCCAGAGGTTTACACACGATGTTAGATCTAGGGTAACTAGCTTTACAAGGTGTTGAATAGATGAGGGAATCTCAGTCAAACTAGTACAGCCTAGTAAGCTCAAACTCTCAAGATTTGGAGCCTGTGAGAGTACAGGTGAGGTGTGTAGAGTAACTGAAGTCCATCCTTTTTAAGTTGGGAAGAACCTGGAATGAAAAGAAAATAGGAACAATCCACGATTAACCAACACAAGGTTAAAACAAATGCTGTATGAGTTTATAACACTATGGCTTGTTTTATTTTTTCAATTTTCACTTGATGACACCCAACTAGTTTCATTAAATTGTTTTGTTTGATTTTTTTTTTTAAAGTAATAAGATCACATAAATAACTTCTAAAATCAGTAAATTTAATTTTCACTTTAATAGAATTAAAATTGTATATTTTATTAACTAATGGTGGTGCTATTACTACCCAAAATAGTTCTACTCACACCATTACTTTTAATATCCATATTAAAAATTGAAAAAATATACATCATTTTTAAATATCGAAACTAATCCTAAATATTATAATTTCTTTAATTATATCTTTTTCCTTTCCAAGTTCAATCCCAAACCGTAAAACAAAAAAATGTTTAAACTTTTTTCATTTGTTTTAATTCATCAAGTTCCCAAAAACAACATATAACTTTAATTAAAAAAATGCAATCATTCATCTACTTGATGCAAATTGAAAAAAAAAATGGTAAAATTATTAGGATTGAAGTGGTGGTTAATTTAAAATTGAAGTTGGTGGTTAACTCAAATTTCTACATCAATAGTTGGGATACTGATTAATACTATAACGCTCGAATCTAATTAGATCTAGTAGAATAATTTTTTTTATTGAATAAGTATAATAAGGTTTATATAAATAAGTTAAGAGGTTCAATTAGAAACTTTCAAGGTAAAGGGCTCAATTGGAGTAGTGAAAAAAAATAACCCAATTAATTAGTATAGAGCCCAAAACTTAAGTGAGCCCAAATGTGGAATTAGTATAGTCAATTTTCTTTTTACTAAACGCACTCATTAGAGTTAAAAAGAAAAATATATATAGACATACAAAAGGGTGCAAATTCTGATTACATGAAAAGTAAGAGAAAGAAAATAAATTTTGGGTGAATAATTTATAAAAGAAAACAAAAGGCATAAGATGATACGAACCACGCCAAGAACTGACGAAACCCGTGAATCAAGTAGGGTTCCAAGATCGCCTAGAATCAGATTTGTATGGAAACCTCGACCCGTTGCTTATATGGAAGCAAGAACCTTGGTATGGTGATGACGCCACAATCAATGATGGAAGAATTGATTGATAAGTCTAAGAAGAACGCCACAGGAAAATCCTGATAAGTTCAAAAGTTCTACGAAGAACCAAAGAGAATACTCTCACAAATATTATTAATCATGAATTGAATTCCCTTTAGGGTTACACTGATTTATATAGCTAAAACACTAAGTAGCAAAAGGAAATAATTAATTAGGCAATTAAGCCCATTAAGCCTATCAAATAAAAAGGAAAGTCAACTTCTTACAATAAGGAAAGAAGAATAAAATTGATAACTAATTGCCTTAAACATAATAGGTAAGAAATCAACTCAAAATTGGAAGTCTTTGTGACCAAGCAATCAACTCCATAATGGAAAGTCTTCATGACCAAGAAATCAACTTCATGGGCAAGAAATTAACCAGAATCAGGCCCATCAATTGCTTTAATTAAATTAATTAAGCATTGATCTTCTTTTGGGCCCATCTTGGAATTTGCCACTTTAACATCAGCCCAAATCTCTTGAACCAATCCATTAAGTGCTTCTTTGAACCTCTTAGCTCTTGCTCTTGTTATTAGCCCAACTGGAATATGCAATGGATCCCTTGGTGATGCTTCTTTATCTTCATCATTCCCTCTCTCTTGAAAAGGATTTGTCCTTAAATCTTCACCTACATCAAAAGGAGTTAAATCAGTAACATTGAAAGTGGCACTAACATTGTACTCACCTGGTAAATCCAACTTGTATGCGTTGTCGTTGATCCGTTCTAGCACTTGGAAAGGTCCATCTCCTCGAGGTAACAATTTCGAACGTCTTTGTGCCGGAAACCTTTCTTTCCTCATATGTAACCAAACCCAATCACCGGCCTCAAAAACCCGCTTCTGACGACCTTTGTTTGCTTGCTTGATGTATTGTTCCGTCCTCCTCTCGATGTTGAATCGTGCTCTCTCATGGATTTGCTTAACAAATTCTGCCTTCTTCTTTCCGTCTAAGTTCACATGCTCAGAAACAGGTAAAGGTGATAAATCCAAAGGAGTTTAAGGATTAAAACCATAAACAATTTCAAATGGTGAGAACTTAGTAGTAGAATGAATGGTTCGATTATATGCAAACTCAACATGTGGTAAACAATCCTCCCAAGTCTTAATGTTCTTACTAATAACAGCCCTCAACAAAGTGGATAAAGTCCTATTAACTACTTCGGTTTGACCGTCGGTTTGGGGGTGACAAGTAGTAGAAAACAATAACTTAGTTCCTAACTTACCCCACAAGGTCTTCCAAAAGTAACTCAAGAACTTAGCATCTCTATCTGAAACAATTGTCCTAGGCATACCATGCAATCTCACAACCTCTCGAAAGAACAAATCAGCAACATGTGAAACATCATCAGTTTTGTGACATGGAATAAAATGTGCCATCTTAGAAAATCTATCCACAACCACAAAAATTGAATCTCTACCATATTTAGACCTAGGCAAACCTAACATAAAGTCCATCGAAATATCAATCCAAGGTTCACTAGGAATGGGCAGTGGAGTGTATAAACCATGGGGTTATACTCGAGATTTTGCTTGCCTACATGTAACACATCTATCACAAATCCTCTCAACATCCCTTTTCATGTGTGGCCAATAGAAGTGTTCTTGTAAGATGGCCAAGGTCTTAGCAACTCCAAAGTGTCCCATTAACCCTCCACCATGGGATTCCCTCACTAACAAATCTCGCAATGAACAATTAGGCACACACAACTTATTTTCCCGAAACAAATAATCATCATGTCTAAAGAACTTTCCAAATGCAGATTTCTCACAAGATTGGTACACATCGCTAAAATCATGGTCTAACCGATATAGTTCTTTGATGTGTTCAAAACCAAGCAACTTAGCATCAAGAGTGGAAAGTAATGCATACCTGCGGGAGAGTGCATCTGCCACGACGTTTTCCTTACCTTGTTTGTATCGAATCACATATGGAAACGTCTCGATGAATTCCACCCAACGTGCATGTCTCTTGTTCAGCTTGTGTTGGCCTTTCAAATGCTTTAAGGACTCATGATAAGTGTGAATCACGAATTCCTTGGGCCATAGATAGTGCTGCCATGTCTCTAAAGCTCGAACCAATGCATACAATTCTTTATCATAAGTGGGGTAATTAAGTGCAGCCCCGCTTAATTTCTCACTAAAGTATGCAAGTGGTCTTCCATCCTGCATAAGCACAGCGCCTATACCTACACCAGAAGCATCACATTCAATTTCGAACGTTTTAGAAAAGTCAGGTAAAGCCAGTAAAGGAGCATGAGTTAGTTTGTATTTGATAAGCTGAAACGCCTTATCTTGCTCTTCACCCCACTTGAATGCAACGTTCTTCTTGATAACTTCGGTAAGTGGTGCGACAATGGTGCTAAAATCTTTCACGAACCTCCTATAAAAACTAGCAAGTCCATGAAAACTTCTCACATTACCTATACTGGAGGGGGTCGGCCAGTCTTGAATGGCCTTGATCTTCTCATCATCAACCTCGATTCCTTTTGCACTCACAACAAAACCTAAAAAAACAAGCTTATCGGTGCAGAAAGTACACTTTTTGAGGTTAGCATACAACTTTTCTTCTCGAAGTATATCTAACACTGAATGCACATGTGAGACATGGTCATGTAGATTCTTGCTATAGATCAGAATATCATCAAAATAAACAACTACGAATTTACCAATGAAAGCACGCAACACATGATTCATTAAACACATGAAAGTACTAGGTGCATTAGTTAATCCAAATGGCATGACTAACCACTCATACAATCCATATTTCGTTTTGAATGCTGTCTTCCATTCGTCTCCCTCTTTCATTCGTATTTGATGATACCCGCTCTTAAGGTCAATCTTTGAAAACACACAGGAACCATGCAACTCATCTAACATGTCATCTAAGCGAGGAATGGGGTGTTGATACTTTACCGTTATATTGTTGATGGCTCTGCAATCCACACACATTCTCCATGTCCCATTCTTCTTAGGCACTAAAATCACCGGAACTGCGCAAGGACTCATGCTTTCCCTTATGTATCCTTTTTCCATCAACTCCTCAACTTGTCTTTGCAACTCCTTTGTTTCCTCTGGATTACTTCGATATGCTGGTCGGTTTGGAATTGATGCTCCGGGAACAAAATCTATTTGGTGTTCGATCCCTCGGATTGGTGGTAATCCATGCGGTACTTCCTCGAGAAATACATCCTCGAACTCCTGCAAGAGAGAAACCACAACACTAGGCAAAGAAGACTCAAGTTGGTTAGTGTTGAAAAGGGCTTCCTTGTACATGAGTACAATCATTGGCCGTTTTGAAATCAAAGCTCGCTTAACCTCACTTGTTCTTGCATAAAAATTTCTTTGTCTTCTCTCTAATTTTGCCTCTTTGGCCGAATCTTTCTCTCTTTTTTTCTCCTCACCAAATTCAGCCATGCTCTCACCCTCATTCTCTTTCTTTTGCTCACTCATTTTTTTGTGGTCACTCATTTTCCTTTGTTCACTCAAATTCTTTTTATCACTCAACTTTTGTAATCTCACTTGGTCTTCATAAACTTGCTTGGGTGTCATTGGAACAAGAGTGATTGTTCGTTGATTTAGCTCAAATGAGTACTTGTTGGTGAAGCCATCATGTTGCACACGTCGATCAAATTGCCATGGTCTTCCTAGTAGAATATGTCCTGCTTGCATCGGTACCACATCACATAACACTTCATCTTCATATTTTCCAATGCGGAATGGCACCACAACCTGTTTTGTAACCCTTACCTCACCACTATCATTCAACCATTGCAACTTGTATGGACGAGGATGTTTAAGCGTCACGAGCCCAAGCTTTTCAACCATGGAAGTGCTAGCCACATTAGTGCAGCTACCACCATCAATAATAATACTACATACCTTGCCCTTCACGTCGCAACGAGTATGAAAGATGTTTTCCCGCTGCGCTTCCTCTTCTTCTTCTTCTTTAGCTTGCAAACTCAAGGCTCGTCGTGCAACTAATCCAAGCATCTCTCCATGCTCGGCTCCAAACTCCTCGTCTCCCATGGAAACATCCTCCAATGGTGGCATATCATCTAAATCATCCTCATCTTCAGATTGAATCTCACCACTCTCCAAGATCATCATAACTCGCTTGTTTGGACATTGGCTAGCTATGTGTCCTCTTCCCTGACATTTAAAACATTTAATTTCACTAGAACGAGTCGAAGTAGGGGCTGTTTTACCTTGAGAGGCCGTGTTAGTGATGGCCGTCTTTGGCTCGAATTTGGCCTTGGAAGTGGATGGGTTTTCTTCTTTCTTTGGATAACCCGACTGCCAAGGTGCGACACTCGGATTTTGTGGGGTTGATTTGGGTCGGGTACTACTTCCCCTCTTGAGTTGCTGCTCAACTTTGATGGCCATGTGTACCATATCTTCTAACTCCACATAATGTTGGAACTCCACCCTATCATGGATCTCCTTATTTAACCCCATCAAAAATCTGGCCATGGTAGCTTCTCGATCCTCCTCTACATTAGCCCGAATCATTGCAATCTCCATCTCCTTGTAGTAGTCTTCCACACTTAAACTCCCTTGTCTAAGTCCTTGCAATTTCTTGTACAACTCCCGGTAGTAATGGCTTGGAACGAACCGTTTCCTCATCACCGCTTTCATCTGCCCCCATGTCTCTATTGCACGTTCCCTATTTCGCCTCCTATTTATAACAAGTTGATCCCACCAAGTAACAGCATAATCAGAAATTCAATTACAGCAAGTTTTACCTTCTTTGCTTCGGAATAGTTATGGCAATAAAAAATGAAGTCCATCTTCTTTTCCCACTCAAGGTAAGCTTCCGGATCTGATCTACCTTGAAAGGACGGAATCTTCATCTTAATACTACCCAAATTGTTGTCTTCTCGATGCCTAACTCCTCTATTCCGACCACCATACCTCCTATTGCTAGCAATCGAATCCCTATCATCTTCTTCCTCAAACTCATCCCCAATGTACTCCTCATCTCCATCTCTCACTCCCCTAGGCTGAATTCTATCCCTCCTATGCATATTAGGAATGTTTTGTGGCTGCCCTTGTTGTGTTCCCTCTTCTACCCTATCCAACCTTTCATGTATGTGCTCTAATTCTACCCTCATCATCCGCCTCATCTCTCCCAACAACGCCTGCATTTGTATGTTCGGAATGGTTGGTTGTTGATTGTTTTCGCTTGAATTTTCTTCTTGATTGTGTGACATATTTGACCCTGCAAAATCAGGTTAGAAAAGATACCAAAAAAAATAAAAATAAAGGACCTCACTACACTCCCTCACGTGTTTCACTCAAGAATATGATTCGCTCAATTCCACTCGTGTTTCACTCAATTAAATCTGGCTTTTACCCTCTGATACACTCACACTCTCTTGCCTTTTCCCACTCGTAGTATCCTCTATAAGTTCTTATCGAACTAATCAAACAAATATCAAAATTTCCAGCAACAATTCACCCCAAACTCACCACCAAAATTTTGGATTCAATGGCTAGGGAAAGAGAAAAGAATACAATGTTGTGTGTGATGGAATTTTAAGGGTTTGATGGTAACAAGAAATTTGGATTGAGAATAAAAAAGGGAAAACAAAATTGTAAAATTGAAACAAGATTGTAGGAATTAATTCTCAAATCACACTTTTTTTTTTCTTTTTTTTTTCGGATTTTTTTTTTCTCCTTTTTTTCTGATTTTTCTTTTCTTTCTTTCTTTCTTTTTTTTTTTTTTTTTTTTGTTTCTGATTTTTTTTTTTTTTGAATAAAATAAAGAAGATAGGCAAACCTGAGACTAAACCGTGCTCTGATACCAACTGATACGAACCACGCCAAGAACTGACGAAACCCGTGAATCAAGTAGGGTTCCAAGATCGCCTAGAATCAGATTTGTATGGAAACCTCGACCCGTTGCTTATATGGAAGCAAGAACCTTGGTATGGTGATGACGCCACAATCAATGATGGAAGAATTGATTGATAAGTCTAAGAAGAACGCCACAGGAAAATCCTGATAAGTTCAAAAGTTCTACGAAGAACCAAAGAGAATACTCTCACAAATATTATTAATCATGAATTGAATTCCCTTTAGGGTTACACTGATTTATATAGCTAAAACACTAAGCAGCAAAAGGAAATAATTAATTAGGCAATTAAGCCCATTAAGCCTATAAAATAAAAAGGAAAGTCAACTTCTTACAATAAGGAAAGAAGAATAAAATTGATAACTAATTACCTTAAACATAATAGGTAAGAAATCAACTCAAAATTTGAAGTCTTTGTGACCAAGCAATCAACTCCATAATGGAAAGTCTTCATGACCAAGAAATCAACTTCATGGGCAAGAAATTAACCAGAATCAGGCCCATCAATTGCTTTAATTAAATTAATTAAGCATTGATCTTCTTTTGGGCCCATCTTGGAATTTGCCACTTTAACATCAGCCCAAATCTCTTGAACCAATCCATTAAGTGCTTCTTTGAATCTCTTAGCTCTTGCTCTTGTTATTGGTCCAACTGGAATATGCAATGGATCCCTTGGTGATGCTTCTTTATCTTCATCATAAGATAAGAGCAAAGAACAAATGGAATGAAACAAAATAGGGAGTATAGCCACGAAAAGTCAATTAGGGACAAACAAACAAAAATTGCAATTAGAAAATAGACAAACTCCTTGTTAGCCAAGAATGAAAACAATAAGAAAGAGACATGAGACAAAAGATAAAGCAATGAAACAAAAGGGAGAGTAGGATCGAACCATAAAACAAAATGATATAAGAACAAGAAAGGAAGAGATAAAAGAAGAAAAGTCAAATGATAAAAGTGAGACAAATGTTAAGTGTTAATTGAATGAATTTGTTATGTAAAAGAGGAATTGAAAAGAAAGCGTGAGGTAGTATTCGGCCATATATATATATTGGTTTTTCAATTTAATAGCATACCATACATATACACACACTTGGCCGACACACATTGCAAAATAAAATAAAAGAAAAGAAAAGAAGGATAAGGACAAGTGTTAGGACCAAGTCCTACATGCTTAAAAATATATATAGATATCGATAAAATACGTTAAATGTGATGGTATTTTTAAAATATTCCACTGTTGTGGGAAAATTTTCTTATGTGATGAAAATGAACAATTATAAGTTTAATTGAATGTTTATGAGGTTAATTTGATGAATTGATAAGTGTGGAATATTTTAGAAATATTATTGAGAGGAATAATGATTAATATTGTCGATATTACAATCGTTATGGAAATTGACGGCTTTAATGTATTTATTTTTATGGAATAATTTTTTTTATGAAAAATATAAGTGATGAGGATTAAAAGAGGTCATTAGGAAGTGTTAATTATAGATTAAAAATGAGTATGGACATGATTGGAAATGGATAAATAAAGTACATAAAAATAGTCATAAAAGAGGGGTGTAAGTGACAAAATTGGATTGAAAGTTAAGCTGTTATAATTGAGGAAAATTGAGGGGTGTTTAGGCAATATGTTAAGTAAATTCTAGAGTCTTCTTCCAGCTCAAATCTGGTCTCCAGGCAATCATAAAACAGACCCGAAGACAACCCAGCAGAACCGAAGACATCTCCCTCTCTCGCGCGATCGTCTCTCGGCCACCAAGAGCTGCAACAAGACCGATCATCCATGGGCTTTCTTCACGGTCAAAAGGGGACTTGAAGGAGCAAGATAAACCTCTGATTTCAGCCCAGAAACCAGATCTGAAAGTGACGAAATCAGACTAGAAATCGGGAAGAGAAGTTGAAGTCGTGCGTGGGTGTTGACGAGCTCGGCAGGCCGAGTGAAGGAAAAGCAGTTTCGGGTCAGCTGGTGCAAGCAAAGGACGAGCTGAAAGCAGCTGGAAGAAGCCAAGGAATGAAGGAAGAATGCAGGGGTTGGCGTGAGGAAGATGATGAACAGTTGGTAAGAGGGATGACTTGACTTTTTGAGTGATTTTCATGAGTTCTTTGCTGTCCATTTGAAGAGTTATGATTTATTTTTGTTGTAGTTCAAGTTGACCAGCTGAAATGAAAAGAAATTGTTGTCGTGAGACTCTCAGAGCAGTTGTGGATCTCAAAAACAAGTGAGTTATGTTGGGTTTTAGTTGATTTTATCTTATTAAAGATGAAATGGAATGATTGTTGTGTAAAGTTTGTGTGATGTGTGTGTGTGGCGTGAATTGAGTGAGTATGTGTTATGTGTTCTGCCGAGCAGCAGGTATTTATGTGTGTATGGGCTGTATTTTGTTTGGTTAAATGAGAATTAAGTGATTTATAAGTGTATAAATGCGTAATGAAATATGAAGACGCGTTGGAACCGAAATAAAATCGCGTAAGGTGTTATTGTGTGATTTTCGACAAATGTAAATAGCAGCTGCATATAAGTCGAATTTGGATGATTTTAAGTTGATTTTAAGGTCTTAAACATGTGCTTGAATGTGTAATTGAGTGTGACTAAGTCATAGGGAATGAATTACATTGTATGGAACACGTGTAACGCTCAAAGATAATCGTTTGAATAAATGATGCGCAAGCTGTCCCATATCCCACCTCATTTTCCGATAGTGAATGAAAAGTATAAATGTTTTAATCAGGTTCGCTCCACGAATTCCTAAGTTAATTGTTTAAAGGAAAGGTTTTCGGAGTCCGTTGGAGTGCCGGGAGGGCTTCCCACGGATTCAAGAGGTTAAATCCGGATTGGGTCCCTTCAACAAGAAAGTGAGATTGGAAAGGAAAAATGGGTGGATAAATATCTATTTCGAATAAAAGATAAAATAAAATATAAAGGGGTATGTGATGATTGGTCTAGAAGCAAGATGACCAAATAAGAAATTGACAAAAGAAAGATTGCGAGGTGGTGGAGTGTCATGTGTGTATATATATATATATATACACATATACATATATACATACATGTTGACATTTGGCAAAAACAAACACAAAAAGAGGTAGACAAATAGAAAAGAAAAGAGAAGAAAAAAAAGAAGAGAGAAAAGAGAAAGATAAAGATATTTCACATAGGTGAACAAAAATATTTAGGTATCCGATTTATCTAGATAAGTAAGTTTATTTTAATAGAATTTGGATTCCGAAAAATTAGTTAATTTTTCTATAAGTCTAAATTGAATTTTATGTGATTTTAGAGTGAATCCAGGATGATGAGAAAATTAGAGGGGAACTCGTTTTAGATCTAAAAATAAACAAATGAGTTATGTGAATGAATAGTTTTATTTTAATTAAATTGATTGAATTATGTTTATTTATATTTCAGATTTTATTATTTATTTCAAGTAAATAATTTGTTGAATTAATTGATTTTATAGATTATAAATTATGTTTTACAATTGAAATAAAAGCTTATCATGAATTCTTATATATGTATACTTATCAGAAATTCCAGTAAGAATTTTATGTTTTCAATTTAAGTTATTATTAGAAAAATTTCAGTATATTTTAAATAATATGATTTTGTGTTTTAAGAAAGAATATTGATTTTTGTTTGAGAAAAGTATATCCAGAATTATATGCATATTCAGAAAAGATTTGAAAAAGGAAAATAAAAATGTTTTCAGAACACCAAAATTGTATCTTCCCCTCTAACGGTTGAACAGACTTCATGTGAGTAAGTCCGAAAGAGTCGTCTAGCATGTGTATGACAAATATCTAGAGTCATAGAGTCGCTTAGCATGTGTATAACATACGTTATCCTTGACTCTACATGTGTATTGAGTATCTCCATCACATATAATAAATTCCCTGGGTCTTAATTGATGTAGGAAAGTATTTTGATTTTTATTTGAGAAAAGTATATCCAGAATTATATGCATATTCAGAAAAGATTTGAAAAAGGAAAATAAAAAAGTTTTCAGAATACCAAAGTTGTATAGTCCCCTCTAACAGTCAAACAGGCTTCATGTGAGTAAGTCTGAAAGAATCGTCCAGCACGTGTATGATAAATATCTAAAGTCACAGAGTCGCCTAGCATATGTATAACAGACATTATCCTTGACTCTGCATATGTATTAAGTATCTCCACCACATATGATAAATTCTTCTAGGTCCTAATTGGTGTAGATTTCCATATTATAGATATTATATACTGAATTTAATCAGTACATATGGAAATTTACGGAATACTAGATTGACAGAGAGAGATCTACAAAAAGATATTTCGGAAAGGTTTGCAGATTATAAATTTTCATATTTTATATTATTAAAGTTATAAAATAATTTATATAGAGGTTTACAATTTTACTACGAGACAATATTTAAATTTAGTTTTATTATCTTAAATATGAAATTATATAAATTATTGAAAAGAATTTGTTGTTATCAAAAATATATTATGTTTTATTTAGAAAAATTTTAGAAAAGTTATATTCACTCACTGAATGTTAGTGTTCATTCTTTTATAAATCTATTTTTTTACGTATCCGCTACAGGTTCATGCAAATTATTGTATATCGTGAAAGAGACCACATGATGATGAACAATTGCATTTGTGTATATTATTTCTTTTATTAACTAGATTTCATAAATGCATTTCCAAAATAGTTTTATAGATATTTTATAAATATTTTATATATTCAATTTATGGGCCCAGTATGAAAAATGTTAAAGATTTTGTATTTGTTCAAATTATATTTCGATCAAATTGATTATTAGAATTACAACAATTGTTTTATAGAATTTTTAATAAATTCATATTTCAATAGGAAATATCTCAGTTTTCACGGGATTCTTCCGAACTCGAGAGAGAAGTCGAGATGGGTCCCATCAAATTGATATTAGAATAAAGAAATAGTAGGCCGATCCTTAGAAACTCTTACATATGAGTGAGATGACGAAGCGTGACTCTCCGCCCAAGGACTTATGAGGAAAGGGCTACCCTCTGGGGATGGTGGTTTGTCCCATCCAGAGAGGTAGTGCCATTTATGGAATGCTCCTATAGGTATTAGTTGTTGTCCATTGGAGATGGTGGTTCATTCTGCCCAAAACACGACACTTGGTATTAAAGTAATGGTTTCAAATTCAAAGAACTTTTTGTTGTTACAAACATTCAGTTTTCATTTTGTTAAAGATAAAATTATAGTTCTATCATGCATTATGATGACCAATCTCGCATGAAACCTGTGAAAGGTCTAAGTTAGCCTTTGCAGTTTAGTATTGATAGAATAAGCTGAATTGATTTTGATATAAAAGTGAGAAATATTATATGATAGTAATAAGCAATTCATCTGGTTATCTAGCATTTCGAATGTTTAGATAACAATTATTGGAATATATATATATTGGTGATAAGTATATTGATTGTGTAATTACTTAATATATCTAGAAATTGCGGTTGTTCTTTACATTTAAATGGTTTGCAAATCAAGAATTGATATAAATATTTGGTGATTGAGTTTTGATGGGTTTAGATGATATGATCTTATGTTTTGATCAAGTAGAATCAATATTTTATATATTTAGTTTACGGAACCAGCATAAGAAATGTTAAAGATTTTATATTTGTTCAAACTATATTTCGATCAAATTGATTATTAGAATTACGATGATTATTATAAAAAATTTTTAGTAAATCCAAATTTCAATCAAAAAGATCCCAGTTTTCACGAGATTCTCTCGAACTCGAGAGAGAAGTTGGGATAGGTCCCGTCAAGTTGGTCAGAGCAAAGGAATGGTAGGTTGATCTTTAGAAACTATCACATGTGAGTGAGGTGGCGAAGCGTAACTCTTCGACTAAGGGCTTCATGAGGAAAGGGCTACTCTCTAGAGATGGTGGTTCATCCAGCCGAAAGAGATGAAACCATCCATCGAGTGCTCTAATAGGCACTAGTTGTTGCCCACTGGAGATGATGGTTCATCTCGCCTAGAACATGACAAATACAAAATCTTTCTTCTATCAAGAGTCAAATATAGTTGACATATGTATTATATAGACAAAGAAAAATTCTAATCCTTTTTTGATAAGAAAAACTAAAACAAACCCTTATTTTCACATAGAAAGAATTTTACAAAAACATTAAAATCTACTCAACCTTTTAAACAACAGTTTTGTTTCTTTCTTTCTTCAAATCTATATCAAAAGTAAATTTAACTACAATAAAAATTCAATTTTGAATGTAAATGTAAATATCATGGTTTGTGATTGATTTGGTATATGAAGTAATTTTTTTTTTTTAATTTGTTTTTATAGCTAGTTATGTACTTTTAAATAATTTTATATAAGGATATTTTAATGACTAAAAAATTCACTTAAAAAATGGGCATGGGTCGAACATTTATGGTGGCAATGCAGCCGCCCTGTTTTGATCTATATGATTAAGTTTTCAATTTAAAATAAAACAAACAAAATATTTAGTAGAGTTTTGGGTTTTTCATTACTATTTAGTGTTTAGTAAAATTCAGCATAGTTTGTTTATAGAAAATAAATTCAATCTAAAAATGTTGGTTTATAAATAATAGAAATAATCTAAAAAAAACTCGAAATAATAAATAATGTCAGTTTATCCGAACTTTTCAAAAATTAATCAAAAACCACCCTTTATTGTTAGTCAGAAACGGTTTCCATCCAATATTTTTGGTGGTTTTGTGACAAAAATAGTAAAAAATTAAAATATCTTTACTAAATTGAAAAATAAAAAAATAAAAAAAAATTAATCAATTACTGAATTACCCTTTCATATCCAAAATAAAAAACTTCAAAATTAAATAATAAATAAATACTTTTGGAATTTACAATTAAATTTATATAAAAAGAAATAAATAAATTAAAAGTTTGAATAATTGAAATAATAATAATTATTAAATAAAAATTAGATAAAGTAAATAAAAAATTTGCATTATATCCTTACATTAATTTGAAAAAAATTAATAAATTAAATGAAAAAAAATTCTAGAATCAAACATATAATCTTCAACCAAAATCATCATTATTTAGAATCAAAATCTAAAAAATTAAAAAAAAAAATGACAAATTGAAAAAAAAAAAAATTAAAACACATAATCTTCAACAAACAAGCCATAACCATATTTTTGTTCCTCTCACACACAATTCATCAAACACATAGTCTTCAACAAAAACAATATCGGCCATAAACACCATCAACATTTGGCTTCAATGTAAAAAAATAGAAATTTATATTTTTTTCAAGATATAGAGAAGACACCATCAACAACCAACCCAGAAAAAATTTATTTTTTTTTCAACATATAAAGAGATAAAAAAACCCATCCTATCACTAACAATGAACCCAGAAGAAAAATCCAAGCCACAACTAGAGGCTACGAAAAAGAGTCTTCTTGTAGTAGAGGAAAAGGAACCAAAAGCGATGGAGGAAGAGGAACCAAAGGAACCAGCTATGGCAGTGGAGGAGGAGGGACTAGGAACCAGAGGCTGTGGTAGTTGAGGATTCAAGAACCAAGGTTAGCGAGGAAGAGGAACCAAGAACCACTCGTTCTATCGTCGGTGGTAGCCAAGGTTAGCCGATAAGAAAACGAGGAGGAAGAGAAAGAAGAGAAGAAGTCGAGCCAAGGGTTAGGGTGGTGTGTTGAGTGATATGACGGGATTAGGTTTGGTGGCAGGTGGCTAGTGATGATAGAGAGAGACGGTGGGAAGAAAGTAATGGCGATAGGATAAGTTAAACGCGTCTTTTTTTTCAATTTTTTTTTTATTTTTTTAATATCTAAAAATATGATAAATTTGGATCCAGCCATTCCCAATTTATTTTATTTTTAAATACAATTACCTAAATACCCTTACACCCTAACGATTCTATTATCTTTTAAATGGAAATCACTAACCTATAAACAGTAGACCATTTTATCGATTCTTTTTAATATGAGGAGTGGTTTGGTATTATTTAATAATAATAAGTCTAAATAATACAATATACCTGGACACCATCCCAAAGTTGGGTAACGTTGCTATTTGGCATTTCAAATACAACAAGGTTCTGTGGACAAAAATTTGATGATAATGATGTAAGTGGGTACTCATGCCAATGAAGATACTTTAGCTCAGTAAAAACTGATTCCATGTCATTTATGACATGCACTCTACTCTTCTTGTAGCAGCATGAACTATAGAAATTAAGCACTCTCAATTTCTGCATCTTTGAAAAAGCAAGTGGATTCAACTTTATAGCTTTTACTTTAGACACATCCAATGAGATACCTTCAATGGTTTCAATACCCTAAAAATTAAAAAGAAATAACAAAAAGTTAGAATCAAATACATAAATTTATAAGATAATTTAATAGTACTACCAAAACTCAAGTTTAAAAAAAGAATATAGTATTGCCAAGCTCTATTTTTAAAAAGTTAACAAATTAGTATGTTTAAATGAATTACATTGTTAACAAAAAAAAAGGGGGTGGGGGGGGTTTATGTCAACATCAATTTAAGATATCCCTATTGTTGTTCCCTAGCAAAAAATAAATATCCACCAAAATCTTATAGGTTAGCACCAAAAGGTAATTAATACATAATGAAATCTTACCGTATTTTTTTGTCAAAACAGAGTAGATTTCCTCATGTTCCCACAATCTACTATGCTTGCTAGGATCTTCAATAGATTCTTTGCGGACAATTTCCTTGGCCATTGCTCCTATCAAATCATGCATTTCTATCTTGTTGTTTGATATAGCTATTAAAGACTTATCAATGAGAATACTTATTGCATGCTCTTTGCAAGAAAAGCCACAAGTCTTAAAGAATTGTTTTACAACTCCAACATTACTTCTATTGAAAAAAATTGCAATATCCAAAAATATCTTCTTCACTTCGTCATCAAGTCCGCGGTAACTTATTTCCAACACCTTTTGGATATTCCTATCAATAATTTTTTCTAGTTTCTCAATTGTATCATCCCAAACTTCTTTGCACTTGCCAAGTAAACAGGGCCCCAAAATTTTTATAGCCAAGGGATTGCCTCCAGCATATCTTGCTACCCTTTGTGATAGTTCGATATAATCTTTCGTTTGATTGTTTGCTTTGAAGACATAGCGACAAAAAAGCTCAAGAGCCTCATGATGAAACAATTTTTGAACTTCATACCATTGATTTACCCCACAATTTCTAAGAACTTGTTTGTCTCTTGATGTTATAATAATTCGACTTAGTGGACTGAGATAATTTAGATTTCCAATTAAAGATTCTATTTGTCTAAAATCAGACACATCATCAAAAACAATTAGAATATTCTTACGTCTAAGTCTATTCATTGTGAAGGTGTGTCTCACAATGAATGTACCCATATTCATATTTCCGTCCCCCAATACTGTCGAAAGAAGTTGCCCTCGCAAGCGATTTAATCCACCTTGTTCTAACTCTTCCCTAACATTAGGAATGAAAGAATGACCTTCAAAGTGCCAAGAGATTTTGCTATAAACAACTTCAGCAAGAGTTGTCTTGCCTATACCACCGATGCCCCAAATTCCTAGTATGTGAGGATCCTTTGTCCTAATGTTTAGTCGTGATATAATTTCTTTGATTTTTGTATCAATACCAATTAAATCCTTGTTATTACTCGGAGACATATTGTTTAACATCTTCAAAACATCTTTGACAATGTCTTTTATAAGTTCAGACTCAATCCTATCAAATATATTAAACAATAAATTATGAGTTGTTATATAATAAAAGGATATCATCAAAAAAACCCTACTATTAGTGGAATAGTAGTTTCATCCAAAATATGAGTGGTTTTGGACACAAATATGAAAAATACAAAAATACCTTTGGATATTAAATATCATATTATAATATATCAACAAATAAAAAATTAGACAAAACAATCACATTATTCAATTACCAAACTACCCTTACATAAAATAAATAAATAAAAAATAAAAATTTTAAAATTAAATAGATCAATCTCCAGTGTCAACAATCTTTATGTATGGGGATAGATGAGGGGAGATAAATTTGTATTTTAAAAAAAATTACTAAATAACAAAAACAATAATAATTAATAATAACCCCAACAAATAAATATTAAAAAATAAGAATTAAAAAAAAAAAGTCATGGTTCTCTAAAGAAAATTCATGACTTTTATCTCGCTTCATCGACCATTCATCGCGATCACAAACATTCATCACAGCCTTCCAACACAACCGTCCATCACAACACCCCCCCATCATCAAACCCCACCACCCCCCTCCCCTTTCTCATCACCACCACACAAATAGATCCACAAAAATTAAAAAATAAAAAATAAAAAATAAAAAATAAAAAGAAACCAGAAGGTTAGGGTTAAAAAAACCCTTCAGAAAGAGAGAGGGAGAAACTAGAAGGTCTCCATCTCCCAGATCTGATAGGCCTTCATAAAGTGGTGTTGGAGACCTTGAAGGTCTGGAGATCGAGCGAAGAGAGAGCGACGACGAAGGGTAGAGAGGGAAGAGAGAACGACGGGCGGAGGCGGAGAGGGAAGAGAGAATGACGACAACGGGTAGAGAAGGAAGAGAGAACGTCGGCAGTAGGTGGAGAGGGAAATAAGAGGGATGGCGGCCGGTTGAGTGGTGGTGTTGGCAGAGTGAAATGTGTTGGTGAGTTAAGTTGAGTGGTGGTGTTGGTGGAACTGAACGCTTTAACATGTATTCTAACAGCAGTAAAACTTCATCTAAATATATAGTTGTTATAAGAGAAACAGAACGCTTACTTTATAGCAGTCGAATGCCACCCTGAAAGATTGGCTGCTTCGTTGAGAGCATCCTTCCATCTCTGCACTTTGTCTAAATTCTCCTTAAAACGGTCTTCATGCTTTGTAAATGCATCCCCAAAAGTTCCAGTTTGATTTCTGACATCTGATGGATCTACTTGATAAAAAACAGGTATTACAGTTTGCCCATACCTCCTTTTGCATTCTAAGATCTTCACAAGTTCTTCAAGACACCATTTGGAAGATGCATAGTTTTTTGAGAAAATGATGACAGAAATCTGTGACTCTTCAATTGCTTTGACAAGAGATGAGGAAATTTCATTCCCTCTATCAAGTTCGTCATCAATGAAAGCTTGAATTTGTTTGTCTCGCAAAGCTTTGTGAAGATGGCTTGTGAAATTGTTACGAGTATCCTCACCTCTAAAACTGATAAAAACCTCATGTTCTATTTGTTGAGGAACAGAAGAAGAAGAAGAAATCAAACTTAAAACCATAACTGATGTTGAGATGAGTTATGGAGTAGCTATAGAGAATAAGTGGTTAGGCATATAAAGAGCCAAATTCCTTCACAATATATACCAAAACTCTTTTAATGGGACTTTATATTCAAAGAAGTTTCACTGAAGCTTCTTATATAGCATAAAAATATATTAAAGGGTTCGGGACAAAAAGGGCCCAATAAAGAAGCGAGCTAACATTTAAGGCACTTTTCAGTAAACATGACAATCGGGTCCTAAACTGGATGCGAAAATACTAAGCTACCCTTATAATAAAGAAAAGTTAAAGAGTTGTTTTGCAAAGCAACAAAATCAGTAACCCTCAACAACCCTCAACACACAAGTTCTGCCGCCGTTCATCTCCTCCTCCTTCTCCTCTTCCTATTTTTTTTTATCTAATTTGGTAGACCGGTACAGCAGTTCCCACTCTCCATCAGTGGTCACGACTTTTATCTTCTTCCTCCGCACGACCAGACTAGGTATGCTTCTCCTTTTTCCCTTCTTCTTCTTCATCTTATTTTTCTCATTTTTTTCCCTCTATGCAGATCTATTGCTGTTGAAATCTTCCATTCAGATGCAAAGAAAATTTTGAACGGCAGTGTAGCAGGTCAGATCTATTGCAACTATATGATTTTGATGGAACTGATGATGTTTACATGTTTTGAAGCTGGGATTATTCTTCTAATACTATTTTTTTTTTTTTTTTTTTATAGAATTTCCTGATTAATGATTTATCTTGTTAGAAATCGATGAGACAATGATTTAATGTTTTCATGTTTGTTTGATATCTGTCTGCTACCTATCCTCAAGATACCGTAATCTGCTACAGGTATTTAGGTTTTTCAAGTCGATTATTATGCTGTATATTACTTTAGATAATGATAATAATCTTAAATCTATGCACCAAAATTGAAATACAAAACATGGTCTCTCTTTGCTTTTTCTCTCTGTCCAATGAGAAACCACACAGACTAAAAAGCGCTTTGTATACCATAGATTCTTGGACAAATACATAAGACATGTACCAATTATTATTAGAGGAAATGTCACCCCAAGACATAAGATTCTTGTTATTATGTTTTGAACTTAAAAGAAAATGTTTGGCCATTTATTTTTAAAACAAAAGGTGAATTATATTCTTAATTTGTACATGGCAGAACAAGAAGTTTTTCAATCTCATACATAAATCTCTTCCTGTGTTTATAATGAGGTTTAGTTGTAATAAACCCAAGCAGCATATCCTTTATAAGCATTATTATCTACTTTATTCAAGTTTTATTGTTAATCATGTTGTCTACTAAAGTTTAGCTGCCATACTAAAATGATATCATTAATGGGTAATTGTAAGAAGAATCAGTTTTTTTATATTAGTTTCAAAATAAATGATTTTTATGAACTTCTAAGTTAGAATATAATGACTATTGACATCCTTTAGTGACAATACAGATCTATACAGTAACTAATTAACGAATATAGTTCAATTTGACACCAATAATTATAAGACCATGCAATTTTTCAATGGTCTTTTTATCATACCGACAGCAGACCTAGCATTTAGCATTTCACGATCATGGCATTGTCTTTAATTACAGTGAGAGAGATTAGAGAGATAATGAAAGACAAAAATGTCCATTTATATTGTATCACGTGCCCATGTGGAAATCTTTTGGACAACGTTGTCCCCAATTGGTTTTATATATTCCTCACTTTTTGTTTAGCAATTTAGTTTCTCTATATGTGCTTCCTTTGTATGTTTTAAACACTTCGTTTCTTTCGTTTTTTCTATTTTTGTATGAATTTGTAAGAGCTTGATCTAATGAGCATCTGAATTAAAATTACGTGCTCTAAGGATATAGATTTATTTTTTAGATTTCTTGCACCATCAAGTTTAAAATTACAATTGAATTTTCTTTTTTCAAATTACAAAACACAAGTTTAATTAATTTTTTTCTCCCTCACTCGACACAGATCAGAATCTTGTTATAGATCATATGCACAACATTATGTTGACACAAGATTCAGAGGTTTGCGTTGAGAAGGATCTGAATCCGTTGATAAATAGATCATATAATATGATTTATCCCTATAGGGGGTGTCATGAAATGTTTTAAGATGAATTATTACTATAGTACAAAGTTTTAAAAGTTAGTTTTGTGTTGTAATTTCACCACGTGCTATTTTACTTTTACTATATGTTAAAAAGGCTAGACAAAAGTTGCATTTACATATTATATATATATATATATATGTATGTAAGTATGTATGTATTATTCAGTGACTAGTTATCTCTCTTTATTAGATTGCTATTTGTTAGATCTCTTCGAATAAAAGGTCTAGGAAGGTAGTCTTTCTCACTGTCTGACATTAATTTTCGAGGAATTAATAATGTAGTCTTCATTCATCTTAATTGTTTTCAGTGCAAACACTCTCCATTTCATGCTAAACAAAGTCTAGGGCACATTTAATATCACACATTTTGAAGAGGATCTATCAATTATCATGCATCCGATGCATGGTGTTTTTTTTCACTCTGATTTTGCCACATGCATGGTGTGTATTAACTTATTTTGAATTTCATATGATAGTTTTATTATGAATTTTGATTCGATTTACAAGCACAAATTGCTTAATTTAGTTTATATTTACTTTGTTAAACTTGTTTTACTTATATTTGTGATTTTATATGATTTTAGTTCATAATTTAAATGTTTATTTATTTAAATTTATTCACTAGTTATTATAAGTTAAACATAAATATGTTAAAATTCAATTATTAGATGGGAGAGGCGCAAAAATGACACAATAAAATAGTGATATAACATTTCTATCATTCTTCAATAAATTCAATAATCGGGTTCTTTTTTATGTATGAAATCATGAAAATATCCTTATACCAAAAGAAAGTTGAAAAGGTTAACAGAGGAAGTAACCTTCCATTTTCTCAATACAGCCACCGTTCAACCCTTCGTCTCCTGTTTTTTCTCTTCCTTCTCTTACTCTTTTTATCTTCCTTGGCAGATCGGCACACGACCTCCATCTCTTCGTTAGTGATCGAGCCCTTCAGCTTCTTCCTCCGCACGACCAGACCAGGTATGATGCTCCTCTTTCCCTTCTGCTTCTTCATTTTCTCCTCCTCTTCCTACTCGTTTTATCTTCCTTGGTAGACCGAGACACGACCTCCCTCTCTTCCTCAGTAACCGAGCCCTTCAGCTTCTTCCTCCGCACGACCAGACCAGGTATGATGCTCCTCTTTCCCTTCTTGTTCTTATTATTTTTCTCATTTATTTCGCTCTATTCAGATATGTTGTGTGCGTTTAATTTGTGCAAATGTGATGTACACTTAGGGTCGGGCTTTTGTGTGTGTTTAATTTGTGTTTTGCGGTTACCTATTTATCCACACTAGAACTTGATGACTGGTGGTCCTGTTAATAATTTGTCTTTAGCACTAGACATTGGATTGTGAAGCCCGAATAATTAATATGACGTTGAACAGATGAAGACTTGTGGTAGAACTTTTGTGTGCATTTTATTTGTGTTTTGTAGTTGCCCAGTTGCGTACACTAGAACTTTATTACTGGTGGTTCTGTTAATATACTTGTCTTTACACTACAACAAATTTCACATTTTATAACATTCCTTAATAGCATTCACTTTAAAAAGCTATAAATTTCTCATAAACAATTGCTTTTCAATGTAAAATGCTATAATTGTTGTATGGTTGATAACACTTTATTTTTTATTTTTTTTAATAGTAATAATATAGCATTCCATGAATGTTACACAATAATTAATAAAATAATTAGTTTAATTTGAATGTTATAGCATTTTAGATATGCAATAAATATCCAATACAAAAGAATATGGCCAGGTTTCAAAAGCAATACCGGGAAACTAAAATTTTTGCACCCGCCCAAATGCATATGAGTGAAAGCCCATATAAAGTTTAAATAATAATAATATTATTTTATTATTCTTAATGAGTAGCTATCTTTCAAGTTTTTTGAGTTGCCAGAACCCTCGTTCTTCTCCTAAATACATATGCTTCTGCCGCACTACTTCGTCAAGCAACAACCAATAACAATGAAGGCAAAAAGTCTCCATTTTTCCCGTTTTATAGTACAAGTCCAGCTCACTACTTCTCCAAGAAGCCATCTCCAGCGAGATCCTCAGCCAACTCCACCCTAGGAGGTTTTTCAAGCGGCCATTCCCGTCGTCGTCGCCAGCCAAACACATAAAGGACATTCTCGCACGCCGCCAAAATTCTGTCAAGCTGAACAAAGCCTCGATCCCTAAAGTAGCCGAGCTAGTCTTCAAGAATCCGTGTCTTAACATGGATGTTCTCTATTGAATCGTTTTAACACACCAGGTATATAGCTTGTTAGGATCAATTTGTTAAAATTTTGGTTGATTGATAGTTGAAATGTGCAGAGCATATTTACTGCGTGTCTAGTTTCAATTGACTTTCAAGGTACTTAATGTATATGTAATGTTGATTAATGCTTTGTTTATATTGTTTTTGCTCTACTTAATGTTTGTTGAAGTAATGAAGTTTGAATTAGATTACAATGTTGATTGTTCTGTCTATATTATAAGTAAGCTCTCTCTATGAATGAGCTTGTGTTTGTGGCTTTTGTTACTCTGTTTTTTATGTATTGTTTAGGTGCTTCGTATTTTTTTTTTCCGTATTATTACTCTTGTATTTTATAAGTAAACACTCTCTCTTGACTTGAAATTGCTATCTTTGTGATGCTTTTTCGAAATAATTTAGTAAATTTGGGTGTGTTCTGGCTATTAATGGATTTGGAAGTATAAAAGGATACTAACTGGTAGAATTCAAGGTTAATTTGTGAACGGAAAGCTGCAAATTTTTGGTTTCTTGAGGTGGAATTGAGATGGTTATAAAGTTAAGCAATGACTACATTCTAGTTGATGAGTTTAAGTTGCATGAAGCATGTCAAGTGGGTTATCAAAGATTTATGAATTTAAGCAATGGTTGTGCATTGAATAAAATATTGGAAGAAAACAGACATTGATAGATGATGTGAAAATAGGGTGGTTTGCATACTTCTCTAGCCTTTAAATAAGTAAAAGATATCTAGATAGAAAAAAATTCCTCTCTTTTTATAAAAGGAGAAATAATTTTTTCAAAATTAGTTATATCTAACTGTAATTACACCAAATGGCTTTTAAATTACATGCAGTTTCTAATGTTTCCAAGTATTTGACAATGAATTGAACTATTTGAGAAAGTAGAGCCACTTTGACTTTTCAGAATGGCTTGTAGCGTGGCTTTAATTTGCAAACTTCTGGGTTATAGCTGTCAAGGTTGTTGCACCAATTGGATTTTATATATGAAAATAACTTTAAGATTTTTTTTTTTCCATTTAAAATGTGTAAAATTAAAGTAGAGAGTAATTGATTTTAAGGAATTCAATGTTATACATCATGAATATTTTTGGCATAAACTGAATACCACAAGCTATCAATTTAGATTGGGTAAATAAATGAAACATAATCAATAGAAAAAAAATCGCACCAATTGTGACTAATAGAATTGCTATTTGTTGCTATTATAATATATCTTATTCTTCTAAGTAGTAGATGAGACCCCATTATTAGACATCACTACTAGATCTAGCCAGAATATTGATTTCAATTACCAAAACCACTAGCTTAAATCCACATTGAGTGCCAAATTTTATATATATGTATATATAAACCATTATTATTTTTTTCAAGAGAGGACCTGTTTTATTGCCTTACCAGGTCCTCTCTCTCGAAAAAAAAATAATGGTTTATATATATTTATATAAAATTATAGTATAGATTATATGTGACAATATGTTATATACTAAACATGTTGTGTCTTTGGCTTTTGATTGATGATGATCAGGTGGGTATGGAACTCTTGAAGAGTTATTAGAAGTCATAACATGGGCCGTTGGGGATCCACGACAAGCTTGGAAAGCAACTTTGTGTATTTCAGAGGTATATTCTAGAACACTTCCAGTATTTATGTTGGCTTTTTACAAGAGATCTACAACATAGAAGAAGGCACTCAATTACAACTAAAGAATTTATAAAAGCAATAATAAATGTCATCGTGCCTCACAACTTTTTCTTTTAGGTGACTATAACTCACAATGAAGCATAAGAAAATGTTCACAGACCAACTTCAAATGTAAACAAATCTAGACATAAAGTCAAGATTTTTGTTAGCATGATACATGGGAAAAAGACGATAAAACGGTAATATGTTTGGGTGTTTAACTTCTTTGGCTTGAATATATGTAATGAATGTTGTTGAAGATCTTTTTGTATACATGGTTTATCGGTGTAGGAAGGTTTATTCAAGCAATCTATAATATTTATTTGTTTTTGTCGATATTGCTAGTATTGATTATTGAATAAATTTTGCTTTTTTAATTGGATTTTAATTCCTTTAAAATCATCAATTCAGGTTATAATTAAGTACGTGGACACAATATTGTCAACCACATTGGATGTTGTCAATATGGGGATACAAGTTTTTGCCAATTGCACTTATCATATGTTGAAGATGAATGGTAGTTGATTCTTCACTTTTGTAGATTTTTAGGCAACCATTTTAGTTTAGAGTTATGCTTTTGTATATGAAGAATTTATATTTGGCTACTTTAGTTATAATTGATGTGTAGCTATCATGAAATCTCCATATATTGTTATGATGGACAATGTAAAGATTTTGGTATTCTAATGAAATGACTTGAACACTTTTATGTCTATATTCTTTTTTATGTATTGAGAAGAATTTTAGTATTCATAATTAGTATATAATGAAATATGATTTTCTTAAAAATTATATAAAAATAAAGGACATTATTTATAGCTTTTATGAATTGCAATCAAATAGTTTTCATAGCATATAGAAAAAGCTATAACATAGAAAAGCTACTAACTTAATCAAATATTTATAGCATTTCAAAAATGTGATGGAAAGATAATCATAGCATTTATAAAAAGTTGTGATGGCACCAATAATAGCTTTTTAGAACATCATACATAGCATTTATAAATTGCTATCAATGAGAGGAGACTTTTGATAGCATGGGCTGTGATAGCGCTAGTTAAAATGCTATCTATTACTTATTATAGCATTCATCTCATGCTATATTATGCCATTTTTGTTGTAGTGTTAGGTTGAGCATGTAAAATTGTGAACACAAAAGTCATTTCATGAAAGTACAATGACTTCTTTTGTGAATAAAGTGATTCTTTATTTTTCTTGTAGTTTTGAAGGCTTTCATATATGATGATATCACAAGGTATGGATATAAAAGGTGGTGTGTTTGATTTCCAAAAATGAGTTTGCTTTTTTTTTTTTCGGTTGAGGTGGAATTGGAGGGTGCAACTAGTGTTCCTACCTATATATAATTCTTATTCAATTTCTAGGAATATACATATATATTCCTAGATTTTTAATGTTTTTGAATGATTTTGAATGTTGCAATTTTGTATGACAAGGAAGTTGATAACCACAACACAAATATGAACCACTTTTAATGCTTTAGATCCATTTTATTTACATCAACTTTCAGAACTGTAATATGAGGCTTGTTTTATAGGAATTAGGAGATTAGTGGGTAATAAATTGTATTGCTATGTATTTCAATTAGAGGTCATGGTATTATTTGACTACATTGTCCAGTCTTCGTTTATATGAACAGAGGATGTACAAAGAACTTATTTATATGATGAAGAAAGTGAGGAGAAGGGAATTGAAAATCTTTTAGGGAAATTATATTTGGGTCCCGAATGGTGTGTGGGATACCGTCGAGAGCGAATGCTCAAACTCATCCTAGAAGTACACATTACATGATAGTGAGGATGTTCTTTGTTCTGTTTCTTGAGTGGCTGGTAAAATATCAATGGATACATTCCTCCTAGAACACTAAACCCTTTATTAATTGCATATGTTACTAAATTGTTGTGTTGCATATTTATGCTTTTGGTAATCTAACAATGTAGGGAAATAGCTTCCTGGTTGACTTGATATTTTTTCCTTGTTGATTCTCCTAGAACACACAGTCTACAGAAAAATAAGTACTTCTCACATTAATTAAGGAACTATAGAAACATATTTACAATTGGATGTCAAGCAAATTTGTTATAAAAATGTTGTGCATAAGGATGTATACAGAATATGAAAAACCACGCTTACACTGAACATACTAAACTGAAACAGACAATAAGCGATCCAACTTCACACACAACCCCACAAAATTACCTGAAACAATTACCCCATACAAAATACAACTTAAATTTAATAACAACAAGCCATATCCGTTCTCCTTCAGCGGACATGGTCAAGGCTAAAACAGGCAATATATCTAGTAGGTATTTCTGCATTTAATGTAAACTTATCAAATAGTAACTATAATAGATGAAACTTTAAAATTAAATATTAAGTTAAACTAGTAAATGATACCTTTAGATCTTATTCCCTCATGGTTTCATAAAATATTTTCAGAGTTCCATAATGAGGACGAAGCCAATACATTGGCTTTGGAATCGAGGTCATGGAACTCGTTGATGTGTGAATTTCCTGCCTATGCAAAACCTTCCTCACCAATTGAGTTTTAGTGATAGGGTAATGGATAGGATTTTCTCTACTGCTGGTATGGGTTTTTTCGGTCAGTGTGGGTAGTTTTGTAAGGAACTGGTTTTGGGGTTTTATGCGAATGGTGAATCTGTGAATGGGTTTAATGTAGGTGATCATGCTAGTGTGGTTCAATGTCGGGAGGGGTCATCGGGTGTGCCTGGATGGGTGAATGTGGTTTGTGATGATAACTGTAAAGAACTAATAGCTGATTGCATACAGAAGTTTGTGAGCATAGCTGTTGCGGTTTATTTTGACAAGACGATGGATATCAATACTTATGATGAGCTTTTCACTGGTATATCAATACTTATGATGAGCTTTTCACTGGGTTAACTAATCCTAAACATCAAGGCAACATGCCAGATATTTTGGTATCTCTTTGTAATGGTACCATATAAATGCTGGTGAGAACATCTCACCAGGTATTGATGAGTTCGAACTCAAGTTCAAGTTCCTCATGTACACTTTGTAGCTTCCTTGCAGAAAGCTTTGTACGTATGTTGTTGCAACGTTTAATGGAATATAATACTGATGCCACTTTCTGTATATCAATGGCTGATGTGGCAAATGGCAGAAATTTTTATCTTCCTCTAGAATTAATTTGTATTAGTTGATAGTTTCCTCACTTTTAGAACGTTTTGCTTTGTACATATAGAAAAGCTTGATATTATTGCTTATTTTAGCAACTGGTAATGTAAACATACAGTTGTTTATACTATTTTTTACTTGAATGGTTATTGTCCTTAAAGAAAAGGATGTGCGTCCTCATATGTGTTGTGGATGAAATTAAATATTATATTCATTTTACAACACTGCATAATAAGATTGTTCACTTAATCCAGTGCATTTGGCTTACCTCATATACATATATATATATATAGCTATATATATGAGGTAAGACAAATCCAATTTTGTTGGCTTAATTGCATTTGTCTTATGTCTTGAATGTTCTCATTTCTCAATTACTACGTTGATGATGTTGTCCAATTAGAGTAATTTTCTGTTTTACCTTATTTACTTTTTACGTAAGTATGACTTTCAAGAGGTGCACGTTGGGCAAATAGTTTTTATCTTTGGTGTGGCTTAAAGATAAAGGTGTAACAACTCTCGTTTGCATAAACAAGCATAAGCATGCCCTTTCTATATTTATATTTGGTATGATGCCTATTAAGGCCTTAAATAAGGTTAAGCATTTTAAATATCAAATCTCCAAAATTTTTGTCACATCTTACTTGGTTGCCATTGGAGGTTATAATTGAGTCTTCCTTTTGTTTTTCCATATCTGAAATTTAATTCCTTTTTTTCTTTTAAAATTGTCCTCGGCATATGTTTCTGTTTTTTCTTGTAAGGAGATAATTTGAAGAATCATATCTTCATTGCGTTTTTCTGATCACCATTGCCATATTAAGGGACTTTGTTAGTAATGGAACTCAGTTTTTAACACAAGTTTATGTCATGGGTAAGCAGTGATAACCAATATCCAATATAGTAGTCACATCCAGCGTAGAAATGAGTGTTAATAATGCTAGTTTCGTTGGTGTGACTTCTGGTGACATGATTTGATGGAAAAAAAATCAGTATTCACAACACTAGTCACACTAAGATACTCGAGTGTTAATAATGGGACTTATGTCGGTGTGACTAATGGTGTCATAGGTTTATATAAAAACCAATAGCCAAAACACTTGTCACATCAAGGTAACAAGCGTTAATAATACTAGTCTCCTTGGTGTCATTAGCGGTGCCACTGGTGTATACCAAAAAACCAATAGGCAAAACACTAATGACACCAAAGGGACGAGTGTTAATAACACTTGTTACCTCGGTGTGACTAGTGGTGCCATAAGTTTATGCATCAAATAGAAAATTAGTAGGCAAAACACTAGTCACACCAAGGTGTCGAGTGTTAAGCACACTTGTTACCTCGGTGTGACTAGTGGTACCATAAGTTTATGAATAAAAAAGAAAATCAAAAGGCAAAACACCGAGGTAACAATTGTGATTAACACTCGCCACCTACCACTAGTCACACTGCGGTAACAAGTGTGATTAACACTCGACACCTTGGTGTGACTATTGTTTTGCCTACTGATTTTCCTTTTGATTCATAAACTTATGACACCACTAGTCACACCGAGGTAACAAGTGTGATTAACACTCGACACCTTGGTGTGACTAGTGTTTTGCCTACTGATTTCTTTTTTATTCATGAACTTATGGCACCACTAGTCACACTGAGGTAACAAGTGTGATTAACACTCGACACCTTGGTGTGACTAGTGTTTTGCCTACTGATTTCTTTTTGATTCATGAACTTATGGCACCACTAGTCACACTGAGGTAACAAGTGTGATTAACACTCGACACCTTGGTGTGACTAGTGTTTTGCCTACTGATTTCGTTTTGATTCATGAACTTATAGCACCACTAGTCACACCGAGGTAACAAGTGTGATTAACACTCGATACCTTGGTGTGACTAGTGTTTTGCCTATTGATTTCGTTTTGATTCATGAACTTATGGCACCACTAGTCACACCGAGGTAACAAGTGTGATTAACACTCGACACCTTGGTGTGACTAGTGCTTTACCTACTATTTTTATCATAAACAGTAGCCATCACTAGTCACACCGACGTAACTAACATTATTAACACTTGAGTATCTTGATGTGACTAGTGTTTTGACTACTTGTCTTGTTTCCATCAAGTCATGTCACCACTAGTCACACTAATATACTCGAGTTAATAACAATCTTTTCTTTCGCCTTCTCTTGTAGCTCCCTTTTGCTCTCTCTTTAATGAAAAGATAAACACTAAAAAGCTTGTGCATAATATAATTTACTTTCTATGTTTTCAATTAATGTAAACAGCATTCAGTTAATAACTTATTTATTTATTTGTTTCAAATGGCAGAAATTAACTACGATCAGTTTTTGAAGATACCACGAGCATAATGGGTACCGGGAAGGTCGATAAATATGTACTCCAAGTTTGATGTAGTCGGGCTGATTGAAAATGTTTTACGACGAGAAGAAGAGTACGAACAAGCTGAAGAAACAGTTTTCAAGTATTTACTAAAAATACCTAGTAAACACATGTTTGTAGCTCGGTTGATTCATCAGTTACTTCAAAGAGAGATTTACGTGGAAGAAGCAAGTTGTCATGACATGTGGTTTTCCATCGGGGGCATGAAGATTAGGTTTTCACATATTGAGTTTTGTTTAATAACTGGTTTACCTTTTGGTCCATTACCCGATATCATTCAACGGCCATATGTGATGGTACCTGGGGGATACACGATCACTATTTTGATGGGAAAATACCATTGCCACTTTCTAACATACACAACCATTTTGCCACCAAGGAATTTCACCAAAAAAGAGATTGTTTCATGGCTTTAGTGTTACTAGCAAACATAGTATTATTTGGGCAAATGTCCAAGAGCAACACGATATTATGGTTGCTAATGTTAGTTGAGAATGTAGATGAGTGGAATGCGTTTCCTTGGGGACATTATACATTCAAATTAACCTGTACTATTTGAGAACAACACTTAGAAAAAGTAATTATTATGGGTTTTTTTATACTTTACAGGTTGGTTTTGATAAGTTCTATTTCATATGTTCATGTAGATTTTATATTTATAATGTTTTTATATTTAACATTTTGTCATTTTTGTATTTACAGATATGGGCGATGGAGACTATTCGACCAATGAGAGAATTATTAGCTACTCAGGTATCTAGTGTTACCTACCCCAAGAATGTTGAGATGGAGTTTCTACAAGCATCCTAAAACTTTTCTCCAGCGTCTTAAAGAAATAGAGGAGCGTGAAGATGTAAGTTTGAACAACTATTACGTTTTACAATGGCTTTGCCCATTTCTAACATTAACATTTTTTCCTTATAGTTTTATCCAGCTCGTGAGTAATTGTGATCAACGAGGTAAGAGGCAAGACAGGATTATTGGAAAAGTCTTAAATCCAATCTAGATGAAGGTGCGGAATTTGTTCCACTCACAATATTGGATAATGATGCAGGTGATACTGGTGGTGTTGGTGTGAGTAGTCCAAGACGTCGTCGTGTGAGACAGAATAAGCGATCATGCAATATAGATCCATCTCCCCCTACCCCCCAAGTGGCAGAGAACTCAATATCGTCGAATACAAATTCAGAAGTCAGTACCCAAAAACAGTATAATTATTAAGTTAAACCTCAAGTTTGTTTGTCTTTTGAATACCATTGTTCGTCTATATAGGGATTAGAGCAGTTAGTAGAGTTAGTTAAGAATGCGATAGAGGAAATCCCACGACGTTTGAAGGACTATGTCGATAAGAAGTTGGAGGCATTAGAGGGTCGATTAAATGATCGTATTGATAGGGCATTTGAAAATCGCCAGCAATATTCAGCTGATCAGGAATATGCATAACTTCTTATACAGACTTAAATTATTTTAAGTTCGCATCAATTGTCAAAGGCTAACCAAATTTCTTATCGACATTAAGGGTATCATAATTATACATTCTCTGCATATATTAATGAAGATGATGTACCTCCTCATAGGACATCGTCTGAGCCACAAGCAGTTCCTATGGATGCGTCGATGACTCTTACACATACTGTTGTCAGACGTACTCCATCTCAATTAAGACAATCAGATGAGGCATGTGGTTCTACTGAGGAGGCATGATCACGAGGGGTACCCCAAGTCCGAACCAAGGAGGAGCTGTATGTTTATCAAAAAAAGGGAAATGTCAGAACAAGCAAGAATGGTGAAGGCTCGTTGGCTTCTCAGTTGGAGAAATTGGATGGTGAAGGGCATAATCAGAACAGTTCGGATAATATGATCGCTGAGGATATCCAAGTGGATAAGGATGATGATATCGATGTCATGTTTCGGGATGCTCTCTGTCCGGAGACACATGTTGAGCGAATAGTAAGATTAAAGATTGCATCAAAATATTGTGCTTCTTCATACATCAATCCGTGGGCAACAGAGGGTGTAGTACTTAATCAGAAGAAAAAGGAATATAGAGCATACAAGAGAGTAAAAAATAATGGAGCCCTATGAGTACATTTATGATTAATGTTAATTACTATTAACAATTTCAAAGTTTGTTTATTAATGATTTCAATTCATTTTAGACTAAATATTGGGACCGAAGTCTTTACGGATTGAGAGTTCTTTGTCAATTTGGAGAAGACTTCAGTTTGGATGACAAATGAAGGAGTAACTCGTTGGATATGTCAACATTTTCTTTATATTTCAAATATGTTACCAATGTGTATATAGAAGTTGTTTTCCGCTACTCTGTGTGAAATTTTTCCATATGAATACAGCACATTGATGGGATTCTAACAATTTTGGGTAAGCGTAGAAACGAGCATCCCAGTCTATTTCATGAAGATATTGCAGTGTTATGCGTTGATTTTTTTGTAAGTTGAGGGTCTTATTACATTTCATAGGAATTTGTTTTGACTTTGCTATACAATCTAATTTTTTTAAAACATGTTATGGTATAACGTGCAGTCAAAATTGTCAGAGGCTTGGAAGAAAATTCATCCAGATGTGTAAGAACCATTTACTAGTCAATTTGATCTATTGACCTTTAATGCCCCTGATGATTAGATACTGTATGGTACTAGAGAAAAACTAGTATGGGGGAAGAGATGGACATTTGTAAACACGGTAAGTATGGCTTAATGTTATTTGACATTGTTGTCTATCCATGATTTATGTTTTTTTTTTTTTTTTTTTTTTTTGCAGTTACTAATTCCATGTGCTGTTGGATCTCCTGATGGTCATTGGATCTTATGTAAGGTAGATTTATCACAGTGGAGTATTGTTATATACGATTCATTGCCACATGGGATCTCAAGTGATTTGATATATAGAGAGAACTAAGTGACACCTTTAAGGTACTTGTTACCTTCTGTGTTAGCAAAGTCTGGTTATTTTGAGGAGAAACACATGGAAAAGAGAGGGGACATCTTTACCATACATATGTTGAACCATAAAAGCATACCAACTCAAAAGGATAATAATAGCTACGATGGATTTGTATGTAAGTATATCGAGTGTATTAGTAGGAAATGTGTATCGTGAAATTAGGGGTTACCACAAGTTAACAAAATGAGAAGGGAATATGCATTCACCGTATTTTGTAATGCTGTTGATGGAAATGTGGAGTAATTGTCGATAATGATGTATAGCATTTTATATATGAATGTATGTAAAGTTACGTTGACTTAGACTATGTAACATTTGTGGTTTTGTTGAATATATTATATAATATTATATTTTGCATTATGTTGAGGTGTTATGATAATCATGTGCAAGGGTATATTCAGTTGGCAAAAACCAATACTCAAAACACGTGTACCCCAATGTAAATAACGTTAATCACACTAGTTGCGAATACACTCGTTACACCAAGTGTGACGAGTGTGAATCATACCGGTCACACTTGCTGTGACTAGTGGTGCCCTGTCGGGATGGAACAAAAATAGAAGCGAATACACTAGTCACACCAAGTGTGACGAGTGTTAATCATACCGATCACACTTGGTGTGACTAGTGGTGCCCTGTCGAGCTGGAATAAAAACAGAAGTAAATTCACTAGTCACACCAAGTGTGACGAGTGTGAATCATACTGGTCACACTTGGTGTGACTAGTGGTGTCCTGTCAAGATAGAAAAAAACAGAAGCGAATTCACTAGTTACACCAAGTGTGACCAGTATGATTCACACTCGTCACATTTGGTGTGACTAGTGGTGCCCTGTCGAGATGAAACAAAAATAGAAGTGAATTCACTAGTCACACTAAGTGTGATGAGTGTGAATCATACTGGTCACACTTGGTGTGACTAGTGGTGCCTTGTCAAGATAGAAAAAAACAGAAGCGAATTCACAAGTCACACCAAGTGTGACCAATATGATTCGCACTCGTCACATTTGGTGTGACTAGTGAAATCACTTATGTTTTTGTTCCATCTCGAATTCACTAGTCACACCAAGTGTGACCAGTGTGAATCATACTGGTCATACTTGGTGTGACTAGTGAATTCCAGATGGAACAAAAATAGAAATGATTTCACTAGTCATACCAAGTGTGACGAGTGTGAATCATACTGGTCACACTTGGTGTGAATAATGAATTTGCTTATGTTTTTTTCTATCTCGACAGGGCACCACTAATCATACCAAGTGTGACTAGTATAATTCACACTCGTCACACTTGGTATGACTAGTGAATTCCCTTCGGTTTTTATTCCATCTCGACAGGGCACCACTAGTCACACCAAGTGTGATCGGTATGATTCACACTCGTCACACTTGGTGTGACTAGTGTATTCGCTTCTGTTTTTGTTCCATCTCGACAGGGCACCACTAGTCACGCCAAGTGTGACCTGTATAATTCATACTTGTCACACTTGGTGTGACTAGTGTATTCGCTTCTATTTTTGTTTCATCTCGACACGGCACTACTAGTCCCGACATTGTGGGTCATTGTTTTCAAACAAGGTCTTTATATAGTCTTTCTTTAATAAAAATATCACCAATCACAAAGACACAACCAAGTATAATGTTACAATAAGTATCATACTGGTTTTGCAATTTGTTACAAACAAAAGCAACGGTACTTAAACAAACAAAACACAAGGCTGTGTTTCAGATTATTCAGGTACAGTGGGTCAGGGAGTATTATTATAAAAGTATTGTTACAAGTCTTGCTATTGTGTCCTGGTTGATGGCAAGTTCGACATTTTCGTTGCCTTCTTACTTGGGTAACGGAGTCTTCACTAGTGTTTGTAAGGGGGCGTTGACACTTGATGGATTATGACAGTTTTGTCGGTAGTGGCCTTTTTGCCCATAGTGAGAGCATTTCAAAACCCTTTCGGTATTCTCACTAGTAGATGGAATCCTTTTCTTGCTAGGCCTGCCAGCTTGCGGACGCCATGGTGGTGGTAGAACAATCTTGTTTTGTATGTGTTCTGGAACTATCCATTCATCCGGGTTAAGAACAAGGAAGATAACGCCAGCATATGCAGCCAATAAATTGGATGTTTTATAACACTCGTCAATGTAAGGAATGAATGACCTATTACAATACCTGTAGCACAGAAAAAAGTAATAGTTAAATTTTTATTCTACAGTTAGATCAAATCCCATCAACATATATGACCTACCTTAACATCACAAGTGCATGGGAACATGGTAAAAGATTCATCTGAAATACCACATAAGTACACGTACGTTCAGTTAGATTTACAACTGTCTTCCTACTCCCATCATGCGCCGTATACCTGGTATCATCGATTGGTGTGACCATGTAAGTTTGTGAGTTTGTATTAGACTCTGCAATTTTCTTCTCTGTCCATTCTGATATCTCTGGTGACATTTTTTTTGCATTCTTCCGTCGGTCATAAAACCATCTTTGCAACATACCCCTAATATACTTGACCAAAGTCGTTATTGGATATTGGCAGGCTTTAACCAAGCATGCGTTCATGCATTCAACAATGTTGAAAGTCAAAATGCGGTAACGCCTGACTGGAGTCATTGCCACTATCCATCTATGTGGTCCAAGTTCGATTAATTCTTTATGTGCCTTTGGGTGTATTTTTCTAAGGTCTTCCATCATGGCCCAAAACTTAGATTGACGATAACACTTTGATGCACGATAGAATAATCCAGTTACAGTCTTATTTTTGTATGAATTTTTCACATTTCATGTCATGTGATACATGCAAAGGCCATGATGTGCATCAGGGTACAATTTTTCCATGGCAACTTTGATTCTAAGATGCCGATTAGATATGAACATGCAACTCTCTGGACACCCAATTACTTTTCTCAACTTCGACAAGAACCATGACCATGATTTTTTATCTTCAACATCCCTAAACCCATATGCTAATGGATATACTTGCTCGTTACCATCTTTACATGCCGCGATGAACATAATCCCACTAAATTTTCCTTTCAAATGTGTTCCATCAATGGCAATAACTAGTCTAATCACTTTACGAAACCCATAAATACTAACACCATAAGCAATAAACATGTACATAAATTGGTTATTGTCATTTGTCTCAATGCTTGTGATTGTACCTGGGTTCGCTAACTCCAACTGATAACAATACGCAGGCAACTGTTCAAATGACAACTCCGCAGACCCAAACACGTTTTCTTCAGCATGATCTTTGGCTCTCCGACATTGATTATATGGCAACTTAACTCCATAATTAACTTGTATTTCTGTCATAATTTCTTTAGGTTTTATGCTTTGACCACCGACTTGCAATTTTGGAGTGATAAGGTCTCCAATCAATTTTGCACTCACTTTTTTGCATCGTCGATGTACAGTATCAAGCAAACAACAATGTTCTTTTTGAAATTTTCGCATCTCCCATTGGTCTCCAATCTTGGTTTTGATGGCTATAATCTAAAATTTATAGTTCTCATCCTTGCATCTAATGTCATAATGGATATTGTTCGATTTCTTGACTTTTCTAGGAAAACCCTCCTTCAAGGCATACATTTCTACCGCTTTACACATATCACGCTTTGAAGGAAATATTTTCCCTTTGAAAAAATGAAGGTCTTCTCTTATTGACTCTTCGGTGGCGATTGTACAAAATGTGGAAAGATCTATTCCACGAATGTGCCATTCACTGGTTACTCTTTGTTGCGTGTTATTATCATCATCAGCTTGACGGGAACACCTAACACCATCATCCCTAACATGGCCAGGTCGAACATTATCATTATCCATATTACAATTCTCATCACGAACATCATGACTAAATCCACCACCACTGTCACCATTGCCACTTAAATCTTCAGCCAAAACTGCATGTCGACTTCCTCTATCTCCTGTGAAAATATTAATGGGTATAGGAATACTTTTAGCTAGACCGTAGTATTCAGAAAATTCATCTGAATCAATGTCATCCAACCAATATTCTGTAGAAGGATTACATTGACTGTCATTTTAGTTATACTCACCATATGAATCAACATTATCTGCTTTCTCTTTATCATCATGATCATTATAATCATCATCATCATTGTAATCATCATCATTATTGTCATCATCATCATCATCATCATCTTCATCTTCATCCATGTTTTCACATTCATTTTCAATGGTACAGTCCTCATAGACTGAAACTTGGTTGCTTGAGGAAACAGACTTGAACTGAGAAACCAATTCAACAAAACTTTGGCGTTGTGGCTGGTCTATTAGTTTGATGTGTGGTTGGATTGGTAGTTGGAGCTGTGATAGGATTGGCACCTATAACTGGATTGGTGGTTGACTTTGTTGTTGGATTGGTAATTGACAATTTCTGTCATCTCTCACACAGTCATTTAAATTTTTTGGAACAACAGTTATGTAAACTTCAAGATTTTTCTCCTATGGCCAAAACGATACAGCTTTATCAGTTGTTAATTTTGGTATGGCAAGCCTATCGGAAGTCTCCACCAATATATGTAAGTCAAATGTACTCTTTGTTGTATCAACTTGAACAATATCTTCAATGGTCTTTTTTAAGTCATCAAGCGTTGCCTTCATTGAAACAAATGTTATCTCTGATTCACCACTCTCATACTTATAACCAATCCATTGTCTACCATAGGTGACTATGATTCTAGTTTCGTCCATATCACTATAAACAAATCAATGATCGACTTTAGTAATTAAGTTCCAAATCAAGACTAACAATATATCGTTACTCATACATTGATGAAATTAAGTAATTAAACTATCCAATAAATGCTCATAATATGACACTAATAGTCACGCCGAAGTGAAATGCATTAATAACGAAAGTCATCTTGGCGTCACTATTGTTTTGACTATTAGTTTTTTTTTTTCTTATCAAAACATGGTATCACTAGTCACACCAATAGTGACGAGTATTATTAACGCTCGTTACTATTGGTGTGACGAGTGTGAATCATACTCGTCACACTTGGTGTGACTAGTGGTGCCATATCTCGGTGGAACAAAACCATAAGTCAATACACTAGTCATACCAAAAGTGACGAGTGTGAATCATACTCGTCAGCCATGTCTCGATGGAACAAAACCAGAAGCCAATACACTAGTCACACCAAAAGTGACGAGTGTGAATCATACTCGTCACACTTGGTGTGACTAGTGGTGCCATGTCTCGGTGGAACAAAACCAGAAGTCAATACACTAGTCACACCAATCGTGATGAGTGTGAATCATACTCGTCACACTTGGTGTGACTAGTGGTGCAATGTTTCGGTGGAACAAAACCAGAAGCCAATGCACTAGTCACACCAAAAGTGACGAGTGTGAATCATATTCGTCACACTTGGTATGACTAGTGGTGCCATGTCTCGGTGGAACAAAACCAGAAGCTAATACATTAGTCACACCAAAAGTGACGAGTGTGTTCCACCGAGACATGACACCACTAGTCACACCAAGTGTGACGAGTATGATTCACACTCGTCACTATTGGTGTGACTAGTGTATTGGCTTCTGGTTTTGTTCCACTGAGACATGACATCACTAGTCACACCAAGTGTGATGAGTATGATTCACAGTCATCACTTTTGGTGTGACTAATAACATTATTAACATTATAAATCTTAAAGCCACTTCCTATAGCTCAATATCACCATAGTTAACCACAATAATAAATAATAACTAAAAAACAAGTGTTCAAAAGTTAAGATACATTACCCGTAACATAGAAGATGAAGATGGATAGTCGCTACTACAGCAGAAGCGAATAAAGATGGATGGTAGGTGGTGGATGGTGTATGTGTAGTCGAAATAAGTAGATCGGTAGAATAAAGAAATGAAGCGAGAGGAGAAAGTGACGAAGAAGCAGGAGCTGTCAGAGAAATGAAAGAAGAGGCGAAAGTGAAGATGACGAATAAGCAGCGGCTGCCAGACAAAAGGCTGAAGAAGAGAAAGTGACGATGAAGAATAAGTAGCGGTTGCCAGACAAATGAAGGAGGAAGAGAAAGTGAAGAAGAAGCAAGGGCTATCAGAGAGGAGAGAGAGAAGAAGAAGTAGGGGCTGTCAGAGAAATGGATGAGGAGGGGGGCAACAAAAAATGAGAAAATGAAGAAGAACCAGTTTAAAGTTTTGAAATGAGTTAAATGAGTTTTTAAGGGTATTTGTGTCCAAAAAATAAGGGGTTGGGACACAAATGTTAAGTATTATTCAAATGGGATAAAAATGTTTCTTCACTAGTTTAAAGTAACTTGGGGTGACATTTCCTCTATATTATTTAAATCGTATATAAAAGTAAGCTTCCCCTCCGACATGACATTGGTCGGTGGCCAATGGAGACTAAAATAATAATCTAACATTATGACTGTTGGATTGATTGAAGTTGCCTTAAAATTATTGGATAAAATTAATAAATATCTTTTACCCAACATAAACATATGTTTTAGTCCTCTGAACTTATTAATGTTGTAAAGCTAGGCAGAAACTACTTTCAAGAGGTGCATTTGTTTATTTTTTTGGAATTTTTAATAAAATATTTTAATTACATATTGTATTATTTTTTTAAAATAAAAAATATTTTAATATTATTTAAAAAGTAAAATCTAAATCTTTAAAATTAATTTTATTAAAATAATATTTATTTTATAATTATTATTGAAATATATTATTTTTTAATATTTTAATAAAATATATAAAATAATATTAAAATAAAATTTAATGTTTTATATAATTAATGTAATAAAATGAAAAAAAAAAGAAAATAAAAAAGAAAATATCCTATGTTGATGACCCATCAAATTGGTGATTTAATCTCATTATCATGGGATAAAATGGTTGTATGGACTAAAATAAATTCATTCTCATGAAACCACCAAACGAGTATTGGATTCGAAATTACTTAATCCCAATCCAATCTCTTGTAACAAACTTACTCTAGTGCCACACACACAACTATACACTATAGTTGTTCAACAAAATTAATTATTAGGAAAATAGTTCTTTCAGCAATCTATGCAATGAAAACGTCTTAATATTGTACATACAAACTTACAAAATAACGATGATTATTAGGTGATAACATAAAATTCATTTTAAAAAATTTCATATCAATAAGAGCAGGAAAAAATTGAATACAGAAAATACAATTAAGCATAGAAAGATCCAAAATGGGATGTCATATATCCAAGGATGTGTATGTATTTTAAAAAATGAGGGCCTGAATTGATTTCTTTTGTCTTTTTAAGCTGGCCTGAATTGATTTTCTATAAATATTTTTTGAAAGGTCAAAGTAAATGTCTCAGGGGCTCAGAGCCTCAGAGCTTGTTTGCGAAGAAAGCACACGGCTTTAGACCTATGGTGGTATTCACATTGGTAAATTCACGTCAACTTTCATCATTGGTACTTACACTGCGTTTATCTTTTCTTAATCGACTTGTCTTTTAACAAGGCAAACTAATAATATTAGTTTGTGCTTAATAGACACAAATTAGAATAGAGGACCTTGGTTTGGATCCACTTCACTAGCTATACATATATATATATATATATATCTATCATTTTCCAAAAACCTTGCTAGTGTACAGTGATTTGCCTTCTGTTTAGCACTTCGGTTAGATGAAGCATGTCGAAGTTAGTCCATAAAAACTAGACCAAAAAAAGTAGAAATGAAATCAATTTCATAGATAAAACCTTCAAATAAACACAAATAACGAAAAACCATATCACAAAACTCATTTACGTTAAAGCTTCGAACTCAAATATCCTGAAAATGTAACTTAATTACGTTCGTATATACCGTGCATATCAACACAAAATACAACAGAATAAATAAATAAGTCATCAGTCGTAGAGCACTCATATGCGCTTTGCAAAAACACTTTGGTTAAAAGCAATTCTCAGTCCTGTAAAGCAGAACCGTGTCAACAACAGTATGTCACATTGGCAAGTTAACATCAACTTTCATCATTATGTAAGCCCGCTGGTCCCACACGTTTTTCTGTTCTTAACCGACTTTTCTTTTGACAAGGCAAACTAATAATATTACTTTGTGTTTAATAGTTACAAATTAGAATATAGGATTTCTCCCAATCCCTTTTTAGGGTGTCATCGTAAACATAGAAGGGTATATGTGCCCTAATAGTGGGCCGGGGGTATAGTGTTTGTGGACAGATCGACATGCTAAGAAACTGAAAACTATAGTGCTGATTACATAATATTAAAAGTTTAATTTGAGAGAATCAATCATTCTTTGATACCTACCATGCACTTTGTATATTAGTTAATATTATAAAATCCATAGTTGATATGTATAGAAAACAATAATTCTATGTTCAACTCAATTTTAGAACACTAGAAATCATAATATAAAATTAATTAACACATATTAATACATAAATCTAAATGCTAACATAAAATTTATGGAAAGATGATTATTTGGAAATGCTTAATCTCAAAAAGTAATATTTAATTTGTAATTTTGAGATTTGACTAACATACTATTTTGAATGAGGTTATCCAATGAAATTCTTCAATAATAATCTTAGGATTAGTTGTTGGATTCCTTTGTAATCACTTTTGAAATAGGTTAAGGGTTGTAAAGGAAGAATTTAATTTGAATTATTTTATCCAAATTAATAAGTTAATTAAATCCGTAATTTTGTAACAGGAATGATGATAAAAGTTGGACCCACTAAAGAAGAGGAGGCAATGGTCATATGTCCTAAAGATGGTGGTAAATGACAGGTGGTCTACATTGGGTTGCTACCCCCATGCAATAATAATCAGAAAAATCCAAGTAAAATATAATAGTATAATATAAAATAATGAGTTATTGATGATATGGATATAAATGAGAGAAAGGGAAAGGCAGTAGTCGGTAGGGGTGGGCATGACCATGTTCGGATCGTTTCCGATTGAAACCAATCCGAACATGATAAGTTCGCGGATCACAGGTTTTGGGTCCAAACATGATCCAGTAAGGGAGAGGAATCGACTCGAATCGAACATCCAGTGTTCGGTTCGGGTTCCATGCTTGGGCCCAAATTTGGGCTTCATTTTTTAGGTCGAACTAATTCCATTATCATCATCATCAAATTTAGACCTGGAACCGCTCTCTACACTTTTTCTCATATATTCACAACAACAAGACACAACAACTAAGCAACAACAACACATAGCAGCCAAGCAACAACAAGATTCAAACCACAGCAGCTAGGGGTGACAATTTGGAACCCGATATGATGGGTCAACATGAAACCGACACGATAATTATGGGTTAGAGTTGAGTGTAAACAGGTTGGGTAAATTAACGGATCAACCCGTTTAACCCGTTAACTAATCGTGTTGGGTTCGTGTCGGGTTAATCGTGTCACGGGTTGACCCGTTAAGTGAGGGTAAAAATGTAATTTGATATTAGAGGGGCATTCATGTAATTTTAATTAGAGGTATATATAGTCTTCATTTTTCAAAGTCCAAACCCTACACTACACATTTGTTACAAACTTACAACCACCACTCTCCTCCACTCCACCAGTCCACTGTCTACCTCCACAACTGCCTCAGCTCCCACCGCCACCGCGCCTCATCTCCTTCGTCACCCATCATCTCCTTCAGTTGTCACCACACGTCTTCTTTTGTCACCGTCCTATCTCCTTTAGTGGATCGTCTCCTTCGGGTCACCACCTTGCCGATCTCCTTCGGTCGTTGCATCGTACCTCATCCGCACGCCAATCTCTTTTAGTCGCTGCCACGGTCTACCCATCTCCTTTGGTCGCCGCGCCATATCTCCATCATCACCCATCGTCTTCTTCGTTACCCAGCCATGCCGATTTGCTTCGTCACCCAACCACGCCACATCCCACACCATTTTTTCATCTCGGATGCAATTCATCAGCTTCGTCACCCAGCTACGTTGGTATGTAGATTTGTTTTAGTTTTGATTTTTGTTTTTGATTTTTCATTTTTGATATTGAAATTGTTACTGTTTGTGAAATACAATACTATGATTGTGTTGTTTTTTGTTTTGTTAGGTATAGTTTAACCTTTATTTATGTGTTAGAATATTTATGATATATATATTCTGCATTTTTGGATCTAGTTCGCTTCCTCATTGTGTTTTTCTCGTTCATTTTCTTTTCCTTTGTTTTCTCTTTGTTTTGTTTTTGGATATGTTTTTATATGTTGTTTCTTGACTTTTTTAAGTGCATCTCTAGTGACATGTTTGTTTAAATTGCATGTTTGTTAAGACGTTTGTCATTGCATGTTTGTTTTGATAAATCTCAGTTCATGTTTGTTTTAAATTAAAATGCATGTTATCAACATGTTTGAGTTAGCAATATATGCCATATTGAATAGCAATTATGTCTTGTCTCAAAATATTTGTGTAAATGTGCAGCTGTTTAGTTTTATTATTGTTAACCTGAAAGTTCAGTCTAATAAATGAATCTGTGATAGTTGTCATAGTAGAGCAGTATTTAGGATGTGTTTGATGCAAGTAGCGAAAGGAGACTGACTGCATATGAAAGATCAGTGCTTTAGTAGAATAGTTTATAAGACGTGTTATCGACATGTTTGAGTTATCAATTTGTGTGCTGGTTGATGTCTTAAGTGAAATTAGAATCACATGTTTTGATGCTTTTGCGTAAAGTTAATCAATGTCTACTTCCTATCAAATAAGGATTTCATCGTCTTTAAGCTACTTGATGCTTTTGCGTAAACTTGTTCATCAAATTTTTGTTATTTCGATTAATGTTCTTGTTTTAATTTGAGGTTGACAATTTTTATGTTTTGATTGTGTTGCTTGACAATATTTTAGTCTTGAGTGAGTTGATTATGAAATTGCTTTTCAATTTTTCATCTGTAGTTTAAATTTATGGATTCCAATGATGTCAATATCGACGATTGGATGAACTTACTGAAGATGTTTTGAATATGACTAATGATAGTGAAACTGTTAGTGCTAGTAATCACACGATCGAATATATCTCATTACAAATTGCCATGTAGTGATAAAATTTTATTGGTTTTGATTAAATATTTGTTAAAATATTTTTTTCATGTATAAATATATAATTTAGTAATTAGCTAACTTTTAATTATTATCTTTTGGCAGGTTTAGTTTGGTGGATGCAATCAACACTTGATGTTGTTATTCTATTATAAAGGACTACATTTGCAGATCTATTTTTTATGTTGTGTTTTTTTTAAAAAAAAAAAATATAAATGACTATATTTACAAATATGTTTTTATAATCATATTTGTAAACATTTGTATTTTTATGGTTTGAATTATATTTGTGGATGATTATATTTGTGAATTATTGTATTTTTTTGGTTTTATGTATTTTTGTTTTAATTTTGTTTTTTATTACATCTATATTAAAATTTAAATGTATTAACTATTGTTAAATGGGTCATAAACGAGTCATTAAATGGGTTAATAATGTGTCGGTTAAACGGGTTGATAACGTTTCGGTTAAACGAGTTGATAACATGTCGGTTAAATGGGTCATTAACGTGTCGAGTAAACGGGTTGATAAACAACTTGTAAATAAATGAGTTAATCGGGTCGTTTTCGTGTCAACCCATTACGAATTGTGTCGTGTTCGTGTTGAAGATGTTCAACCCGTTTAGTTATCATGTCGTGTCCAACTCAACTCGCCAACTCTGATTACCACCCCTAATAGCAACTAACAACACACAATCAATAATAACAATAATTAAACTACAGCAGCCAAGTAACAACAAGATTCAAAACAACAAATACAAAATGTAAAATACTGAAACTGAATATGAAACTAAAATTGAATATGAAATTAAAACAAATTAATGAGTACCAAGCTAGTGACGGCCATGGTGAGGAGAATAGCTTTACGGCCATGGCGAGAAGAGGCGATGACCACGGCAACGGCACCATAACGGTTAGACGGAGAGAAATGAGAGAATAGGTGACGGCCACGACAACGGGGAAAGAAGATTCACGGCCATGGGAAGGGAGATTGACGGCCACAGCCTTTGGCTACGGCGAGGACAACTCTACGGCGATGCAAGACAGTAAGGAATAAGACCCAGAAACTTGCTTGAGGCCACTCCAAATGTACACTTTAAAGGGTTCAACTTCATTTAAAATTTTCTCAAGATCTAGAACATCTCTCCCAGGTTCCGCGCATGCTCGAATTCTTGCTTGGACTTCACCAACATGTCATTTACATATACCTCCATCATTCTACCAATAAGGTCTTCGAACATCATGTTGACCAGCCATTGATAGGTTGGTCCAGTATTTTTCAACCCAAACGGTATTACTTTGTAGCAATATAGCCCACGGTCAGTGACCAATGAAGTGTGCTTTTTGTTATCAGGGTTCATTGGGATCTGGTTATACCCTGAATAAGCATTCATGAAACTTAGGAGCTGATGACCAGTAGTACCATCAACGAGCTGATCAATCCTTGGTAGAGAAAAACTGTCCTTCGGATATGCCTTATTTAGATTGGTGAAGTCGGATATGCCTTGTTTAGATTGGTTATACCCTGAATAAGCATTCATGAAACTGAGGAGCTGATGACCAGTAGTACCATCAACGAGCTGATCAATCCTTGGTAGAGAAAAACTGTCCTTCGGATATGCCTTGTTTAGATTGGTGAAGTCGATACAAGTTCTCTATTTCATATTCTTCTTCATCACCAGAATGGGATTTGCTACCCAGATTGGATAGTGAGCCTCTCTTATAAATCTGTTCATTAGGAGTTTTTCTACTTCTTCTCTGAGCGCTTCATAATGCTCCTCTGTCATTGGCTTCCTCTTCTGACAAACTAGCCGATGGTGAGGATTGATATTTAACCTGTGCGACATAACATCTGGACTGATCCCCACCATATCTTCATGGTTCCAAGCAAAGACATCCAAAAAGTCAGTAAGTTAAGCTTTAACGTCTAAAGGTAAATCCTTCCCCGTCTTTAAGCACCGCTCAACATCCTGCTCATTGACCTGCACCTCTTCGAGCTCTTCTATAGGACCTATTGCTCGATCAGTTTCTATCTCTCTTGGATTCAGGTCTTGGCTTACACCCCTTGCACTGATTGGTTGCGGCTTCTCCTCGGTCACCATGTTGACCTTCTTCCCTTTAACCTCCGTCTTTACTGTTTGTTTATAGCACTGCCCTGCTAAGAACTGGTCTTCTTATACGCACCTTACTCAATTTGGCGTTGGAAAATTAACCATGAGGGTTCTGGTCGATATCGCAATGTCTAGATCATTCATGGCTGGTCTTTCGAGGATGGCGTTGTATACTGATGGACAATCAATGATAAAAAAATTAGCCAACATCGTAGCTTACTGATCCGTATCTCCAATAGAAATGGGGAGTTTGATTTGTCCTATTGGCACAAATTCATCTCCAGTAAATCCGAAAAAAGGCTCCGGAGATGGTATTGTTTGCTCGATCTCAAGCCCATCTGGTCAAAGCAACTTTTATACATCACATTCACTGAGATGCCCGTGTCCATCATAATTCTCTTCACTTCAGTAGTTCCAATCTTTACCCTGATGACCAGCACGTAATTATAAGGCCAGTACACCTCTAGCATCTTCTTCATTAAACACGATGCCCCCTGAAGTCACTTTGGCTCTTTTTGAGGGTCTCTCTGCCTCGTTATACCCTGTCAGTAGAATATGATTAGCCTCCCGTACGTAGCACTCTTGCAATCTGTTCGACATTCCTACTATGTGTAGCCTACCATGAATCGTAAAGATGGTTCTTATTGCGGCATATGGTCCTGATCGGCTGTTTGTTGAGGTTGTTGTTGAGCAAATGGTTAAGCCGGATCAGAACGTTGCTGCACTGGTTGATGTCTTAGCTGTGGACGCTGATTATCTGGTCGCTACATATTCCCTCAAGTGACATCTTCTGATTAAATCCTTTATCGTGTCCCTGAGTTCTCTATACTGGGAAGTATAGTGTTCGATTTTTTTATGATAGACACAATATTTCCTCGAATCTCGAAACTGCTCGGGATGTTTGTGGGACTCGACTTCCCAAAATTCTCCTTCCCTTTTCTATTTCAAAATTTCTGTCCTACCTTTCTATCAGGATGCTATAATTTTGGTAGCGACTTGGAGATGCCTCTCTTCTGGACTCATTCTTTACCGCCTTCGCTACTTGATTGCTGGAGAAATTTTTGTTACTGCTCTTTTCATTCCCACCTTAACCCATTATCCTTCCTTGGTGAGAACTGCTCGCTCAATTCTTCTGATTGTTGGGCTTCCTTGACCTAAAGGCTTCTTCCTAGTGCATCTCATTTGCTGCTAGCTCGTAAAACTCGTCAAGATCCTTTACAGGGGACTTATAAATGCTTTCATAGAGTTTCTCATCCTTCCTAAGCCCCACGAAAATTGTTGTTAGAATGCTTTCCTTTGAGGGATTCTCCATGTTATTCACCTCACTTCTAAACCTAGCAATATAGTCTTTAACGGCTCGTCCTTCTTTTGAAAAACCATCACTAAGTGGTAAGTAGGTGCGAGCTACTTCCTCAGTGCCTTGTACTGATCGATAAACTTCCTCTAGCACTCTTCCCAGCGACTGATGTTTCAAGCTGGAAGAGTCCTTAGCTATGTTCTCACCATATTCCCCAACATGGCTGGAAACACTCGACACTTGACCAGAGGATTGGATGTCTATAAGTCCATCTGGACGTTGAAAGCATCAAGATGGTTATACGGATCACTATCCCCATTGTAGAGTGGGATACTCGGGAGTTTGAATCTTGGTGGCAATGGCTCCATCTCGATCTCCCTTGTAAAAGTGGTTCTCTCTTCTCGCAACTCTGTTTGACCATAGAGCCCAGGTCGCGCCTCTAATTGTTGAACCCTGTGCATCAATTCTTCTACCATTAGGTCCTGTCGTTCCACTCTTTTTGCAGGGGATTGATGACTCCTCTTGCTCTCCCTATCTCCCGAAAACCGATCACGTGATCTCTCTCGGTCAATTGGGATTCTTTCACGTGACCTGTTTCTTCTGCACGAGTTTTCTGTACGATGTGATTCTCCTTAGCGCAAATGCTCCTCATTGCGTCCACAAGCTTGCTCATTACCACGACCAGTCTCAACATGGCGGCTCTCATGAATCAGAGCCTGATTCACCCTAACCTTTAAACTAGGCGGGTGAAGTATTACTTCCTCTTCATGAGCCTAATGTTCGCCTCCTCTGGAGCGTAAATTTGAGGAACAGACCGAACCTGCTGGCTGTACCCTCTCTCTAACAACCTCCTATCTTCTAGTAGGTATCATATCAACTGACTGACGCTGGGGATCTGCATTCTTGGGAACAGCTTGAGCTTGAGCTTGTATTAGAGCCCTGATTGTCTCTGTTAATTGCGCCACTGTATTCTCCAACGTTTCCTGACGCTGCTGCCAAATTGGTACAACATCTCCACCAGTGACAGCCTGATGTGGGGGAAGTGGAGGCAAAACTGTACTAGAAGTTCTTGCGGCTTGACCTTGGTCCTGTTGACCCTCTGATTGGTCAACCATCAACGTAAGAATTCTGGTTGTCTTGATTCTAGCCATACTCACGAATCATAACTGTAGTAAAAAGATTGTAAAATCCCAATCTAGGCTCTCTTTCTAGTGCCAAAGATGTTGATACCGTTTTTTGGTCAACCCGATTCTTCAAGCATAATACCTATGAAATAGCAAATAATAACAACATATATGGAAAACCAGGATCAGAACAGATTAAACACACTAATTTTTATGTGGTTCGGTAAAGTAATAGCCTACGTCTACGGTTGTCACCTTTGTTTCTGCAGGGTAACAGTATAATATTTCTTTCGTAGTCCTCTACAATGAATTTGATCATCTATTTATAGATAAAGATATTACAATTTGAATAGGTTTAAGAATCTTATAGATAAGACAAAAAATAAAATACATTAATTATCATAATATCTCCTAAAATTATCTCCATCGTATCTGTAACAATTGCCGAGAATGTCGTGATTTGATTACATGAGAATAGATAAGTTGACTTATTTCTTAATTGAACCGCTTTCAAGCTTCTAGAAAGTCAACTGGTCAAATTTAGCGAGTACTTTGAACGAACAAATTACTCAAGCAATCAAATATTGCACCCAACGATCAGATGAGAAAACCTTCTGATCGCTTTGATCACTTTTGAAGAATATTATCGAACAGTTCTTGACCACGATCAAATTGATTTAGTGGTCATAACATGCGATCAGACTTCCACGCGATCAGACACATCATCAGGTATACAATTCAAATAATACAATCAGTCGTACAATAACATAAATGATCAGCCTTATTGGACCAGTCCCTTGGGCTTTTCCCTATTAAAATAACATACTGGGCTTATAATTGGGTTTTTATCAGTCCATTTTCTATTATCGCAAAAATATCCATAACACCATACAACCACAAAGGATTAATTTAACGGGGTCCACGAACTTCATCAAAACAATTAATTTAACGGGGTCATGATCCTGTAGAAAGGGGAGGGAAGTTAGAAAACCGCCATTGCAAGGTGCTTTAATTTTAACTGATCTATTATCATTTTTACTTCTCTAGGATCCAATCAATCAGGTAGCATGTTATTTTATTAATTTTGATAATTTTCAATTACTTTCCCTTTTGATATTGCTAGCTGGAAACCATAAATTTGTGGAGTGCCAATTGGAGACTGCATGAAAAGGAAACTAACAGTGTCAGTCAAAATACGTTAATAAGGGAGTTTCTAGGTCACCTCCTCATTGACCTGAATGAGAAACTACATAAAGGCTCCATTTCACTAAGTCTTCAAGAAACTTCAAAGATGAAGCAAAATAATAATATTCATATAATATTTCGTATGTAGAAGTCTTTTGTGAAAATAAAATCAGTGGGATGGGTGAAATGTTATGGGAAACGGCTATAATACAAACATGTAAAGTGTTTGTATCATACAGACAAATAAAAAGAATAAAATCCAACCGTTGGATGATCAAAGTTTACATCCAACGGTTAGGAAATTTGAAAAACCAAAAAAAGTTAAAAAACTGGTCACCGGCTAAGTCTCATTTCTCTCCAAAAGAAAGCCTAGCCGACACCCATTTTCTCTCCAAGCTCTCTGTTACATCATCGATGATCTGCTGCACCGGCATCGGCGCTCTCTCTCAGCAGCATCGTCGACTCGCCAGCGTCGCCTCTCTGTCTCAACAATCAGCATCATCGAATCGTCACAGCCTCACAGTGATAGGATTGTGGACTTTTTCGCCCTCTGTCATGACTCACAACATCATGGTCGACTCGCCGCTCTCTCCGAGCTTCATCGTCGACTCGCCGGCATTCCCCGGACCGTCAACTAGCAAAGGTCCGTCCTCTTCTTTTCCTCCATCAAGGACCCTGATTTTTGAGTTGATGTTGGTGGCTGTCGGAATGTGTTTGATGGGTGACCGTGGTGGTGGTGGGTGGTGGCTTCTGGGTGTGGTGTATGTGTATGATGGGTGGCTATGGGTGGGCGTGTGATGTTGGTCGCTGTTCATGGTTACCGTCCATGAGAAAAATGACAGTTGCAGTGTTTTATTATCTATATTGATATATTGTATATGCTTGGTAGTGACTTTAGGATTTGTTGCAGTTTCTTTAGAACGAGCAGAGAAACATATCGCTGCAAACTGCAAAATCACCAAGACTTCATCCCCCACACTCCAAACTGCACAAAGATGACATGCATGGATTGTTTTGGATGAGTTTTCAAGGTTGGGCTGTGTCAAATTGAGTGGATTTGTGACTTGGGGAGGTAGGTGAGTTAGTAGATTGAATAACATGTAACTAGTTTCCAATTTGTAGTTTTATTTGGCAATCCCGTATGTAAGCTCATGCATGGAAAAATCTGGTTGTTTTTGACATTTTTAACTCATCTATGGTGGTTAGGGGCTGTTGAGGACCAAGGACAAGCTTGAGAGAGTTATTTGGAGACAAGAAAAGTGATTGTGGCACCATTTTGGTTAGTGTTTCACTAACAATTGATTTTCAAATAGAATGATGTGTTTTCATGTTGGGTTTGGTAGTTTGTGTGAGAATTGTGTATGAAATCTGTTATGGGTGTGACAACCTCACTGCCATAATGTGTTTTGAATGATTGGAAATGTAAAAATGTGTGGTGAGGTGCTTGTTAGTGTTCACCACATTGCTAGGGGCTGTCATGGTGTGATTGTGGCACCATTTTGGTTAGTGTTTCACTAACAATTGATTTTCAAATAGAATGATGTGTTTTCATGTTGGGTTTGGTAGTTTGTGTGAGAATTGTGTATGAAATCTGTTATGGGTGTGACAACCTCACTGCCATAATGTGTTTTGAATGATTGGAAATGTAAAAATGTGTGGTGAGGTGCTTGTTAGTGTTCACCACATTGCTAGGGGCTGTCATGGTGTGATTTATGCTGGAATCAATGATATGGCAGCTGTTCTGTGTGTAAATTCTGCACAAAAATGTTTTGAATGAGTTATCATACTGTTATTTAATCATTTGGAGGTTTGGATTAGTGAAATTATAGGAAACTTAGGTGTGTAGGGACTATCGAATTTAATAAGCGCTGTTTGCGCTGTCATGTGTGAATTTAATTATCAAAATCCATGTAAATGAAGTTGAAATGCATGTGTATGTGCTGTCCAGTAATTAGGGACTGTCGTGAGTGATTTTAGGCATCAAAACGCATATAAACGAAGTTGAAATGCATGTGCATGTGCTGTCCAGTATTTAGGATTGACATGAGTGATTTTTGGCACCATTTTGGTTAGTGCTTGATTAGTTTGATATTTTTTTTTATGGCATGTTTGAATCTTGTAAATGAAATTTTGTATGAGATTCTCGTGTAAAATTCTGCTATGGTGTGTTTATCTTGCTGCCATGGAGTGTTTGTGATGATTCAATATGTGAAAACTTAAGAAAATTCATGAGCTAGTGGTGGCCAAAAATTACATGGGCTGTCTTGGTCTGTTTTTGTGTGATTATGATGACAATGGGCTGAAGTTTGTCAGAAAATACTGGAATAAATTTTGCGTGCAGATTGTAGGCTGTTTTGGGGTGTATTTGGATGTCTAAATGCATGAAAATTGATTAAAAAGCTTGTATATGCTGTCTAGGAATGCACTTGGGCTGTTATGTGCGTTTTTGGTCATTAAAATGCATGTAAATGACGTTTAAACATTAATATAAGCTACCTAGAAAATTGTTTGGATGTTATGGATAAAAACGTGCACTAAGATGTGTAAAAATCTTGGTGGAATGAATAAGTGATGTAATTTTATAAATGCCCTAGTTAAATTCAAAACCGTATATTGGGGGATGTGGATAGATTGGCATGCCAATAGGAAACTGTAGCAGTGCTGCAGCCATTGATATTTTTACTTATGGACTTTGAGAGGTGATAGGTGCCCGATCCTTGTATTTATCTATGAAACATTGGACTTTGAGAGACTTGGGCGTCCGGTCCGTAACTTGATACAAATTTGTAAACCGATCCGTAGCCCAAGTTGAGGACAGTATCGGTGAATCCGTTATCCAATCCATCGAAAACCCGGTTAGAATTAGCTAAGGGCAATTAAATCGCTTAACATGAAAATGTCGTATTAAATGATTTTGTTTCTTTTTTTTTATGATTCTTATTTTGTGAAGAATTTGGGTAAATGTGTATAATTAATTATGATGGGAAGGTATGTCTTACTCGCGAAACGATTATTAATGTGAATATGTTATATGTACTTATTTGTTAAATTGTTTGAAATATGAAAATATGAATAATCGTGTATGAGTTGGATTATATGTTGTGGTGTGTTTTCGATTAATCGTGAACTTAGAAATGTACCTCTAAGCTTTATGCTTAGTGCGTTGTTTTCCTCGCGCAGGTAGTTGTTGTTAAGTCAAGACTGAAGGATCCTGCGGAATGTCAGAGTCACATAATTCCTTTTGGATGTGTAATAGCATTTCATTCCATATGCATGTGTAGTAATCCTTTTTGTATGCATGAAGTTTTATACTTTGGTATTCGGCATTAAGGCCAATTAAATTTTTGTAATGGTGTCCCGTTCTACATATGCATATAATATTATTTTTGTGAACATTTGCATAACTTAAATTTTATTTTGGAATGGGGATGAAATGACGTGTAATAAATATTATTCCGTGGGGATTTGTAAAGCAATATAGTTTGGTCATGATCGGAGGGGCTATTTATTTCAATCTTCCTCATTTGTATGATGTTATTCCCTTAATCTATGATTTTGCGAATATTGGTGGATGTGTTTTGTTTAAAAAAAAATATTGTAAATGGCTTTTGGAATAGCGCGAAAGAAATTTTTTTTGTATTATGCAACGCACGTAACGCTCTCGATCCGGCTACGTCTTGGGTCAGGTAGGGGGTGTTACAGGTATTCCTGTTGAAACTGTTTATAATCATTTTGTGATCGCATGGTTTAAATCAGAGCAGTATAAACAGTACCAAATGTCTTTAATGTGGCTTATTGGGCAATATAATAAGAGCCTAAAACATCAATATAATATGTCATACATATAAAATTATAGAAGCTATAGAGAAGCAGATGAGAGGGTTATCACTTTTAAGTAAGTAGATGAGAGGGTCACAGGTTTTTATTTTTATAATTTTGGAGTCATTATTGCCTTGTAGTTTTATAATTTCTCTGTTTTTGTTGTGTTTTTTTGGGTGGCAAGGTATCATATTTGTTGTGGGGATCACTTACTATTGATTTTGTTTTTTGTGATCAGATAGAGATAGAGAGAGAGAGAGTCAAAAGTTTGTATTTTTACTTTGTTTCAAGAAGGTAAAGATGAGATTTTTGGTTTTTTGTTTGTATTTGTTTTTGTTTTTGTTTTTTGTTTTTTTCTTTTTTGTGGGAAGGTGCTATTAAATTGTTGTGGTTATCAGTTTGTGTGATTTTGTAATTTTTTTTAGAGGTGGATATTTGATTTTGATTAAATTGGGTTTCTTTTAGAGATAGATTTATTGATATGTGTTTGTTTGATTATGTGTATATGTGTGTATGGAGTCTGTTTGATGAAATGGAGGGAAAATCTGAGCTTGATATGTTATTGGTATGGTTGATAATGTTTTTTTGGCCCATTTTGTGGAATGTTGGCATCTCTCGTTTGATCTTAATTGGTTAAGTCTTTACGTATTTTTGTTTAGTACTTGGTGGACGTGTTTTTGGCTTTAGAGAACACTATAGTGTGGTCCTTGTGGATTGTTATAAGACCTGTAATAGTATTGTTAGAGTGGTTTGGATGCTTTGGTGTTGGATGGTTGTATGTTGTATGGTAATTTTTTCTTCTTGTCAACTTTGTTCATTTATTTATGTTGAGAGATTTTGGGTGCCATATATAGATTGTAAGTCAGTGATTGGATTTTATTACTGACTCTACCTGTCATTTGTTTGAGGTCCTTGTTTGGGTTCTTGTGGAAAATAAGAGTGTATTAGTGTAGATTAACATTTACAAAATTTGAAGTTTGATATCTTGTTTTGCATGTACCTTAAAATGTGGTGCTTTTTATGTTTTGTTTTCCAGTTCTTTTCTTCTTTTCCTTTTGTATATGCAGGAAGAGTTTCAATCGGCTTTCTTCAAGAAATGGAAGAAGGAAAATTTGTAATTGTTTTAGATTTAGATGAAATTATTCTTTAATTCAAAAATATGTTATCAATTAGATTGATTGTATGTACATATTCTTTTTTTTTTTTTTTTTTACAAGTGATAAAGTTATTTATAAGTGATGAATCACCAAATAGCACTAATTGTATTTGTATATATTAATTTTAGTAAACATATTTGAAATAAATGTATTTAATTTTATAATATTTAATTTAAGTCTATATGATGGATATATGTTTAAATTTAGTCTTATATTTGTGTGAAATATTATAACTTGAGAATATTTGACTAAATTAGATTTAATTGTGATATACTTATTAAAGTGTTATGTTGAAATATTAGATATTAACTTGACTAAATTGGATTTTGGGTTAAAAATTTTAAAAATACCGTGTTTTGTAAAATTTGAAAACATTATCTTGTATAACACTTGTGTATTTTTAATATATAAATTTAATAAATTGGATTACACTAGTATGAGTGTGTGGCCACACTAAAATACTAGTGCGGTTGCGCACCAACACTGGAGTAAATACACCAACCATAATATTCGATGTTCTTTGTTTTGTTAGACCGAAGGGTTGTTACGTAATCAACCAAGCAAAAACAGACCTACAAAAAGTATTGGGAGATGGTAATATTTTGATGGTCATGTTTGCTTAAAAATTAAGTGAAGAAATCAACTCATTATATTTTTCATATAAATATAGTGCAATAACCCCATAAACATAATTGGATATGATTGCGATGAAGAATTCAATCATTTTGTAGTGTTCCACGAACTAAATGTTTTACGTATTTATTAAACATCATAACGGTAAAGATGTAATTGCAACATTAAATTCTAATAGAAAAAAAAATTCTTTGAAATTATATTAAAATTACGTGTAAATATTTTTATGCATTTGTAAGATATAAATTTAATAAACTTATTTTCTTCAATAATATAAATATATAAAATTTTAGTTCAATTTATTTAAAGTTTTAAAAAAATCCCATACAATTTTTAAATATTTTACTATACTTAAAAAATTAAAATTAAGTTATTTTCTAAAACATAATTCACTTTATGTTATTTTCTAAAAAAAAATTCGCTTTCAGAAAATGTAAATAATTCACTTTAAGTTTTAAAAAAATCCCATACAAACCTAAAACTTGGAAGGGCGATTTTGGTAATTCAGAAAACTAGTAGCGCAATTCTGTAATTTCAGAAAATGGTATAGAGGGCGCTTTTAGGGTAGGAAGCGCCCTCTATATTAGATATGCTTAATTACGTAACAACCCCTCAATTTGTTCAATATTGCAGAAAATGAAAATCTTATCAATAATTGTTAAAAGAAAATCATATCAATAATTGTTTTCCCAAATTGTTAAAAGGCTATGATATATAATAATTTTCAATTATTTGCAATTTAAAAAGAAAAAAAACTTATCGACTATATTCAGTTTCACTTAAAAAATAAGTTAAATTCAATAAATTTATTATAAAATTAATTTAATACGACCAATTAAATCAACAACTATTTTTTACATATAAGTAGATTACTTAAAGTACTAATAATTTAAAAAATGAAAATCTCAATTTGCTCAATTTGTAATTTCACATAAATATAGTGCAATAACCCCACAAACATAATTGGATATGATTGCGATGAAGAACTCAATCCTTTCGTAGTGTTCCACGAACTAAATATTTTACGTATTTATTAAACATCGTTAGGTTGGGAAAGATGTAATTGCCAAATTAAATTCTAATTTTTTTAAAAAAATTTCCTTGAAATTATATTAAAATTACGTGCAAATATTTTTACGCATTTGTAAGATATAAATTTAATAAACTTATGTTCTTCAATAATATAAATATATAAAATTTTAGTTCAATTTATTTAAAGTTTTAAAAAAATCCCATACAATTTTTAAATATTTTACTATACTTAAAAAATTAAAATTAAGTTATTTTCTAAAACATAATTCACTTTATGTTATTTTCTAAAAAAAATTTCGCTTTCAGAAAATGTAAATAATTCACTTTAAGTTTTAAAAAAATCCCATACAAACCTAAAACTTGGAAGGGCGATTTTGGTAATTCAGAAAACTAGTAGCGCAATTCTGTAATTTCAGAAAATGGTATAGAGGGCGCTTTTAGGGTAGGAAGCGCCCTCTATATTGGATATGCTTAATTACGAACAACCCCCTCATTTGTTCAATATTGCAGAAAATGAAAATCTTATCAATATTGCAGAAAATGAAAATCTTATCAATAATTGTTAAAAAAATTGTTAAAAGGCTATGATATATAATAATTTTCAATTATTTGCAATTTAAAAAGAAAAAAAACTTATCGACTATATTCAGTTTCACTTAAAAAATAAGTTAAATTCAATAAATTTATTTTAAAATTAATTTAATACGACCAATTAAATCAACAACTACTTTTTATATATAAGTAGATTACTTAAAGTACTAATAATTTAAAAAATGAAAATCTCAATTTGCTCAATTTGTAATTTCACATAAATATAGTGCAATAACCCCACAAACATAATTGGATATGATTGCGATGAAGAACTCAATCCTTTTGTAGTGTTCCACGAACTAAATATTTTACGTATTTATTAAACATCATAACGGGAAAGATGTAATTGCAAAATTAAATTCTAATAGAAAAAAAAATTTCCTTGAAATTATATTAAAATTACGTATAAATATTTTTACGCATTTGTAAGATATAAATTAAATAAATTTATTTTCTTCAATAATATAAATATATCAAATTCTAGTTCAATTTATTTAATGTTTTTAAAAAAATCCCATACAATTTTTAAATATTTTACAATATTTAAAAATTTAAAATTAAGTTTGTTGCTGTGAACAAGTTCACGTTCGGGAACTTGTTCACTTGAACGTCGAACTTGTTTTCTGAACAAGTTCGACGTTAACGTCCGAAGTTGTTGAGTTTCAACAACTTCGGACGTTGCTTCAACGTCCAAGTCGTTCAACGAACAACTTGGACGTTGTTGTGAACAAGTTCACGTTCGGGAACTTGTTCACTTGAACGTCGAACTTGTTTTCTGAACAAGTTCGACGTTAACGTCCGAAGTTGTTGAGTTTCAACAACTTCGGACGTTGCTTCAACGTCCAAGTCGTTCAACGAACAACTTGGACGTTGCTGTGAACAAGTTCACGTTCGGGAACTTGTTCACTTGAACGTCGAACTTGTTTTGTGAACAAGTTCGACGTTAACGTCCGAAGTTGTTGAGTTTCAACAACTTCGGACGTTGCTTCAACGTCTGAGTCGTTCATCGAACAACTTGGACGTTGCTGTGAACAAGTTCACGTTCGGGAACTTGTTCACTTGAACGTCGAACTTGTTTTCTGAACAAGTTCGACGTTAACGTCCGAAGTTGTTGAGTTTCAACAACTTCGGACGTTGCTTCAACGTCCAAGTCGTTCAACGAACAACTTGGACGTTGCTGTGAACAAGTTCACGTTCGAGAACTTGTTCACTTGAACGTCAAACTTGTTTTCTGAACAAGTTCGACGTTAACGTCCGAAGTTGTTGAGTTTCAACAACTTCGGACGTTGCTTCAACGTCCTAGTTGTTCAACGAACAACTTGGACGTTGCTGTGAACAAGTTCACGTTCGGGAACTTGTTCACTTGAACGTCGAACTTGTTTTCTGATCAAGTTCGACGTTAACGTCTGAAGTTGTTGAAACTCAACAACTTCGGACGTTGCTTCAACGTCCAAGTTGTTCAACGAACAACTTGGACGTTGCTGTGAACAAGTTCGACGTTAACGTCCGAAGTTGTTGAGTTTCAACAACTTCGGACGTTGCTTCAACGTCCGAGTCGTTCAACGAACAACTTGGACGTTGCTGTGAACAAGTTCACGTTCGGGAACTTGTTCACTTGAACGTCAAACTTGTTTTCTGAACAAGTTCGACGTTAACGTCCGAAGTTGTTGAGTTTCAACAACTTCGGACGTTGCTTCAACGTCCTAGTTGTTCAACGAACAACTTGGACGTTGCTGTGAACAAGTTCACGATCGGGAACTTGTTCACTTGAACGTCGAACTTGTTTTCTGAACAAGTTCGACGTTAACGTCTGAAGTTGTTGAAACTCAACAACTTCGGACGTTGCTTCAACGTCCAAGTTGTTCAACGAACAACTTGGACGTTGCTGTGAACAAGTTCACGTTCGGGAACTTGTTCACTTGAACGTCGAACTTGTTTTCTGAACAAGTTCGACGTTAACGTCCGAAGTTGTTGAGTTTCAACAACTTCGGACGTTGCTTCAACGTCCGAGTCGTTCAACGAACAACTTGGACGTTGCTGTGAACAAGTTCACGTTCGGGAACTTGTTCACTTGAACGTCGAACTTGTTTTCTGAACAAGTTCGACGTTAACGTCCGAAGTTGTTGAGTTTCAACAACTTCGGACGTTGCTTCAACGTCTGAGTCGTTCATCGAACAACTTGGACGTTGCTGTGAACAAGTTCACGTTCGGGAACTTGTTCACTTGAACGTCGAACTTGTTTTCTGAACAAGTTCGACGTTAACGTCCGAAGTTGTTGAGTTTCAACAACTTCGGACGTTGCTTCAACGTCCGAGTCGTTCATCGAACAACTTGGACGTTGCTGTGAACAAGTTCACGTTCGGGAACTTGTTCACTTGAACGTCGAACTTGTTTTCTGAACAAGTTCGACGTTAACGTCCGAAGTTGTTGAGTTTCAACAACTTCGGACGTTGCTTCAACGTCCAAGTCGTTCAACGAACAACTTGGACGTTGCTGTGAACAAGTTCACGTTCGAGAACTTGTTCACTTGAACGTCAAACTTGTTTTCTGAACAAGTTCGACGTTAACGTCCGAAGTTGTTGAGTTTCAACAACTTCGGACGTTGCTTCAACGTCCTAGTTGTTCAACGAACAACTTGGACGTTGCTGTGAACAAGTTCACGTTCGGGAACTTGTTCACTTGAACGTCGAACTTGTTTTCTGAACAAGTTCGACGTTAACGTCTGAAGTTGTTGAAACTCAACAACTTCAGACGTTGCTTCAACTTCCAAGTTGTTCAACGAACAACTTGGACGTTGCGGTGAACAAGTTCACGTTCGGGAACTTGTTCACTTGAACGTCGAACTTGTTTTGTGAACAAGTTCGACGTTAACGTCCGAAGTTGTTGAGTTTCAACAACTTCGGACGTTGCTTCAACGTCCAAGTAGTTCAACGAACAACTTGGACGTTGCGGTGAACAAGTTCACGTTCGGGAACTTGTTCACTTGAACGTCGAACTTGTTTTCTGAACAAGTTCGACGTTAACGTCCGAAGTTGTTGAGTTTCAACAACTTCGGACGTTGCTTCAACGTCCAAGTCGTTCAACGAACAACTTGGACGTTGCTGTGAACAAGTTCACGTTCGAGAACTTGTTCACTTGAACGTCAAACTTGTTTTCTGAACAAGTTCGACGTTAACGTCCGAAGTTGTTGAGTTTCAACAACTTCGGACGTTGCTTCAACGTCCAAGTAGTTCAACGAACAACTTGGACGTTGCTGTGAACAAGTTCACGTTCGGGAACTTGTTCACTTGAACGTTGAACTTGTTTTCTGAACAAGTTCGACGTTGACGTCTGAAGTTGTTGAAACTCAACAACTTCGGACGTTGCTTCAACGTCCAAGTTGTTCAACGAACAACTTGGACGTTGTGGTGAACAAGTTCACGTTCGGGAACTTGTTCACTTGAACGTCGAACTTGTTTTGTGAACAAGTTCGACGTTAACGTCCGAAGTTGTTGAGTTTCAACAACTTCGGACGTTGCTTCAACGTCCAAGTTGTTCAACGAACAACTTGGACGTTGCGGTGAACAAGTTCACGTTCGGGAACTTGTTCACTTGAACGTCGAACTTGTTTTGTCAACAAGTTCGACGTTAACGTCCCAAGTTGTTGAGTTTCAACAACTTCGGACGTTGCTTCAACGTCCAAGTTGTTCATCGAACAATTTGGACGTTGCTGTGAACAAGTTCACGTTCGGGAACTTGTTCACTTGAACGTCGAACTTGTTTTCTGAACAAGTTCGACGTTAACGTCCGAAGTTGTTGAGTTTCAACAACTTCGGACGTTGCTTCAACGTCCAAGTCGTTCAACGAACAACTTGGACGTTGCTGTGAACAAGTTCACGTTCGGGAACTTGTTCACTTGAACGTCGAACTTGTTTTCTGAACAAGTTCGACGTTAACGTCCGAAGTTGTTGAGTTTCAACAACTTCGGACGTTGCTTCAACGTCCAAGTCGTTCAACGAACAACTTGGACGTTCCTGTGAACAAGTTCACGTTCGGGAACTTGTTCACTTGAACGTCGAACTTGTTTTCTGAACAAGTTCGACGTTAACGTCCGAAGTTGTTGAGTTTCAACAACTTCGGACGTTGCTTCAACGTCCAAGTTGTTCAACGAACAACTTCGACGTTGCTGTGAACAAGTTCACGTTGGCGAACTTGTTCACTTGAACGTCGAACTTGTTTTTTGAACAAGTTCGACGTTAATGTGAATTTTTAATAATAAATAATTATTAAAATAATATAAAATAAAATATTAATAATAAATTAATAAAATATTTTAATAATAAATAATTATTAAATTAATATCAAATAAAATATTGTTTTATTTGTTATGTTTTATTTTATTTATAATATAATATATTTTATATTAATAATAAATTAATAAAATATATATTATATATTTTCTTTTATTAATAAAATATTAAAAAAATATTAATTATTATTAATTTAATTATTTTCACTGCAGCAACCGGTTGAAACCGGTTGCTGCAGGTTTCTACCATCACATTTGGCTGCCAGATGGCAGCCAAATGAGTTTGTATGGTACAAACAACTTTGTTGTTTGTACCATAGCCATTCCCAATGTTATGATAAGGATAAAAAGACTGATAAATGCATACATGTAACATGAATTGTTTTTCTAGCCAGGACTGAAATTATTCAGATTCTCTCCTAATTAAGAATGCCTTTTATGTATTCATTCAATACTTGGTGTACCTAAAAAATATATTATGAGAAAAATGGGCTACATGTACACAAATTATTTGGGAAAAGTTGATCGACTATTCATCCAATTTCACCATTAACTATTGGAGATTATGAAGACTATTAATATAGAAATGCCCTTGATAGATAAAACTGAAATATCTATGTACATACTTTAAATCTATCACAAAATTATGATTAATTTGAAGAGAGATTGACCTGGTCATGGCAGAAAATCATGAATGCAGCCACTAAACAAAATAATCCCAACCTTTTGCCTGATATTCTGTTGCATTAATTATATATAGATACTATTTTGTTCTTACATACACCTAAACCAGTTCACCTCCCAACCTTTTTCCTGATATTCTGTCGCATTAATTATATATAGATACTATCTTGCTCTTACACACCCCTAAACCAGTTCACTAAAATTCTGACATTGATGTCTAACTCAAACTACTAACGAAAAAAGCAATTTAATGGAGAAGACTTTCATGTCCTTACGAAGATACCCTCTGTTCAAATATCCAACTTCCAATTGCAAGTCTCTTCTTATTTCTAATTATATATTTGGATAGGTTAACATGTACTATGTTCTGAATTTTATTTTTTCCGATTTTAAATTATGTATTAAACTTGACTAGAGTTGTTTCCATACTTCCATTATTTTAATGTATGCATTTGTACTAATAAAATTTGTCACGATAATGTTATTTTGTTTACATTTTATTGATTGTCAATACAAGTATTAAGGAACCAATTGATGAAACGCAACTAGGCTGACTCCTCAATTTAAAACAGAGCTTTGTATAACATAATCTCTAGCAAAATCCAAGAACACAACCGAAAATTTCCTAGAATGACAGAACTCAAGTTCAGTGTGTGAAAACATAAAAGGGTGTGGAATTTTCAACCTCTCAAAATATAAATTACAACTAGACTTGAGCAACAAAAGAAACTGCCTAATATATATATTACCCTTGTTAATTAATGTCACTTTTCCAAGATTATTGATGGAAATAGATCATGATTCATGACTCATAATGAAATCTTTGGAAAGAAAGTAGACTCAATTTAATAATCATTAATTGTTTTGGTCAGCAGATATTTACATATCAGTTACAATTGCTTATTCCAATCCTTTCATTATAATATATCATCATACAATTATTACTATTTTAAATTAATACTACTATCATATTTCAAATTCCAGATGCTAAAATGTCACAATTTTAAATTAATCTTAACAAATTGATGTTACCTAACTTGTTAAGAAAAAGCGTTGGAGTTGTTAAGTAAACAACTTTGAAAAAATACTGGAATTGTTAAATGAACAACTTTGATGTTAAAGTGAAATATTAATAATAAAAAATAATTAATATAATATGATATTTTATAATAAATTATTATATTTATATATTATTTTAATATAATATATTTTAATTTAATAAATAAAATATTAATAATAACTTAAAATACTTATAATATCATTATAATATTATATTTTATAATAAAATATTATATTTATATATTATTTAATTATTAAAATATTATTTATTATAAATTTAATATTTTTAATCTACAACCAGTTGTTACGGGTTTCATAAACACTATTTAGCTACCAACTGGCAGCCAAATTGTGTTTGTATGGTACCATAGCCAATCCCTAAAACTGTATGTTCTAACCCAACTTAATGGCCCAATTCGTTTTATATTAAAACCAAGTTTTATAATTAGTGAAATTGGATATTCAAATTGTAGCTGATGGTGTTAAATGAAAATTTGAATTTTCAAAAAGTAACTGTTAATTGTTTTAATGATTTATTTAAAATCAGTTTTGTAGCCGTCTATATGGAGACTATAAATTGACATCATTTCTAACTATTTAGAGATAACTGAAAATTCATTTTTATTTTTTAGTTTATTTTCTCTCAAACATTATTCCTAGTTGTAGGATTCTAGAGTGATAAGGATTTAGATATAATTCAGTTCATTAGACGATATTTGGTTGGTGTTGCTGTATCTACGGAGACAAACACTTAATAACTCAAAGGATGAACAACGAATTTGTTTTAAGGACACTATGGTTGTTATAGGCCTCAACACAGACATTCTTTATTCTATTTTATTTTATTGTATTTTTTCCACTGCAAATTCTTTGTAATCTGAAAAGTCTCCAGAATTTTGATATTATATGATTATCCGTTCTTCTTATTATTAATTTTTTCTAACATTAACTGTTGTGTGTATTTTTGGACTATCCCAAACTGGTAAAAGCTCAAAGGCTTAGTGAAACGACCCAATAAATTGGTCCAACAGACAAGGGCCCAGCTTGCCAAGTCCCAACTCGCGAAAGTAGTCCGTATATGAGCATATGGACGAGCAAGTGGACGAAATGATAGACGAACAGTCATACGAGCACTTCATTGTCACACGCTCCAGATCAGGCACGACCAACTCACTGATATGAGAGCCCAAAATGGTAGTGAAGGCAGGACCCCAGCTCGTTGATCAGGTCGCTCAGCTCCCTAACAAAGCCTTCGTAGAATGCAACCTTAATGACTAAAGCTGCCTAGCGATCTCAAGCTTGTCTAGAACAAAGCCAGCTCGTTAAGAGGCGTGACGTGCACATTGAGCCTTTCCAGAGTCAGTGGCAATGTGACTTTCTCAACCATTAAGCATGGATTAGTGTCAGAGACCTATGCTTTTGACAGAAGATTTTTACGAATACAGCAAGTGTCAGTCTCGGGAATTACAATTAACATTTAATGCTTTCCCACTTGTACTATAACTGTAGCTCTCCCCCTCTCTATAAATAGGGGTGAGAATTATTGAAAGAGGGCAGAGACTTTGACTCGCTGGACTCTCTCTCTCCTTTCTCTCTCTCTCGCTGTAACTCAAATCAAAGAAAATATAATAACAGTGATTGTCTCTTCTGACCGGAGCCGGCACCATAGACATAGGCCCATTCTTGGCCGAACCACGTAAATCTGTCTATTTCTTCCTCTCTGTCTCTCTTCTCTTTTGTTTTACACAAATCTGTAGTCTTAGGCTTCACGAACTAGTAGTTGACCATTATTTGACGCCAACACTTTGGCGTTAGAATGAATGGCCCAAACTGCAGCTTTTCTTTTCCAGTTTTCGGCAGCCATGGCAGGAGGAAGAACCAGGAGTTGCAGCGCAATCGCTGACTAGCCTGGAAGGCAAACAGAATAAGAACCTAGTACGTCCCATGCCTTTGTAGATGGAGCTGCTGGAGGAGAACCCTCTTCAGTCCCTCACCAGCCAGCGTTGGCAGTCTTTACGGTTGGGGGGTTGCAAGAGTTAAGCCAGCGACAAGAGGCGTTGGGAAACATGATGCAGTAGCTTGCAAATACTATCAGGTTATTAGCTTAGGCCCAAGCACAAAATGCGCCCAAACCTGAGGTTGCTGAACCCAGAATTCACCAGCAATCGCGAGAACAAGTGTCAGCTCGTGAAAGACCCGCCAGAGAAGCCTCGCGATCTTTTAAGTCAGCTCGTCCCCCCAATTCCAATTTAAGAGCGGATGATCGCCGAGCTCAAGAAGAGGGAGCAAGGTATCTGCAACGAGTGGAGTCGCATAAAACTATCAACTCGCCAGGTCAGGGATATGTTCCAAGTCATAGTTCTTCAGGACGCGAGCACGTAAGGGGGTACAGGCCTCAAGATCAAACGGTTGAAGAGGTCATCCAAAGGGTCTGTCAGCTCGAAGCCCGACATGGGGCCTAAGAGCAGAGGGGTCAGTGCAATGAAAGAACCCCTCTCACCTTGGATATTGAGCTCGTGTCTCTGCCCCCTAGATTCAAGGTCCCAAGCATCCCACAATATAATGGGGACGCAAACCCGTATGACCATCTGGACGCGTTCAACATTCAGATGGATCTGCAGACCACCAACTCGTCAGTCAAATGTTGTGTCTTTCCAATAACTCTCGGGGACATTACACGAGCTTGGCTCAAGAACCTTCCAAATCGCAGCATAGACAGCTGTGAGGAATTGCAAAGGAGGTTCATTAGCCAGTACAAGACTCTGAAGAAGCAGCTCGCATCGCCATACCACCTAGCGATAGTCTTTCAGCGATGAGACGAATCGCTTAAGGACTATCTTGCCAGATTTAGGTGCGAGGTCAACAGGGTAGAAAATTCCTCATATGAAACCATCCTAACAGCGATCTCAGCTGGCCTTCGCAAGGATGAAAAATTGTATGAAAATTTATACAAGTTTCCAGTCAGGGACTTGAGTGAGTTCTATGAGCGTGCTGCTAATGAAGTCAGGTGGGAAGAAGCCTTTGGCTCAAAGCGACCTGACTAGAAGGATGAAGCTGGTAGTTCAAACCAGCTTAAGGAAAGAGTTCATGACTCGAACTATCAGGTCACTAAGAAGGCCATAAAAAAGCCTAGGGCTAAGTGATCTCAGCATCATAAAGGCTACAACACCCTGTTAAATACTCAAGACAAGATTTATACGGTTGAGAAGAACAGGGAAGACTTTGGGAAATCGAATCCTATGAGATCCTCAGCCAGTAGTAGAAACCAGAAGAAATTCAATGAGTATCATAACGAGGTCGAACACAACACCTCAGATTGCAGGGAGCTGAGGGATGCCATCGAGGATCTGATAAAGAAAGGTCGACTGAATGACTATGTGGTACAGTAGGTAAGCTAGCAACCTTAACGACTTCAGTAGGCAGTATGACAGCAATCCCAACGAGCTCCCAATCCAGAACATGAGCCCACTGTAAAAGAAATCCCTACACATAGTGAACCTCACCTCACGGGTAAAACTCCATGTTTGGTAACTTTCTGAGCTCATGCTCTCAATGTTAAATTCATTTTTTTTTAATATAAATACATTACATTGCTATGCTATGTTTATTTATATGATTATCTCTATGATGAGCCTCATTGGCCAAAAGTTTAAGCAGCTCGAGCTATGTCGTCGGGTGACGACCCCCTGGGCATAACTCAAGACCTATTATGCTTTTGTCAGGTGACGACCCCCTAGACAGCCCCAACCGCTTATGTTGTTGTCTGGTACGACCTCCTAGACAAAACTTACAAATAATTACACTATGTTGTCGGGTATGACCTTCTGGACAGCTCGCGGGTTATTAAATCATATCAGCTCGAGTTCTAACCCTTAAAGCATAACAGAGGTTCTGACCTCCTTAACTCTCGCTATATCGTCGGGTTCCAACACCCTTTGGGCATAGCTTGAGAGGTCTATTGTTACTAATGACTATTTTTGAGTCTTCAGGAAACTCAAGGGCGGTGAAATTGAATCACAAAGCAAACGCTGAGATAAAGCAAACAAGTGCTAGACAAACCTCACATCGAGGCAAATCGAACAACCTACTCACAATGCTTCTCCAACTCACCCCCTACTCAGATTCAATTCCTCTTTACTCTCAAGGAACTCGAGCTTGAAGCCTGACTCAACAACTGCATAAATGCATTCCTTACAAGTCAAAATAACAATACGAAATTTGAGAAAGCAGTAAAATGCTTACCAACAAGCTCGACACACTAGCCTTTACCAGCAAGCTCAAGCTCTCAGTCCGCGGAACGAATAAGGAGCTGGGGGGCTTATATTATGTGTATTTTTGGGCTACCCCAAATGGGCTGATAAAACCCAAAGGCTAAGTGAAACGACCCAATAAACTAGCCCAGCAGACAGGGGCCCAGCTTGCCAAGTTCCAGCTCACGGAAGAAGTCCGTATATAAGCATATGGACAAGTAGGTGGACGACCTGATAGGCGAACAGTCATACGAGCACTTCATTGTCACACGCTCTAGATCAGGCACGACCAGCTCACTGATACAAGAGCCCAGAATGGTCGTGAAGGCAGGACCCTAGCTCTTTGATCAGGTTGCTTAGCTCCCTAACAAAGCCTTCTCAGAACACAACCTCAACGACTAAAGCTGCCTAGCGATCTTAAGCTCATCCAGAACAGAGCCAGCTCGTTAAGAGGCGTGACGTGCACGTTGAGCCTTTCTAGAGTCAGTGGCAGCGTGACTTTCTCAACCACTAAGCATGGATTAGTGTTAGAGACCCATGCTTTTGACAAATATGACAAGTGTTAGTTCGGGAATTACAATTAATATTTAATGTTTTCCCACTTATACTATAACTGTAGCTCTTCCCCTCTCTATAAATAAGGGTGACAATTATTGTAAGGGGGCGGAGACTCTGACTCCCCGGACTCTCTCTCTCTCCTTTCTCTCTCTTTTGCTGTAACTCAAACCAAAGAAAATATAATAACAGTGACTATCTTTCTTCACCGGAGCCAGGACCATGGACGTAGGCCCATTCTTGGCCGAACCACATAAATCTGTCTATTTCTTCCTCTCTGTCTCTCTCCTCTTTTGTTTACACAGATTTGCAGTATTGGGCTTCACAAACCAACAGTTGACCATTATTTGACGTCAACATTAACAAAGTTAGTTGTCCCACTTTGTTTATCTGTGCATTTACAAGCTTTATTGATAGTCTTCTTTAGTCTTTAAATGTTGGGTTGTTTGCCTTTAAAATCACAAAAACAAAACCCATACAACCTAAAACAAATTCTAATGGAAATAAATGAGATATAGAGACTTGTTAATTATATGGCTCATATATATATATATATATATATCATGTGGGATTAGTTGATGAATACACAAATTACTGCTCTAAAAACTTGCATTCACCATAATGTCACACCCAGCATAATTGTCGTCTACTAGAGTCAAAAAAAAAAAAAAAACTAATTTGATAACGGGATGGTACACTCGCCTAAATAGTAATTGTCAATTCACATCTGCAAAGCAGCTTGAGAGCTCAGATATTTTATTGATAACAATTTGTAACATTTGTCACAGGGGCTTAATACTCGGAGGTATTTTATGGAATTAACCTAGAGATTTATCCTCTAGATTGTATTCAATCTGAGGATCTTCACTTTACTATTGATATAACCCTTATGGATAATTTTTGCATCAATAGCTTTTATGCTTGGAAAGGTTTGTAATAAGTTTTATAACAAAATTTTTACTAAATTTTTAATGATTTTGAAAAAGTAAAAAAATATTGAGAAGATTATAAATAAACTAAAACCTATTTAAATACATTTTTCAAGTACGTTTTTGTTCCCACCGTAACTTAACCAAAACTATAGAATGTTTACTTCTATTGTATTATACTTACATGATAATCTCTTCTTGGAATAAGGAAACAATTTATAATGATAATAGCTTTCATTTTCGTGAAAACAATAAAAACATTTAAAAAAGAAAAACATTTATTATGCTTCGTGTTGTTTCTAAATTTTATAACCATCAATATAATATCCGAAAACCTTTTGCATAAAACATATATATTCTAAAAAATTTTGCATAAAACTAGATGTCTCAATTATAAAATCCAAATATGATAATAAAATAACAAAAACGTTAGCAAGATGCTATATATATACATATATGTTATTGTCCGAATTACTAGTGGAGTGTCCTTCTGAGCATCATTGCTTTCGATTTTGGTTTTAATTCCTTAAGTACAATTTGCTTGCAACGAAAGTAGGGTTTTATATGGAATTAGTGAAATTCAAGTTTATTAGTATCAAGTGTTACTGGAAATAATGCCGATTTTATTATCAATTGAATGTAATCGATTTGTTGAATGTTTCAGAGATGGATGACAATTGGCAGGTTTCAAGGAAGTTTTTCTCGAAGATCATATGATGAAGTGTGGGGTATTATTATGATGTTGGTGTTGAAAGGACAGTGGGGATGTATGATGCACAATGTTCAACGACTGAAGAACAATTTATCTTGAGAGGATAGATGAAACAACGACGCCACATTTTCTAATTATTAAATTAGAATATAACTGTGAGGGCCATGAACTATAGCATATAATATAAGGTAGCTGTCTGACTGGAGTACCAAGTGCCGAACAGATCAGGACACAAACCAAAAGAGTATGCCCAATTGCCTATGGACAAAAATTTATCCGTTCCTGATCATATGTCTCCTAAAATAGAATATAGAGATTACTGTGATTAACTTGTATATCTAAGTGAAAAATAGAATCAAAGCATGTTACATATAAAAAATAAACCTGAAACATGCCCAAACTTTTCAATATAGCAGTGCTAAAAAAACACAGATTGAGTCGATAGCATGCCCTTTTTGAATAGAAGTGAGCAAATGGATGATATATATAGTTCACAATTTGGGAATCATAAAGTGTACAGAGTAGTTAATTCAAATCATAAATTCTCAAAATAGAAGTAGTCAATCTGCTGGTATAAGCAAAAGGGATTTATTAGTTACTAGTATCAAGTATCTTAAATGATAAGGGTGCAAAGATTTGATGTTGTAGTAGGATCTTTAATCCTAAAGGAAATATTTAATACAATACCACTAAACGCGCATAGACAACAAAAGACAACCAAGCAAAACGAGCTATACAACATAAATGTTATTAAGCAAATTAAATATACCGAAATGGAAGATGCACCATGCATTGTAATGCATCCCGAAGCTGTATTGTTGGGCCGCTGTCACTCATTCCTAGAAACACCTTATTGATTTAGCATGATCTGTGATCGTTGTTCAAAAGAATTCCATGAGTTTCAACCTCTTGGGGTCTGGTTCCTTTTGCTCCTCTTCCTCAAATCTAAATCTTCTGCTTGTGCTGGATTCTTCTGTTGATTTCCAAAAACAGTTATCATCGAAGTTGAAACTTTCACCAGAATCTACAAAATCTTGCTTGTACATTAAACGGACTCCACACTTTTTCACCTTACAACAATTTATTGGTTTTCTAGTGGCATGACCCGGAGTCTCACGATAGATTTGAAAAGAAATCTCATCACTGAAACATTTTCCACAAAAGTCATCACGTCGCACTTCAATAAAGCCCAGGACAACATGATCCGCTCCAACATAGCTGGGTCTATAACCCTCTAGAAAATGCATATGACCGAAAAAGTCTTCGTCAATCAGCAAAAACGAATCACCATCTAGCAATTTTACTTTGCATTCCAATCTAGCACACAAATAATCTATAAAAAATTGGTCGCAGAATGATACAATGATGCATAGGGCAAAACCAAAGAAAGCATCATTGAACCAATCTGGTGGCAGCTTAAAAAGTATAAAAGATCCCAAACATTGATATCTAAACCATTCTGGAATTTCATCTCCTGGAAACTCTATAACAATCACAAGTCCTCTTTCAAGAGCATGTTCCTGTACCATGAGAATCATCAATCGTAAACATGCTTGACTTTAAATAATATATTGTTTATAAAAGGAAAAACAGAAAATAATTCAACATACGAAAGAGAAACCAGAAAACTACCTTGCTTAAAATTTCCAATAGAATATATTTCAGAATGTCTCTGATTGCATTTTGATTCAAATTGAAGCAATAGATGAAGCTGAAGTCCATAAAATAGAACTGTAGATTTGCAGGTGAAGTTGACAAATTTGACAATGCTTGCAGTGATTTGCAATTTATTGCCAATAAACTAAGTAAACTCCTAGGAAGCTCTGGTAAGGATAGCAGCCTCTCACAATTGCTAATGTCGAGTTCAATTAACCTAGAAAGATGTATAATACTTTCTGGAATACTCTCAAAGTTGTTTCCACTTAGATCTAAAGTTCTTACTGATGATAATAAGCCGAGGCTCTCAGGTAACTCTGTCATACCACAGTTGCCTATAGATAAATTTCCTAGATGGCGAAATTCTAATAAATGATGTAGTTGCAGACTCGGCTGTTCCTGACACTTAGATCTTCGAATAGACAAGCTATCAAGGTTTTTCAACCGTGACATTGCATCACTGCTGGCTGGAAATTTCCAAAGGTTTCCACACGACATTAGATTTAGGATAACTAGCTTTGTGAGGTGTTGAATAGACGAGGGAATCTCAATCAAACTAGTACAGCTCGTAAGAGCAAGTCCTCAAGATTTGGAGCCTGTGAGAGGTCAGGGATACAGGTTAGGTTTCTAGAGCCACAGAAGTTCATCCTTTTTAAGTTGGGAATGGGAATGTAAATATTACAGTTTGCGATTGAGTTGGTATACAAAGTGATTTTTTTTTTTTTTTTTTAATTTGTTTATATGGCTAGTTATGTATTTTAAGTAATTTAATACAAGGATATTTTAGTGATTAAAAAATTCACTTAAAAAATGGGTGTGGGTAAAACTTTTTTGGGTGGCAATAGAGCCATCCTTTTTTGATCTATCTAATTAAGTTTTCAATTTAAAAGAAAACAAACAAAATATTTAGTAGAGTTTTTGGTTTTCCATTAGTGTTTAATGAAATTGAGCATAGTTTGTTTTCAGATAAAAAATAAACTCAATCTAAAAATGTTGGGTTATAAATAATAGAAAAAATCTAAAAAGCCCCCAAAATAATAAATAATGTTAATTTATCCTAATTTTTTTGGTGGTTTTGTGACAAAAACAGTAAAAGATCATAATATCCTTACTAAATTGAAAATTTTAAAAATAAAAAACAAAACAAATTAATCAATTACTAAACTACACTTTCATATCCAAAATAAAACAAATTTAAAATTAATTAAAAAATAAATATTTTTAGAATTTACAATTAAATTTATATAAAAAAATAAATAAAATAAAATTTTAAATAATTGATATAATAATTATTATTAAATAAAAATTAAATAAATTGAATAAAAAATTTGCATTAGATCTCCACATTAATTTGAAAAAAATTAATAAATTAAACAAAAAAAAAATTATAGAATCAAACATATAATCTTCAACTAAAATCATCATCCTGAATCAAAATCTAAAAACTTAAAAATAAAAAATTTGACAAATGTTTTTTAAAAAAATAAATAGAACACGTAATCTTCAACAATCAAGCCATAAACACTTTTTTTTTTTCCTCTCACAAACAATTCATCATACACATAGTCTTCAACAAAAACACTATAAACAATAAACACCATCAACATTTGGGTTCAATGTAAAAAAACAAAAAATTATCATTTTTTTCAAGATATAGAAGAGGCACCACCAGCAACCAACCCAGAAAAAATTTACATTTTTTTCAACCTATAGAGAGCTAAAAAAATCCATCCCACCACCAACAATGAACCTAGAAAAAGAACGGCAGAGGAAGAGGAAAGAGAGACGGTGGGTGGCGATGACAGAGAGAGACGATGGGGAGAGAGTAATGGTGACGGGATGAGTTAAACGTGTCTTTTTTTTTTTCTTTTATTTGTTCAATTATTATTATTTTTTTTTAACTTTTCAATATCTGAAAATATGATAAAATTGGATCCAGCTGCCCCCCAGTTTTTTTTTTTTTTTAGATACAATTACCTAAATGCCCTTACGGTTTGGTTGTCTTTTAAACGAAAATTACTATCTATGGACTGTTTTAACAAAACTAATAAATAATCACCCAAAATAATACAACATAACTGGACGCCATCCCAAAGTTGGGTAACATTGCTATAGCGCATTTCAAGTACAACAAGGTTTTGTGGACAAAATTTTGATGATAATGACGTAAGTGGGTACTCGTGCCAATGAAGGTACTTTAGCTCGGTAAAATCTGATTCAATGTCATTTACGACATTTACTCTACTCATCTTGGACCAGCATGAACTATAGAAATTGAGCACTCTCGGTTCTGCATCTTTGAAAAAGCTAGTGGATTCAATTTTATAGCTTTTACTTTAGACACATCCAACGAGATGCCTTCAATGGTTTCAGTACCCTAAAATTAAAATGAAATAACAAAAAATTAGAATCAAATACATAAATTTATAAGATAATTTAATAGTACGACCAAACTCAAGTTTAAAAAAAGAATATAGTAGTGCCAATCTCTATTTTAAAAGTTAACAAATTAGTAAGTTTAAATGAATTATATTGTAAAAAAAAAAAATGTTTACATCTACATCAATTTAAGAGATCCCTGTAGTTGTTCTAGCGTAAAAATAAATATCCACAAAATCTTACAGGTTAGCACCAAAAGGTAATTAATACTTAATTAAATCTTACCGTATTTTTTGTCAAAACAGAGTAGATATCCTCATAATCCCACAATCTACTACGCTTGCCAGGATCATCAATAGATTCTTTGCGAACAATTTCCTTGGCCATTGCTTGTATCAAATCATGCATTTTTATCATGTTGTATGATATAGCTATTAAAGACTTATCAATGAGAATACTTATTGCACGCTCTTTGCGAGAAAAGCCACAAGCCTCGAAGAACTGTTTTACAATTCCAACACCACTTCCATTGAAAAAAATTGCAATATCCAAAAATATCTTCTTCACTTCATCATCAAGTTCATGATAACTTATTTCCAACACCTTTTGGATATTCCTATCAATAATTTTTTCTAGTTTCTCAATTGTATCATCCCAAACTTCTTTGCTCTTGCCAAGTAAAGAGGAACCCAAAATTTTGAGAGCCAAGGGAATGCCTCCCGCATATCCTACTACCCTTTCTGATAGTTCAATATAATATTTCTTTGGATTGTTTCCTTTGAAGGCATAATGTTGAAAAAGCTCAAGAGCCTCATGATGAAGCAATTTTTGAACTTCATACCATTGATTCACCCCACAATTTCTAAGAACTTGTTTGTCTCTTGATGTTATAATAATTCGACTTTGTGGATTGAGATAATTAAGGTTTCCAATCAAAGATTCTATTTGTCTAAAATCAGACACATCATCAAAACCAATTAGAATATTCTTACGTCTAAGTCTATTCATTGTGAAGTTGTGTTGTCTCACAATGAATGTACCCATATTAATATTTCTGTCCCCCAATACTGTCGAAAAAAGTTGCTCTCGCAAGCGATTTAATCCACCTTGTTCTAACTCTTCCCTAACATTAGGAATGAAAGAATGACCCTCAAAGTGCCAAGAGATCTTGCTATAAATAACTTTAGTAAGAGTTGTCTTGCCTATACCACCGGTGCCCCAAATTCCTAGTATGTGAGAAACCTTTGCCCCAATGTTTAACCGTGATATAATTTCTTTGATTTTTGTATCAATACCAATTAAATCCTTGTTATCACTTGGAGGCATATTGTTCAACATCTTCAAAATATCTTTGACAATATCCTCCATAAGTTCAGACTCAATCCTATCAAATAAGTAAAATAATAAATTATGAGTTGTTATATAATAAAAGGATATCAACAAAAAACCCTACCATTAGTGAATAGTAGTTTCATCCAAAAGACGAGTGGTTTTGGACACAAATATAAAAATACCCTTGGATATTAAAAATCATATTATAATATACCAAAAAATTATAAATTAGAGAAAACAATCACATTATTCAATTACCAAACTACCCTTACATCAAAAAATTTTGAAAAAATAAATAAAAATAAAAATTTTAAAATTAAATATATCAATCTCCATTGCCAATCAATCTTGATATATGACTATGGATGGGGGAGATAAATTTGTATTTAAAATAAATTACTAAATAACAAAAATAATAATAATTAATAATAACCCCAACAAATAAATATAATAAATTAAGAATTAAAAAAAAAAAAAAAGTCATGGTTCTCTAAAGAAAATTCATGACTTTTATCTCACTTCATCAACTATTCATCACAATCACAAGCATTCATCACAACCGTCCAACACGACCATCCATCACACCTCCATCACAACACACCCCCATCATCCCCCCTAAGCCCTCATCACCACCACACAAACAGATCCACAAAATTTTTTTAAAAAAAAATAATGAAACCAGAAGGTTAGGGTTAAAAAATTCTTCAGAAAGAGAGAGGGGGAAACTAGAAGGTCTCCATCTCCTGTTGATTTTTTGGCTAAATTAGCCTTGTTAGCAATCCCACATCTAAAACATAACAAATGGTGGGATGTTTGGTGGACTATAAATAAGTCTTTTAGCTAATTGATTTAGTATCCCAAAACAAGAATTGTAAAAGATCCATACATTTGTATTATTCTTGTTTTCTCCCCATATGTTTCTGGGTTTTTGGATCTTACCCAGATTTTGTAATATTTTGCTTTGGAGCTAGTGGAAGTTTTCAGCAGCGCCCGTGGACGTAGGTTTTATACCGAACCACGTAAATTCTGGTGTGTTATTTCTTTTTTCGCTTTGCATTTATTTTTCTGCTTTTCTGCTTTATTAATATTTGTTATTTATATTTAATAGCTAGCATTAGTAGTTGTGTATTTGTTTAATTTCCGCTGCGCACAACAAGTGGTATCAGAGCCCTAGGTTTCGATTGATCTGAAAATTATCTAGGGCATTAGCTAGCTATTAAATATTTGTTTGTAGAGCTTCGGTGTTATTTTGGAATAGTTACAATTTAGGGAAGCTCTGTCAAAAAGACTATAATTGTCTAAGGAGACTGGATTTTAAGTGGGACCGTTTGTGACCCCTCCAGCCTTTCCTGGGAGCTTACCTTTTGAGTACTATTCATTTGATCACCAAGCTATTGGCATAAAAATTTTTGGTGTAAAGCAGAAATGTCTTCATTTTCACATGTAAAAATTGAAGTAGAGAAATTTGATGGTCGAAATAATTTTGGCCTATGGCAAAGCGAAGTTACGGACGTCTTGTATCAACAAGATTTGGATATTGTTCTGGAAGAAACAAGACCAGAGAATATTGAGGAGAGAGATTGGGAGAGGCAAAATGCAAATGCATGTGGTTTAATTCGCTCATGTCTCTGTAGAGAGCAGAAGTATTCGTTCATGAAGGAAACCTCTGCTAGTAAATTGTGGAAGGCGCTAGAGAACAAATATATGAAGAAAAGCAATGAGAATCGGCTATATTTGTTGAAAAGGTTGTACCGTCTTCAGTTGAAACCAGGTTTGAATATCAATGACCATATTGATAATTTCAACCATTTGTTAGCTGATTTGTTGAATTTGGATAAAACGTTCAAAGATGAGCAGAAGGCCATGCTGTTGATAGGATCTCTTCCTGATGAGTTAGATCATTTGTGCATTACACTTATTCATGGGAAAGAAAAATTGTCCTTTGAAGAAGTGTGTGCAGCTTTGCTTAATTATGTAATTCGCAAGAAAGATCAGAAAGAGAATAGGGATGAATCAGCAGAGGCGCTTACAGTTAGGGGAAGAAGTAAGAGTCGGAAACAGGAAAGAATGGGCAGATCACAGTCAAGGAAAAGACCTGATAAAGATGAATGTGCCTTTTATCATGAGAAAGGGCATTGGAAGAAAGATTGTCCGAAGTTGCAGAAGAAAGATAAGGGCAAGGGTAAAGCTACTTCCGATGTATATGTAGCCGAACATGAGGAAGAAGATTTTGTGTTGGTTAGTCTATCATCAACATCTAGATCTGGTGAGTGGATTTTAGATTCGGGTTGTACTTATCATATGTGTCCACATAAGGAATGGTTCTTCAACTTCGAAGAGCTAGATGGTGGAATTGTACTCATGGGTAATGATAACTCATGCAAAACTAAGGGGATAGGTTCAATTCGATTGAAGAATCATGATGGATCGACCAGAGTTTTGACAGAAGTTCGGTATGTTCCAGATTTGAAGAAGAATCTCATATCATTGGGAGCCTTAGAATCTAAAGGCTACATGGTATCTATCAGAGATGGAGTTATGAGAGTGGTATCTGGGGCTTTGGTGGTAATGAAAGGTACAAGGAAGAACAACTTGTACTACTACAATGGTAGTACAGTTACTGAATCAGCAGCAGTAGTATCAGAGAAGGATGTTGATTCAGATATGATCAGGTTATGGCATATGCATCTGGGACATGCAGGTGAGAAAGCTTTAAGCAGTTTGGTGAATCAAGGCTTGTTGAAATGAGTAAAAACCTGCAAGTTAGATTTTTGTGAACATTGTGTTCTGGGAAAGCAGACGAGAGTGAAGTTTGCAACTGCAGTTCATGATACTAAAGGTATTTTGGATTATGTTCACTCTGATGTGTGGGGACCCACAAGGACAGTCTCCTTGGGTGGTAAACACTATTTTGTTACATTTGTTAATGACTTTTCCAGGAGAGTTTGGGTATACACGATGAAGAATAAGGATGATGTACTTGGGATTTTCCTTAATTGGAAAAAGATGATTGAGACTCAGACTGGGAGAAAGATTAAGTACCTCAGAACAGATAATGGAGGTGAATATTGCAGTAAATCTTTTCGAGAGGTCTATCAAGATGTGGGTATTGTACGTCATTTTACAGTTAGACACACACCACAACAGAATGGGGTGGCAGAACGCATGAACCGAACGTTGCTGGAGAAAGTTCGGTGTATGTTGTCCAATACTGGGTTGGGCAAGGAGTTTTGGGCTGAGGCAGTGACTTATGCATGTCATCTCATTAATCGCTTACCGTCAACAGCGATCGGTGGTAGAATTCCATTTGAGGTATGGTCTGGAAAACCTGTTACTGATTATGATTCTTTACATGTCTTTGGTTGTTCTGCTTATTATCATGTAAAGGAATCTAAATTGGATCCGAGAGCAAGGAAAGTTATATTTGTGGGGATGTCTTCAGGGGTGAAAGGGTATCGTCTTTTATATCCTAATTAGAAGAAGATAATCTTCAGCAAGGATGTTACTTTTGATGAGTCTTCGATGTTGAAAAAGAAAATAGAAGATATTGTTGAGGGTAATCCGTAACAGGTGGAGTCTACTCGGAAGCAGGTGGAGTTTTTTCAGAAACAGATAGAGTCAACAAATAATCCAGCTAGAATTGTTGATGTAGATGATGACACTTCTATGATCGAGGAGGTTACTGAAGAAAAAGTAGAAGAAGAGGTTCCTACCCAAGAACCTTCACAACAACAAGAATCAATTGCAATAAATAGACCAAGACGTGAGATTCGCAGACCTGCTCGTTTTGCTGATATGGTGGCTTATGCACTTCCAATTGTAGATGATGATGTTCCTTTCACTTACAGAGAAGCAGTCCAATGTTCTGAAGTTGATAAGTGGAAGAAAGCTATGGATGAAGAAATGCAGTCTCTTCGGAAGAATGAAACTTGGGAGCTAGCTCAACTACCGAAGAATAAGAAGACAATTGGGTGTAAATGGGTGTTTACTAAGAAAGAGGGATTTCCTAACAAAGAAGATGTCCGCTACAAGGTAAGGTTGGTGGTGAAAGGCTATGCTCAGAAGGAAGGGATTGACTATAATGAGGTATTTTCTCCAGTTGTGAAACACTCTTCCATTAGAATTCTATTGGCCCTTGTAGCTCAATTGGATTTGGAACTAGTTCAAATGGATGTAAAAACTGCATTTTTACATGGTGATTTGGAAGAGGAAATCTATATGACTCAGCCAGATGGATTCAAGGTTGCTGGAAAGGAAAATTGGGCTTGCAAATTGAAGAAATCGCTTTATGGTTTGAAACAGTCTCCGAGACAATGGTACAAGCGATTTGATCAATTTATGATAGGTCAAGAGTACACCAGAAGCAAATTTGATAATTGCGTATACTTTCGAAGGCTACAAGATGGTTCCTTCATCTACTTGCTCTTATATGTTGATGATATGCTGATAGCTTCTAAGAGCAAAGTGGAGATTGAGAAGCTGAAGACTCAGTTGAGTTCAGAGTTTGAAATGAAGGATTTGGGTGAAGCTAAGAAGATTCTCGGTATGGAGATTAGCAGAGATAGAGGAAAAGGCAAGGTTTGTTTGACTCAGAAGCAATATCTGACGAAGGTATTACAGCGTTTTGGTGTATCTGAACAGTCAAAACCTGTAAGTACTCCACTTGCTCCTCATTTCAAGTTGAGTACATCATTATCTCCGAGTACTGATGAAGAACGAGAGTACATGTCTCGTGTTCCGTATTCTAATGCAGTTGGTAGTTTGATGTATGCTATGGTGTGTACAAGACCTGACATTTCGCAAGCGGTTGGAGTTGTGAGCAGGTATATGCATGATCCTGGTAAAGGACATTGGCAAGCTGTGAAATGGATTCTACGGTACTTGTTAAAAATCGTAGATTTTGGTTTGATATTTCAGAGGGAAGATTCACTTGGTCAGTTTGCAATCGGATATGTTGATTAAGATTATGCTGGTGATTTGGATAAATGACGATCAACTACTGGATATGTATTCACTCTTGCGAGAGCTCCTGTAAGTTGGAAGTCTACTTTACAGTCAACAGTTGCTTTGTCTACGACAGAAGCAGAGTATATGGCATTGACAGAGGCTGTGAAGGAAGCAATTTGGTTACAAGGATTACTGGTAGAATTGGGAATGGGACAGAAGAATATTACTGTTTACTCGGATAGTCAAAGTGCCATTCATTTAGCAAAGAATCCGGTATTTCATGTTCACACCAAACATATTGATGTCCGATATCACTTTGTACGGGAAATTCTGAGTGAAGGATCGATTCTTTTACAGAAAATTGGGACTGCTGATAATCCTGCAGATATGATGATCAAAGTGGTGACAGCAATCAAGTTCAACTATTGTTTGGACTTGATCAACATTTTGAAAGGCTAAAAAGACATATATGAAGGCATTGCTGAAGGCTAATACGCCAAGGTGGAGATTTGTTGATTTTTTGGCTAAATTAGCCTTGTTAGCAATCCCACATCTAAAACATAACAAATGGTGGGATGTTTGGTGGACTATAAATAAGTCCATTAGCTAATTGATTTAGTATCCCAAAACAAGAATTGTAAAAGATCCATACATTTGTATTATTCTTGTTTTCTCCCCATATGTTTCTGGGTTTTTGGATCTTACCCAGATTTTGTAATATTTTGCTTTGGAGCTAGTGGAAGTTTTCAGCAGCGCCCGTGGACGTAGGTTTTATATCGAACCACGTAAATTCTGGTGTGTTCTTTCTTTTTTCGCTTTGCATTTATTTTTCTGCTTTTCTGCTTTATTAATATTTGTTATTTATATTTAATAGCTAGCATTAGTAGTTGTGTATTTGTTTAATTTCCGCTGCGCACAACATCTCCCACATCTGATAGGCCTCCATAAGGTGGTGTTGGAGACCTTGAAGGTCTGGAGATCGAGCTAAGAGAGAGCGACGACGGAGGGTGGAGAGGGAAGAGAGAGCGACGACAACGGGTAGAGAAGGAAGAGAGAGCGTCGGCAGTAGGTGGAGAGGGAAAAAAGAGGGATGGTGGCCGGTTGAGTGGTGGTGTTGGCGGAGTGAAGTGTGTTGGTGGGTTGAGTTGAGTGGTGGTGTTGGTGGAACTGAACGCTTTAACATGTATTCTAGCAGCAGTAAAACTTCATCTAAATATATAGTTGTTATAAGAGAAACAGAACGCTTACTTCATAGCAGTCCAATGCCACCCTGAAAGATTGGCTACTTCGTTGAGAGCATCCTTCCATCTCTGCACTTTGTCTAAATTCTCCTTAAAATGGTTTTCATGCTTTGTAAATGCATCCCCAAAAGCTCCAGTCTGATTTCTGACTTCTGATGGATCTACCCGATAAAAAACAGGTATTACAGTTTGACCATACCTCCTTTTGCATTCCAAGATCTTCACAAGTTCTTCAAGACACCATTTGGAAGATGCATAATTTTTTGAGAAAATGATGATAGAAATCTGTGACTCTTCAATTGCATTGACAAGAGATGAGGAAATTTCATTCTCTCTATCAAGTTCGTCATCACTGAAAACTTGAATTTGTTTGTCTCGCAAAGCTTTGTGAAGATGGCTTGTGAAATTGTTACGAGTATCCTCACCTCTAAAACTGATAAAAACCTCATGTTCTATTTGTTGAGGAACAGAAGAAGAAGAAGAAGAAATCAAACTTAATTCCATAACTGATGTCGAGATGAGATAATAAGTGGTTAGGTATATAAAGAGCCAATTTCTTTCACTGTATATACTAAAACTCCTTTTAATGGGACTTTATATTCAAAGAAGTTTCACCGAAGCTTCTTATATGTAGCATACAAATATATTAAATCATATATAAAAGTAAGCTTCCCCTGCCACATGACATTGGACGGTGGCAAATGGAGACCTACTAAAATAATAATCCAACATACTGACTGTTGGATTTATTGACGTTGACTTAAAATTATTGGATAAAATTAATAAATAAGTATCTTTTTCCTTAACATAAACAAATATTTCAGTCCTCTAAATTAACTTATTAATGTTGCAGAGCTGCACAGAAACTACTTCAAGAGGTGATGTTAAAATATTTTTAATCAAACTATCATCTGGTATTTATTAATTTTTTGAAATTTTTAATAAAATATTTTAATTATATATTACATTATTTTTATAAAATAAAAAATATTTTAATATTATTTGAAAAGTAAAATCTAACTTTTTAAAATTAATTTTATTAAAATAATATCTATTTTATAATTATTATAGAAATATATATTTTTTATATTTTAATAAAATATATAAAATAATATTAAAATTAAATTTAATGTTTTATATAATTAATATAAGAAAGTGAAAAAAAAAAAAAAAGGCCCCATGTTGGTGGGATAAATTTAACCCATCAAATTGGTAATTTAAATTTATCCATCAATATGGGATAAAATGGTTGTATGGGCTAAAATAAATCCATTCCCATGGAACCACCGAACAAGTATTGGATTGGAAATTACTTAATTCCAATCCCATCCTTGTAACAAAGTTACTCTAACTTGATAATATCCAATCAATTTCAATCAATTTTTATAGTAAATTATTATTTTATGGTTAATATGAACGTTTAAATTTAATTATACGAAAGAAAATTAGGAGTTAGTGAGCTATATATAGCCAAGTGACTTTAGAGTTTTTATTATGTTTTTGCTAGATGAATTATCAATAAAAATCTCGCTTCTTGGTGGGGTAAAAGTGTTATGATGTTCGGCCATTCAAGGTACATATACTTGGAATTGCTTGGATTAGAGTTCAAATCAATTCAATGATTTAATTCTAGAGACTTAATTAAACCAAATTCTGTAGGTCAATTGATTCACATTCTATTCTAATTGTAACATGTAATTGAGGGTGGAATAAACTTGTTGTTAGATCTAAAGTTAGGTTCTCAACACTAACTCAAGGAAGAATCACCCTTATCAGTATTAACTTGTGTTTGCATTACTTATTTTACGGATCGTTGGTGCTATTGTTTCTGTTAACGAGCGTGTGTATATATATATATATATAATTTGTAGTTAGATTAAAGGGTAATATTGTATTTTTGATCTTTTAAGTAATCGTTTTCCTTGTACTAAAGTGGCTTCTTTTTATTTTTTTGAAAAGCATGCTTCAGACTTTTGCTCTAACAATACACATGAGCACGTCATTTCATCATGACTTGTTGCATTAGTTTTGTTTTCTTCTTGGCAGTTTCTTCCACGTCAGTTGACTTGGAATCGCAAAGCAAGACTTGCATAAAGATAGCGACGGACGTGCATTATGCATATAGTCATATCAAAACAAAAACTTTATTGTAAGGTCCCTAAACTTTATCAAAACAAAAAAACATTTATTTTAAGCAGAAAAACTAATCCGGAAATATCGAGGGCCTGAAACGAATTTTGTCTGTCAATGCCAAACGAAGAAGTGAAGGAATAATCAATCAATGAATGGAACTGATCTATAATTATTTTTCCTTTTCCTTCTCTACTGTTATCTAATCGATCAGGTAGCATGTTATTTTATTAATTTTGATTATTCTCAATGACTTTCCCTTTCGATATTCCCAACTGGAAGCCATAAATTTGTGGACTACCAATTGGAGACTGCATGAAAAGGAAACTAGCAGTATCAGTCAAAATACTTAATGAGGGAGCTTCTAGGTCCCGAAGGAGAAACTACATGGATGCTTCATTTTATTAAGTCTTCAAGAAACTTCAAAGAAGAAGCAAAAAAATATATATATTCATATAATATTTGATAGGGAAAAATCTAAAAGCCCTTAAAATGATAAATAATGTCAATTTACCCAAACATTTCAAAATATTAGTCAAAAAACCCACTCTAGTCAACCAAAGGTGGTTTCCATCCGGATTTGTAGTGGTTTTGTGACAAAAATATTAAAAGGCGAAAACATCCTTACTATATCGAAAATTAAAAAATAAAAAACAAAACATTAATCTATTATTAAACTATCATTTTATAACAGAAAAAATTAAGAAATAAATAAATAAATTATAGTATTAAATAATTGAAACAATAATTATTATTAAATAAAATAAATTAAAAAAAAATTGTCATAAGCATTAAGCATTAATAGAGTATCATACATAAAAACCAAATAAACAAACCTAAAATCCCAAATCAAAACAAAACAAAATCAACCAAAAACCATAAAAATGCAACATTTCCATAAATAAAAATGCGAAAAAAAAACAATCAATTGATAACTAAATAAAAGTTTAAAAAAAAACAAAAAATTTATATTTTTTTTTCACCATCTGGATTCAATCAATAGCAAACCCATCTAAAAATCAGCTTCGCCGACCCAACAAAACAAACATCATTCCAGTAAGTTTATCATCGTAGTAAGACACAACAAATATCATCATCAAACAACCAAGCCTGCAAACAACATTAACAGAGCACTATCTCTCTCTCACAAGCTTCTCAGCATTAAGCATTAACAGAGTACCATACATAAAAACCAAATAAATAACCTTAAAATCCCAATCCAAAACAAAACAAAATCAACCCAAACCCATAAAAATGCAACATTTCCATAAATAAAAATGCGAAAAAAAATCAATTGATAACTAAATAAAAATTAAAAAAAAAAAAAACCAAAAAATTTATATTTTTTTTCAACATATGGGTTCAATCAGCAGCAAACCCATCCAAAAATCAGCTTCGCCGACCTACCACCAGGCAGCCCCTGTGACGAAGATGACCTCTGCATCACAACCCACCTCCAGCTTTCACGATCATTGACGGCAGCCTCTACATGCACTAGTTCCGGTTTCGAAGTTGTTTCGACCATGGATGTTTGGTGCTGACTTGGTGGTCAGGGGGATGAGCGACTGGAATCGACGGCAAACAACACAGCACCAGCCAGGGCTTTGACATTGGCGATCCTATCGAAGATGAGGATGATAAGGGAGTCTGGTAGGTGGTCGAGGTGGTCTATTGGTTCTCGGAAGAAAATCAAGCTAAGATCCGACAAGAGAGAGAGACAATGAGAAGGAATAGAGGGAAGAGAGAGAGAGAGAGATTGAGATGGCAGAGAGAGACGACGGTGGAGACTGGAGAGGATATGAGAGGAATTAGGTTTTTTCTATTTAAAAGCCTAATACATTTACCTAAATGCTTTTACACCCTAACAGACCTGTTATATTTTGGATGAAAATCACTTATCCACTAACGATCAGGTTTTTTTGGATAATAGTTTCAAAACCAGGAATAGTTTGACATTATTTTCAATTCCAAAGGATAAAATAATAATAACCCTATTTGATACGTAGAATTCTTTCGTGAAAATAAAATAAGTGCGGTGTGTGAAACGTTTATTACTCTTAAAAAGACTAATAAATGCATACATATAACATGAATTGCTTTTTTAAATGGGACTGAAATTATTCAGATTTTTTTTTTTTTTTTTCTGAGATCAAATTATCTCCTAATTAAGAATGCCTTTTATGTATTAATTCGATGCTTAGTGTACCTAGAAAATGTATCATGAGAAAAATGGGGCTACATGTACACAAATTATTAAGGAACAGTGAATCGACTATTCATCCAATTTCACAATTAACTATTGGAGACTATGAAGACTATGAAAATATATAAAAATGCCCTTGATAGATAAAACTGAAATGTCTACGTCCATGATGAGAATAAAGAAGTATCACCAAAGAATCCATTGCATATTCCGATTGGGCAAATTACAAGGGCAAGAGCTAAGAGGTTCAAAGAAGCACTTAATGGATTGATTCAAGAGATTTGGACTGAAGTTAAAATGACGAATTCCAAAATGGGCCCAAAAGAAGATCACTGTTTAATTAATTTAATTAAAACAATTGATGGGCCTAATTCTAGCCAATTTCTTACCCATGAAGACTTTCCATTGTGGAGTTGATTTCTTAGTCATAAAGACTTCCAATTTTGGGTTGATTTCTTGCTTATTATTTTCAAGACAATTAGTTGTCAATTTTATTCTTCTTTCCTTATTGTAAGAGGTTGACTTTCCTTTTTCTTTTATAGGCTTAAATGGGCTTAATTGCCTAATTAATTATTTCCTTTTGCTGCTTAGTGTTTTCATCTATATAAATCAGTGTAACCCTCAAGGGAACTCAATACATGGTTAATAATATTTGTGAGAGTATTCTTTTTGGTTCTTCGTAGAACTTTTCGAAGTTATCAAGATTTTCCTGTGGCGTTCTTCCTAGACTTGTCAATCAATTCTTCCATCGTAGATTGTGGCATCTTCATCATACTAAGGTTCTTGCTTCCATATAAGCAACGAGTTTAGGTTTCCATATAAATCTGATTCTAGGAGATCTTGGAACCTTACTTGATTCACGGGTTTCGTCAGTTCTTGGCGTGGTTCATATCAGTTGGTATTGGAGCACGGTTTAGTCTCAGGTTTGCCTATCTTCTTTATTTTATTAAAAAAAAAAATCAGAAAAAAAAGAAAAAAAAAATTAGAAAAAAAAAAAGAGGAAAAAAATCCCAAAAAAAAAAAGTTTGATATTGAGAATTAATTCTTACAATCTTGTTTCAATTTTACAATTTTGTTTTCCCTTTCTGAATCCCAATCCAAATTTTTTGTTACCATCAAACCCATAAAATTCCATCACATACAACATTGTATTCTTTTCTCTTTCTCTAACCATTGAATCCAAATTTTTCTTGGTGAGTTTGGGGTGAATTGTTGCTGGAAATTTTGATATTTGTTTGATTAGTTTGATAAGAACCTATAGAGGATACTACGAGTGGGAAAATGTAAGAGAGCGTGAGTGTATCAGAGGGTAAAAGCCAGATTTAATTGAGTGAAACACGAGTGGAATTGAGCGAATCATATTCTTGAGTGAAACACGTGAGAGAGTGTAGTGATGTCCTTTATTTTTATTTTTATTTTTTGTCTCTTTTCTAACCTGATTTTGCAGGGTCCAATATGTCACATAATCAAGAAGAAAATTCAAGCGAAAACAATCAACAACCAACCATCCCGAACATATAAATACAGTCGTTGTTGGGAGAGATGAGGCGGATGATGAGGGTAGAATTAGAGCACATACACGAGAGGTTGGATAGGGTAGAATAGGGAACACAGCGGGGGTAGCCACAAAACATTCCTAATATGCATAGAAGAGATAGAATTCAGCCTAGGGGAGTGAGAGATGAAGATGAGGAGTATGTTGGAAATGAGTTTGAGAAAGAAGATGATAGGGATTTTATTGCTAGCAATAGGAGGTATGGTGGTCGGAATAGAGGAGCTAGGCATCGGGAAGACAACAATTTGGGTAGTATTAAGATGAAGATTCCGTCTTTTTAAAGCAGGTCAGATCCAGAAGCTTACCTTGAGTGGAAAAAGAAGATGGACTTCATTTTGATTGTCATAACTATTCCGAAGCAAAAAATGTAAAACTTGCTGTAATTGAATTTTCAGATTATGCTGTTACGTGATGGGATCAGCTTGTTATAAATAGGAGGCGAAATAGGGAACATGTAATAGAGACATGGGCGGAGATGAAAGCGGTGATGAGGAAGCAGTTCGTTCCAAGAAATTGCAGGGACTTAGACAAGGGAGTCTAAGTGTGGAAGACTACTATAAGGAGATGGAGATTGCAATGATTCGGGCTAATATAAAGGAGGATTGAGAAGCTATCATGGCCAGATTTTTGATGGGGTTAAATAAAGAGATCCATGATAGGGTAGAGTTACAACATTATATGGAGTTAGAGGATGTGGTACACATGGCCATCAAAATTGAGCAGCAACTCAAGAGGGGAAGTAGTACCCGGCCCAAATCAACCCCACAAAAT